>OX465102.1:19236044-19872471 GCA_949987565.1 Luidia sarsii | reverse complement strand
TTGCGAGGATCAGAGAGTTTGAGGGTGTCTGCATGCCCGCTGATAGCTATGAAGGCCGATGCGTGACGCGCAGGTCCTGCCGCAATGCGGGCAGACAAAGGTGTTGGTGAGGGCAGCTTGTTGGTTGGTGTCTTTCTCCTTGCGTTTCCTCCTCTTCTCTGCTTTTTTTTATCCCCCCCCCCAAAAAAAAAAAAATTAAGTTTTTGACCCAATTTCTAATATATATTGGACAGGTCCACTCCTGTCAGAATTTTAAGTTTTTGACCCAAAATCAGTTTTCCCAGATTTCTCTGAAAGTTACTCCTCAGGTATCTGAGAGCCCTCTGACATAGATCGGACTTTCAGTAGACCAGTTGAAGTCATTTGTGGCCCCCTAAAAACAAAATAGATTTTTGGCCCGATTTTTTTACATGTTCGACAGGTCCACTCCTGTCAGATTTTTAGGTTTTCAACCCAAAATCATTTTTCCCAGATTTCTCTGAAAAAGACTCCTCAGGTATCTTAGAGCCCTCTGACGTGGATCGGACTTTCGGTAGACCAGTTCAAGTCATTTTTGGCCCCCTCAAAAAAAGTAGATTTTTGGCCCAATTTTGGACATGTTCGACAGGTTCGCTCCTGTCAGATTTTTCAGTTTTTGACCCAAAAACAGTTTTCCCAGCTTTCTCTGAAAATTACTCCTCAGGTATCTGGGAGCCCTCTGACATGGATCGGATTTTCGGTAGACCAGTTGAAGTCATTTTTGCCCCCTCAAAAAAGGTAGATTTTTGGCTCAATTTTTGACATGTTCGACAGGTCCGCTTCTGTCAGAATTTTCAGTTTTTGACCCAAAATCAGTTTTCCCAGATTGCTCTGAAAATTACTCCTCAGGTATCTGACCTTCTGTAGACCAGTTGAAGTGATTTTTGACAGGTCCGCTCCTGTCAGAATTTTTAGTTCGCGACCAAAAATCAGTTTTCCCATATTTCTTTGAAAATGACTCCTCAAGTAACTGACAGCCCTCTGACATGGATCGACTTTCAGTAGACCTGTTGAAGTCGCTTTTTACCCCCTCAAAAAACCTTAATTTTCGCCCTATTTCTGACAGGTCCGCTCCTGTCAGAATTTTCAGTTTTTGACCTTAAAATAAGTTTTCCCAGATTTCTTTGAAAATGTTTTCTCAGGTATCTGACAGCCTTCTGACATGGATCAGAATACCAGTCGACCTTAGATAAATCAATGGCTTTGTTGAAAAAAAAAACTGAGTTTCCTCAGGCAGGCGTGAAGACTTCTTCCCCAACCTCACAAAATCCAATCCAGGTTTTGTTGGAAATTGTTGGATTAGGTACCCCAAGGAGCCCAATGGCATGTTCGTCATAGCAGAATGTTCAGTATATCGGTGTTCATTATAGCGACATTCCACTGTCATGACTGTATATCCAAACTCGTTCCGAAATAAAAAACATTTTTCTTCTTCCACCCTGAGGGCTATTCCTTTTTGGAGGGTCCCTGGATTTGTTCATAATTTTTTTAGTGTTCGAAATATCGATTTAAAAAACCACTGGAAAAGTCCACAAATTCATCTGAAAATGGATACCTTGGTAATAATTAACGTCAAAGTCACTTAAATCAGCACTACAGGTCTTTGTGAGAATCTAGAGCAAGGTGAGTTCACCCACTCGTTTTTCTATAGAAATTCAACCCATGTCTAGCTGTTGTACTGTATGTATGAAAGATAGTCCATGTACATGTACAGCGTTTAGCACAGCCAGAATGCGACCGGTGTGCAACCTCGTCCCCATGGCGATCGTGTCTTCGAACATTGGAAACACTAACTGTTGCAGGAACTTTTTAAATGGCGGCCATCTTGAAAAAAAAATCAAAATAAAACAAAATTAAAAATCTTCCTTCTTTTTAAAAACCTGTACGAGAAACATTTCATTTTTTATTTGGCCTTCTAGAAGGAATTTTAAGTTGGATTTGTTGCCCTAACTGACCTCAGGTCATGGTGATGGTTTTCTTAGTTTACTCAAACTCAAATGATGCAATGGGCACTTTGGGATATTTGGACTGGAAACTTGTGACTTGTGTTAGTGGGAATGTCAATTGATGAGGGTTTGTCCTCCCTCACACCTTGATGTGAAGTGAAAAATTGGCAAAAGAAAACTTTAATGGACTGGGACCAGGACCAGCACTCTTCCCATTTTAGCTGTCCAGACTTTAGATGGTGGCCTCCCAAATAGTCAACTAGTCTTTGCCAGGGTGGGGGTGCCAGTTAGGAGCAAATCAATCATTAACTGCCATATATCTCCAGGGATCACACTACCACTTTCATTCAGATGCAAACAACTAATGGTTGTAAACTGGGCTTCAGCAGCTCAAGGATCATCGTTTGTTTGAGTTGAATTGAAGGGAAATTTGCTTTGATTGTCATTTTTCTTGCAGCCAGAAGCTGAATTTGCGAGATGAAATACATGTATACCATCTGCCTTATGTATGCATTCTCAAGCAGGAAAATTGTCTGGACGTGATATTATTTGACACTGATTGAACCCAAAGGGCTAAAAGTTGATTGTTCACCTTTTCTTGCAGACATTAGGAGAGCAAATCTTGGAGAAGCCCAAAGATGAGTCCCATGCCTTTGAGATGCTGAGTCTACTGAGCGGAACCACACATCATGTCCATACTGGCATAGCACTTATTACTCCAAAAAGTAAGTCCAAGTACATGTACATTCTGCATAGCTGCCATCCTATCTTAAATGAAATCAGGAATACTTCTGCTAAAAAAGGAGGAAACTACATCGTAATACATGTGTATTTCCAAGCCAAAGATCAGAATCTGTTGTCAATAGCTTGTAAAAAGTAATAATTTTTCACCAAAAACAAGGAATGAGTCCTTCAAAATTGAAACGGTTTGTAACTTGGTAGCTGTGCATTCTGATATACATACATGTGTACATAGGCCTATATGTATACTTTTTTCATGTTTACTTTCATGCAGTTTTTTGTTTTTGCCTGCATGTACCCGTACTAGTCCCTTTTCAAATGGCGTCATTTATGTTGGGCACCCATGACTGAAGTTCTAAGGGTGTACCCCATCTATCCATCCTTTGCACTACACGTCCACCACCAAGATGGCAGCACAGTGATGTCAATGGACTTTCTGGACGGAGGCACATTTTCATTTCACATCCCTGTCAGGATATTTGGGCTGAAATACTGAACTGGGCATCCTGAACTTTGCTGTCATATTGTCTTATAACACAGAAATTTCTCACTTTCAATTAAGTTGCCCAATTATTTACAGACATTACACTGTAAAAGTCTGGAAAAGGCCTAAACCAAATTAGACCACTAACTGTAATAACATCTATCGTCTTGCACAACCGCTTCCCAGAATTGGGCTTACAGTTTTTCCTAAAATCATTATTTTGTGGTGTGTATGTTCCTTCCCGCCTGTGTACATGTCCTTATCACTCTGCCTTTGAGAAAGGTCCTGCTAGGATCGAAACCTCAGGCCCACTAAATGTTGAGACTAGTAGTGTGGTATGCTCGGTGTTTTTTCTTTAACCTATTACCTGTTTAGGAAAACATTCACAATGGAGATTGGAAGCTGTGCATCCTGATCTTCCTTGCAAATGTCTGTTACTTTTCCACAACCACTAAGGAACACCAAGGTCTTTAGTGTATAGAAAACACTAGTATTGGTAAAAAAACCTGATTTGAATTGCAATCATTTCTTCATGTTTGCCTCTCAGTTATTCACAATCTTTTCACATGCTGATAGTGATTCTATTTCTACTACTTACTTGACTTGCAGGGGACTGTCTGGATCTCGCGGAAGCCAATACTCCATTTCATGTCACACAGTTTCATGAGACCACAGAGGTCACACTCGATGACCTTTCACCCGAAATCATCCGGGGCTACATTCAAACAGGAGAACCGCTGTGAGTAATGTGCTGATGTGCTGACAATATTTGGATTTGGCAGCACTGTATGGCCCTTTACAAAATCAATTGATCAGGCTTGGACTCAGGCTCTGTCTCTGTCTGACTCTGACAAAACCTGAAAATCCAGGCTGTGGTTTATCGCTGAATCGCTGAGTTTTCCGGCTTGATAAGTACAGGGTATTCACCAAGAAACTGGGGTCAAACGGTCGTTTCTAGATGCCTGTGACATTATAACGTGTGGGGGAAATAATGACCAAAGTCTAAGGCCGAGCCTAAACCCTTCATTTCATAAACGGCCTCAGTCAAAATGCAGTCAGTCAATCTTGGGTATTGTGCTGCCATCTTATCTCCCTTTATTTGGTGTGATGGAATTGAGGCTGTTACAGTCTGATGCCTCATCTGTGATGTGGAATTTGGTGCTGCTTTCCCCCTGGGTAGACAGGGAACTTGCCAAAGCTTCTCTACAAGTAAAGCCCTGGCTCTGTGATCTAGCTTGATGGCAGAACAAGTGGCGTCATTCCTGCCCAGACTTGGTACTGCATATACTGAAAAGTGCCACTATGTGGTCTGGGAAATGTCAAAGGGAATAAGTGCATACCCTTATCAGAATATCAGAACTGAATCTTGTATGAGCATTAACCCCTCCCCCCATGTTTCTGAACAAAACTTCACTAAGTTATGGGATGTCAGACTGTCAGTAGGGACGTTTCCACTACACCAAATAAACACGATTATTTGGATCGCTATTTGAATCACGATTCAAACTCCACTTTTTGTTATTGTGGACACAATAAACGCGATTATTAGTGGGATTTGAATTGCGATTCGGACTACATTATAAAGAGTGAGACATCTTCAAATAATCATATTTATTTGCAATGGGGTGTGTGTGGGAACATTCCACTTAATTGCACTGTTTTTTTATCCCACAATGCACTACTTGCACTCTGATTGACAGGAAGTGCCGTGCTTGTTTATATGTCGCCCTGCATGGGCCATCCTCAACGACACATCCACCATTTGGACAAAACTTCTAACACGATCGGCTCACAATTTTTTGGCATGTGTGGACACAACAATAAAAAAGGTTTTTGAATCGCCATTCAAATTGCAATTAATTTTGTAGTAGAACGGCCGTAGTATAAATCAAAGGAAAAGGTATTCTGTTTTGTTAAATTTTTGTTGTACCACTTTTGTTTCGTTCTCCAGAGACAAAGCTGGTGGCTATGGTATCCAGGAATTAGGAGGAACATTTGTCAGGTGTGTACGTGGAGACTACTACAATGTAGTGGGCTTCCCTCTCCATGCTTTCTGTTGTCAGCTTGTGCAGCTTCTGTCAGAGGAAAGGACGCAGTAGACAAATGAGAGGGCAGATGAACGGACAGTGGAAGTAGTGCAGGTCTGATAGATATTAAGTCCCGGTCCAGTCAAAGTTCTCTTTGCCAATTTTTCAATTTGTTCATAAGTTTCCATTCAGTTGTTCCTTTGTTTGTTTGAAAATAAAATCACCATAATAAATTTGTTGCGTTTTAAAAGGAATTAAATCATTGCACAGTTCATGGCTGTTGGGCAGTTGTAGTCATGTTTGTGTAAATGTATGCCATAGGCTCCCCGGTTCAAATGAGATTGCCAAGCATAATTATTTCACTTGGTGCTTGTTGGACTTGACTCATACATGTACTCTGATACTGATTGCTTCACATGAAACACAAGTGGAGAATAAACATTTACAAGGTCAACTACAATGCATTTTGGAATTCTTTTTCTATTATTTAAAATAGTACTGTGGTGTCTTCTTCTTCTTGAGTGGTTGAATTGGTTCTGACTGGCATCCCCACCTTGGCAAAGACTAGTTGACTTTTTTGGGCTGTAGGCCTATATAGTTCAGATGGGAAGAGTGCTGGCCTACACCAAAAACCAGAGGTCTCTGATTCAAATCCTGGTTTTTGACCTTATTTCTGCTTCGTATCAGAAGGGGAGCCAGAGGGGAGACAAAGAGGGAGGCAGAGGGGGAGCCAGAGGAGAAGACATAGGGGAGGGAGAGGGAAGCCTTCAACTTCACCGAAGGACCCAACCTACCTAGGTTTTGGATAAGCCTAACAGAGACGAGGCCGGAGACAAAACCTAAGCCGGGTTTTGGAAAACGCCTATGATGTGTTCGATTAGCTGGGCCGGGTTTAGACCTGGGTTACCCTCCGAGTGACCCTGCTCTCACACTGGGCAAGTTAATTAGGGGCAATGATGTCAGAGCCACTAATCGAACGCATGGCACCCAATGGCCATTGTTGTACAGCACCAATTGCTAGGGTGCCCGTCAATTTCGGACTTCGCAATCAGAAGGGATGAGCGGAGCTCTGAAGTTGCGTTTCCACGAAAAAGATAAGATTTGAAGGTTTGCATGGCATAAATACCAAATAGGGGGTATGCGGTGACACCATGTATATCAATTCATAAGGAAGAGTATGGCTCTGAAATGAGCCTGTAACTCTAGCTCTTTTCAGAGCCATACTATACCCCTTCTCTTAAAAGATGACATAGATGGTGCCACCGCAAACCTCCTATTTAGCATTTCCATGGAATTAAGACGACAAATCGTTGCAGAGAAGGAGTACAACTGGATTCAGACCTGAAGCATGTAGCGTTTAGACACTCGACCTATGCCGACCTCCAGAATCAAAAACCAAAAAGTGTGAAGTTTGCGACGGTATATACCACGACCCTAGAGTCAGCAAACACAAAAAAGAATCCCATGTAGAGCGCGGAAGGGCAGCGTGCTCAACAAGAGCCGATGACGTCGATGATACGTCACACATTATTGACACATGGTTTCACAGAGTGAAAAAAAACAGGGACAAAAGATGGACACCTGTATGCAAAATATTGAATGAAGGATATAGTAATAATTATGACAGAGGGTCGTGCAAACTAAAGTGCCTACAGGTGTTATTCGCAACGACGTAATGGACATCAGTAAAGCATGACCTTTGGTCATAATGTGCTTTTGGATGTTGTGCTATTGCTTTTTTGTGGACAGTTGTCTTGTATTATTACACGGATCTTAGGAGTGATGGCTGACAACGTGTGTCTATCATACAGAGCATGTCCACGGCAAGACACACATGCTATCCATGATGAGACACACAGTGGCTGTCTATGGTAAGATACAGTGGCTGTCCATTTCAGAGTGCAGAATTCACCCCATTTTTATGAGTAGATATTCAGACAGAAGATGTAATTCTGATTGCCTGGTCTACTATGGCCATCATCACGCGGTCCTTAGTTGTCCTTCATGAATGGCCATACCCTTCATATTCTGATTGATCATTGGGCTAATTTGGAGGAACGGACAGGTTTACAATCCCAAATATGTATTCCAAATATACAGCTCGCCTATAAGCTTCCAAAATGTTCAAAAAAAATTCAACTGGTGTACACAAAGTTTCCAGGTTCGATCCCTTGATCATGAGATGTAAAGTATGTTTTCTTCTTCAAATTACCAAGTACAAACCCAACCTAAAAATATATAAAATTTAAAGCAAAAAAAAACTGGTGCAATTGGCCTAACGGCATGACCCAGAGTTTGTAACCTCAAGGTTCCAGGTTCGATTTAGAGATGTAAGAGTAATGTTTCTTCTTCAAATTACTAAGTACAAACCCAACCTATAAGTATCTTAAATAAAAAAAAAATCAACTGGTGTACGTGGTCTAACTGCATGTCCCAGGGTCTGTAACTTCAAGGTTCCAGGTTCGATCCCCTGTAGATGTCAAAGTAATTCTATTACATAACACTTCGTACAAGCTTTCAGTGGGTTAGCATAATCCCGGTGCTCGGGCAGAGACATCACACAAAAGATATTCAAAGTCCATTCGAATGGAAATGAGAAAGCGGTCTCCGCGCCCCATTTAAATGGGAGGAATCGGCAAGGTCCGGCATCTTTTCCTTGTGTGTACGGCAGCAGACAGGACTTCAGGTTAAACATGCAGCGAGATATGGACCTCGAGCTCGAGGATACCAACTCACAACCACAGCCAGGGCAAGAGGACCGAGGCCATCTTGAATCGAAACTACTCGTTCAGGAGTCAGAACTCAAACGTTTGTCGAATCAGCTTCCATGTTTATGGAGGCGTCCAAAACCGCTGAGCCAGCCCAGCATGCGCAGCATGTGGGCCTAACGCAGGGCCAAGGACTTTCACGGTGTGACCGTGAAGATGGCATATTGATCATTTTCGCAGAATCTGCTTCTGACCTAATCCTACCAAGCCGAGCCCCCAGCTACGATCCCGAGGCAGTTTACCTCCTTGCTAGCGACTAGGCTAACTAAAGCAGTGTCTTTACCTGCAAAAAAGGACAGTTTGGAGAAGATTGCGAAGCAATATCTGACACCCGCAAATGCTCTCCCTGTGCGTGCACCGAGAGTTGAGGAACAGTAATTTATGGGCCACAATCCCCCCAAAGGCCAGATCCACAGACGGCCGTGCTCAGACACTACAAAAGCAGTGTTCCAAGGTATATGCTCCCTTAAGCAGGTATCCATGGTGAGATCCAGGCATCCTCTACTGAGAAACGGGATATTGATGTGGCTCGCATTAAGCGACTAGCCGTGGACGGCATCACCTTGTGCGGCAATGCCTCCTATGAGATGAGCATGAGAAGGCGAGAGGATCTAAAACCCCTTTTCAACCAAAAATATAAGGGTATTTGCAGCCGATCAATCCCGGTGGGAGAGACCTTCGGGAACGACCTTCAAGCCACCTTGAAGAGTGCATGTGGGCGATTCTTATCTAGTAAGACAGAAGGTCCACTCATCCAACAGGCCACAACATGCCTCCTTCAACAACCGACGAGTTGCTCCTTACCGCTGTTATCAGCGGACCGGAGACCGATCTGGTAACCGGTCTACGGACTGACCTTGGGTCCATCGTCAACCCTTTCGACCGACAGCAACGGTATCCCGGCCCCCGCCAAGCAAGCCCCGGGTGCCCTCACATTTCCAAAGACCACAACCACCGGCAAAAAACTAGTAAGTTCACTTCCTCGTGCAGGAAGACTGAGATTGTATAGAGAGGCGTGGTCTAAAGTTACTGGTGATCCATGGATCATGGACACAATTTCTGGCTATGAGATCGTTTTCAGTCAGCTACCTCATCAAAACACTTGGCCTCGTAACTTATCTATTTCTCCAGTAGATGAAGAGACAGTTAACAAGGAAGTGCTGTCTTTGCTTCAAAAGGGAGCGATTCGAAAAATCCCCAAGGGGGATATTCTGTTCCTTTCAACAATTTTTATAATTCCAAAGAAATCGGGTGACCTCCGCCCCATTATTAATCTGAAAACATTAAACGTATTTGTGAAACGACCATTTTAAGATTGAAACATTTAAGGACGTCAAGGAACGTCTAAGAGAATGTGACTACCTCACGTCACTAGACCTCAAAGATGCATACTTTTCCGTTCCTATCCATAAAGAACATAGATCAGAGATATCTAAGCTGATATCTCATCTAAGTGCAATGATGAGTACTTTTGTTTTCAATGTTTACCGTTTGGGCTGAGCTCAGCACCAAGAGTTTTTACAAAATTAATGAGACCAGTCATAGCCTCATTAAAAAGGATGGGTATGCGAGTAATGATTTACTTGGATGACTTTTTGATTTTCGCACGCTCTGTTGAAGAGAGTATTCAGAACACAAATTTTGTAATTTCTCGGTTATCATCTCTAGGATCTGTCATAAACTGGGACAAATCCAGCGTGCTTCAACAAACTTCACTCATCTATTTGGGTTTTCACATAAACTCAGAGAATATGATGGTTAGCCTGCCATCGGAAAAAATAGAGAAGATAATTATGGTCGTTCGGGCAATTTATTTTGTCCCTATCTTTTGTAAAGATTCGAGATTTGGCCAAATTTATTGGTCTTATTATATCCTCATTTGACGTCCTCCCCGTAGGTTGCCTACATTTTAGAGCTTTAGAGCTTTTTAAAACAAAGTCACTTCAAGATTCGAAGGGCAATTTCGAGACGCACGTCTCTTTGGGCCAGGAACAAATCCAAGAGGTTTGCTGGTGGCTTTCTCTTCCACCTGAGGACTATACGTCCAGCATTGAAGTCCCAGATATTAGCATAACAATTCGATCAGACGCCAGTAATTCAGGCTGGGGCGCTTTTTGTGAGAATGACAGTTCGTTTTCTCAGGGGATCTGGAATCCCTAGGAGTGCTATTTGCATATCAAACATCTAGAACTACTCGCTTTGCAGCGAGCCCTTTTCTCTCTGTGTGGAAGAGCCAGAGATGTGCACATTCACATGAGATCAGACAATAACACAGCTGTAGCATACATCCGAAAGATGGGCGGTAACGTCCAACATCTAGATCTCATTGCAAATGAAACTTGGCAATGGGCCATATGTCGGAATATTTGGCTTTCTGCCTCCCACCTACCAGGTAGGGAAAACTTTGAAGCAGACGGCCTATCCCGTCGGGATATGAATGAAGAATTGAATATTCTACAAGAATTTTTTTTTCCGAAATGTTGTCGGAGTTACCTTTTTTGCCCCCAGATATTGATCTTTTCGCCACGGGAATGAATAAGAAGTTGCCATCTTATGTGTCCTGGAGACACGACCCCAAAGCAAAGGCTACGGATGCCTTTTCTATCTCTTGGGTCTCATTCAAGCCCTATATTTTCCCACATTTTTGTCTCCTTTCTAGGGTCCTTCACAAGTTCTGCAAAGACCAATGCAAGATGGCGCTCCTCATCGCCCCATTGTGGCGGGCACAACCGTGGTTCCCACTCATACTACAATGCCCGATCGGCCCACCACTTCTTCTTCCGAGGACCTGTCTGGATTCCTAAAAAAACAAGAGAAACAGACACACGGCCGCTAGTAAATGGCTTTTTTTCCGCTGCTGTGGCAAGTTACATCTGCATAGTATTATAACACGGATTAAAATAATGTTTATGTAAAAATAATTTGAAGTGTTGTCATTCAATAGAGGCTGAAATAAATCTGAGGCGGATATAGACAGCATCTGAAGTGGTCAGCGTAACTCACTCGAAAAGGCATTAATTTATGAGAGTAATAGAGAAGAATGGTCAGCCTGGATAAATAGGTTTGCGGAGACACCATGTAAATTTTCTTTTGTGAGTAAGTGTGGTTCTGAAAAGAACCGGAGGAACTCGACGTTTCGAACAGTATACTCTGCTCGTCTTCAGGAGAATGCTGGATTCCAACTGGGAGTGGGGCTTATGTAGTGTGGAGAGGGATCCTGGTGAGGGGATTAGCTCAATGGAGGGTGAAGGCGGGAAATGTAAAGGCGGGAACAAGGGGATGCTGCACAGGATCCTAGTTTTGGGTGTACTGTGTGTGTGTTCACTCATGTGTGTCATAAGTGGTGGACTGCTAGGGGAGTGAACAACTGTAACCGAGGGGGAAACTAGTGGGAGGGGGGCCTAGTTGTCCTAGGGTATAGGAGACCCAGCAGACCGGGGGGGGGGGGGGGGTTTGAGGATAGGGCGCCAGATGTCGCTGATGTTAACACCTATGTCTTGGGGGACAGTGTTATGCCGGTGTATCTCGATGGCTTCCCTGATGCGACGTGGGTACCAATGCTGGATGTTGGTGATGAGTTTGGCTTGGTCCCAGTGGATGGTGTGGTCTTCAGTGTAGGAGTGCTTGACAATCGAGGACTTGTCAAGATCTCCTTTCCTGCCATGGGCTCGGTGTTCTTTGAGTCTGGTAGGGAGGTCCCTACCAGTTTCGCCGATGTACACCTTGCCACATTAGCACGGGATCTTGTAAACGCCTGGTCTGCGGTGGGGGTCTTGGCGGTCCTTGTGTGAAGTCAGTAGGTGTTGTATCTTCAGGGGGGTTGTGTGAAACACCCGAATGCCGTGCTTGAGGAGGATACGTTGGATGTGGTGGGAGGTAGTACCGAAGTAGGGGAGAGTGATGGAACTAGGGGCCCTATTAGGTTGGCTTTGGGTATAGGGGACCCTTTGCAGCATCCCCTTGTTCCCGCCTTTACATTTCCCGCCTTCACCCTCCATTGAGCTAATCCCCTCACCAGGATCCCTCTCCACACTACATAAGCCCCACTCCCAGTTGGAATCCAGCATTCTCCTGAAGACGAGCAGAATATACTGTTCGAAACGTCGAGTTCCTCCGGTTCTTTTCAGAACCACACTTACTCACAAAAGAGAATTTACATGGTGTCTCCTCAAACCTATTTATCCTGATCTTCTCACCATGCCAACCTTCAAATCTCAATGGTCAGCCTATACCTCTGTGAACATACCACTCCAGAACATCGACATTCACTTTGATCAACACGGATCTTGTTTCCTTGTAATCACGTCCGCTGATATAAAAACTTAAAAACATTTCATAAACAAATGCACTACCAATGTCACCCAAATAAATGTAAAACTGTTGAACTTTTGAAGAATTTTGAAACATTAGAAACTTGGCAAAGAAAACTTTGACTGAACCGGGACTTGAGCCCGAGACCTCTGGTTGCGTATACCAGCGCTCTTCCCATCTGAGCTATGCAGTCTTTAATTAGATGGTAGCCTTTCCAAATAGTCAACCCTCTTTGCCTGGGTGGGGGCGCCAATAAGAAGCAATTCAACCATTAACTGCCGTATACCTCCAGGGAACACGCCCCAGCTTTCATTCAGATGCAAACTCCAATTGCCGTAAACCTGGCTACATCAGTGGAACTTCATATTTTTCTGGATACATCAACTCGGGGATCACACAAAGCGGATGCAGCTTTTTCAATTCAATTGAATTTTAAATCTTCAAAATTTATTTGAGAAAATCAAGTAAATTTTGAACTTGCAAAGTTAAATTTTGCAAAGAAACCTGCCTGGGCCGGTACTTGGCCGAGAGACCTCCAATTTCCCGTACCAGCACTCTTACCATATATGAGCTATCAAGCCCTTAGATGGTGGCCTGGCAAGATTTTAGTTTAGCACCCGTCACTATAAAAGGGTGGAAATAACCCTAAATCCACAAATAGACACCTATTGATATGTAGAAAATCGTCACTGTCTGGCACAACCACTTGCAAACTAAATTAGACATGAAGTCTTGCCTAGAATCGTGACTTTGTGAGGTGAGTGTCAGCCGGACGACGGTCCGCAGTTTTTCTACATAATAATAATAATTATTTTGTTCCCACCTTTTTACGGTGAGTGCATTAAGGCAAAATCTGTTTCGGCATGTGTTTTTTGCCAGCAGAGCCAATTTTTCTATAATTATACATAACAAATAGGCGCTCTATTGTGGATTTACTGTTATTTTTTAACCAACCTTTCACGGCGTAAGTATTAAACTAATATCTTGGCCCAGTATCTTTCTTGCTGGGAGGTTTCATTTACGTTTGACGTACGCATCCACAGCCCCAATTAGTCAGCAATTATTACGAATCATGGATAAATCAACTCTCCCGCGAGACCCCTGGAAACGGAATGTTTTGTGGGCACAGGTAGGCCTTGTGAATAATTTGTACTTTCATTTTAGTCAATGAGTTTGTTCATTTAGTATTAATCAGCATTTCATTTTCAGCAATGGCAACAAAATGCCGTGTTGAAACAACCTTTTTATAGCTCCATGGTTGTAGCACATACTATACATGTAATCTCACAGTGACATACCCTCACATGCGTTGTTGTTATTATCAATATCACCCGGATCTTATTCATCCCGACTGACTCAAGCGTGAATTCCCAAATTCCCAAGACACGTACCTTCAACCCGTATACCGAAGACAGCTAGCACATAATAGACGATGTAGGTCCAAGATAACGCCGAGCTCTCGTCCTGAAATCAGGGGGGAATTCGACCCCAAGCAGGGGAACTCAACCATGTCACTCCATGACAGTCAGACAAACATGGCGGCCAAGCTGACTTGTTTTCCACGTGCGTTAGTGCAGTGGCCATTGTCTAATGGCTGGCCGTGTCCCGAATTCATCGGCTGCGGCTTCAAGTTACACGCATGCCTATGGAAGTCGCAGTTCCCATTGTCTTATGTGGTATTTCCAGCCGCACTCAATGAATCGGGACGCGGCCCACGCATGCCCAGCGTGTTTGCAAACGGCGGTCAAAGCATTCCACAGATGGCGCCCAGCCAATCATTGGCCGCCTCACTCATGAATATGTATCAGTATATCAATGGACACGCGAACTGCTCTTTCAACTCGACATTCCGTCTTGCCTCCACACCACACGGGTATCGGAGAATCGTCTTTGTGCAAATGTTCATGGAGGGAGTAGAAAGCTTTCTTCTTTCGATTCAACGGTTAATTTGAAACCGAACTCAATCATCAGAAAGGCAGAACATTGCAATTTAGTAATTTAGCTTGCTATGCCATTAAAACGCGTCTACCAGAGTTGTTACTTTGTCTGTCTGTCTACCTGTCTGTTTGTCTGTCTACCAGTTTGTTTATCTGTCAGGCAGGTTGCTTGTTTGATTATTTATTGTTTTAAATTGACAAGTTGAAAAATTGGCAATGAAAAATTTGAGTCAAATTTCTTTTCTTTGGCAATTTTTCAATTTGTTCAAAAGTCCCCAGTTAATTTTCCTTTGTTTGTTTGACTATTTAGGCCTATTGTTTTGTTTGTTTTGTATCAATTTTCTTAAATCTTAATTGTAATATTTACCATGGAATTGGTGTACTGAATATACCCGTACTTCAGTTAACCCTATACTTCAAGTTAGGGATTGGGCGTTCACTCTTTCTATTGTACATGCTGTTTATTATCATATCCATGACGCGCGCTTCATACACGACACGCACTGCCTGTCAACAATATGCCGGATTTCGTTTTTATAACTAAATAATAATAGTTCCTCCGTGTATAGCCTACACGCACTTGTGAATGAGCACTGCAGCCATCGCGTAACATCGTTTTCAATGGATTTCGTGAACAGCTTGAGAGGGAGAGGGAGAGGGAGAGGGAGAGGGAGAGGGAGAGGGAGAGGGAGAGGGAGAGGGAGAGGGAGAGGGAGAGGGAGAGGGAGAGGGAGAGGGAGAGGGAGAGGGAGAGCAGATATCGGGTGTTTGTCCCTGTTTGTTTCAGAGGTGAAAGCAGAAAGCAAAATCAACTGATTAAATTTGGGCAAATAATTACCAGAAGATTGACAGTCCTTTCTGGATCCACTCCATGAAGCCCAGGTCTCTCATGCCTTCTGCCAGATTCCTCAGCTCCTTGCTGCTGAAGTTCTAGTTGGTAAGTCAGGCCGGGCCATTGTCTAGTACTTTTGCTGCCTTCATTGTGCAAATGTTGGTCCAAACATCGCCTCCTGACGGCAGGAAAATCAAATAGAGTGCAGTGACATGATAAAGAGGTGCAAGCAGAGACGCAGAGGGGGAGACAAAGGACAAAGATGAGAGGTGGATGGGGAGCCATGGGGAGCCAGAGGGGAAGGCAGAGAGGAGGAAGAGGGGAGAAAGTGGGGAAGAAAAGGGGAGGAAGATGGGAGGCAGACAGGGAGCTGAGGAAGAGGGGGAGACAGAGAGGGAGAAAGAGGGGGAGGTACAGGGGGAGGCAGAGAGGAGCCATTGGCATTGGCAGCAAAGACACAGTGCAAGGGGCAGCTTCATGTAATAAATGAAGAATGTGTGTACACTTCAACTGATTCAATATAGGCAAATAATTACCAGAAGACAGACAGTCCTTGCTGATCCACTCGATGAAGCACAGGTCTCATATCTTCTGCCAGGTTCCTCAGCTCCTTGCTGCTGAAGTTCTTGTTACTTGGTATAAGTCAGGCCGGGACATTGTCTGATAGTTTTGCCGCCTTCATTGTGCAATTTTATTGTTGGTTCAAACATTGCCTCCTGAGGGCAGCAAAATCAAATAGAGTGCAGTGTCATGATAAAGGAAGAGGTGAAAGTAGAGAGGCAGAGACAGAGGCAGAAACAGAGGCAGAGAAAGAGGCAGAGACAGAGGCCGAGGCAGAGGCAGAGGCAGAGGCAGAGGCAGAGGCAGAGGAAGAGGAAGAGGCAGAAACAGAGGCAGAGGCAGAGGAAGAGGCAGAGGCAGAGGCAGAGGTCCCCCTCAAAGGAAACAGAGGGGGAGGCAGAGGAAGGGGCAGCAAAGACACAGTGGAAAAGGCAGAGGCAGTGGCAGTATCAGGGGCAGATGGAGAGGCAGTCCTTACAGTTTACAGTTTTTCCAACTATAGCTTCATGTTATAAATTCAGAATGTATCTACACATTAATTGATTCAATGCAGGCAAATAATTACCAGAAGACTGATAGTCCTTGCTGATCCACTCCACGAAGCCCAGGTCTCTTATGATGTCTTCTGTCAGGTTCCTCAGCTCCTTGCTGCTAAAGTTCTAGTTTGTAAGTCAGACTAGGCCATTGTCTGGTACTTTCGCCGCCTTTATCATGCAATTGTTGGTCCAAATATCGCCTCCTGAGGGCAGGAAAATCAAATGCATTGTCAAGATAAAGGAAGAGGTAAAAGCAGAGGCAGAGGGGGAGACAAATGAGGCAGAGGGGGAGGCATGATGAGGGCAGAGAGGCAGAGACTGAGGCATATAGAGACATAAAGAGACAGAGTGAGGGAGGGGCAGAGGGTGAGGGGAGGTAAAGGGGGGAGGTATGCAAAGGGGTAGGCAGAGGCAGAGGCAGAGGCAGTGACAGAGGCAGGGGCAGAGGGGAGACAAATGGGGAGACAGAGGGGAAGGGAGAGTGCTGGCATAGGGGAGCAAGAGAAGTTAGAGCAATTGGCAAATATTGAAATACAACTGCAGATGGTCTAACAATCTGTGATCTCAAGAAAATTTCCTTCTAATTTACACAGTTTGTAGATGGCCATGATAGAATCCTCTAACCGTCTGGGGTGCAGTACTTCTCTAGAAATCTTCACTCAAACATTGACAAATTGTTTATTACAATACGAGTAATAAACTTTTCCTTACACTACAGAACGGTGAGTAAACGTGACGGGTTTTTTCCTTTGTCTTTTTCTCAGATTACCATTTGAGCTGAAACCTTGGCAGTATTGCTTTTTGGGAATGTTTTATGGTTTAACACAAACTGTGGCAACAAACTGTGGCAGAATAAAATAGCAGATCACGTGAAACGTCCTTTCATAACATTCGAACGAAATGGAAGATACTTGCATGCACGTATAGGCTATGTAATTAAACCGCTCATAGAATGTTTCAGTATGGCGCTTCGTATTGATTTTTACGGTTGCTTAGCAACGAGATTCATCTTAAATAAAGAAAAAGAAAAACCATGACAGGTAAATGAACATATACCACAAGTTGAAGGTGAGGATGGAGATTTATTAATGGGAAGAATTGAACTTCCAATGCAAAATCCCTGCCGTTCAGGGAAGGACTTATATGCCATTGATTATGGATAAAAGAACCATTGTTCGTGTCTAAAAAAAATGGCCAACCAGTCTCCCAAGGAGCAAGGCATGATTAAGCGGGGCGGATGGGGAGGACAGAAATCAATGAAATATGTCGTGTCGTTTATGCCCGTGGCTCAGAGAAGAGAGAGTTAAATCATTGTGAAGGTGAAACTTGGCCTGGGAACTGAAAATAACAGTATTTCAATTGACGTCACGCACTTAAAGGCCCTATACAACATTGGTAAAAGTCAAAAGATTGCCACAGTTTGTGTTAAACCATTAAACATTCCCAAATAGAAAACCTGCGAATGTTTTAGCTCAAATGGTTATCAGAAAAAGTAGAAAAATGCTAAAAGCCGTCACGGTTTACGCATCGTTCAATAGTGTAAGAAATAGTTTATTACTCACGAGTACTAAACAATTTGTCGATGTTTGAATGAAGATTTCTCTAGAAGTACAGCAATTCAGACAGTAAGATTTCAACACGAGGAATATATCATGACTATCTACAAACTGTGTGTGTAAATTAGAAGGAAATCTGTGGACATCGATGTTTCCCTATCTTCCAAATGTTGCATTGGGCCTTTAAAGTTGCATACGATATCTTTGTACATATAACAGTAAGTGGATATTGATGCACGCTGCACATGTTCTTATATATGACTCAATTATTAAGTGGCTGCCACAAAGCTGATTGGGTGCTACGGTATAAAAGTGGGCTGCATGGGCACTGAGCAGTATGCTTGAATGTGAGAGCACAACCACCGATCCAGGAGCCCACGCCCACCATAGCAACGGCCAAGCAACCGCGCACATCTTGTCACTATCGCCCACACGCCTTGCGCGTCCACTGCATGCCCTCAACCACCGAAAACACTTCACTCCATTGGACTTTGGTTTGGGAAAAGTTCAAAAATGTACATTTCCTCTCTTCCCAGGGTATCGAGAGTCGGTATTACAATGAAAATATAAACACCGCTTGACCATGGTTGAGGATACAACTCCGGTTTGCAAATGAATTGCCTGGTACATACGAAACAAATGTAAACACAACGAAAAGTGTGTAGTAAAGAATACAACATTTAAAACGTTATGTCAGACAAAATGGCGGCAATTTGTCGGACCTTAATCGCGCGTTGTGATTGGTGAATTTGTCAAGGGGCGTGGCCTACTGGATCGGCGTATTCTTGAAGACTGCCTGCTTCACTTGTGGTCCATTATTTCAAGCAGACAGCTGTCTTTGTTGGACTTGACGTTCATACCTCTACAACAAGCGCTTGGGACTGAACATTAAATTGTTTCTTCACCACATCCACTGACATGAACAAAATGCTTTCAAAGTGTATTCTTCTGTGTGTAGCAGTGGAGATCTATGTGCAAGTGGTAATGTCATATAGTTGCAAGAGTAAGGCAATTGCAACTCACTGTCCTCCACCTTGGGTAGACTTCAGCAATCACTGCTATCTTTATGTGAATGAGCAAAAACCATTCTACGATGCAGAAGCTCATTGTAAAACACTCTCAGCATCTGCACATTTGACATCTGTGTTAAGTCGTGAAGAGCATGACTTCCTCATAAAGTATGCAAAGACTCGAATTAGAACTCTTTTTTTCTGGGCTGGCTATCATGACCCTGAAGGCACATACAACTTTACCTGGACTGATGGTACATCTTCAAGCTATGATGCATGGAAAGGTGGAGAACCCAATGGTCATAGCGGGAGCTTATGTGCCAGAACAGTATCAAATCGTGATTGGAAATTGGATGATGTTGGATGTACGCTGCAAAATGAGTACATCTGTAAAATGCCTACAAGCAAACAGATGAAAGGATGTCGTCATCTTTAGAGAAGTCCTGTAAGTATCATTGTTTGTTATTTTTTCACTGCATTAAACATTGTCAACCAATCTACAGTGACAAGACTGATGCAAACAAGACCACTGGCAGACTGTAGACATCCACATATTGACCATACGGAGAGAATGGAGTACTTTGGAAGGTTCTTCCTTTTAATGTAAACTATTTAAAAAAAAATGAAGAGAAAGTAGCTTGTAAATTGTTTGTCATTATAAAGTCCTAGGGTAAAGGCTCTTCCAAATGGTAAACTTTGGGGATTTCAGTCAGAAAACTTGTAGGCCTATACTACTTCAGTATTTTACCTGAGGTGATATACAAAAATGTTGCAAACTGCTGGCCAAAGGAAAACAGTCTTCTCCACCCATCTCCGACATAACCACCCTCATGAGGTTAGTGCTGGCCAAGAATAATTTCTCCTTTCTTGGCAAGCACTATCTTCAAGTGCATGGTACTGCCATGGGCACGCGCATGGCCCCTTCCTTTGCATGCCTCTTCATGGGTGACCTTGAGGAACGCATGCTCAGTGAGGCTCCATGCCGTCCCTGGATTTGGTGGAGATACATAGATGACGTGTTCTTCATTTGGACTAGGGACGGTAGCAGCATGAATGCTTTCTTTGACCACATCAATTCCTTCCATAGGACTATCAAATTTACTTGGGAGCAGTCTCTTCAACAGACCCACTTTCTGGACGTCACCGTCCGGAAAGACCTCAATACACTCACTACTGACTTGTATTCTAAGCCCACCGACACTCATCAATATCTCCATTCCTCCAGTTGTCACCCCAGACACTGTAAGACTGGTATAGCTCGCCTAATACCTCCTTGGTATAGCTTACAGCCAGGCCCTCAGATTGAGGCGTATATGTTCCAATGAGTCTGACTTTCGCCGCCATACACGTGTATTGGCCAGTAACTTGGTTGCTAGAGGCTATAGTTCTCGCCAAGTGAAGAACTCCATTGCTAAAGTCTATTCCATTCCCAGAAGTTCGGCACTAAAACAAAAGCCACCAGGTCCCAAGGACAAGCCCAAGGTTCCCTTAGTTACTTCCTACCACCCTTCTCTTCCTCCTCTCAGGAAGATAACTAAGGAAAACCACCATATTCTCCACACTTCAGATCGTCTGGCTGAAGCCATTCCTAATTCGCCTGTTTTGGCTTTCAGGCGCCCCCGTAACCTGCGTGACTTAATTGTCCGAGCAGAGGTTCCCCCTTTGGACTCTTCACCTCCAACCAAATTTGGTACATTTAAGTGTACCTCGAAATGCATTGTTTGCAAGACACATGTCAAGGAAATAGACTCTTTCAATGGACATTCTTCTGGAACTACCCACACGACCTATGGCTCTATCACGTGCACTACCTCAAACATCATATACCCCATCTCTTGTAGAGTTTGTAATATTCAGTATGTTGGCGAGACAAAAAACACCCTCAAAAAACGAATCTATGGCCATAGGTCTACCATCAAAACCGGTAAAATGGACACCCCTGTTGGGTATCACTTCAATCTCCCTGATCATTCGATATCAGATATGAGTGTACTGGGCATAGAATCTCTTGGTCACCGTAGTAATGCTGTCCGTCTTAGCCGTGAGAAAATGTGGATGAAGCGTCTTCGGACTATTCAACCACATGGTCTCAACATCCAGGAGGGTAATGACTAACACCATGCAGCTTTCTGATAATCCTTCTTTTGTGTTCAGTCTTTCACACTTCTCTCTCTGATCTTTCCCCCTATTGTCACTAATCCCTACCCCACTCCTTGCCCTTCTCTTTGATCTTTCCCCCTCCTCTCACTAATCTCTACCCTACCCCTTGCCCTTCCCTTTGATCTCTCCCTACCAGCTTCACTCTTTGTCCTTTGTTTCTCATCCGTGTCCTATTCACTCTCTCCCCCCTGCCTTCGTGTACATGTATCTGTTTTGTCCTTGTCACTCTGCCTTTGAGAAAGGTCCTGCTAGGATCGAAACGTCAGGCCCACTAAATTTTTTGATTCAGTATTTTACCTATTAGAAATAATAAGCACTGAGTGCTCAGTGCTTTGCCTGATTTTCCACTGAAAAAAATACAGGCAGCATGAATGGCATTTGAACCCGCGACTCCTGCTTTCTTGTGCAGGCGTCTTAAAGGCCCAATACATTGGTAAAAGTAAAAAAATTGCCACAGTTTGTGTTAAACCATTGTACATCCAAAAAAAGAAATCCTGCTAAGGTTTTAGCTCAAATGGTAATCCCAGAAAGTACGAAAAATGCAAAAAGCCGTCACTGTTTCACCCCGTTCAGTAGTGTAAGAAATAGTTTATTACTCGCGAGTAATTAACTATTTGCCGATGTTTGAGTGAAGATTTTAACATGAGGATTATATCATGACCATCTATACAAACTGTGTAAATTAGAAGGAAATCTGTGGACATAGATGTTTCCCGATCTTCCCAATGTTGTATTGGGCCTTTAATCACTTGATACCAAGCTGGCTAAGGTATTGTGACAGATTCGACTCTGTATATATAGAAGCGGGTTAAGCATTGTATCATATATGATTTTCGTGTTGAGGAGAATGTAATTCAATGAGAATTTGCCCTAGTGGACATGATAATCAATGTGCAGTGAGTGCTTCTCCCGATTTACTTGCAGGCCCGCGGGAACACATTCTCATGACATGGTGCGCTTCAATGTCTGTTAAAAGTAGTTAAAAACAGGGCATACTGTAGCATATTCCATCACCCCAATGTCTGTTTAAAACAAGGCGTGATGTAGCATATTCCATCACCCCAATGTCTGTTTAAAACAAGGCGTGATGTAGCATATTCCATCACCCCAATGTCTGTTTAAAACAAGGCGTGATGTAGCATTTTCCATCACCCCAATGTCTGATAAAAACAGGGGGGTGCTGCAGCCCCCCAGTACCCCCTTCCCGCGGGCTTGATTCCCTGTTAAATAGAATTACAGGCAGAATACATGTAGGTGGAATTCAACTTCAAGTCTGTAGGCAGTTCCCCATGTATATAATATAATTATTACTCTAACCCTTGTGTGTAAGATTATTTTAACGGATTGGCAGAATGAGAGCTTGACCGAGGGAGCCAACAAGTTGGGCAAATGCCCCATGTTGATAGATATGACATGTTTGCGTGGAGGAGAATGTAATTAAATGAGGGTTTGTCCTGCTCGACGCGATAAGCACTGAGTGCCCAGTGCTTTGCCCGATGCCTTATGAAAACATTTCAGGCAGCTCGGGTTGTGTTGATATTTTGACATCAGGAAAACAAGGAAGAAACATTAACAATTACATAAAAAGTGGTTGACAATCACTGCAGTGTGTCCTGTGTGAGGCGATCTGCTGACAACGATATTAGACCCTGACAATGAAAACACAATCAGTCAGTCAAGTGTCACAGATTGCTTTATCTCTGTTGCACGATAAGGGGAGGTGATGCATGCGGTGATGTGGCCATGAGATCTCCGGCTTGATCTTCATGAGCACAATACAGGCCATCCTTACATCATTTGGAGATCAGTATTTGCATTGAGTCAAGATGCTGGCAATTTGATGAGATGTGAGATGATAGGCGTTTGCAGAAAATGAACGACGCCTTATGAAGCAATCTCAGTACATTCATGGCATGGTGTCTACTTCAAAGGGAGATATGTGTGCAAGCTATTACTGTACCGTTAATGCTTTAGCCTGCATCATCATATGAGCTCACTGGAGCGGATAGGAACTTTGTCACCTGCGTGTATGGTTATATATATCAGTGGAATAAAAAAAAAGCTTACAGGAAAAGAAGAAGATTTTAATAGTTTTGAACAATGTACACATCTGTACTTGTGTGCATGATGATGCAAGTTGGTCTGAAAAAAGTTGAGGGATATAGCTGCAAGGCAACTCACTGTCCACCACCCTGGCTTGCCTTCAGAAACCACTGCTATCTTTATGTCAGGGATGAAAAACATTCAACGATGCAGAAGCTCATTGTGCAACATTTGCAGTATCTGCACATTTGACATCAGTCTTAAATCAGGAAGAGTATGACATTGTGGCTTATGCAAAGGCTGCTGGTGGAACAAGGCCATTCTGCATCTACTTCCCCTTTCTCGACCCTTCCTCTTTTCTCTGCCCTCCCTTTATATTCATCTGCCTGCCTTCCTCCCTCTTCCCTCCCTTCTTCATCCCTGCCTCCCTGCATCCATCCCACCCTCCACTCCCTGCCACCCTCCATACCTCCCCCATGTACATGTACAGATATCAAGCTGCAGTCTACATGCTGCTATCAACGCTAGTATCAAAACTAATGGTTTAATGGACAAGATTCTGTAGTCTTTATTACATTATTTTGGCATGCACGAGACTAAAAAATAATCATAATTGCTTATGAAACACATCAACATAAATAACTTGATTCACACTTAGGAAGCCATTAAATAAAAGGAGAACAAGAAGTATACAAGAAGCACGTACCTGTCTTGTCAAGACAAACTATAAACGTTGCTCATAAAAAACTTCAAAGGCTTTTGTAGCAAGTCCCTAAAGACAATCCATTTTCAGAGAAATGTTACATGAATTTGAAGTACTTCAGATTGGTAGCTATACATGGTACACAGGTTGAAATTGTAAAGGAAAGGATTTGTGACCATTTCCCCACAAAATCAATTACAATAACCAGGGGACAGTCCTCTATCAGAGCAGCTGATTGCAGAAATGAATGCCGACTCTCACCCTAATGGCTGACACAGGGTTTTTGTTGTTTAACATTTTGCAATGGACTTCCCTGCTAAGTGAATGATAAACAAATCTCACATCCGAGGAAGCAATGTTTAACTGTGCAGTGAATGCCTCAGAATGCTTGACAATACTTGATAATGATGACATGACTATATCAGGCCCTGTAGAAATTAACGTTCACATTACACATGAGGCTATGGAAGCTGCTGGTTAATGGCTGCTGCAAAGACCAATGGACTTATAATGGAGTTATTTCAAGTAAGAGTCTGAATTTGGTTCAGTTGTCAAAGGTCTATGGATGGGTGCCTGTTCATATTACACAAGTGAATAGCTGTTTACATGCCCTCACGTGACTTATAGTAGGTATTTTCTGCACCTCATTTGCCATAGAGCAGCAATGGAAATGTACAAAGAAGAATGTGGCTAATATGATAGTCTTCTTTGCTCGTTTCCACTCCTGTTCTGCACCAAATGAGATGCAAAAATACCCACTATAAGTCACGTGATGGCATGTAAACTGGTTCTGTAATCAGTCTATTGGGCCCAGAGCAGACACCCAGTATTACATGATGGCTATTCAAATGCTCTCTTGCGTTCTATTTACACGTGAAAGCTACTCGCTGTAACTGAAAAGTCCACAGAGGTGAAAACTGAAAAAGATAATTTTCTTGGTCAGATTCACAAAGTGAGTTAAGAAAACCAGAAGATAAAGCTTGTTACTGACCCACAGCTAAAATAATGCAATTGTTAATACATAAATATAATATCTCATATTAATAAAAGCAAGCCTGCAGCCTAATGTTAACCATTATTAAATAATTTCATATGATGCCTCTACATTTTTTTACTCTCAGTATATAAAGTCTAAAAAAATGCTAGTCTATGATTAGCATTTTGAGTTCACTTTCTGTTCTTATCTTTGAAAGCCTGCTCTTTACCAAAATACATTTGACCTTTCTATGGACCTGTCTTAGGTTCTGGCGTCAGGTTCATGTCTATACAATAACACAGGTCTTGGTGGAATTTGTACTGTATGTTCTTCAAAATCTAAGCCAAATGTTGTATTTTCATGCCTGTTTTATTATAATGGACTAAAAAGGCATGATACCAAGGGATTCCACTTACTCTGAGCTTGTAACGGGACCGTTGCTTCAACAGACAATTTTCTTCTGCTGAAAGTGATTCATAATGTCCTCTGTAGAAGTACTAACCACTATTTCTCGACAGAATGCAGCAGACTACTGGCTAGAGAGAGTCTCATCGATAACCCTGCTTAACAAATAACAAACACACTAGTAGGAGCTACCCATGCTGAAGAAACTTGTTCAACTACATGCCGAGCCGACTTGATGATCTGGCTAGTGTGCTAAGACCAAATTCAGGAGATGTTAGAATAAACAGTCAGTTTCTCTTCAGAACAACTCCTTCCAAATGAGACCTTATCAGAAAGTGTTAGCACAAGCTTTCCTTCATACTGTTTCAATTTGTTGGTTTCCCTTATTGATTGTTATCTTTTTTAAGACGTTCGCATCTTGTCCAGGATTGGCATGATCCTGTCAAATCTGGGTCTCTTGGTTGGGTCTTCATTCATGCAGATCTTCATCAGCTTGACAATGTGAGGGGAGATTCCTGGCAGCAGCTCAACCCTCAGGCCCTCACCAACAATCTATAGAGGAGGGAAGGGGAAGGGGAAGGGAATGGAAGGGAATGGAAGGGAATGGAAGGGAAGTAAGAGGAAGGGGAAGGGGAAGGGGAAGGGGAAGGGGAAGGGGAAGGGGAAGGGGAAGGGGAAGGGGAAGGGGAAGGGGAAGGGGAAGGGGAAGGGGAAGGGGAAGGGGAAGGGGAAGGGGAAGGGGAAGGGGAAGGGGAAGGGGAAGGGGAAGGGGAAGGGGAAGGGGAAGGGGAAGGGGAAGGGGAAGGGGAAGGGGAAGGGGAAGGGGAAGGGAAGGGAGGCAAATTTCATTGGTCAGTTTCCTATCTCTTTAAAATTAGAAAAAAATAAAAAAGAAAAAATGGGAAAGAAAACTTTGACTGGACCAGGACTTGAACCAGAGACCTCTAGAATAACATACCAGTGCTCTTCCCATCTGAGTTATCCAGCCCTTAGATGGTGGCTTTCCCTAATAGTCAACTAGTCTTTGCTAGGGTGGGGGCGCCAGTCAGATGCAATTCAACCATTAACTGCCAAATATCTCCAGGGTTCACACCCCTGCTTTCGTTCAGATGCAAACAACCTATTTCTTTGAGATTGGACGAGACTTCAAGGTTTGCACTTGGAATGGCCGAGGAAAGCAATGGGTGCCACCCTGGATATTACTGTATCTTTCCAGAACAGAGAGAACAAGCCATTAACTCAACATTTGGGACAGTGTGTGCTCTGCTCGTTTTCTTGGGACAGTGTGTGCTCTGCTCGTTTTCAAGGGACACCTCAAACTTTCCCCTGCCTAATCTGTGAGGGGCATATTGGCCCTTCCATTTCAGAAACAAAGCACTTTATTATTTCTGGCATTACCTTCATGCCTACTTCCATGGGCGACATTCCCGCAAAGGGCACTTCCCGGGTGACCAACTCCCAGAGTAGGATGGCAAAGCTCCACATGTCTGCTGCCCTCACGTTCATGTCCTCCGGGTCTTTCTGCAGTGCTGTGAAACCATAACAAATGATCACATGCGTATCACTGCATCAGCCTATCGATTCTTCCAGACAATTCTCTTGCATGACTGCTAAGACTGCCCCATCTCTGTATTTGATGAGCACTGTGGAATCAATGCATTGCCCAGATACCTCCTGGGAAACAGAAGTCCTGGGTAACTGTAGTGGGATTCAAACTCCAATTCTCCTCCTTGCTAGTACAGGTGAAAATGATGTTTGCGTCGAGGAGAATGTAATTCAATGAGGTTTTGCCCTCCTCGACGTGATAAACACTGAATGCTCAGTGCTTTGCCCGATGCCTGATGAAACAATTTCAGGCAGCTCGGGCGGGTTAAGACGTCTGCACTAGAATGTAGGAGTTGCGGGTTCAAATCCTGCCCGAGCTGCCTTTATTTTTTTCATCAGGCTTTGAGCAAAGTCGTGAGCATTCAGTGTTTATCACGTCAAGCAGGGCAAAACCTCATTGAATTAGTGTTGGTGACTTACCAGCTGTTATGTGTTTATCAAGTTGAGCAGGGCAAACCCTCATTGAATAACATTCTCCTCGACGCAAACATCATGTTATAATTATCTATGATGGCAAATTGGTTGACAAGCATTGGGCAATCGGGGCCTAATGTTACATGGTACCGTCCGTGTACAGTACAGTACTTGTTCATGTACATGTTCACGTACGTACTACCTGTATACTGTTCCGATCACTCAAAATAACTCGAAAATTCCTGGTCCTGACATACATGTGTGACCCGGGTTGACCCCTCGCCCTCACCCCCCAAAAAATTCCAGAATTCAGTTTAAAAACGGAAGACTCTCATGCCTGTAATGTACCTTCGGGGGAGGCCCAGGCTGGGTTGAAGAACTTGCCGCGGTTCTGGAAGGAGAATCTGGTGTCTCCCATGTTGATCTTGGCCGTCAGCTCTTCATCAATCTGGCAGTTGATGGGAGGGGGGGGGGGGAGAAATAGAGAGATTGGCCCATAGACTTGTCAAATAACCTATATTTTTGGTACTATCATACCAACCTATCTAAAAGGAGACTAGGAATACTTCTGCTAAAAAAGAGGATTCACAGAGCAAACTACCGGTACATACATGTAGGAATACATACATGTGTATATCCAAGCCAAAAATCGGAATCTATTGTCAAGAGTTTGCAAAAAGTTTCAAATATTTACCCCCCCCCCATAAAAAGAGGAATGATTCCTCCAAAATAAGAATGGTTGCAGCTACATGTATGTACATGCACTATACAGGAAACTAAAAACGTTGGCTTTTTGAGTGTCTGAAGCTTAAATTTGATTTGAGCATCCATCACTGACATCCATATGCAGTTTCCTAATCATGTGATGGACTCATACTCATGAGTTCAAGAAATGTGGCAGACTAGCATATTCAATCCAAGCTCACAAGTGGTGAACTGAACGTAAGAGGAGACATTGAGTTGTTTGAATGTAATGTGCTCGTGTGCCTTTTGGTAGAAAACATCATGGAGAGGAATTCGTTAGGAACTTAGCATACTGCTTGGACAGCAATGAAGAACTTTGGCTGACAACCAAGGCCCAATTTCATAGGGCTGCTTAAGCAAGAAAACCTGCTTAGCATGAAAGTTCTTCCTTGTTTAATTCAAGATTGCTAGCCATGACTCGATGCTGGCTGCCCTCAACTCATACTCCAATCATGGGTGCTAACTGCTTAGCATCAAAAACAGGTGGAACTTTGGTTTGCAGCCTGATTTCATTCAGCAAGGCCTTTCAATTTTGGTGCTCAAGCGGCTCTATGAAATATGCCCCTGGTCACATTAACCGACATCTTTCATGCTTTAACAGTAGATTTTGGAGCATAAACAGCACTATGGAAATGGATCTAGGCCTACCGGTACTGGCCTAGCCCCGAGGCACAAACCCACCATGATATTTTTACTGTTGAGGTAATAGCGGGGAATCAGAGGCTCCATGGCATGCAGAAAGGCCATCCCTCGTGCTATGTCCACAGCAAATAGTAGCATTTGGGCTTGGTCAATCAGCACATCTGGATTGAAAAGGACATAAGCCCAAAGTTGATTAAGTAAAACCCTCCAAAATGCAGAACAACATCCATAGCAAATAAAAAAACCTTAATAAAAACAATGTCAGCTGTATCTACCTGTAAGTCATAATGATACATAGGAAAATGCTGAAAGACATTTTCCAAGTCAAGGAAAGCTGACTGGGATTTTTGTCAGCAATTTGAGAAATGACATTGGGGACAATTTGACTGGACCGAGTCTTAGATCTGCAAGAAAGCTAGAGGCCCTGATGTTTTAATCCAGCATTGGAAGAATCATTTTCGCAGAAACATTGGGAAACTGATTTTGGGTCAAAAATTTAAAATTCTGACAGGATCGAGCGGTGGTCTGATCCAAGACAGAGGGCTCTCAGTCTCAGATACCCGAAGAGTCATTTTCGGAGAAATCTGGGGAAACCGATGTTGGGTCAAAAAAGTGACTACTTGTGTATGTTGACAGGAGAGGACCTGTCGAAAATGTCAGAAATTGGGCCAGAATTTAAAAAAAATTTGGGGTGGGTGAAAAATGACTTCAACAGATCGACCGGTGGACCAATCCATGTCAGAGGGCTCTCAGAAATTGGGCCAAAAAACAAAAACAAAATTAGGAGGTCTAAAATGACTTCACCTGGTCTACTGAGGGTCCAATCCATGTCAGAGGGCTCTCAGATACCTGAGGAGTCATTTTCAGAGAAATCTGTTTTTTGGAGGGGGTCAAAAATTTCCTGAACTGGTC
This sequence comes from Luidia sarsii, assembly GCA_949987565.1. Classification (NCBI taxonomy): domain Eukaryota; kingdom Metazoa; phylum Echinodermata; class Asteroidea; order Paxillosida; family Luidiidae; genus Luidia; species Luidia sarsii. The sequence goes on along the minus strand of OX465102.1, from coordinate 19,843,140 downwards.
TAATGAAAATCCGATCCATGTCAGAGGGCTCTCAGATACCTGAGGAGTCATTTTCAGAGAAATCTGGGAAAACTGATTTGGGGTCAAAAAATGAAAAATCTGACAGGAGCGGACCTGTCGAACACATCAGAAATTAGGCCAAAAATCAAGTTTCACCAGAATCACAGACACACCAGAGCAGCAGGAACACCAGGAGCATGTACATGCAGAAATGTTCTAAGAAATCCCGGGGTACAACTGAACAGATTGCGGTCTGGGCATGGGTGTTATGCAGCAACCATGAAGAAATGGGGAATCAAAGACTCTGACCTCTGTCCATGTGGACAAATACAAACCTGTGAGCACGTCATCAACAAGTGCCATGTGATGAGACCCCTATGCCCACTCACAGAAGTACAGGTACAACTGTAGATGAACCAGAACTGGTCACCTACATGTACATGTACATGTACCTAATAGTAACTGCCAATTTTGACTGCTGTGGTTGACATACGATAGAAGAAGAAGTACAGTGTTAGTAACTTACAACTCACCTGAGGCTTCGTGCAGCAGGTGGAAGAGGGAGCCGCGGGGCAGGTACTCGCTCAGCACGATCAGATTGGGCGGGCTGTTGACACAGCCCAGCACAGCATGGATGTTAGGGTGGGAGAAGATGCGCAGCCGGGGGAACTCCTCGCCAAACTCCCGGGAGATGCGGGAGGTGACGTTGCTCTGGGCCAAGACCTTGGCCATGATCTCTGTCCCCTGCCACATGCCCTTCCACATCTGCAGGGAAGGAAGGCACAGACCCAGGAGAGAGGAAGGGACCAACGCTGTTGAAAACAATCTCCTCAGCAAGAATCTCAAAAGTTACAGGGCCTGACGTTTCGATCCTAGCAGGCCCTTTCTCAAAGGCAAAGGTCCTCCCGCATGTAGGATCAAAAAGTCAGGCCCTCTAACTTTTGAGATTGATGTATTGCAGGTAATTTTAGTCAGTAAGCAGTTTGCAACACTTTCTTGTATTTCCTTAGCAAGTACAAAGACCTGAAATAAACAGGACCCAATTTCATAGAGCCGCTTAAGCAAGAAAACCTGCCTAGCATGAACAATTCTTCTTCTTTTTTCCAGATTTCCATCCACATTTCACTTAATGCTTGCTGCACTTGACTTGTATCTTTGTTCTGCACAGATGGCTTTTCCAATCATGCATAGAAATGCCTACTTAATCAATCATGTTAATCCTGCCAATGCATGAATGGCCTGGACCAAATTTCAAGGAATCCTTAACTTCCAAAAGCAAACAAAAGATTGAAATCTCTATCTTTTTTCCCCCTCAGTTCAGACATAGCACATTATTTCAGTTCAAATCTTGTTCAGAAAATGCATACTGTACTTCAGAATTTCAGTTTAACCCATTGCTCATCACATCCTGTCAACTACATTGTTAAGTCTTTCGATGGTTATTACAGCAATGCGTTCCTCTATCAGAGGATGGGTACTGGAGGCACTGGGGTGAATTGCACTAAATCCTTTCCTCTGTGATATTTTATTTTGGCAAACTCAACACATAAGTCATAAAAGGGTCATGTGTGATACTGTGATATTCCTTGAATTGGATCACTATATTGCAATACCATGAATACTGTAGGTTTATTCTTAGGCAACAGTTTGGGGTGTTAACGGTTACCATCTTGGTGAAACAAATGCATACCTACTCAGGGCTCAATATCACAGAGCTGCTTAAGCACCAAAATAAACCTGCTTAGCATGAATATTTGTCCTAGTCTAATACAAGATTGCCATGCATATTTCACTTGATGGTTGCTGCACTCGACTTGTACTCAATACTGGGTGCTTAGCATGAAACACATGTGGAAATTTGGCTGGCAACCTGATTTCATTCAGCGAGACTCTTCATGCTTCACAAAATTTTTGGGCTTAAGCAGCTTTTTGAAATTGACCCCTGATCATGCTGGTTCTGGAATCAGTTATGTACAATACTAGTACATGTGTACCTCTCCTGTTGGGCTGCCGGCCACTTTACTCTGCAGCTTGACATGTTTCAGATCAATCCCAGCAAATCTGGACAGTGTTCCATCACCTGAAACAGATAAAAACAATTATAAAAACATAGTCATAAATCAATCCTACGGTACATGTTCACATTATGGAACTTCTTGTCGTGTACACGTTTGCTGCCTGGAAGAAGATTACCAAAGAACAGGTTCCCTTTAAATATGTACATCTAACACAGCAGAATGTGAACAAAAACCAGCTTCATGCCAAATTTTCAAACTTTGGGACCTAAGATTGAGTAGAAATCTCAGACTCCTCAGAAGGGGATAGTCAAGTGTAAATGGAAGTACCTGTAGGCAAAGGTAAAAGAGCTTAGAGAGGACAGCTCTGCAGCGAGGGGAAGATGTGAAACATGGAGAAGGGATAAGGGAAAGAAAGAAACTACATGTACATGTACGAAAGCCATATAGATATAAACCTGTAATCCCATACCAGTCTTCTGGCCAGGTTGGGGTTACACTTGTAAGTAAAAACTACACGAGGAAAAAGAAAACAATTATTTTTTACATATTTTTTATTTTACACCAGGTGTAGGCCCTCTTCGCATCACGTTCATTGAAAAAGGTCCTGCTAGGATCGAAACGTCAGGCCCACTAAATTTTTGAAATTGTAAAGGACAAAAAAAAAACATTGGCATCTCTGTGCTCTGAACGCATAACATCCATGCTTTCCGAAAATGCGCAAACACATTTTGTGCTCAAAGTCTATGGAACTTGATGTTAATTTTAAGAAAAATCATAGTAATTCGAAACAATACTCAAACATAACACTGTGAATGTCTCCGACACATACATGTAAAGTAACCGCCCACCAAATTTCAAGGTCATTTGCCAGTGGCTTATACGTTTTAAAATCTCACCCTTTGATGACATTATATCATTTTAGCCAAAAAGGGAGATTCTAGACTACTGTTTAGTAATGAATACTTACAACAACAACAAAATTAGAAACATCATGTTTTCCTAGCCCAATATGCTCAAATGAATGTTAAATTCTACAAGTTTATATCATAGATATTCATGAGATGATGTCTAGGCAACATGGTGACATTTTTTGGATGGAACATTTCCAAACTTAGATCCATGCCAAGTTATGATTCTGAAAACTAAGCAACTTCGATGGCAAATAACAGCCCCTGTGTATTGCTATTGCTGTATTGCTCTAGCATTGCGCTGGTTCGATCCAATGCCTGAGCAGTACTATTTCAGAAACATGTACATGTAGGTGCTTTGACCAGAAACAAAGGCACGTAACTAAAGGAGGCAGACTTTACGGAATTTAACAGAAGCCCATTACACCATATTGCAATTGCCGTATCACTCCAGCACGGCACTAGTTAGATTAAACAACTTTAAATTTAAAGTCAAACAAACCAAGGAAACCAATTTGTTAACAAACACAGTGTAGTGCTGACCTTCGCCCATGGGTGCTTTGACTGCAAACAAAAGGATTTCACAGAAGGTAGCTCTCTGTTGGCTTCCATGCATCAACACTTGAAATGTTATCAAATACACAATGTACATGCAATTACTCTTACTACTGCTACGAGTGGTAACAATTTCAAATGTCAAGAAAGGGAAACAGAAGTTGCAGAATAAGGAGACCGCAGCAGCGGTGTAATTTGTGAGCCAAAAAACAGAGAAAGAATTTATTGGAGCACAACCAGCACTTCTGCAAGGGTGTCTTGTGGCATGACATGCATGTATGCTCATTTGCTGTGCTTGGTAGTGCTCTATATTAGACCCGATGAAAAAGCATATAAATCAAGGACATTCCTTATTTTCCATAAGGAGTACAATGACAGACCAAAATTAGCCTAGTTTCAGCCCACATCTATTAAAGCTACATGTATCTTATGGAGCCCTTTTCCACCATGGAAAGCTACATGTACTTGTGCAATCCTAACTGTTATTAATTATTTGGCTGATCTTCATTAGAAATTGTAAAGCTTGTACAGTGTACAGCTCCATTATAGAGAATCAAATGCATTTATCTTTTAAAAATTATAAGACTACTGTATAACTCAAGTGCTTTCAATTTTCCTATTTTCATTGAAGACCCAAAATCCATTCACCACATCTTTGTAGATACTACAGATCAAGCTATACGTTAATTTTGTCCATATTTTCAATGTGCACGTGCATTTACATGTTCATACAGTCCATGTTTGTTTCACCAGGATGACTCAATTTCTCTTGAAATTTCCCAAATGATGCAACCATAGGGTTATGGCGCAGCACTATAACATGTACAAGTACAGCGAACATGACACATACATGTACATTGTTCAAGTATGCATGTAGATACATCATTGTTTTCAATTTCTGTCAGGACCGTCTGTGGATGGTCTTCTAAATACCAGTATCAGATGTAATAAACTGCCAGAATGATGTAAGAAACTGCCAAAATACACAACATGAAAAAACGTGTACAAAACTTATTAGGAAACAAACGTTTCATAACTTGATGACCCGATGACGTCATCGTTCAAATTTCTTCTTGGACTGTCTCTTGGGGGTAGTCTGAGACTATACCAAGTCTGAAGTCAAATAAGTTGTAATTGAGTGCCAAAAACACGACTTCAGGTGAAAAAACCAAGTACAAATAACAAAACAAGGACCATCTTTGGCCGGGCTTCTCAGTATGTGCCAAGTCTGAAGACGAAGAACCCCCCCCCCCAAAAAAAAGAATTAAAAAAAAAGAAGAACCGAACGAAGAGAGGGCTGTTCTGGAAACGCCAAAACACTAAACTCAAATAACGGTGGTAATAAGTGCCACAAAGGATTCATTCTATTATAGGGAATTTGAATTAAAATGAAAAAATTATCATATTCAAGACCAGAATTTCCCAGTTCACTAGTGCTGCATTGTAATGCTACTCACCAACACGCACATGCACACATGCACATCACGCAAGTGGAAAGACCAAAGAGTTTGTTTACAAAAATTATTTGTGCAACACCAGTGCACACAGCAGGTTAGCTTAGCTTTATCTGACTTTAGATACCTTTATCAATCACTATTTTAGTCCTGACATGTGCGTGTACATGTAGAACAGCATAGTAAATTCACTTTTTCGTTCCTGGAGTCACTGCAGAAGCCTTCACCAAATGTATAACCCATGCATGCATCGATGTTGGTAAAACCTTTTTGCCCATTGACCTCCTGACCCAAGTTCACCCCATTTTTTATCAAGTGCTGAACTGGAGGGAAGATTTCTGCCTCCAGTTCACGACTGGTGACCACGAGTTACCAGACGATTGGAACGCTTCTTCTCGACTAGTGAACTCATGAACAGGGGAAAAACAACAGGATTGGAACCCAGCATATCAACAACAGAAGTACTGGACTATTGGAGTACTCATCTGCCATTGACTAAAAACCACATGCTAACAGTAACGGATATATACAGTGTACTACTACAAAAATCTAGGACCTAAAATATTCAAGATGTAGAAAGATCTTTATTTGAATACAACAATGGTTTTACCATTTCTCCTTGTGTGCATGATGATGCAAGTTGGTTTGCAAGGAGTGGAGGCATATACTGGTAGCTGCAGTTAAGCATTAAAGGCTAATATTCAAAGAATCTGCAAAGGGACTTCCACTACTGTACATAATTGTCTCTCTCAAAGCTCTTATTAAAATACTCAGTGATTACAAAGGTAAATTTACACACATGTGTACGTATACATGTGTACATACATGTACAGTACATGTACATTACATCTAGATATTGACCACAAAACAAAACAAAATGAAAGAGGGGAGGGGTACATGTACATGTACATGTATGTCCAGTTGGGGGTTGGGGTATTTTCTCCAATAAGGAATAACCCCCTAACAATAAAAATCAATCATTTTTGTCTGTTATTGTAAAGAGGGGGCTTATTATTGAAAAGTCAAGGTGGCCATGAGGGCCATTAAGCTTTCTGGCTTAAATAAAATCTTTGATGACATTTAGATTATAAGATTAAGAATACCACAGACAGCAAGCAGAGGAGGTGTGGTAGTTGCACATACCATTAGAAGTGGTGGAGTGGTGGCTGCGAGTCTGATGGCATGCGTACTGTACATGTACACATGGAGGAATTCCTCCATGATGTATGCTATGCTACAGTACATGTACCAGTATGCTTTTAAAGAATGGATAAATGGGCTACCGTACATGTGCCTACATTTTGGAGTACTATGATATGTAAGCATGACTACTGAGTGCAGCAAGCTTGAAAGCTCCACTGCTGTGCTGTGAATGTCTTCATTATTCATCTCTGACACAGAGTTACTCACATTCGGCACTGACAACAGAAGTACTGGACTATTGGAATAATCATCTGCCATTTACTAAGAACCATATGCTAACAGTATACAACTAGAAAAATCTAGGACCTAAAATATTCAAAATATAGAAAGATCCTTATTTGAATACAACAATGGTTTTACCATTTTTCCTTGTGTGCATGACGATGCAAGTTGGTTCACAAGGAGTGGAGGGAAATAGCTGCAAGCGCAAGGCAACTCACTGCCCACCACCCTGGCTTGCCTTCAGGAATCACTGCTATCTTTATGTCAGGGTTAACAAAACATTCAACGATGCAGAAGCTCATTGTGCAACATTTGCTGCATCTGCACATTTGACATCAGTCTTAAATCGGGAGCAGCAACACTTCATTGTGGCTTATGCAAAGGCTGTTGGTGGAACAAGTCCATTCTGGATTGGCTTCCATGATCAAGAGAGAGAGGGTACCTTCATGTGGACAGATGGATCATCTACAAGTTTCACACAGTGGTACAGAAATCAGCCCGATAATAGACATCAGGCTGACTGTGTCAATATATCACCAGGATTTCAATGGAAATGGGATGATATTCCTTGTGAAATAGTTCGTTGCTACATGTGTAAAATGACTTCAAGTGCATTTCAGCATTGTCCTAAAAGAACCTGTAAGTATATTAATCTTAAAAAAGTGTCAGTTTTAAGTTTCATCACTCTGTAGTGAACCCCTTGTTTTGGTTTTAACTGCGCAAACAAATTCTCCTGGACAGCCGCAGTACAATTATCACTTCACCTTACAGTACACACAGTATAATTTCACGTGTTAGATTCAATCTACCTAATATTTTAAATCTTAAAATTTAGTGGACCTGATGTTTCGATCCTAGCAGGACCTTTCTCAAAGGCAGAGTGACAAGGACAACACAGATACATGTACATGAAGGAAGGGGAAGAGAGTGAATAGGACACGGATGAGAAACAAAGGACAAAGAGTAAAGCTGGTAGGGTGAGATCAAAGGGAAGGGCAAGGAGTAGGGTAGGGATTAGTGAGAAGAGGGGAAAGATAAAAGAGAGTGTGAAGGAGTGAACACAAAAGAAGGATTATCAGAAAGCTGCATGGTGTTAGTCATTACCCTCCTGGATGTTGAGACCATGTGGTTGAATAGTCCGAAAATGCTTCATCCACATTTTCTCACGGCTTAGACGGACAGCATTACTACGGTGACCAAGGGATTCTATGGCCAGAACACTCATATCTGATATCGAATGATCAGGGAGATTGAAGTGATACCCAACAGGGGTGTCCATTTTACCGGTTTTGATTGTATACCTATGGCCATAGATACGTTTTTTGAGGGTGTTTTTGGTCTCGCCAACATACTGAATATTAGCTTTATTGCTGGAATAGATCCGTACACAATTAACCCTATGTAACATCTATGTATCTCCACCAAATCCAAGGACGGCATGTAGCCTCACTGAGCATGCATTCCTCAAGGTCACCCATGAAGAGGCAAGCAAAGGAAGGAGCCATGCGAGTGCCCATGGCAGTGCCATGCACCTGGATATAGTGCTTGCCAAGAAAGGAGAAATTGTTCTTGGCCAGCACTAGCTTCATGAGGGTGGTTAGGTCAGAGATGGGGGGAGAAGACTGTTTTCCTTTGGCCAGAGCCGAGGAGCAAGCTTGAATGCCTTCTTCCTGGGGGATGTTAGTGTATAGAGAGGAAAAGTCAATGGTACCAATTACCAATACCTTGACACCAATTGATCCTTGACACTTTCCAACTTTTGCAGAAAGTCGGGAGTGTCATGGACGTAGGAGGGGATTTGGGGAACCAAGGGTCAGAGAAAAGAGTCAATGAAAAGAGATTATGTGTTCCGTAGGTGAACCATTTAATATTTTAAATGTGTGCTTCTGGAAGGCTTAGGCCTACTGGGCAATGATAAAGCCAAATTTAATTGAAGATACTTTTCAGGTATTTAATTTGAACAATTAATATTTACTTTTTTGACAATGTGAAAACCCTTTCTTATCACATTGACTTCTGAATGCCAGTTACAAAATGGGTACAAACATCTTATGGCCTTCAGGTCCTTCACTTATTTTTGTTTTTGGCCTTCGTGACTCCTAAAATTTTGACTTCATGAAGGACAAAATAGCTCTGCCACTCCGGCAATGATTTTGTAACCCTGCATATGTCTCCAATATCCATATACACGTGTAAGCATATAACTTTGAGCTCATTTCACTACATGGTACTGTAGGTACACGTGCAATATGTACAGTCTCTTAAAAGTTTTCAACACAACAGTATGCTAATACTTAACCAATAGATTTCCCTAAATGTCGCAAACAGTTAGCTGACTACTACAAATCATGCTCAGGGCTAGATTTACTTTTCAATCTGCCATTAGAGGAAATGAAATGAAATGCAGTAACTTGGATTGATGATGGTGATAACAAAATCTGGAAGGAGGATAAAATCATTGAAATGGAAGAACAATTGACTCAAATGATGCTAGATCCCAAACATAATTCATTTGATATGGAAATCTATGATTGAGTCAACTGCCAGTGTCATAACATGCAGCCAGGGGCACAGAGCTGATACAACTCTTTGATATCATGGCGAACAGAAAAGGGGAGGATGGTTTACTTGGATACATCATCTAATGGCAGTTAATAGCTACATGCTTCAAACTGCCACCCTCACACTAGCAAAATAGGCTTTCAGAGATGACTGGACTGCCAAGATGCAATAACAAAATATCAAATGCTGAGTGAACTGTGACAACTCGCTTGATAAGAAATGTGATAAATTAGCACCTTGTTGTGTTTTATAACAATATAACAGGACAAGGGGACCTTTAGCAGTCCAGCACATGAAAGCAGTTTGTAAATGGGGAGAATATGTTTAGAAAAGATCTTAACACGTCAAATAAAAAAATGCATAATGTCTATAGCCCTGTCCACACTGGACTTTTTTGGGGTGGAAACTAACCGAGCAAATGGGTAACTTGAGGATTTTAAGTCCAGTGCGGACAGCCCAGGAAGTTTTCCTCCGATGTAACTTACCCGTAACGAATGTGTAATTTAACCTGTTAAATTGACCAGCAGTCGATTTCACCGAACCCATCGTAACTTACGATCAATCGCAAGGCGATAAGCGATGCACAGAAACCATACGCGGTGTATCACAACTTACGATGGGTTATCCATCGTAAGTTGAGTTACGATGCATCCCAAGGCTTTGTGAAATCCACTCCCCACACCTTTTTTGTAGCGCATGACCCAAATCCTACAGGATCCTACAATCCTTCAGTGTTAAAAGCCCCATATGACCCAAATCCTACACAATCCTACAATAGCGGTGCGCCACTGCCCAAATCCTGCAAATTCCTACACTGAATTTTTTGGCCAGTGTTATGTCAAATATGTTTTTTTTTTGTGGCTCAGGAGCTTGATCGTTACAACTTCTCGTTGCTGTGACCTTCATCATTGCCACTGGTTTATTTTGGTGTGTTTTGTGTTTTTTTGTGTTTTTTTTAATGTTTTTTATTTGTATTTTGGAGATTTTTTTGTCTCCTCTCATTTCCTTGTTCTTTTTTTTCTTTTCTTTGTCTCATATACTTTTCCTATTCTTCGTCAAGATCTGTTTCTTTGTTTTCTTGTTCTTTTTTATCTTTTGTTTGGTCTATGGGTCAGAGTCGGGGTCAGAGGATGATGGCTCAGGGATGGATGACTCTTCAGTAGTGGTTGTGGTTGTGGCAAATTGGATGGAGTCTTGTCTTGCTGCTGCTTGGTGGAACTTTATGAAGCAAGGCCCAGAACAGAGGTTCACCATGCAAACTGCACATCCATTCCGGGTTGTCTTTATCCACCCTGACTTGGTGACACCGTTGTTGTGAAGACACCACTGGCATCTTTTGGGGTAGAGACCAGGCATCCGAGTGCTGTAATGTCCCATTATATTGTGGGCAGGGACTGCTCTGGGGGTGTTGCTCTGTGGGTTGGTAGATCCTTTCGCATAGCCATCGATGAGCTCCATTGCAAGTTGCAGGATGAAGTCGCTGTGACTCAGGTGCTTGGTAGTGGTGTGACCTGCATCTTCATCAGCGCTGCTGTCTGATTGCTCAGCTTGAACTTCTTGGTGCCGGTGCTTCTTGTATGCAATGTACGCATTGACTCTGCATATATCTACCAAGAAGTAGAGGATCTTCTTCCACCAATATTGTGATTTGCGTGAGCAAGAGTAATACGCTCGAAGCTGGTCGCTCCTGTCGACCCCACCCATGTTGGAGATGTAGGCAATGGTCTGAGGAGGGGCTGGGACAGTGGTGGTTTTCCTTTTGCCATTTTCATCAGGGACCTTTCGGGTGACATTATGAAGACCAGGATCACGCCATCCTTGGTGGGCGGTAGAAAGCGTCATCATGGCCTTACTGTCCCTCCATAGTGTTGCTACTAGCTGCCCGTTCTGTCTCGAGTAGAACGCACCCCTCTTTACTCGTCTCATAGCCCGGACTCTTGCAGTTAGATCTTTGGGCAGGCCACGGCTGTTTGCCTTCACAGCTCCAGTCAGATATGTTTTCTGGGCAAGGAGGGCTCTGGCTAATGGTATGGATGTGTAGAGCCGGTCTGTAAATATATGATGAAAGCGGCCCCGGTGGTGCTTGGCCAACTTTGTTGCTATGCCCGTCATGGTGGTCTTCTTCCAGGGATGAACACAGAAATTGAGGACAGCCCCTGTCGCTGACTCTGCTAAAACATAGATTTTGAATCCAACCCTTATGGGCTTGAACGGCATAAAGAATTTCTTTACGCTTGCCTTGTACCCTCTGTATCGTATCATAGCCTCGTCTATGGAGAGCTCTCGAAGAGCATGGTACCGCTCCAGGCAACGACGTCTGACTTTATCCCAGATTGGTTGAAGGGGATACAGGGGCTGTTTCTTCTTGAAGTTGTATTGATGTTTCTTACTTCGGAGAAGTGCCGGGTCTTTGTCTGGGTCAGAGCAAGATACAAAGGTGTTGATTGTATCAAATCTATGTCGGGGCATGGTTTGAGATATTACGGCATTACGAAGTGCAGGATGCTTGCTCCAATAGTTCCTATAGTTGGGAAGCTTGATGATGCCCATCAGCATGTGTATGCCAAACCAGGCCCGAATCTCATGCAGGGTGGTCTTGAACTTCCTTGCCTCACACAGCTTGATATTTGTCCACTGGACAATAGACATAAATAATGAAAGGGGGAAGAACTGGACAAAGTAATGGAGTGGAGACTCACTCCTTTGAAACTTTGGCCCTGCTGGTTTCTTGCCCTTGAATGGTCGGACAAATACATCCGTCAGGCTGCGTGTCCACCCATGCCCATCAGACGGGTAGTCAGGCTGCAGTGCTGATGGTGGATCTGGATCGTTATCTGAATCTGGATCTACCAGAGACCGCTTCTTGACTCTTTCAGTCGGCTTTGAAGATGGTTGACGCCTTTGTCTTCCTACACGAGGCTCAGGAATGTCACTCCCTGTCTCCTCCTCTTCCTCCTCATCTTCCTGGTAATCCTCATCTTCCTGGTATTCCTCATCTTCCTGGTCATCCTCATCTTCCTGGTCATCCTCATCTTCCTGGTCATCCTCATCTTCCTGGTCATCCTCATCTTCCTGGTCATTGCCATCATCAACCTCCTCATCCTCCTCCCTATATTCAAGGTGTCCTCTTGCTTCACTCCAACTCTCATCTGCTGCTCTGACAGGCTTCTGCTAGGAACTCTTCCTCAGAACTTTCTGATGTTTCTGCTATGGCACGGTATTTTTTGCCCATTCGGACACCTGCCTGGATGGCACTTAGCCGGATTGCCTGCTGCAGCTCCTCCTTTTTGGCAGCGTTGACTCGCTTTCTGTGGCCATCGGTTTTCTTTGGTGGCCACTTCTTTCCACCCTTCTTCTTTCCAGGCTGTCCTCCCTGGCTGGGCCCTGCCACAAACTCCTCCTCTCTCTTCTTCATCCTCGTTTTTCTTCCTTGACTTTCATACATAACTGAAGTGCAGAAATATCCAGACTCAGCTACGGTGAGAGAATGCTGCAAACGTGTAGCTTCTCGGGCCGTCATGGTTGCAATGAGGTGTATCAGTAATTTTCATCCTTTTTATAGCTAAAAATTGTGGCGTTTTTGCATAAATTACATAATAGTACATAATCAGACCTTACTTTCATTCTCATGCTCCTTTTGAAGTTCACTGACACGTATAATTATACAACAAAACAATGACCAACAAAAAGATTTACCCTCTAAAAATGGATTTGTCCAAGACTGGCCTTCATGAATCTATAATACACTGTATCAAAAGTGCTATGAAAACAGACCCCAGACCACTGACTCTCTGACCAGTCTGCACTACATTTTTGCAGGGTGTGTACTAAGAAATGTGACACCTGTCCACTGAACCTCTGACCACTACCATACATTGTAAGCAGAGCGTTATGTAATCCGACACCAGACCACTGACTGTCCCCAGTGACCATACATTGTATGCAGAGTGCTACATACAACTCCAGACAGACAACTCTATTACCCAATCTCCACATGACCTTCAATATGACCACCTGCTTTTCATGTGTCCACAGTAACTTACAGTCTGAAATGCTAATGAGTGATCAAATAAACAAACCCTGCCCATAGGCACACCAAGAGTGATCAAAATAAACAAGTCCCAGTGTGGTCACACCAGTACTGATTACCCAGTAACCCCCCCCCATTCATGCCTCCACTTGACATTGGGTGAACTCAACCATGAACCTCAGCACACTGCCATACACTCCAACAATTGACCAGAACATGACCAAAAGCTCATGGGTGAATGCACCCACGAAAACACTGTCAGTGCACTGCAACACACTCCAACATCTGACCAGAAAATGACCAACCGCTCGTGGGTGAACTTGACCAGAACATACCCAAGAGCTCGTGGGTAAACTCGCCCACGAAAGCAGTCTCAGTGCACTGCCCGAGACACTCCAACATCTCACCAGAAAATGAGCAAGAGCTCGTGGGTGAACGCACCCACGGAAACACTGTCAGTTCACTGGAATACATTCCAACAACTGACCAGAAAATGACCAAGATCTCGTGGGTAAACTTACCCACGAAAGCAGTCTCAGTGAACTGCCCGAGACACTCCAACATCTCACCAGAAAATGAGCAAGAGCTCGTGGGTAAACTTACCCACGAAAGCAGTGTCCGTACACTGCCACACACTCCACACTTGACCAGAAAATGACTTAGAGCTGGTGGGTAAACCCACCCACGAATACAGGAGAGTGCAACCCCAAACCAACAGCATCTCCCTGGACCATTGGTACATATCCCCTTTTGTGATAATGTATATTTTTACTTCCAAGTGCCCTAAATCTTAAAATTTCATCCTCCATCACATTGTGCCTTGTAACCCAGATCCTACATTTTCCTCAATTGACCAAAACTCCACATGCCCCCAATCCTACAGAATCCTCCTTCATCACATTGGGCCTTGTAGCCCAGATCCTACATTTTCCTACGGTGACAAAACTCCACATGCCCCAAATCCTGCAAATTCCTACAATGCATCAACTGCCACATGCCCCAAATCCTACGAATTCCTACAATTGGACAATAGGATTCTGTAGGATTTGGGAGGGTTAGGGTTAACGAGTTGAAAGTCCAGTATGGATCCGACATCTCATGCATTTGTATAAATTTAGTCAATCTGTTAAGTTTTACTTGTTGTTGCAGTTATCTAACCAAGTCGATAAACTAAGTGTGGACAGCACTACGATTTACTCATTGGAATATAACCAACGGTCTCAGTAAAAAAAAGAAGTCCAGTGCGAACACGGCTCAAATATTCAAGGCTAATATTCAACGAATCTACAAAGGAACTACCACTCCATACATCTTTCTCAAAGCTCCTACTAAAATCCTTCTAAAGTGATTACAAAGGTATATATACATGTAGATATTGCCAACAGAAAAAAAAAATGAAAGAGGGGAGGGGGATGTCCAATTGGGGCTTGAGATATTTTCACCAATGAGGAATAAACCCCTCACAATAAAAAATAACACAAATCAATCAATTGTCTCATTTTTTTCTGGTGCTGAAAAAACAGGGGGCTTGTTATTGCAAAGTTGCGATGGCCATGAGAACCAATTACCTTTTTGGCTTACCGGTAAATTAAATCTTTGATGACATGATAAGAATACCACAGAAAGCAAGCAGAGGAGGTGTGGTAATTGCAGTGTGGTTTGAGCACAGGGCAACTGCTTAGGAGTGGTGGCTGTGAGTCTGATGACATGCAACATGTACAGTACATGTATGCTTTGCTACTGTACATGTACCATATCCTATTAAAGAATGGATAGATGGGCTACATGTGCCTACATTTTGAAGTACTATGATATGGAAGCATGACTACTGAGTGCAGCAAGCTTGAAAGCTCCTCTGCTGTGCTGTGAATGTCTTCATCATTCACCTCTGACACAGAGTTACTCACATTCGGCACTGACAACAGAAGTGCTGGACTATTGGAATAATCATCTGCCATTGACTAAGAACCATACATGCTAACAGTATACTAGAAAAATCTAGGACCTAAGATATTAAAGATATAGAAAGATCCTTATTTGAATACAACAATGGTTTTACCATTTTTCCTTGTGTGCATGATGATGCAAGTTGGTTTACAAGGAGTGGAGGGAAAAAGCTGCAAGCGCAAGACAACTCACTGTCCACCACCCTGGCTTGCCTTCAGGAATCACTGCTATCTTTATTATGTCACGGATAAAAAAATATTCAACGACGCAGAAGCTCATTGTGCAACATTTGCGGCATCTGCACATTTGACATCAGTCTTAAATCAGGAAGAGTATGACTTCATCATGGCTTATGCAAAGGCTGTGAATGAAACAAGTCCATTCTGGATTGGCTACACTGACCAAGAGACAGAGGGTACCTTCATGTGGACAGATGGATTGTCTATAAGTTTTAAAATGTTTTATGAAGGACAGCCAAATAATTACAATAATAATCAGGATTGCACAGGTGTGCATAGCTTTCCATGGTGGGAAGATGAACCATATGATAGTTTTTGGAAGTGGGCTGATGATCCTTGTGATTTAACTCGTCACTTCATGTGCAAAATGCCAGCAAGGGCAGTGCAGCAATGTCCTAGACGCAACTGTAAGTACACTGAGCCTTCTTGGGTTTTTCCCCTCTCCCCCTCTTTTTTGCACAATCATCTAATGGTACTTATACTTCGCCCATTCTTTTCTTCCGTCTGATTGTTTGTCTATTTTCTTGTCCAGTGTTCATAACTAGGCATCCCATCTCAAGCTCTGCTTTCTGGGATTTGCCTGCATATCACTGCTTGTAATGTTTTATACCCACTCCTGGGTGCCTACCGGTACTGTGACAGTCATCCCAATATTACCTGTTACACATTGATGTATTTTCTTTATCTGCGATATGGAAATGAATGTTCCCCTTGAATTGAATTCTAAGTCTATAATTGTATATTACTCTCTGTACATGTACATGCATTGATGTGGGAGACAAATGCACGTTGACTGGTTTAGGTTTAGGTAGTATAGTATTTGGTTTAGGGAGTTGTGGCTTACAACTTCTTTACCTGCTTGTAATCAAAACTATTCGGTCCCAGGAGCTGAAAATTCTCCATACATTATGTGAAGTCTAAGATGTCCTTACCTATTCTTTGCCCAAAACAGGAATTGATAAAAAAGTAACCTTGATGCATGATAGCTTTCCTTGAGATGGAATGTATTGGAATACAGTGAGCTATTATTTGAGACAACTGATTCATTATCATAGTCAACTTTCAAAACAGAATGTACTGGACCTATTTCATCAAGCTGTCATCTATGGAAGGATTTTCATACAAGTGATATAAAGACATCATCTGTAGAATGTGCAGAGGATACACTTTTACAGATCATCATTTCAAGCTCTTAGGAAAGATTTGCATCCAAAGATTTTACTGCATTTGATGGGAACTTTGTTTATTAGATTTGAACAAGAGTTGTACATGTCTGCATTGTGAGTTAATTGCTGAAATCAATCGTTAATGACTAGAGATTTATTCAAAACTTGGACTGACCGAAATAGTGATATTATATCAAACAATCTTTCAATATTATGACTTCTGCAACTTTGTTTCTCCGAATGCACTCAAAACTCTTGATTGTGTGCATGATAATACAAGTTAGTTTAGAATTAGTGGAAAGGATGGGTACATTTGTAAAGTTATCTACAAGGCTACCATTCTGTAGTGTGAGAAATAGTTATTACTCACGAGTAATAAACTATTCGTCGATGTTTGAATGAAGAATTCTCGAGAAGTACAGCATCCCAGACTGTAAGATTTCAACATGAGGATTCTATCATGACCATCTACAAACTGTGTAAATTAGAAGGAAACCTGCGGACATCGATATTTTCTGATCTTCCCAAAGTTGTATTGGGCCTTTCTACGCAAAAGGGCACTCGCAGCAATTCCACAACTTTGCAGGCGGTTGCGTAACACAAAGTCAAACACTATACAATACAATACATGAAACATGAATATAAACAGGACCTGGCAGCACAACTCAACCAAACAAAGTCAAGCCAGTCACAGTAATCTCATCTCAGCCCTGAAGTCTGAAGTACCGGTACATGTACATGTACTACAGTACAAATGCTGACAAGATTTACCGATTTATTCTGTATTTAAACTGTAATACTTTTGGGAGGTTAGCAGTCACCACTTTTCTCAAAGTCATAACTCATTAACAGACATAAATAACTCTAGATCCTGTTCCATACACTGTACATTATGTTTAAGTTGTATATATTATATATTGTCTAGTGAACCATCACTTTATGGATTGAGGGGAACATAGTAACCTTAAATGTCATAAAAATGAATTGCATGCACTAGTTCCTGAGATAGGAGAAAAACCAGAGGTAAAACCCTCTTATGTTGGGAAGGGAAAAAATCCCCCTGAAGGTGGTCTGGCAAAGTTGGATACAGTACTGCACCCAAGGGAACCACTATTAACAGGTACTTGAGAGGAAAGATGGGGAATGAAGTATGAGGTTGTATGATGCGGGGATTGCAAATGCCAACCACCAGCATTTCTGCACCTTTTAACACGCTATTATACATGTGCCACTACACAATCTCAAGACAAACAACCAACAACCCAGGCAGACCCATCATCTCTGGTAATGGTTCACGTACGGAACAGTATTCTCCACCCATCTCTAACATAACCACCCTCATGAGGCTAGTGCTGGCCAAGAACAATTTCTCCTTTCTTGGCAAGCACTATCTTCAGGTGCATGTCACTGCCATGGGCACGTGCATGGCTCCTTCCTTTGCTTGCCTCTTCATGAGTGACCTTGAGGAACGCATGCTCAGTAAGGCTCCATGCCATCCCTGGATTTGGTGGAGATACATAGATGATGTTTTCTTCATTTGGACTAGGGACGGTAGCAGCTTGAATGCTTTCTTTGACCACATCAATTCCTTCCACAGGACTATCAAATTCACATGGGAGCAGTCTCTTCAGCAGACCCACTTTCTGGATGTCACCGTCCGGAAAGAGCTTAATACACTTACTACTGACTTGTATTCTAAGCCCACCGACACTCATCAATATCTCTATGCCTCCAGTTGTCACCCCAGATACTGGAAGACTGGTATAGTTTACAGCCAGGCCCTCAGATTGAGGCACATATGTTCCAATGAGTCTGACTTTCGCCGCCATACACGTGTATTGGCCAGTAACTTGGTTGCTAGAGGCTACAGGTCTCGCCAAGTGAAGAATTCCATTGCTAAAGTCTATTTCATTCCCAGAAGTTCGGCACTCAAACAAAAGCCACCAGGTCCCAAGGACAATCCCAAGGTTCCCATAGTTACTTCAGTTCCTACCACCCTTCTTTTCCTCCTCTCAGGAAGATAACTAAGGAAAACCACCATATTCTGAACACCTCAGATCGTCTGGCTAATGCCATTCCCAATTCGCCTGTTTTGGCTTTCAGGTGCCCCGTAACCTGCGTGACTTAATTGTCCGAGCAGTGGTTCCCCCTTTGGACTCTTCACCTCCCACTAAATTTGGTACATTTAAGTGTACCTCGAAATGCATTGTTTGCAAGACACATGTCAAGGAAATAGACCCTTTCAATGGACATTCCTCTGGATCTACCCACATGACCTATGGCTCTATCACGTGCACTACCTCAAATATAGGCCTACCTCATCTCTTGTAGAGTTTGTAATGTTCAGTATGTTGGCGAGACCAAAAACACCCTCAAAAAACTTACAATGTATCTATGGCCATAGGTCTACGATCAAAACCAGTAAAATGGACACCCCTGTTGGGTATCACTTCAATCTCCCTCATCATTCGATATCAGATATGAGTGTATTGGGCATAGAATCCCTTAGTCACCGTAGTAATGCTGTCTGTCTTAGCCGTGAGAAAATGTGGATGAAGCGTCTTCGGACTATTCAACCACATGGTCTCAACATCCAGGAGGGTAATGACTAACACCATGCAGCTTTCTGATAATCCTTCTTTTGTGTTCACTCCTCCACACTTCTCTCTTTGATCTTCCCCCTCTTCTCACTAATCCCTACCCTACTCCTTGCCCTTCCCTTTGATCTCACCCTACATGTACCAGCTTTATTCTTTGTCCTTTGTTTCTCATCCGTGTCCTATTCACTCTCTTCCCCCTTCCTTTGTGTACATACAGTATCTGTTTTGTCCTTGTCACTCTGCCTTTGAGAAAGGTCCTGCTAGGATCGAAACGTCAGGCCCACTAAATTTTGTAATTCGATCTTTGATAAATGTTGCTGAAAAGATGTATCAACTATTTATTTCCTTTGCCTCTAAAAAATGCAATTACGCATTACCATACACATGTACATGTTCAAGCTGAGACCCTAATTGAACGTTGGAAAAGCCTTCAATTGGGGAGTGATTGTTTTATTTGGCTGATGGCCTGAAGTTCCAATCCTAGCAGAACCTGCTTGATCCTGGTAGGATTGGAACCCCAGACCCTCTACATGTTTGAATTTAGTTTTGCCAGGCCGACAGGAACACATTTATGTCAGGTGGTGTTGGGATTTGTAAGATGATTCTCATGACATGGTGTGCTTAAATGTCTGTTAAAAACAGGGGGTGCTGTAACATATTCCATCATCATAAAAGTTGGGGGTGCTGCAGCCCCCTCAGCATCCCCCATTCCCGAGGGCTTGAGTTTTGCCCTCCTCCACGTAAAGCTATTATAACGTGCAGACGTCCAAGTTGCATAAAAAGGATGTCGATATCTGCACTTGTCACATATGACACAATGCCTCTATTGATTGGACAACCAACGTTACCGAACAGCCTGGAAGGACTAAGTCCATTGGCTGGTGAGACACATTACATTATATCACGTGTTTGTGGGGTCGGTGTCCAACTCAATGAACTAACCACAGGGTGATCTTTATCGTAGATTATTTTGTTGCCTTGATGACACTGGTGATTGTTCGTTTATTTCTCATGAAAATATAAACGCATACTGTACATCTGTGCAATGCTCGAATTGATTAGGCCCAATTTCCATTTCGAAAAGCATGACAGCACCACAATGGTAGTATATATGGGGCATGCAAGTGTTGAAGGAATTTTTTTTTAAAGTATGGTAACAGACAGTATTTCAGTTTTTCAAAGGCTTTGGTTCTGTTTTTTCATGTGGTTTTCAGCATAAAAAACCCTGCCCAACCCTACACTGTACATGTACAGTGTACACTGTATGTATATAAATGTAACTTTGAACCAGACCCAGAGCAAACGTACAGTGTGTATGTATGTATGCAGAGTGATCAATTTTCAGTAATCCACATTTGCAACACATTGCTTTGAAAAAACCCACCAAAATCACAACAAAATACAGGACCTTGAGGACAACCACAATCATCCTGTAACAATGCTTCAAAGAATTCTACTTGTGTGCATGATGATGAAAGTTGGTTTACAAGGAGTGGAGGGAAATAGCTGCAAGCGCAAGGCAACTCACTGTCCACCACCCTGGCTTGCCTTCAGGAATCACTGCTATCTTTATGCCAGGGATAAAAAAATATTCAACGATGCAGAAGCTCATTGTGCAACATTTTCAGCATCTGCACATTTGACATCAGTCTTAAATCAGGAGGAGTATGATTTCATTATTGCTTATGCAAAAGCTGTAGATGTTCAAACAAGTCCATTCTGGATTGGCTACCGTGAAGAGACGGAGGGCACCTTCATGTGGACAGATGGATTGTCCACAAGTTTCACACTGTGGTACGAAGGGCAACCTAATAATGGTGTAACAACCCCCGAAGATTGTGCAGGAGTAGCACCAATATGGCCACCGGAATGGGGGAAACTTGAGCATGAAGACTCATGGAAATGGAATGATTTTCCCTGTGAACAGACTACCTACTTTATGTGTAAAATGTCTCCAAGTGCAATGACGGAGTGTCCTAAACAATACTGTAAGCACATGTTCTGTACAAGTGTACACTGATCATTCTTGTTTCTTAAAATTTAGTGGGCCTGACATTTCGATCCTAGCAGGACCTTTCTCTTTGGTGCTGCTAGGATCGAAACATCAGGCCCATTAAATTTTGAGATTTGCATTTTGGTAATTTTAGTCAGTAAGCAGTTTGCAACATTTTTGTATATCACTTTAATTCTTGTTTCTTGTTAAATTATCACCTTTAGGCTTTATACTCTACCCAAACTCTAATCGCGATTCAAACTCCACTTTTTTTACATGTGGACACAATAAATGCAATTATTGGTGGGATTTGAATCGCGATTTGGACTCCACCAAGAGTAAGATTGAGATTTTTTTTCAAATAATCGTGCTTTTGCGACGCGGTATGTGTGTGTGGGAACGCTCCATTGAATCGCACAATGCACCAATCACGCTCTGATTGACAGGAAGTGCTGTCCTTGTTTATGTCTCCCTGCATGAGCCACCCTCACGGTCACACACACAATTTGACCACAACTGCTAACCGCAATCGGCTCGCGATTTTTTGCGACACAATTTTTTGGCCTGTGTGGACACGACAAAAAAAAAACCCTGTTTTTGAATCGCGATTCAAATCCCATTTATTTTGGTAGTGGGAACTGCATTATTGATAACATAGGCATCAGTTCTCAATTACATGTATGACCTTCTAGCGGTTTCATGCAAACTGGGTTACCATGCCCCTAGGAAAGGAATAGGTTTTTAGAGGGTGACTGGACTGCCAAGATGCAATAACAAAATATCAAGTGAACTGTGACAACTCACTTGATAAGAAACATGAAAAATTAGCACCTTGCTGTGTTTTATAATGTTCAATATAACAGGACAAGGGGGCCTTTAGCAGTCCAGCACATGAAAGTACGGTAGTTTGTAAATGGGGAGAATATGTTTAGAAAAGATCTTAACATGTCCACTAATGACTAATCAATGCATAATGTCTAACGCCCTGTCCACACTGGTCTTTTGTGGGGAAACTAAACCGAGCAAATTGGTACTGGTAACTTGACCAGTAACTGGTAACTTGACCATTTTAAGTCCAGTGCGAGCAGTCCAGGAAGGTTCGCGATTCAAATCATGATTATTTTCGTAGTGGGAACGGCCCTATACATGTAGGCCTATAGTTATCCAACCATCAAGTGGGGACACTCAAAAGAGAGTAGAACTACTACTTTCACACAGCATTTGAAATAAGCTGTGTAGCATCATTAAAAGCAACACACTTTTGAATACTAGCGAGTAGCGATTCGATTTTTCAAACGTATAGCAAAAAAATGTGACGCCAAAAAAAGGCCAGTTACCGGTAGTTGTGCTGAAAAGTGCCCACTTCAATTCCTTCAAAGCTGTCACAGACTACTGCTTAGGAAAACCAAAAATAATCAAAACAAAATCTTACGTTCCCTAAAAAATAATGTTGTGGGCCTTTTGGCTATTTTATCGTATCTCATGTGACTTGTGTTCCACCACGGGCAGTCACACCTACATAAGCCGTTTCTTGACTTCGCAAAAAAACAATCGCCTATTGTCCCTTTTATTGCACACGTGATACTACATTCATTACGTTTGCTGCTATTGGCCCATATTTCCTTAACGGTGATGGTCTTTCTAAAATTGACTAATGAGATTTTCTCTTCGATCCAGCAGGGCCTCTGTCTAGTTCACTGACTTCCTTCCGCACAGTGGCTGGATCCTTTACCTTGCAGTTACATCTTTTTGAGGGTCAGAATCATTTGGCTACGGCCGGAAATAATGCATTGAGTGTATAGGAATTGGCTGCGGGCTGCGGCCACTACCAAAGACTCGGGCATAAATCCGAGCCGTAGCCATGTGATTTGGGAACAGACTTTTTGACAAGTTTTGTGTGTGCATTGCCAATCAATGATGTCATGACACATGATTAACAGGAATAACATGCTAACACTTCTTAAAGAAAGTTACGTCAGTTACATGAAACGGCAAAAAGAAAACATACTCTTAACGTGTCATTTTCAGTGAAAATGCCATTGAATATAAACTTTAATTGAAAGATCATTATCTGGAAAAAAGAAAGTCACGACCATGATCTTTAGACATATGCAATTTTCTAAAATAAAAAGTGTGTAGCAGTTTTTGCTTTGCAAAAAAAGCTGCTTCGGTGCTTCCACATTCAAATTATGGTGTTGCAAAATGTTTTTATCAGGCATCGGGCAAAGCACTGAGCATTCAGTGTTTATTACGTCAAGCAAGGCAAACCCTCAATGAATTACATGGTCTTAAACTCACAACCAGTTGCAACTGCAATTGGGCTCAGATGAAATTCAAGATAAGTTATGATGGACTGCAAGGCTTTTTGAAATTGACCATGGAGTGAACATTTTGGATTTTGGATTTTCCAATAAGGCAGCATGAATTGAGAGTCTGAGGACTAGCATGTTTACACAACATCACAATGGCAGTCCAAACTGCATTAGAGCAGTACAATAAATAAAGTACATGTATGAACATCTTCCTGCAGATCAAACCTCAGACAGTGGGGTAACAGGTGAGGGATAAAACAGAAGGGGATGCTGTGTCAATTTGGCTTCCATTATCAAGGCTCAAAGGCCCAATAAAACATTGGGAAGATCGAAAAACATTGATGTCCACAGATTTCCTTCTAATTTACACAGTTTGTAGATGGTCATGAAAGAATCCTCATGTTGAAATCCTATAGTCTGGGATGCTGTAGGCCTACTTCTTGAGAAATCTTCTCTCAAACATTGACAAATAGACTGTGACATTTTTTGTGCCCTTTTCTACTTTCTCAGATTACAATTTCAGCTAAAACCTTTGCAGGATTTCTTTTTTTAGAATGTTTAATGGTTTAACACACAAACTGTGGCAATCTCTTGACCTTTACCGATGTTGTATCCATGGCATTCACTGAGGATTATCTCTGCACAGAATGCATTCACTACTGATACTAGCCAAGGGTGTACCCTTTTCCCTTGACTGAATGAAGTCGCAAGACCCAAAACTGTGTGACACTTTTTAATGTATATTTTTTTCTCTCCAAAATCTGCTCTATTGCCATCAGAGATAACAGCTTGGCTTTGGACCCATCCTCTTACTTCTGCCTTGGGTTATCTACTATAATGTCTTGGATGGGACAACTAAACTTGGACTGATAGAGGACACTTCTGCTGCACTGACTACCATCAACATCTCTTGGAAGGGGCAACTAAACTTGGACTGATAGAGGACACTTCTGCTGCACTGACTACCATCAACATCTCTTGGATGGGTCAACTAAACTTGGACTGATAGAGGACACTTCATCTGCACTGACTACCATCAACATCTCTTGGATGGGGCAACTTAACTTGGACTGATAGAAGACACTTCTGCTGCACTGACTACCATCAACATCTCTTGGATGGGTCAACTAAACTTGGACTGATAGAGGACACTTCTTCTGCACTGACTACCATCAACATCTCTTGGATGGGGCAACTAAACTTGGACTGATAGAGGACACTTCTGCTGCACTGACTACCATCAACATCTCTTGGATGGGATAACTAAACTTGGACTGATAGAGGACACTTCTGCTGCACTGACTACCATCAACATCTCTTGGATGGGGCAACTAAACTTGGACTGATAGAGGACACTTCTGCTGCACTGACTACCATCAACATCTCTTGGATGGGGCAACTAAACTTGGACTGATAGAAGACGCTTCTGCTGCACTGACTACTATCAACATCTCTTGGATGGGGCAACTAAACTTGGACTGATAGAGGACACTTCTGCTGCACTGACTACCATCAACATCTCTTGGATGGGTCAACTAAACTTGGACTGATAGAGGACACTTCTGCTGCACTGACTACCATCAACATTTCTTGGATGGGACAACTAAACTTGGACTGATAGAGGACACTTCTGCTGCACTGACTACAACTTTATGCACCAACACCAACACTGACGCATTGAAACAGTAGTAATATCTTTCATGAAGTGCCTTCACGCATGCATACAGGTGTGTGCATGTCTATGTAAGTAGCATTCTTATAATCTCTGGAAAATGTTACACAACTTGTTTGCACAGAATTCCTCACTTACTTACTCTGCACTCTGCAAGCACAGAACCTGTAGCCATTGTGTACTAAGTATTGAGCAATGAGCATGCGCATGGCTATATTTCCTATGTACAGTGTGTAATTCATGAAATACAATATCGTACATGTACTACATTCATTCTAAGAGAAAAAAAATGGATGTTAGAAATTAGATGGCTCTCTCTGTGAAGAGGTCAGGACTTGTATCCAATAGGATTTCCTATAGCAGTAGCTGTAAGACCTTTTCACTGCCTATAAAAGTGAACATGTTTGCATGCAGTGCACAAACAGATAAGTGTACACTGTATACATGTATGTCTTCACTTTGGGGTTTATTTATGAAAAGGGGCCCAGGAGAATGGAATTCAATCCTTCTTGCTGGAGAGTTCTGCAGTCGATTTCACCAAACTCATCGTAACTTAAGATCAATCGAAAGACAATGAGCAACGGACAGAAACCCTACGGCCTACCACAACTTTTGACGGGTTATCAATCGTAAGTTGAGTGACGATGTATTGTAAGGCTTTGTGAAATCCACCCCTGGTCTCCTCCTGAATCCGACACAGGAAACTAATTGAGAAATAATCCTTCCAAGATGGCTTAGAAATCAAGCCAGGAGGTTTTGCTACGCATGGTTCAGATACTTACGTGTCCTAGTTTTCATTCCACCCCAGTTGTTGGTCTTGTATGGCACCTTGTTCAGGTCCTGCCCATTGTTAGCAGCTCGATCTGAGCAGAAAAAGAAATCATGAAGTTAAATTTTATCTAGAGCACAACAATTGCATAAAAACAAACACTGGACTAAGAACACATTTTGATTTTGTGAAAGAATAATGGCTTATATACTATGGCACCACCGCACCAGCATACACATGTATATTTCAATTTTTTGTCATCACCTTCATTTGTACAGCACTCATAAATTAAATATAAATCATCTAAACAAATTAAAAAGGGAAGGTTATACAATGACAGAGAGAGTATCAATGAAATTGGGATCTCTAAAAGAAGAATAAGAAAAGGAGGTGTCATTTATAGGAGGAAGCTGTTACAAGGAGCTGCATCAAAAAAGAGAGCTTCCCATCAAATTTGAGTACAGCACTCTCTATGAAAGAAAGCTTGGTAGTCTTTGCTGAGAGAAACCTATCAAATATCTTATATTGCTGGCTGTCATTAGAGAAAAGTCAACTCACAGCAAAAAAAAACAAACGCTTGTTATCAGTGAACTTCAAGAAAGAGGAATGAAAAGCACTGGCAGTTTTCTAACAAGAAGAACATACAGAGGCATGGAAACCAGTCTTAAATGCCCCATGCAACATTGGGAAGATCAGGAAACATCACGTCCACAGATTTCCTTCTAATTTACACAGTAGATGGTCATGATAGAATCCTTATGTTGAAATCTTACAGTCTGGAATGCTGTACATTATGTACTTCTCGAGAAATCTTCACTCAAACATCGACAAATAGTTTTTTACTTGAGAGTAAGAAACTATTTCTTACACTACAGGCCGGTGCGAAAACCATGACATTTTATTGCCTTTTTTTGACTTTCTCAGATTACCATTTGAGCTAAAAGTAAAACCTTCGCATGATTTTTTGGAATTTTGGAATGTTAAATGGTTTAACAAACTGTGGCAACCTTTTGACATTTACTATTGTTGTATGGGGCCTTTAACCATGAAAAAAGGTTTCAGCCATTGTCATTTTTGGGTGTCAAGGTCAAGTAAACAGCTTCAGTGCATGAGCATTGTTGTATTCAAAATAGTATTTAGTCTTACGAGTTATCATATAAAATACATGCACAGTCATTGTTCAATGAAGTAGGGTAAGAGTAATTAAAAAATAATAATAATAACAAAAATCTCTTTTAGAAATTTAAATGTGGTTGTACCAACACAATGTGCCTCATGATGTGTCTTAATATTCATTTTAAATGAATAATTGATTCTTTAACTATATTTTGAGAAACCATATGGTAACTTTAGAAATGGGTGGAAGTCTATAGGCCTATTGCTATGAACTCAGCTATTTTGCTTTTTTGAAAGATCATACATATGTAAATGTATCATAACTACAATGTATATTCTATTCAATCTTCAAATTTGTAGTTTGAATTGCCACAATTGAATCTGTTCTGCTTCTTAAAGAGAGGCGGTTACTTGTTTACCTATCTACCATACCATATTTGGGATGGGCTCCCCAAACATATGCACTAAGCAGGTAATTGTGACTTCATGCTACTAAAGGAGCATTTAATTCAGATGGGAGTTCTAATTCTCTCCAAAGAATTCATGTCCTCAACAAAATAACTACAAACAGTATGCAGACTGGCATTCAAAGATCTAACGGTATATTAAAAAAATGATCCATATCCAGAGAAGATGGGAAAAATTGAAAAGAAAAAATAATCACAAAGTATTTTCATTTCAATATATTTTCACCTAATCATTTATAGAGACCGCTATTCATCATCCTGAATGTGAAGTATATGGTGTACAGTGCTCATATGTATAATATAACTAGATGCTTTGCAAGGCTAATTTATTGTATATTTGTACATGTATACAAATGTGATGAATGTGTCTAGTGGGTTGTACAAGTGCATGCAAGATGGGGAGATGGTCACCATTAGCCTCACCATTGTAGTAAAAAGCTATTACTCAGTAATGATTCATGATACTGCTGTTGCTCAAAGAACAGCAAGTCGAGCGTGACGAGTATAACTGTCCATACCGGTAGAAGTTGAACATAAAACCTGGACTGATGAGTACGTATATAAATGGTACACTGTATGTATATGTGACCCGTTCCAGGAAAAGGTGATACATGTACTTCAGTCGCGCTATGCATTTGCACACAATGGCCAGCTAAATATTGAGAGGTTGGAATTTTCCGTAAAATTTAGATTTTGTTTTCCTAACTGAAATCATAACTTTAATACTTGTACCTTCAGGTTTTATTCACAAAGATGAACGTGGTTATGACATACCGGTACAGACATGTTGGTTATGTGATATTCACGTGCCTACACCTCACAGCAGAGTCAGATTTTTCAAAGCCTGTTTTCTCGCCTTTTGTAATTTTAACTCCATGGACCTAATTAATATGCAGATATGTCATAACTACAGTAAGGAAGGGGGCATAGAGCTCTGCTGTGTAGCAAAAGAAAGCTTACAATGTGGGCTTTCCAGCCATGTATGTATACATGTACCGGTAACTTGATTTTTATTTTGTGCAACTTATATCACCTTTTCCTGGAGCGGGTCACATATGCATTACACTACATGTATATAAAAAATGTAGATGAAATTGCACCCACTACATGTAAATACCGGTAACAAAATTGAGCTATCCACTGCAATTCCCAATGTAAAAAGAAAACTATTAAATTCCATAAGGAGATGTGTTACCTCTTGAGTGTGCCTTGTAATTATACCTTCTGCAAAGCAAATTTAATATGCAAAATGTGGACAGATTTAATCTTTAGTAGTACATAGTGGAAGTCCTCCAATGTGTTTACAAACCAAGCTCTATAAGAACCAGGGAACCACGAGTCTCAGAGTCACATATTATGTAGAATAGCCACATCATTCCCAATGTACAAATTAACCATTTTAGCAAAGAAGCTAAAATCAATGGAGTGTGCCTTAAAAAATATTTTTCTGAAAAGCTTTTAAGGAGGAGTAATAAGTTTTCGGTGGCACCATGTACAATTCTCTCTTTTGTAAGTACATGTATGTGTGGTTCTGAAAAGAACCGGAGGAACTCGACATTTCAAATAGTATACTCTGCTCATTTTCAGGAGACTGCACAGTAGCTCACAAAAGGGAGAATTGTACTGTACAAGGTGTCACCGCAAATTAATTACTTCTGCTTTTCTCACCATGAAAACCTTCAAATCGCATTTAAGCTTTTATGGATGTAGTAAGTGGACTATTTTCATTGTAATTTTAGTAATGTATAGTGCTCAGGAGTTCTCCAATAGCCTGAGAGTCAGCAGTGACTGACATGTGGCCATGCAAAGAATCATGGCTAATGAAGGATGGCTCTAGATTGGTGAGGGGATATTTACCATGGAAAGAAGAAGAGAGACAAAGGCAGCCCGCTGACAAGATCATAGCAGATGCTGCCATGAGTAATTATTGGTGACATATTGGAGGGCTCCAAATCATTTTGAAAAGTTGAACTTGTGCATTTTGTTGGGTACTTTGGCAGAAGGGTTTGTGCTGGCATAAACTTTGCAAGTACATGTACATGTGTAACTTGCATTGATTGATTCTAATGAACATGTATGACTTTTATGAATTGCAATTTGAAAGACATTTTGATGATTAAAAGAACAAAGCTCTACAAGAAAATGCAGAGATAATTAAATTTTCATCCCGTGGTATGTTTATGAGCGAAGTCTGTTCTGCCAGGCTATGATGATTCAAACCCTTCTGCCTTGCATCCAGCCATTTAATTTGTGCGAAATATGGTAAAAAAATTTGCTTTTAGTGAACAGTATTAGAACTACATGTATAATGCTTATATTATATAATAAGCTGTGCTGTACCAGTGCATAACTACTTGATGTTAACAAACTTATGTATATTGTGTTAGGTTTTGTGGTGGTACATGTAGGTACATGTACATGTATGTAGCTTTTCTTCTGAGCAAAAGGGAGACACAGGACAATTCTATGTACATGTACCGGGGGTATAAATGTACCGGTAGTTGGAATGAAGTGCATTTCAGGGGAAATTCTATTCCAAAACTTATTCCAAAACAAACACATTGCATCTCAATAGAGAATGAAGCCCCTGTGGAAAGGAAATACCGGTAAATAACCAACTAAACACTTTTGGGGAAAAAAGTAAAATAGGAAATATTTCCTCCACAAAAGCCCAGATATAATCTCAAGTCAATTTTGAACAGCAAGCTGTTGTCAATAACCCATAAAATGATCAAATTAAAGGCCCCTCAAATGAGACAAAAAGTGAAGAAAAAATATCAGCCTTATGCTTCCTAAACCTTTGAAATATCACTGCCATGGTGTTTTCTTAAGTGTTCAGGGATATCCTAAACAATTCAGAAGAAAACACAGTAATGGAAATTACCAATTCTTTGGGAAAGTACACAAACAGAACTCCCTGCTGTTCACGGGGTACACTTACATGTACATATAATGTAGCTAGATTCGAACACCCCAATATTGTCTTTCCAGAAACTTGCCTGCCCTGCTGTGATTGGAGAAAATGCTTGCTACATGTACTTGTCATAGTGCCCGCTTGCCCTTGTTGTTGTAATTGTTAATTGATGCTGCTGGAGAGGGACAGCAAGGCCTGCTGCACACTGTGCATCCTGACTGCTATCATTAGGACGCTAAAGCAAATTAGATCTCCTAGTAGCCTAGAACATTCTAACATCTTTTAATTGAATAGCTCTGTCAAGGTAGACTAAAGGGCCGTTTCCATTACACCAAATAAACGCGATTATTTGGAAAACAATTTGGATCGAGATTCAAACTTTTTTTGCTTATAAATGTGGACACAATAAACGTGATTATTAGTGGGATTTGAATCGCGATTCGGACTCCACTCCACGAGGCATCAAAAACATGCAGTGGTTCGGGTACTAGTAAGTTCCTTGAAAATGGAATGGTCAAACGCTGATGAGAAATTTAGGGGGCCAGCTGTGTCTTAGTCAGATATCAGGACTGTACAGTGTGCAGCAGTGGCTTTTGGTGTATTATAACCGGACTGCTTGGAATGTGTTAGAAACTGTATCCAGAAATGCAGCATAGCCAGTTGTAGCACACTCGGAAGTGTCTATAAAAACAAAATAGCTGTATAAGGGATTTCTTTTTTCAAACTGGCCCAAGGCCTAGAGTATATGTACCTTTGAGGACGCTGGACAATCCTGGCTTGGCCTTATCAAGGGGAGAATCACCAAACTTGTTACACAGGCTGACCAATGCTCCACTGTTGACAAGATCCTATTAGAAAGTGTGGCATGAAAAAATGACAATATAATATTCGAATCCGCCAAACAACCTCGACCAGCTCGGTGGTCAAGTGGTTAAGACGTCTTCACTAGAAACCAGGAGTCATGGGTTTAAATGCCGCTCTAGTTGCCTTAATTTTGTTTCATCAGGCATCGGGCAAAGCACTGAGCACTTAGTGTTTATCAGGTTGAGCAAATAGACAGAGGCCGGTCAAGTGCGGTCACACTCGGCACTAGACCGACGCCAAAATCACTAGCCTCGGTCCACGGTCTAGTGGATATTTCGAGCCCTGTTAATGGGGTGGGGATGTAACTCCAAATCCTTTACACATTCTCCATTGACCTTTAACCATCTGAGGGATCAAACCCCAGTTTCAATTCAATTGAAAATGTGAATGTAATGAACAGAACCCAAACGAAAAAAAAACCACACAAACTGTATCCGAGCAAAACAATAGAGGCCGATAGAAACTCACGTCGGCTATGAGCTCAAAGTTCCAGAAGCAGGCATAGTGGAGGGGAGTGTTGCCGTGCTCATTGACAGCATTCACATCAGCTTTCAGCTGAAGCAGCTTTGTGGGGGAAAGAAAAAGAGCAAAGGGAGAATCAATTCACATGGCAACTGTGGAGCTGTTAGGTGTTGAGAAAGATTTTACTGATTCTAAAATATCGAATCTGAGTACCGTATTTCCATTGGACATTTGATGACTCAAAGGCACGCGCGTTCCGCACACAGGGGTACATACCTGTAAGCATGAATTGGACGCTGACTGCAAAAAGTATGTGACCTACCGTAAAAACCTCAATAGTAATCCCTCTTAATTTTTACAAATTGAAGTGGAGTTCTATTGTGAAGCCATCTTTGGACTCAACAGCCCATTATAATGAGCTAAAATTTACAACATACATGTATAATTAATAACTCATATTGGACAGGGTGAGCCAGGTTTGCCAAAATAAGGAATGTTTTCAATTACCAATCAGTAGTGTGACTGGCTGCGAGGGTGTTGCATGGTACAGTGCATTGGAGGTACATGTACATGTAGGGTATGTTTTATGCAGGAATAAAATAAAGGAAAAGCAGCAATAAAGTGGATGAGTATTTGTGTCCAATTATTGTAGATTTTTGTACTATTTGTTATTTTGTTTACAGGGATGTACCGTTAAGTGACCGAGAAAGTCATTTCTTAAATTGTGCGACTGCGAGTGAGCGATTATGCTACCGCAATATTCACGGCAGGGGTGCAGGCGCACTTCGGTTTTTAGGGGTTTAACAGATAAAAAATTAGCAGTTTGAGATACCTGTTTGACATAAAATCTATATATATACAGTGTATGTGTATAATGAAAAAATAAAATCTGGAAATTTCCAGAAGTCTTTCATCCCTGTGTCTACAATGTACATGTATATGTACATGCAATTACATGTATTCAGCAGGACTAGTCTTTGAGAAAGGTCGGCTGGGATTGAGACATTACAGTAAGTCCCTACTTGTTTTCACATTTGAAATTAATGAATGAAACAACCAAGGACATTTAGACTACAGTTTGGTTTTCAACAATATTCAATTTTGGAAATGGAAAACAATAACCACCAGAACATGGCATCAGGAAGGTTCCATCAATTCAATATCAGTATTATTTTTGGCTAGATTTTTTTAATGAATGAGAAAAAAACCACTTGCACCTCAATGAAAAAACACACAAAAAAAACCCAAAGTGCATTGGCAGTACTTGGATGATTGGACTTCAAGACCAAATCTGAGCCTGAACCTGAGCCTAGCCACAGCCAGGGCAAGATCATAAGCCAGAGCCAGAGCCAGAGCCTGAGCCTATCCAGAGCCAGGGCAAGACATTCACCCAGAGCCTGAGCCTGAGTGCAGAGTCCAGGCTGTGGCATCAGAAAGATCCCCTTGGTCCATTGAATTTCAATGGGCATGTGGTTAGCTACCTTTTGCACAATGTCCCGGTGGCCGTGGGCAGAGGCCAGGTGGAGGGCTGTGTCATCACCCATGTTGGTGGCATTGATCTTGGCCCCCCGGCCAATCAGCATCTCAACAATGTTGGTACGCCCCTCCTTGCATGCCCAGTGCATGGGACTGAAGCCATGGTCATCCCTGGTGAAGACGGACAAGAGGACGAGGGGAAGGGGGGATTGGGATTGGGAAAGAAAATGCAATAAATTAGCATTCTGTACAATGAAAGAGCAATGAAGGAATATAATAAGGTCTTACTTATTTGAAGTATATAAAGCCGGTCATTTTAGTCAGTAAGCAGTTTGCAACATTTTTGCATATCACAGCTCTACTTCTTACATTTGAATGCATTAATCCTAAACCAGCGCCTAGACAAACTGCCTGACGAAAAAAGTACAGGCAGCTCTGGTGAGATTCAAACCTGTGACTCCAGCATTCTACTGCAGTCATCTCTAAGCCACTTGACCACCGAGCTGGTCGAAGTTGTGCAGTGGATTAAATTTTACTAAGTGCTGCATTTAATCTCAGGCACAAATAATCACGATATGATTCGCCATTCAACAATCAGGTTTTTTTGGGGGGGCTCTAATACATACAGGTCAAAAAATTGTGAGCCGATTGTGGTTAGCGATTGTGGCTACATTTTGCGTGTGTCCTTGAGGGTGGCCAATGCAGGGAGACATATATATAGACAAGTACTGCACTTCCTGTGCATTATGGAGTTGGAAAAAAAAAAAGGCGCAATTTCCATGGAGTGTTCCACATGCACTAGCTGGCAAATAAATGAGATTATTTAGAAAAGTCGCACCAAGTCGAGTCCATAATACAATTCAAATCATGTTTATTGAGTAATTAGCAATGCAGGTACATGCTCAGTGCTTTGCCTGTTGCTTGCTAAAAAAAAACACAGGCATCTCGGATGGAATTGGAACCATGACTCCTGCTTTCAAGTGCAGTGTCTTACTCAACTGTCCAGTGAGGTAGTTGAGGATTCAAATCTGTATCAATTACAATGTCAGTCATTTTGAACGTACATTGTAGCACCCACTGAGCAAATCACTAAGGACAAAAATACAAATTTAAGGTGATATACAAAAATGTTGCAAACTGCTTACTGATTAAAATTACCAAACTGTAAATCTTAAAATTTAGTGGGCCTGACGTTTCGATCCTACCAGGACCTTTCTCAAAGGCAGAGTGCCTTTGAGAAAGGTCCTGCTAGGATCGAAACGTCAGGCCCACTAAATTTTAAGAAATACAAATTTACAAATTTAGCCCCTTTCTTTCTTTTTTTCAAAAAAAAAAAGGAAAGAATTTCTTCTGAAATAAGCAGCTGCCCTCATAGGCCCAGACAATCCCTGGGGTAACCCTATTCTAACAGGAAACAACACAGGTATGAAGCCTAACTAGATGCAACTTCCTTGATACCATGTTGATACTAAATACATGCTTACATCCTTTCAAAAGGCATACAACTATACAGTACATGTACAGCAAAGCAAGGGTTCAGTTATCTTGCCATACATAATATGCGAGTGACAGGATATCCTCACGTGTGATTAAATACACTGTACATTATATGCTCCAGATCAGTTAAGTGACATACCGTAAACAGAACTTTGTAAATGTTGAATTTCACACAAACATGCGAGATGGACTTCAATGACCATCATTGCAAGTAACCTTCTTCAATAATTTATAATCCTAGCAGCATGATTTGCTAATTGCGAAAGCAAAGGCAGAAACAGAAAGGTCCTGCTAATGCTAGTGCTACACATAGGATCCAATCATCGGGATCAAATTGTTGAGGTTTTGAAGGTTTTTATTAGCTTACTGAACAAAATTTTTACAAAATAAATCCCCATACTAATCCAAAAATGTGAGGATGAATATCAATAATTTTCCAAATGAGTTATAAAGTTACAAGGTAGGTTATATTCATCCAGCAACGGCATTCTTCTCGCAAAGGCTATTCTGCCGTTCCCTTAGTCCGATTTGCCAATTATCAATGTAAATGCATACTAGGCATATGTCAATATGTATTCATATATGCTCTATACTGTGAAGTTGGCGAATCAGAGTAAAGAGTGTTCATAAATATGCATTTTCACATCAGCAGTAACAACCTCCTGGAAGAATGACATCAACCATGCATCAACCAAGGCTTCAATTATGACCCCGTTCTTGCTAACAACTACATGTACTTCAGACTAGCTACAGTAGCCCTTTAACTAGTTTTTCAACATTTTTAATTTTGAACATCGTACAAAGGGTATAGTGAATACATGTACCTCTGTGTGTACTCAGAACATTTCGAACCCAACTGACACATTCCACTCACTTTAGGCGGAGAAAAATCCACGGTGTATTTTATTGTGATTCCTGCTCTGGTTTTTCAAACTCTTTCCAAGTCTTCTGACGATTCATCTCAATTGTCTGCCTACAAGAGAAACGTTTGCCCATTTTTGGGGGGAGCACTGTATGAGCGTGGCAAGACTGGAACTCGGCAAAAATGTCTTTGCCGTGCGTGACCTCCGACCACTGACATGAATGCTCCCTGACGTGTGCTAAGCTACAGTGCAGCAAATTTTGAAGAAGTGAGCTTGAACGGTGTGGGTCACCAAGTGCTTGGAAAAAGGCAAGGAAACATTCGACTGCCACGGAAGATTGGAGGTCACGCACGGCACAGAAAGTTTTTTCAAGTTCCGGTCTTGCCACTGTCTTTTCCCCGGCCTAAACTAAAGTGAGAGGAACGTGTCAGTTTGGTTCAAATGGTTTGAGTACACATGCTGTCCAGTGACATTAGAGTGACATGTTTATTATTAAATGCATTCACTGCAGCCCTTGTACGTTGTAGTTGCTGTACGATGATCACAATAAAAAAATATTGAAAAAAGATTTTAAAAAGTTCAGTACTTGTTGGCCTGTTTGCTTGCCAAACTCACCCCTGGTTCGGGTCATTCTCCACATTGTCCAGCCAAACTCTCACGTGCATGGCATTTCCCTCCCGAATTTGAGAAAAAATATCCTCCATCTTCAAAAATGTCCACTGTCAATGTCCTTCGGCTAAGCTCAGCGTCAATTGCTAAATTTCAAGACAGAAAGAAATGTCCCAAAACAAAATATCAAATGAAATGGGCCGAATCTATTTTCACTTCCGCTGAAGTCCCTGTAAGTGAAGTGTAACACTAACAAACATAGCACAGACCTAGTCCGAGTAACTTGGACCCTTACATTGTTACAATCGCCCTTTAAAAAAAAAATTGAGGGGTCGGGCGATATAGTATCGCCCGACCCCTCAAAATAAAAAAGGGCGATTGTAAGGCTCCAAGCTACTCGGACTATAGCACAGATCCAACCATTCACACACAGTGCAGTAAATAAAAAGCTTCAACACAATATCGGTTCACGGGGGAAAAGACAACAGACTTCCTTTTCTTTCACAATCGAAATGTTGACGGACCAACTAACTTTGCCAAGTTCACCAAGTTTTGTTTTGCCGTGCCAAAAACTTGACCTTGCAAGTTGCAGTTGCAAAAGTTTTTCCACACCAATTTATTTTCATAATTCTAACAACAGCGAACAATTTAGCGCAAGATTTTCATACCGGTGTAGTTTTCTGTTCAGAAACTGGAAGCCTGGTTACATATTTCGCGTTGTCACGAACAAAAAAAGACGTAAAAATCAATCGGCACTGTCACGAAAATGTGACCAACCCTTAAAAACCAGACGACACCGCGGATGCCTGAAAGATGACACTAGTAGTCTGGTAACAACGGCTATCAACTAGTCATATAACCAAATGAACCCTAGGTGCCAGACGATGTGACTTGAGGTGAATGGACTATGATAAACACCATGCCAAATAAGGTCGCGGAATGTTTACAGTGGACAGCACCCTCTAGCGGCATCAGCCTTCGTGAAATGTTGGGGCTGTCTCTTGAGGGCGGGCTTCACAATTAGTGCACATTGTAAACACGTGGGCAGTCGCTGAAGTGAAGGGGGCAGTCCCTGAAGTGAAGGTACAGTAAGTGAAGTTTTGGGTCAACTACAAGTTGTACAACTAGTACAACTAGTACAACCCAGTGCTATTTGTTTACAAATCAATAGATGGTCTATTGTGTTTTTGTCCAAACTTTTACGGTGAGGGTATTAAATTAAAATCTTGCCCTTTGCTACAACCGAATGCCATCCTCATCCTGGCATTCAAGTTACGCAGTGGCTGTTGTTACGGCAGTCGTCCTTGTGGTTCCCTGACTTGATTGTATTTCATCAGCAGTGCAGGCTGGTTGAACCAGTCTATTAGCTGATAGTCTGGTTCCAAGAGCTAAACATCCTGACAAATACTGTGAAGTCAGGGAACCACACGGACGACTGCCGTAACAACAGCCACTGCGTATTATTAATTTTAGTTGCGGTATATGTAAGTCCTTCATCCTCCCGAAGGTCAGGGGACCTTCGGGAGGATGAGCTTGATATATTTTTTTTTCAATTTGATAATCTTGCACAGATGGATTTTCTGGGTGTCGGCGAGTCAGATGACTGGGGTGATTGGTCCGGAAGCAAGGACCTTCACACACAGCTGTTCAGCCCCAGCAAAGTTGCAGGGAAGGTGGGTTGATAGATATAACTAGTCCGAGTAACTTGGAACCTTACATTGCCCTTTTAAAAAATGTTGAGATTTCGGAAAATAGTAGGGTCCAAGAAAAACTGCTCGGAATCCCATCAAACTAACTACACAGTGGCTGTTGTTACGACAGTCGTCCGTGTGGTTCCCTGACTTGATTGTATTTCGTCAGCATTGCGGGCTGGTTGAACCAGTCTATTAGCTGATAGTCTGGTTCCAAGAGCTAAACATCCTGACAAATACTGTGAAGTCAGGGAACCACACGGACGACTGCCGTAACAACAACCACTGCGAAAAAACTATGTGTTCGACTCCATGACTACCCCCGACCAAAACCCCCAGATTTTACCCAGAAAACACCCGTGAAACCGTCCCACGCACCCATCTTTGGATTTAGTGGGAATCACCGATTTCAATACTGGTCTTTTGTTTTACTCACGTTTGGGGAAAAAAGAGAAATTTTCCCTCAGGTTATCGAGAAGATTCTCTCCCGTCCGACGAGCCGAAATGCTGCTATTTTTAAATCGAGATAACGGCCGGTGTATAGCATGTACGTACAGTACATTGTGAGGGAAAATTTCTCCTTTTTCCCCAAACGTGAGTAAAACAAAAGACCAGTATTGAAATCCAAAGATGGGTGCGTGGGACGGTTTCACGGGTGTTTTCGGGGTAAAATCTGGGGGTTTTGGTCGGGGGTAGTCATGGAGTCGAACACGTTAGTTTGACGGGATTCCGAGCAGTATTTCTTGGACCCTACTATCGCCCGAAATCTCAATTTTTTTTAAAGAGTGATTGTAAGGGTTCAAGTTACTCGGACTAAGATATAACATAATATGTTTGCATCGAGGAGAATGTAATTCAATGAGTGTTTGCCCTGCTCGACGTGATAAACACTGAGTGTATATCACGTCGAGCAGGGCAAACACTAATTGAAGAGAGTTCATTTTTATTGGTGATGGAAGGAATACCATGGGCCTCATTCTCGTTTGCCTTTTGTTGAGTGCCCCGTCACGGAAAATCCCCCGCAACTTCTTCTTACCCCCAGAAAACCAAGGCCAGCAGGAAGAGACGGAGCCAGGGAGAAGCGCGTCAAGGGCCCAAGCTGGGCGCGACTGACAGCCCGCCTCACAAACAGACGGACAGTCGGCATCGTCCCCCGGCATCTACCCCAGCAGAGGAGGAACAAAAAGAAACTCCACGGAAGAAGCAGAAGAAGAGAAAGAACAGAGGTGATGCTAGTGCGGAGGGCACTGAGCCCGTGATCAAGAAGTCCAAGGTCCAAGTTGGACGGGACGCATTGGATGGAGGACAGGATCCCCTGTCTGTCAAATTGCAGGCAGACGGGGTAGACCCGGAGAGTCAGGATACCGGAGATCCAAAGAAGGCCAGGAAAAAGCGGAAACGGAAACCCCGCAACAACAAGTTCAAGACGGCCGACTTCGGATACGCAGGGCTGGACAGCGAGCAGAGACTGGATTCCAAAGGAGTCTCGGCCTTGCCTTCAGGAGCGAGAACGTCGGACGCCGTTTCGCCGGACAGCGGCGAGGTGACGCAGGACAGGATGCCTCCGAACCCAAACCCCAAGAGGAAGAGGAAACAAAGGAAGCCCCGGAATAACAAATCCAGAGACTCGGAGTCGGTTAAGGCGTCCTCGGAGAGCCAGGCGGGAGGACTGGAGTCGGAAGGGCAGGTCTCCGTTGCAGGTCGAGGAAAGAAGAAGGGTGCTACTAAGGAGATGGTGAATGGAAAGCATCGTGGGAGCACTGCTGCACAGTCGACAAAGGCGGGAGAAGACACGGGAAGGAGTGCAGCTGGGGGAGAGCCCAAGAAGACGAGGACTAGCTCTGGGGACGGGAAGGATCCCAGGAAGAGGAGGAAGAAGGCGGGCCAGAGCCTTCTGTCAAAGTCCTCCACTGATGAATCAATGGACTCCGGAATAAGGGCTTCGGGGAAGGCCCAAGGACGAGGGGAGATGGGTAAGGGTCCTCGGAGGTCCAAAGAGAAGCCGTTGCCAGCGAAGGCTGCTGTGGCTGTGGGCAAGGAAGCCCCAGAGCCTGTCAGTGGGGATGGAGGCCAGGAGGCCACGTCTGAAGTGGAGGAAGAGGAGCCACTGCCGGACGTGGCGGCCAGGCAAGCCCTCCGGAGCCAGATGGAGTCCCGACTGACGGCCGCCCACTTCCGCTTCCTGAACGAGCAGCTGTACCGGAGCACGGGCGGCGAGGCCCGGCGACTGGTGGCCAGCGACAGGGAGGCGTTTGACGTCTACCACCGTGGCTTCGCACAGCAGGTCCAGCGCTGGCCTACCAACCCGGTCGACCACTTCATAAAGCATCTCAAGGCCAGGTCAGGGTCAAGATTGGTAGAGTTATGTGGTCAAGATTGGTAGAGTTATGTGGTCAAGATTGGTAGAGTTATGTGGTCAAGATTGGTAGAGTTATGTGGTCAAGATTGGTAGAGTTATGTGGTCAAGATTGGTAGAGTTATGTGGTCAAGATTGGTAGAGTTCTGGTCAAGAATGGTAGAGTTATGGTCAAGATTGGTAGAGTTATGTGGTCAAGATTGGTAGAGTTATGGTCAAGATTGGTAGAGTTATGTGGTCAAGATTGGTAGAGTTATGTGGTCAAGATTGGTAGAGTTATGTGGTCAAGATTGGTGGAGTTATGTGGTCAAGATTGGTAGAGTTATGTGGTCAAGATTGGTAGAGTTCTGGTCAAGAATGGTAGAGTTATGGTTAAGATTGGTAGAGTTATGTGGTCAAGATTGGTAGAGTTCTGGTCAAGAATGGTAGAGTTATGGTCAAGATTAGTAGAGTTATGGTCAAGATTGGTAGATCATCTGACTCACTTAACCAGTATTCACTCCCAATGGATCCAGTGTTGTTGATGTTTATCTAAAGGCCTGAGTTACTGGCTCTCTTCACAGCCATACCCATACTCAAAATAAGAGATTATGCACAATCATGGTGTCAACACAAGGATTCCCCTTTCAATTTTCATCTAATACAGCCTTGTAATGCATATTTCACGGAAGTTTAGAAGCGGGGACAAGAACCGAATTGGTGTCCACAATTAAATGTGACTAAACCCTCCACATCTCTCTCTAGGCCAGCATCACTGATGGTGGGTGACTTTGGCTGCGGGGAGGCACGCATTGCTCAGAGTGTTAATCAGAAAGTCCACTCCTTTGACTTGTGTGCCGTCAATGAGCATGTGACTCAGTGCGACTTGGAAAAGGCAAGTGAATATCACACAGCGGTTCCAAGTGGAAGGTTTACGGAGACACCTTGTAGTACTTCTCTTTCCAGAAGGAATGTGGCTCTGAAAAGAGCCGGTAACTCAACGTTTCAGGTAGTATGTACATGGTGTGTACCCTGTCCGTTGTCAGGAGACTACAAACACCGATGATAGTTGGAATCCAGCAGTCTCCTGATGACGGGCAGAGTACACTTCACCCGAAACGTTTAGTTGCCGGCTCTTTTCAGAGCCACAATCCTTCTTAAAAGAGAAGTGCTACATTGTGTCATTGGCACCGCAAACCTTCCACTTAGTATTTCCAGCAGCAGTTCATCTCAGTACAATATATAATGTAGATTAAAAAAGTTCATATCAGCAGTTCAGCAAATATGTACCAGATTGAAGATTGTTCTCGAAATCTGTGGGTCATATTTTTTGGGGAAAGCAGTTTGCTCCTTCTGATATGCATTCAGATACTCATATTTGTATCAGGTTTTGGAATCTGATCTGAAAATTATGATCTGCTTGACATTATCGAAGCTGCACTTGAATTGTTTAAATCTGCCACAGAATTTTGAAATCTGTGCTGAAATTTCAGATGTGCATTGAAATTTTGAAATCTAGATTTAACAATTGAAATTTGCATCTTAAACGTTTCAGGTCTGTGTCAGAAATGCCAAATGTGCATTGCAAAATCAAACCTAAATTGAACATTTGAAAGTTTAAAGATAACAAGACTCATTTCCATCTGTGAATGTGATACACATGACTGACAAAGAATGTGAAATCACTGCGCTACAACCGCCAAAATATGACCGGGCAACAAGTTACACTCACAGAGGCCAAATTTTCAAATAATAAATTTTCAAATAATGTATGATTCTTTGGACAGGTTCCGTTGAAGAAGAGCTGCCTGGATGTGGCAGTTTTCTGCCTGTCTCTGATGGGAACAGACTGGATTGCCTACATCAAGGAGGCCAACAGAGTCCTGAAGAAAGGGTATGTGAGGTCATCAACGCACGGAGAAGAAAAGACCTTTTCAGACGACGCTGAAAAAAAATCTCAAGGCTTGAGAAAATGTCTCATGCATGAGAAATCTTACAAAAAGTGCCATCATGTGAAAGGTTACCAATGCTTGAGAGTGACAGACGTCCCTGGTGAACCCTTGAGCGATTTTGACATCCAATGCTATATGCTATATTCTCTCTCAAGCCTTGCCAGCTACGAAACTGGGTTTGAATGACCTCACTGTCACATGACTGGGGTGACTGACCTCACTGTCACATGACTGGGGAGAATGACCACATTGTCACATGACTAATGTGAATGACCTCAAGACAACGTTTGCATGTTTCGATTCGGTTGTCATGATATTAAACTGATACCGGATCAGCTCAGAGTGAGTTATGTTCACAGAGACACCTTGGTCCTTTTATCTGTCATCCCCTCCTCCCCTCCCTCCCTCCACCGCCTCTCAGAGGCCAGTTGCTGATAGCCGAGGTAGCCAGCAGGTTTGCGTCCGTTCCCGACTTCTTGAAGATCCTCAAGCTGCTTGGCTTCAAGAAAGTTGACAAGGTACCTTTGAGAATAGTTCTCCCAAGATTTTAAACTAAGGGCCTTCTAACCATTTAAGATTTGTATCAATCTCAGGCGTCAGGCCCACTAAATTTTGAGATTATTATTAGCTTTTTTATTATTACCTTTGCGTTACGCGTTGGTTTTGCTCGCAGGATTTCTCCAACAAGATGTTCCTGAGGTTTGACTTTGTTAAGGAGGCGACCGCCCACGAGGTGGAGATGGAGCGAGGAAAGGTGCTCAGGCCGTGCCTGTACAAACGCCGCTAAGGCACAGCAGAGCAGAGCTCAGCGAGCGTCAGCCAGAGAATCAAGTCACGGCAAACTCCGATTGAAAAACAGAAAGGGCAGAGGGCAGGGAATATTGCCAGTTTTTGAATCGTGATTCAAATTGCGATTATTTTTACGTTCAAAGCATCAACTCTTTCTGTTTGTTTATTCATCATGTGTGAACGCAGTATCGCGGACATTCAACAATGATAATTGTCTTTTAGCTTCATGGTAGCACAGGCAAAAAAATAGAGATTTATATATTCTAAAACATTTATATCACAATCATTGGAAAGGAAGATTTGGAAAAGTAAAAAAAAAACCCCAAAACCCAAATCACTTGATCTCTAAGGTACATGTACCTCCGTATCATTTAAGTCTTCCTCCAAGCTTTGACAAAATCACTTAACTGACAAGCATAATTAATATAATAGTTTGATCTCTTTTTTTTTTACATTTAGATGATAATTTCAATGTTAGTGCTTTTGCTTTTGCTTACTTTCACCTCATCTTTTTGATGCTTAATCCTATGTACAGATATGCTACATGATGTTAATAAACTTTTTTCATAATTGGTGCATCATTACAAACTTACGTGAACGAGTCAGATTTTCTTTCTGTTTCCATTGATCTCTCACTATTCTTTCCTTACCATAATCCTGTCACATCTCGAATCAAAGACACCTTCAACTCCGAGCTTACAATAAATAAAATACAAATTAAAAAATTGGCAAAGAATACTTTGACTGGACTTGAACCCGAGACCTCTGGATTAATGTACCAGTGCTCTTCCATCTGAGCTATCCAGCCCTTAGATGGTGGCCTTCTTTAATAGTCAACTAGTCTTTGCCGGGGTGGGGGCCCCAGTCAGATCACGACCCCGCTTTCATTCAGATGAATTGTTTTGATACAATCCAGTCGACTGGTAATTTTGAAAAGCCAGTCTACTCTTTGATTCATATAATCTCCTGGAAAAATCAAATTCCCTTTTTTGTTTTGTTGTTGATTTCGA
Source organism: Luidia sarsii (assembly GCA_949987565.1). Lineage (NCBI taxonomy): Eukaryota > Metazoa > Echinodermata > Asteroidea > Paxillosida > Luidiidae > Luidia > Luidia sarsii. The sequence continues at coordinate 19,799,445 of OX465102.1, read as the reverse complement.
GGGAACAAAATGACTGACCTGAGCTGATGATTTGGTGCATCTCACAATGTGGGAAGCAATTCAGGAAATAAGGAAAAAACACCCCAAAACAAAATCTTTTTCCGTTTCAGCAATGTGTTCACACATGTTAGGCCAAGTAAATTTTGTTTATTTGCCTTTTCCAAAACAAGTATTTTCCCTAAAGACGGGTAGTGTAATTTCCAGTCATTTTTCTCTTTCACTAAGCAGTACAGTGTATATTGGTTGCCAGCCAAAAATGCACTTTGTTTGAGCCGCATAGGGAAAGAGTTAAGTATGGTACGATATGTAGGCTGTGCATGTGCGAGGTCCAAACAGCGAAAATAAATTAGAATTTTGTCTTTTCATAATTCTATATAAAAAAAATTATGTGGCGGCAAAATGATGCGGGAGGGGATGAGAAACTAATATATTTTTTTTACTTGGCCTTACATAAGTTGCACAAATAGTGGAGTCTGAATTGCAATTCAAACTTAACTAATCACTATACGGGCCAACAAAATAAAAAAGTGGAGTGGATTAGGCTTCAAATCAGACCAAATAATTGTGATTTTCTGGGGGGGTGTCTGTGTGAATGGCCCTATAGTGCCAAATTACTAACAGGCATATACGTACCGGTAATCAGGTGTGCACAGGAAAGTAACTTGTATTTTTTAAAGAGTTTTCATCCAAATTCCGTCCCAAATTCTCACTGAAAATTCATTAGCGATAATCTTAACAGTTTCTTGACTGTACTAAAATGTTCACATCATTAAGCTTTCAAATTATCATTGGCACGTACATGTATTAATTTTAAAGGAACATGCATCTTAAGTACATGTACAAACTCATTTTAAGTCGGATTGTGGAGGACAAAAAGACCCCATTTAACAAAACAAAAAAATCATAATAAAGTAGAAATAAGTGTGAAAGAAAACAATAACTTGATTGCAAGGGATCGGGAAACAGAGGTTGTAAAAGAATAAAAACTTTAACAAAAATGTGTTCTTGGTGCTATAGATATAACCTACCGGTATGAACGATAAATAAGTAAACTGGTGTCGGAAGTTCATTCAAAAGTCGAAGAAATCAAAATGCATGCATAACTTATGGGAAGTGTTTAGTCACCTGGCAACGGCATTCTTCCTGGAGGTCGTTCCTGCTGATGATATGCATATTCATGAACACTCTTTACTGATTGGCCAACATCATATAGCATACATGAATATGCATGATCATGATACAATGACAATTGGCCAATCAGACCAAGGGACCGGCAGAATAGCCTTTGCGGGAAGAATGCGGTAGCCAGGTGAATATAACCTGCCTAACTTACATGTATATTTCACATAGTGTTGTTCGACTCAATTCCTCCCGTGTCAGTGTCAGATGCAGTTAAGCTGCAAGTTGAGAACCATTTTACTGTGATGTACTTTTGTATAAGTATAATATAACCTTGGGTCAAAGCCATGAGGCCAGGTCAAAACACCCCTTACCCGTGAGAAAAAACCAATGACCCGAGTCAACACTGACGAATCGAAAAAAAAGACATCTGACCCATGGTAAATCAAACAAAAATTGACCCGGACGGTCAAGGAATTTACTGTTTAAGGGTCAAAACATGACCAGGGTCAGAAATGGACCAAGGGTCAGAAACCTGGGCCCAATTTCACGGAGCTGCTTATACGTGAAAATCTGCTAAGCAAGAAAAGTCTTCCTTGTGTTAACATGATTACAAACCGCATTGTGATGTGATGTCAATCGCTTTTGACTTATATTCCACTCTTCTTTAATTAGCATGGAAGAATAATGAAGTTTGGGTTGGAAAAGTGATCCTATGAATTGTGACTTATTGTGCTTCAGCAGATTGGCTCTATGAAACTAGGCCCTGACCAGGGTCAATAACAGACGAAGGGTCAAAACTGACTGATTAAAACAAAAAACAACAAAACTAACCTGGGATTAACAGAAAAACTGACGTTGGGGGCAAAAACCAAACTGAACTGACACAAGTCAAAACTGTCATGGTCAAAGACTGACCCCGGATGAACGAGTTCAAGAAGCTAGGTTTTGCCCATTCAATGCAAATAAACACACAAAAAAAGAACAACACACTCACCCATGTGATGAACAAAGTGTACTTAACAAAACAAAACGTATCAAGGTCCTGATACGATCAAAACGTTAGGTCACAAACTACAATTTTGCAAAATAATGAAATTATTTCATTCATTCATTCTGTCAACTGGTTTCTTCAAAAGTCCAACCCTGATCGAAAAAAGCCAGTCCATCCAGCAGAGCAGTGTCTGACTGCCATAGACTATCCAGTATCCTACTAGTAAAGAATCCCTGCAAAGACACTGAGCTCAGAGAAAACTAAAATCTGGGACGTGGAGACCCTTTTGTCCTTGGAAAAAACCCTGCAATACTTAAAGATAAATTAAGGGTGTCTGTACTCTAATACAACAATAGAGTTGCAGATTTTCATTTAAAAAGTCTGTTACTTGTATATGAAAGGCACAATAGAGGAGTTAAAAAAAAAGTGTTGTCAAATTTGGATATATATATAACTATTTTTATAGATTTATTTTTCTGTACAAATTCATTGGGTTACTCTCTTCAGTTTCATACACATACATTGTACATGATTTTATATCCCGCCCGAGCTGCCTGAAATTTTTTCATCAGGCATCGGGCCAATCACTGAGCATTCAGTGTTTATCACATCGAGCAAGGGCAAACCCTCATTGAATTACATGGTCGTAAACTCGCAAAACCTCATTGTATTCTCTTCTGTTTGTTCTGATTTTAGTGGTTTTTCCCCCTGCAAAATGTGCAAATGACCCTGAGAAAAATAAAGCTTATCTTTGAAAGAGCTTCAGTTCCCAAATGTTCATCTTCAATAAAGACACGACTGATTAGCAAAACAAGCTTTTGTTCAATCTGACTCATGGATCAGAACAGAAAGGCGAAAGAAAATCACAAGAAATTTGTCAAAGGTCATTGGCAGAGAAATTGAAACAAAAACCGAAGAGATTGATGAGTTGATCACAAACTTTGTATACATGCCTGTTCGTGTAGCTACTTGTCAAAATGACCCACATTTTGTCAAAATGACCCACATTTTGTCAAAATGACCCACATTTTGTCAAAATGACCCACATTTGTCAAAACTATCCACATTTGACAACATGACTCACATTTGTCAACACGACCCACATGACCCACAAAACAGTCAACTTTCCAAGATGCTCCAATCAAGAATCCCAGACCGATAAAATGGCACTCGTTACTAAGAGCAATTTGATTGGAAAGATCCATCACTTGGATCAAATTACATTGATCCTACAATCACGATTGACTGATTTGTCCGACATCTGAGTCAAATCAGATCAGATCACTTGGTTTACACATCCAAAATTTACACGAAAGAAATAAGTTGTTTGGATGAATTTTTCTTCTTTTCCTTCTTTTTACACACAATAATCATACCTTTTTATTTGGATGTTGTGGGTTTTCTACTTTGCTATTCCTCAAGAAATCCCCGCAAGTAAATGAGGACCCAGAAATTCAGCCGTTTAGATTATTTCGAACTCTAGGGGGCAGCAGACAGACTCACCACAGGTCTCACGACTCAGGTCTACCGTGGCCTGTCGGGATCACTGGTCTCTAAAAAGGCTACGGTGCCATTTCACAAAGGACCGAAGACAATGGTATGCTCACAGCGCTACCAGTGATCCCCAGTGTACACTGAAGCATGAGTACCATGGTTCATAAGCTACAAGGTTGACAGGCCCTAACCCTAACTGAAATCCCAAATTGCCATAATCACGTTTGATTTACAGAGTGAAAAACAAAAAAAGGAAATCTGTTGCTTACTGCTTACCAACCCGTTGGGCCTGTGATGTAAATTGCAAAATTGTAGTTAAAGGGCCTGACGTTTCGATCCTAGCAGGACCTTTATCAGAGGCTATTCTTTGCCTTTGAGAAAGGTCCTGCTAGGATCGAAACGTCAGGCCCTCTAACCTTTGAGATTTATGTATTGCAGGTCATTTTTTTTCTCATTTACTTCTCGTAAATAAGTAAATAGAAATGGGGGGGGGGGGGGGCCTGAAACCGCATTCGTTTCTGTTGACTGAAATCGTTGTTCATGTATACACTGTTCCTGTTCAAAGGAATAAAATCAATAACGAGTTGACGTAAGCGTAGGCTACAACAAACACCCCTTTCAGCACCGTAGAGTTGAATGAATGGATAAGTTGGCACCTGCTATGCACAGGGACCACAAGCTGCAGGTAGGTGTGAGAAACTAGACCAAACTAACAATTGTCCAGAGAGGGTGCCGCAATGTATTGAACAAATTTGGATATTCGCCTTTTGGTAATTTTAGTCAGTAAGCAGTTTTCAACAATTTTGCAAATATTTCTCATTAAACTCTTCAAAAGAATTTCAAGAGGACTTAGGTATGTACAGTAAAAGTCATCACAAGAGGGCGCCCGTCTAATACACAGACTCCATCTTAGGATTCTGCCTGATACGCGGCTGCAACTGCTATAACGTAGTGTACCACCGCTATACCCAACAATTTTCATGGATCCCGGGATGTTCGTTATAGCGACGTTCCACTCTACACATGCACGGAAAGACAAACAATCTCTTGCATTCCTGAGGTTATTTTCCCAAGGATTTAAGTAATCTGTGCAAGAAAGATGATTTTGTTGTACATTTCTTGAGTTACTCAAGACGCAAATGTTACACCATTGCTGGTTTGGGCTTGGAGGCCCACTGCACACTATGCACTCAGCTGAGATCTGGGGCAATTTTTACGTGTTTTTCAAACGGACGGCGGTCTCTCGCTCTTCCCTTAGAAGGCTGCCATTGTGGAAGGCAGGCAGGCTGGCAGGCTGGCAGGCAGGCTGGCTGACAGGCAGGCAGGCAGGCTTGCACCCAAGCACCCACAGCCCCAGGGGGAGGGGGAAGGTTTCAAAGGGCTCTCTTTTATAGGAGGGTACGGTCACAGCCCTGCCTTCTGCTGTGGATTCTCATACCATGGTGATGGGGCCTTCGTCCGTTTTCCCCTGGCCCTTCTGCTCAAAGAGCTTCTTTTTGACTTTGCCCGGCGGGGGTGGTGCTGCGCGGGACTGAAGGTTGAAATGGAAAAAAAACAACAACAAAAACAGGTCGGGCTCGGTGTTAGGGATTTTGTTGAAAGTCTCATCAATATAGAGGGCCTGACGTGTCCGTCCCAGCAGCATCCTTTCTCAAAGGCAGAATGCATTCTGAGTTGTCTAGCCCTTAGCCCTAAGGACAGTAGCTCAGGTGCTAAGAGCGCTGGTATGCAAAACCTGAGGTCACAGGTCCAAGTCCAAGTCCAGTCAATTTTTTCTTTGCCATTTTTCAAAACAGTTCAAAGCCCAAACAATTTGGGAGTTCAAAGTCAGGCTCTTAACCCTAAGGGCTGGATACATGTATACATGTACTGTAGCTCAGATTCTAAGAGTGCTGAGGTCACAGGTTCAAGTTCCGGTCCAGTCAATTTTGTCTTTGCCATTTTTCCATTTTGCCAACTGTTCAAAGCCAAAACTGTTTGGCAGTTCAAAGTCAGGCACTTAACATGTTAACCCTAATGGCTGGATATATGTACATGTAGATCAGGTGCTAAGAGTGCTGAGGTCACGGGTTCAAGTCTCGGTCCATTATTATTATTTTTATTAATTCCAATTAACAAATTAGTAAGTGGAATCAGTAAGTATACCTCTTAAGAATCCTTGAAATGTATGCAAATATGCACACACAAAAAAGAAAGAGGTAACATACGTTACAAAATAGACACCAACCCATGGAATTGCCCAAATGGTTTCATGTGAACAAAATTAATTGTAAAGACCAAAATGTCTCAGATTACAACAGAGGCCAACATTAGATTCAACTCACAGGTTTGAGTTCAGGCACAGTTGGGCTCTGAGGTGCTGATCTTGGGTAGAAGGGACAGTTGTGTGGAGAGTCTGAAAGATATCGGTCAGTGAATAGCAGCAGTTCAAATCAAATGGTCACTTTGCCTTTGAGAAAGGTCCTGCTAGGATCGAAACGTCAGGCCCTCGAACATTTGAAAATCAAATGGTCACGGACAAATCCTATGCATTCCACCCCAATCCAGAACCAAATTCATCAAGTTTCTAATCCTATCCCAACCCCACCCGTCCAAATTGAATCCATCTGAACCCAATCCAACCCAATCCAACCTGAAATCAATTGAAGTTATTCAACCAAAACTCAACCAGTCCAACCCAACACAACCCCCAAAAAACACAATTCAACCCAACCAACCCCACTAAACCCTACTCAACTCTACCAAACCCCACCCAATCCAACTCAACACATCTGAACCCAACCCAACACAACCCAACCCAACCCAGCCTATCCAAATCCATTCCAAATCCAATCCAACCCAACCAATCCCAACCCAACTCATCTGAACCTAACCGATCCCAACCCAACCCACACCAACCCAACCCAACCCAAACCAAAACAACTCAACCACCCCAGCTCATCCCAACTCAAACAAACAAATGCCACCCTAGCCCATGCCAAGCCCATGCCAAACCCAAACCCAATCCCACCTAACCCAACCCATCCAAACCCAATCCAACCTATCCAAACATCCAAACCCAATTCAACCTAACCCTTCCGAACCTAACCAATCCCAACCCATATCAACCCAATCCAACTAATCTGAACCAAATCGATCCCAACCCAACCCAACCCAACCCAACCCAACCCAACCCAACCCAACCCAACCCAACCCAACCCAACCCAACCCAACCCAACCCAACCCAACCAGACCCAATCCAATCAAACCCAGCCCAGCCAAACCCAACTAAACCTAACCCAACCCAACCAATCCCAGGTATATCTTACCAGGTATATCGGCCGAGGCAGGTCGCCTCCTATCCACCTCGCTGTACACAGACAGTGAGGGTAAGTTGTCTGGAAGAGGGGGAGGAGGTAAGGTAGGTGGAAGGCTGGAAGGAGGTTTTGAAGAATCCTCAATCTCCTAGAAGGAAAGAAACAAAGCCAGGACATTACAATTTTGGGAAAACAATGGATCTCACTCCACTCAACCCCATGGATGCATCTGTCCTAAGTCCTAATCCGAAACCAACACAGTCCTGCCCAACATACGTGTAAATCCGACCCAACCATACTAAGCTCAACCCAACCAAAGTTCCCCAACCAATTAGATACCCAGAAAACACATCAATCATCCCAAAGTCTCTCTGAATGATTGTTCTGTCGATTTCAGATCAAGTTACTCATATTAATGACGCATGGCCTGTGTGTCCATTCACCATCACAGCAGTGGATACAAAATAGTTTAGCGCAGTACCAGCATTCAGTTAAACTCTAACTGACCAGAAACTAATTGAAAAATAGGCGAAGAAAACTTTGACTGGACCAGGAATTGAACCCCAAACATACCAGTGCTCTTCCATCTGAGCTATCCAGCCCTTAGATGGTGGCCTCCCAAATAATCAACTTGTCAGATGACTAATGGTTGAATTGCTTCTGACTGGTGCCCCCACTCCCGCAATGACTAGTTGACTATTTGAGAAGGCCACCATCTAAGGGCTGGATAGCTCAGATGGAAGAGCACTGGTATGTTAATCCAGAGGTCTCAGGTTCTCCCAGTTCAGTAAAAATGGTCTTTGCCAATTTTTCAATTTTTTCAAAAGTTCCCAGTCAGTTTTTCCTTTGTGTGTTTGACTAGAAACTAACTGAACAAAAGGCAAAGAAATATTTGACTGGAGCGGGATTTGAACCCAAGACCTCTGGTTTTGCGTACTTGCACTCTACCCATACGAGCTATCCAGCCCTCAGATCGTCAACTCAAATCGCCAACTAGTCTTACAGTAGTTTTTGCCTGCATAGCTCAAATGGGAAGAGTGCTGGTATGAAAAAAAAGAGGTCTCAGGTTCAAATCCCAAACCAGTGAAAGTTTTCTTTGCCACTTTTTAAAATTTGTTCAAAGTTCCCAGTCAGTTTTCCATTGATTTGTTGGACTAGTGTCAAAACAAGTAGAGGGCCTAATGTTTCGATCCTTGCTGGAAGATCCAACTAGGACCAAAATGTCGGGTCATCGACTTTTTTGAGATTAGTATTTCGGTCATTTTAGTCAGTCAGCAGTCTGCATCATTTTTAAGATTTCTGTATATTGCTCTGACTAGTAAGTGTTTTGAAGTAAAAAACTAGTGCAAACTGCTCACTGATTGACTAAAATGACCTGCAATACATAAATCTCAACAGTTAGAGGGCCTGACATTTCGATTCTAGCAAACCTTTTCATTTGCCTTTGAGAAAGTGTTTTGAAAGTGTTTCCAAATCAAAATTGTATTCAAAGAATCACGGGGAGAGAAATACAGAACACCCATAAAGAGAAACTGGGGGAAATGACTGTCACTCAAATCCAAAATTCCATAAAAACTGTGGACAGTTTCTCATAATGGACAAAAGACATGAAGTGAGTCAACTGAGGCACCCGCACCGCCCAACCACCGATCACAGCAACCGCATGCACTGGCATTCCAGACGAGGAATCTCAATTGGGGCCTAATTTCATAGAGCTCCTTAAGCATGAGATAATCTGGACCCAATCTAAGTGTGAATATTTGCTAAGCACAACAATTCCTCCCAGTGTAAATAGCATTACTTTTGAGATTTGCATTTTGGTAATTTTAGCCAGTAAGCAGTTTTTGGGTATATCATTTATTTCTTTGTGATATACAAAAATGTTCCAAAATGCTTACTGACTAAAATTAACAAAATGCAAATCTCAAAATTTATTGGGCCTGACATTGCGATCCTAGCAGGACCTTTCTTCAAGGGAGAGTGACTTAAAATGTTTGTTCAGTTTTATGCTTAGTAATTTTGTTGTGCTTAGCAACTCTGTGAAATTGGCCCACTGACCGACAAGATGCCTAATGCAATAAGGGTGGTGATCCTTGCTCTTGAGTTCAATGGTGTGATTTTTCAACAAATTGATGAAGAATGGTACTGGACGGGCAATTTCTGCCGTGTGCAATTTCAGCCAGCGTTTGGGCCCAAAACAATTTGAGGAAAAGTTTGAGCCTAGACCCCTTTTCCGAAACCCGGCTTAGGTTTCGGCTCCAGCTTCGTCTCTGCCATCCAAAAGCTGAAAACACAAGTTGGGAGTTCTTTGTTGAAGTTCAGGCTTTGGATTCTTTCTCAAAATGCAGTGTAACATTCCAAAACAAAGCAAAAGGCCTCCCATTTTCATGCCTTCTACCGGTACTTTAAAATAGACGGAAGAAAGAAAGACAAAGCCGGAGCCTGAGACTAAGCTGGGCTTTGGAAAAGGGCCTACCGGTAGGTATGTTGAGGGCACTACATGTCTGGGTTCATTGAGTGCAGCTTGAAACTTGGAAGGTTGTGTGCAGTTTGTGTCCAGGTATGTTGGGGGCACTACGTGTCTGGGTTCATGAGTGCAGCATAAAACTAGGAAGGTTGTGTGCAGATTGTATCTAGGTATGTTTGGGTGCAATGAGTCTAGTTATATTTAGGATTAGTTAACAAAATGCAATATTACACAAGTAACAAATCAAAATAGAAACTTGGAAGTTCTTTCAGTCTCAACAAATTGGACTCTTCCATATTCTTCCAGCCTGAAGATTTCTTGTGGCAATTTTGGAACATTAGTAAAGGTGGCGAAGCATTAGTGAAATGTGTCCCTCATGAATCTGTGAATCAAATGTACAATATAGGTTTTTTTTTTCAACCACAACTTTGGAAATGACCAGAACATGCTATAAAGTTTGATGAAATGACTGACAAAAAGACGGAGTGGTTAACAAAATGATAGATATTGCACCCAAAGGATGAACAATGGGGAGTTGAAAACAAATTACAAAAAAAGAAATCACAAATGATTGATGATTTTATCAATGATTAGGGAAGGTTGAAATCTTCCATTAAAAAAAATAGATTGAATGATAACTTGTTCTTTGTTTATCAAAAAGAGTCACAGAATGAGGCGAACTTGAGAGAGAAAAAAGGAGATAAATTCAATATACAATGTACCTCTGGAAATACAAACACTCTTGGTGTCTGTGGTGAGCAGATTAGAGCATGCGTGGGGGAAAAAAGAATGCAAAAAACAAAAACACAAACAGAGCATCAATTGGCGGGTGTGAGACCGTTAGGGTGCACCGCAACAAAATCAACTCATATCAAACATCCACCAGGAACATTTAAGTGTTGCTGCAGTCAAACAAACAGGACATTGTCCTCAAAGGGTAAGTTCATACGGGGACTAGCTTTGAGACTCAACTCAAATGAGTTAGCCCTCGAATGACAAAAGTTGCTGTTTGGATTTGTTCAGCTCCGTCGGAATAAATTCGAGGCTAACTGTCTTGTCCCGATCCCATTCCCGTGTGGGTGTTCCTTTACGACCCACCACCCACTGTGTTATTGTTTGGACAAGACTTACCAAGTCCCCATCACACACATCCAGTGTTGGTGGCCCCTAGTGGATTGCATACCGTAATCATCGATGTAAGCAGTATTGTACGAACATAAAGGTGATTTTGGACTTAATTGCAAACTAACTCTGAAGCCAGTCCCTCGTCTGAACATACCCTAGGTGTCCACAAGCCTCAATACATAGTTAATCCTGCCAAAAAGGGGCATAGTCCAGACTGACAAGTGGAAGATTTTTCCGGTGATCTCGTTTGAAATGGAGTGTGGCTCTGAAAAGAGCCGGTATCTCAACATTTGGGGCAGTCTGCACTCTCACGCACTCTTCTCAACTGGGGCCTATTTCATAGAGCCGCTTAAGCACCAACATTTGCTTCAGCACGAAAAACCTCCCTTAAAAGAATTATGTATTTCATGCTAAGCACCCAATACAAGTTGAGTACAGCACGCACCAAGAGGTCTTTGGTTGGCAAATCTCGTTTTAACTGGGGAAGAATTTTTTGGCTTAGCAGATTTTCACCCTTAAGCAGCCCCTTTGAAATTTGGCCCTGGTCAGTTCTTCATTGGTCTGAAATTTTTTTTTATGAAAGATAGACAACAAGAAGCACTATTGAGCTCAGCTGTGACAAAATGCAGGGTTCATGTATACAGGTTTTTCAATTAAGTCACATGCTTTTTGACGGTCAGCGTTCAATTCACGCGGGTGTACATTCTATGGGTGTTCAGTCTATTCACGCGGATATACACAGAATGCGCGGGCCTTCGAGTCATCCAAATGTCCAATGGACATACTCAGATTCGATATGTGCATGCGCTTCCGCTGATTCGGACTGCTCCTACGCACATGCTAATAAGCTTTTGGCGGTAAGGTAACGTCATGTGAAAAACCTCTATAGACAAGTCTGGAGGTATTAAGACAAGGTGCATAGTGCAAGAGTCATGCTAGGAGAGGGCAACTGGGTTAATGACCGTGTAGATGGGGTCAGCCCGGGCCTTGGGCAGCGGGTGGTCCTGGGCTGGCTCCTTCGGGGAAAACTGGGGGGGCTGGCTGGCGGGCGGCGGGCGGGGGGAAGACCGGTCGCCCTGCCCAAAACAAGGAGGCCGAAACGGTTTAGCAGTGAGCAAGGGGCGGCGGCCTGCCCCTGCCTCGGCCCCCGATCCCGCCCCCGCCCCGGCGACTGCTAGGCCCGCGGGGCCTAATCGGTGCCTAACCGATAGGACCGCAGCGTAGATGGGGACCGTGGACAGGGCGGAGGGGCTAGGGAGCAGGCTCTGGGCCAAGGGGCTAGGGAGCAGGCTCTGGGCCAAGGGGCTAGGGAGCGGGCTCTGGGCCAAGGGGCAAGGGAGCGGGCTCTGGGCCAAGGGGCTAGGGAGCGGGCTCTGGGCCAAGGGGCTAGTGAGCGGGCTCTGGGCCAAGGGGCTAGGGAGCGGGCTCTGGGCCAAGGGGCTAGGGAGCGGGCTCTGGGCCAAGGGGCTAGGGAGCGGGCTCTGGGCCAAGGGGCTAGGGAGTGGGCTCTGGGCCAAGGGGCTAGGGAGCGGGCTCTGGGCCAAGGGGCTAGGGAGCGGGCTCTGGGCCAAGGGGCTAGGGAGCGGGCCCTGGGCCAAGGGGAAGAGGAGCGAGCCCATGTCCTGCCGGGGTAAGGCAACGGGGTAGGCAGGCGGGCGATCGGTGGGGTAGGCCACTGGGTTGTGGACCGGGTAGCGGACTAGGTGCCGGGCGGGCGAGGGGTACTGCTTGGGGTAGGCCTGGGGGTAGGCCCGGGGGTAGGCTCGGGGGTAGGCTCGGGGGTAGGGTGGGGGAAAGCGGGGCCTAAGCAGCGGCGGGGCCTGAGCGCGAGCCCGAGTCGCCCAACTGGGCGACCCAAGGCGGGGGAGGCAGGAGCAGGGTGCCAAGGGGGCAGTGAATAAATGTCGGGCAAGCTGTGATGGAGGGAAGGAGGGGTGGGGGTGGATGGGAGAAGAGAGTGAAGGTGAGTTACTACTGATGTACACAACTACCCGGACAGAGGGAAGGCATGCAATTTAACAAAAGTTGCTGTCCGCCTCAGCAGGGAGAAACTGTGAATTAAGCGTCACCGCACTGTCCAATCTCATGGCGTCAACATCCAGGAAGGGAATGACTAATCCTCACATCATTAATCCCTCTTTTCTTTCATCATCCTTGTCCCTTTCCCCTTTGTTCTCCCACCTCCCTCCTGTCCCTTTGATCCTCCCCACCCTTTTGTTTGTTTTTCCTGTGTTCTCCCCTCCCTTTGTGCGTACATCTGCATCCCACTCCCTTCCCTTTTGTCATGTGTGTCAGGGCTTTCCTTCCCCTGACTGTCTGTGTATGTCCTTGTCACTTTGCCTTTGAGAAAGGTCCTGCTTGGAATCAATACCTCAGGCCCTCTAACTTTTGAGATTCATTAAACAGGATAGCCACCATAACCTTGATGCAATGCCGACTATTTTTGACTTGTCTGTGATTAGCATTTGCAAAAAACATCAAATGAAAGTTAAGTGTACCCAAAGTTGGCAGCCTCATTCTGTAAGGCAAGGACTCAGGGGGTGCTGGAGCAAATTTTGGAGTGTAAGGAGCTCTGGGCCCTTGTTTATCATCATAAAAAAGCCATTGCTTCCACGACTTCTCACGGGGACAGAGGGCACTTACTTCTGGCGTGACAACCTCATTGACTGACGGGCAGCCAAGCTCCTCCACCAGCAGGGAGGGGAAGACGCCCACCGAGCCGTTCAGCTCCCCCTCCCAGAACCCGTCCCCCTCGTCATCCTGCCGCAGCACCTTGATGATGCAGCCCTCTGAGAAGGACAGCTCCTCCTCGCTGCAGCCCAGGTAGTCGTACAGAGCCCGGGCAAAGCAGACTGGGTGTAGGGGGAAAAGAGGACGGGAGAGATGGTGGTGATGATGGGAGGGAGAGTTCTAGCCACGTCTCAGCCTCTGTCGGGCCAGTAGAGACCGACCTGCACCAAGTCAGCCTAGTTCCACCCACACCTAGTCAGCAAAGAACTATTTACATGTACACCGGGCCAGTCCAGACCTGACAGACCCAGTTCTACCCATACAGTCACAAGATAAAACTACACCCAATTAGCTCAGACATACACTCATAACCAATTAAGCCCAGTTCCACCCATACCCAGTCAACCCAGATACCTAAACCCAGTCAACACAGACATACCTAGTCAGCTCAAACCCATCCACACCCAGTCATCATTTACCCCAGACATAAGCCCATAGCTGCCAACCTATCTGAAAGGAAATTAAGAATACTTCAGCTAAAAAAGAGGAATCACATTCAGCCCAGTTCCACCCAATTCCAGTCAGCAAAGACCTATTAATGGCCTGTTAACCCAGACATGTAAGCCACACCTATTCAGCCCAGTTCCACCCACACCAACTCACCCCAGAAAAAAAACATACACCTAGTCAGCCCAATCTCATCCACACTCAGTCAGCCCAAACTCATCCACACCCAATCAGCCCAAACTCATTCACAACCAGTCAGCCCAGACTCATCCACACCCAGTCAGCCCAGACTCCTCCACACCCAGTCAGCCCCAAAACATCCACACCCAGTCAGCCCAGACTCATCCACACCCAGTCAGCCCAAACTCATCCACACCCAGTCAGCTCAGACTCATCCACAATCAGTCAGCCCAAACTCATCCACACCCAGTCAGCCCAGACTCATCCACACCCAGTCAGCCCAGACTCATCCACACCCAGTCAGCCCAGACTCATCCACACTCAGTCAGCCCAGACTCATCCACACTCAGTCAGCCCAAACTCATCCACACCCAGTCAGCCCAAACTCATCCACACCCAGTCAGCCCAGACTCATCCACACTCAGTCAGCCCAAACTCATCCACACCCAGTCAGCCCCAAAATATCCACACCCAGTCAGCCCAGACTCATCCACACCCAGTCAGCCCAGACTCATCCACACTCAGTCAGCCCAAACTCATCCACACCCACTCAGCCCCAAAACATTCACACCCAGTCAGCCCAGACTCATCCACAACCAGTCAGCCCAAACTCATCCAAACCCAGTCAGCCCAGATCTAACCCACGTCCCACTCAGACCAGCTACCGGTAGACCCACACCAACTGAGTCCAATCCAGACCCCATGTACCTGACATGCACACCCGAAGAGACTCACCTACAGTCTGGCCAGAGACGCCCACAGCCGTGTTGGCCATGGCGGCCTGGACTTCGTAGTCAGTCAGCGAGGCAGTGGACTGGTAGGGCTGGCCGGCCTTGCTCAGGTGGGCCCAGCCGGGGCTGCCCTCCGAGGAGCTGGACGTCTGCCTGCCCATGTGCTGCCTCTCCACCTGCACGTAGGCCTCTGGGATATAGCCCGACTGACCACTCTCGTTCCTGGCCTGAACGGAGAGAGAGAGGAGGGCAGGGAGGGACGAATGGGGGACATTCAAAAGAAATCAAACATACAGGAATATTTCAAGAAGATCTCAAAGGCTCATTATTTGTGCTAAGTTTTGAATTAAGAGAAGCTGTACCATTGTTTTACTACTGAAGGGAATATAATCCTTGTTTGATTTAACAGGAGATTTGCGTTATGAGAGTTTGACTTATCAAGATATCACTGTGTTGCATCAGGGTTTCAACCAAGGCTGTGTGGTAGGAAATGGGGCTGTGTAGTATAATATATTTTTTTACCCATACCATTCACATCACATCCTGTTCAAGTGCTCTATACTCAGGCCACCTGGGGACCTCAGCCGATCCTTTCCAGCCCAAGTCAAGAGACCATTAACTGGTTGCGGCAAATCCGTGAACTGGTGTACCCGGTAGCTAAGCAAACCTCTCTCATACAAAAGGAGAAGACCCATTAAATTACGTGCATCATAGGACTGTGGCCCATAGGACTGTGGCCCATGAACTGACACACAGGACAGCTCCAGACAAACTTTGAGGCCTGGTCTGCCCATCCCCCAGGTAGCAATCTTCAAAGAAAGCCCTGGGTACAACTGAACAGACTGCGGTCTGGGCATTGGTGCTATGCAGCAACCATGAAGAAATGGGGAATCACAGACTCTGACCATTATCCATGTGGACAAATACAAACCCATGAGCACGTCATTAATGAGTGCCCTGTGACGAGACCCACTCACAGAAGTGGAGAAACCAGAACTGGGATGGATTTCACAAAGCCTTACGACGCATCGTAACTCAGCTTACGATGGATAACCCCTCATAAGTTGTGAAAGGACATATGGTTTTTCCGCAGTGCTCAACGGCTTGCGATTGAGCACAAGCTACGATAGGTTTGGTGAAATCGACAGCTGGTCACCTACCTCAGTACAACTGCCAATTTTGACAGCTGCAATTGACATATGAGAGAAGAAGAACTCAGACACAGTCTTACCTTAACCCATCCGTCTCCTTCAGATTCCTCAATGATTTCCAGGTACTCATGCTCCCTGATGGTCAGTTCATCTTCTCGCTGAGCCTGGTAATAGACACACAGATTTATTGAAAATGCTATTAACAGGGATGTAAGTGACCTACAAAGTCATTTCCTGATAATCACTGAAGGCCAATCAATGGTGCAAATACGAGTGAGCAGTTATGGGACCGAGAGATGAGACTGCGAGTGCGCACTTACGAGACCGAGAAATTTACTGCAGGGGTATAAACACCCTTCACTTTTTAGGGTTTTAACAGAAAAAAAATAGCAGTTTGAGATACATGTACCTGTTTGACATAAAAATAATAGTAGTAATAATAATGTTCAGATCCCAGTGCATTCAAAGTTTTCTTTGCCATTTTTTTCAATTTGTTCAGGAATTTTTTTTCTAAAGACAAGGAATAATTTTGCTGTAAATCATTTGATAGAAAGAGGGTTTCATTTGAATTTGGTCAGAAGAAAGCCCTACATTTAGTTCTGCTAAATAAGATATATACAACACTTTTTGTCATAAATATGAGCCTTCATACAGTAGAGAAAAATAAGGTTGAGTAGGAGTGTAATGCAAAGCTGCCTTGGGTTTAGAACAATTTGCTAATTTGCTAATAATAGAGTGTGCGCGCTGAATAAACAACGTGATTTTTTTTATCAATTTGTTTAAAAGTTCCCAGTCAGCTTTTTCCTTTGTTTGTTTGATTAAACAATGTGGTAACGAAAGTTTGCCAATCATACTCGCGTGCTGGTTTTTGTGTTGGATTTGTACTGGTATTCGGATATCGGGTGCTTGGCATAAAATGGTGAGAAGAATCTTGGGTGGCAATTTGATTTCATTGAAAAAGCATGTTGGTGCTTAAAGTCCTATACAACATTGGTAAAGGTCAAAAGATTGCCACGAACATCCTGGGATCCATGAAAATACTTTTTGTACAATGTAGGCACATAATTGTGTACACAAAAATCGGGAGCTAAAGGGTATGTTCATTTTAGCCGAATGTTCAGTCTATTGGTGTTTGTTAGAGCGACGTTTCACTGTATTGGTTCTTTAAAAAAAAAATCTACGCCATTGGCTCCCGTTTTGGAATCATTGGAACACAAGAGGGAAAACTGGACTTGGCATCATTGATCACCGAGAAAAAGAAACCTTTTGCAAGAAAAATACAGGACATACACAAAAATGCAAACTGCTTACTGAATAAAATTACCAAAATGCAAATCTCAAAATTTTGAGACAACAATTATGGTTACAAACAGGGGGATATGCTTGAAATGATTAGAATTCACAGGAGCCAGTCTGTCTGTGTGTTATTCAATGCCGAACCTGGTCTTTGACTGACAGTGATTAATTCTTAATTAGTGGAGAAGCTGGCGTTGTCAAAAGCAGACGAAGGAAGAGGCAATCAATCTGTCAGCCAGAGAGTCCAGCAAGAACGAAATGTCAATAATTCCTGGATGGAGCCATCAGTTTTCAATGCAAATCTCATCCAGGGCCAAAAAACAGATTTCAGGTTTCAACAGCGACAACAATGCAAGGACGTCAACAAGCTGTAGTCATGGCAATTTGTCGCTGCTGTAGAGGGATAGCGGGCTTCAAATCTTGAGCTGTCAGCTATGCTGACAATCTGGCAGTGTGAGCCGGTGCGAGCTTACTGACGCACTTGTGGCTGGTGAATCTCTTCGGCGAAAGGAATCTTTGGAACGGGGTTTCATTTCTGTGTGCGGTTAACTCACCTACGCTGCTGTGCATAAGGATGTATGCAACTGGCTCTGAGATGGCAGAATCCGAATGAGCTCTGTGAGAGACCACCTGAACTAGCTGAAGCACTTACTGGTGCATCTGTTTCGTAAAAGGAATTGTTGCAGGAGAGGTTGCTATCTCTGTGTGGTTGAGACACCTGAGCTTAAGGATGAATGCAACAGCCACTGAGATTGGTGACACAAGCCTGTTGTCTGCCTTGGTCTTTGGTGTACTGATGACACTGACCACCACTCTGATCTTGGTTCTCAACCCGCTGAGTCTGGTCCTGATCCGACGGGCCAGCGGCCTCCAGGAGACCACCAAGGCCTTCATGGCCTCACTGGCCACCAGCGATCTGGCCATGGGGCTCCTCATCATGACGCCCCAGCTGAGTCAGACCCTGGCCGGCCGCTGGGTGCTGGGAGAGGCCCTGTGCCATGCCTCACTGCTGCTCGGCCCGACGTTCCTGGCCCTGAGCTCCCTCTCCGTCCTGCTTCTGACAGCAGACCGCTACCTGGCCATCATCCACGCCCTGCGCTACCCGAGCCTGATGACCTTGTGGAGAGCACGGGGGCTAGTGGCCCTCGCATGGGCCGTGAGCTTCGCGCTGGGCATTTCTACCAATATGGTCTGCGTCTACTGGCGGGAAAGCGACCACTTCTGGTGCCTGATGCCCGTCTGCTCATTCTGCGTGGTCTACGCCGCTCTGCTGACGGTACCGCTGGCCATCATCCTGGGGCTCTACACTCGAATACTGCAGGTGTCTCGCCGTCAGGCGCGCAGTATCGCCGCCCACAACCGGATCGCGGCAGACCGTACCGAGTCGCAGAATGCCGCCCAACAGCAGCGACGGCCCGGCAGCAAGTCTGCCACCACGGTGGTCATCATCACCGGCGCCATGCTGGCCTGCTGGACGCCGGCCACTATCTGCCTGATCTCCATGACCCACGGCCGCCTACCGGGCCCGGAGCTTGCGCAGGCATCCATCGTCAGCCACTATACCAACAGCTGGCTGAACGTGGTCATCTACTGCTGGAGGAACAGGGAGCTGAGGCGGGCACTGCGCTCCCTGGTGGCATCACGCTGTCAACAACGTTGAGAAATATCAATATTGGAGGCTCACAGTTGAATGCAGGAAACACTAGACAGATAGGCTCCCTACAGTGTAAGTAGTAATGCTGCTGTCGTAAAAAGATAATTTCATGTCAACATGTCGGCATAACTTCACGTTGATGTCAACATTGTTTCTGATATGGTAGAATCAGAATGAGCTCTGTGAGAGACCACCTGAACTAGCTGAAGCACTTACAGGTGCATCTCTTTAGCAAACAAAAATTGTTGCTGATGTGGTTTCCATCTCTGTGTGGTTAAGAGTAAGCAGCTATAGAATAATGGATGAATGTAATGGGATCTGAGATGAGCTCTGTGAAAGAGCACCTGAACTAGCTGAAGCACTTACTGGTGCATCTGTTCAGTTAAAGGATTCGTTGCAGGAGAAATTAATATGTCTCTGTGTGTTTAAGACAATTAAGCAGCTATAATGGATAAATGTAATGGGCTCTGAGATTGCAGAATTTGAATGAGCTCTGTGAGAGACCACCTGAACTACATGTAGCTGAAGCACTTACTGGTGCATCTGTTCAGTGAAAGGAATTGTTGCAGGAGAGATTAATATATGTGTGGTTAGGACAATTAAGCAGCTTACGGTAATCGATAAATGTAATGGGCTCTGAGATTGCAGAATTTGAATGAGCTCTGTGAGACCAACTGAACTAGCTGAAGCACTTACTGGTGCACCTGTTCAGTGAAAGGAATTGTTGCAGGAGACAAGGAGCTATTGATAAGGATGAATGCCATGGCTACTGAGATTGGTGACACAAGCCTGTTGTCTGCCTTGGTCTTTGGTGTACTGATGACACTGACCACCACTCTGATCCTGGTTCTCAACCCGCTGAGTCTGGTCCTGATCCGACGGGCCAGCGGCCTCCAGGAGACCACCAAGGCCTTCATGGCCTCACTGGCCGCCAGTGATCTGGCCATGGGGCTCCTCATCATGACGCCCCAGCTGAGTCAGACCCTGGCCGGCCGCTGGGTGCTGGGTGAGGCCCTGTGCCATGCCTCACTGCTGCTCAGCCCGGCGTTCCTGGCCCTGAGCTCCCTCTCCCTCCTGCTTCTGACAGCAGACCGCTACCTGGCCATCGTTCATGCCCTGCGCTACCCGAGCCTGATGACCTTGCACAGAGCCAAGGGACTGGTGGCCCTCGCGTGGACAGTGAGCTTCGCGCTGGGCGTGTCCAGCAGCGCCATCTGCGTGTTCTGGCAGGAGAGCGACCACATAGGGTGCCTGATGCCCATCTGCACATCCTGCGTTGTCTATGCCGCTGTACTGGCCCTGCCGCTGGCCATCATCCTGGGGCTCTACGTTCGCATACTGCAGGTGTCTCGCCATCAGGCGCGTAGCATTGCCGCCCAGAACCAGATTGCGGCAGACCGTTCCAAACCGCAGAATGCCGCCCCGCAGCGACCAGGCAGTAAGTCGGCCACCACAGTGGTCATCATCACCGGCGCCATGCTGCTCTGCTGGATGCCGACCACTATCTGCCTGGTCTTGCTGAGCTACGGCCACCTGCCACACCTGGAGTTTGTGCAGGCGTCCATCGTGGGCCACTTTACCAACAGCTGGCTGGACGTAGTCATCTACTGCTGGAGGAACAGGGAGCTGAAGCGGGCACTGCACTCGCTGGTGGAGTCACGCTGTCAGCGCCGTTGAGGCATATCAATATTGGAGGCTCACAGTTGAATGTAGGAAACACTAGACAGATAGGCTAACTACTGTGTAAGTAGCTACATGTACATGTAACTAGCAAGTGGGCAATCCCGTGTGGCAGATGGCAAGAAACACCAGGTAGGAGTTTTGTAGTGACACCATGTTAGCCCCATACAACATTGGGAAGATCGGGAAACATCAATGTTCATAGATTTTCCTCTAATATCACACAGTAGATGGTCATGATAGAATCCTCATGTTGAAATCTTACGGTCTGGGATGCTGTACTTTTCAAGAAATTGTCACTCAAACATCGACAAATACACATGTACAGTAGTTAAAACATGTATTTCTTATATTACATAAACCGTGCATAAACTGTGATGTTTTTTTTTTCTTTTTTTTCTACTTAGTACTTACCGGTACACAGATTTGAGCTAAAACCTTTGCAGTGTTGCTTTTTTTGGAATGTTTTATGGTTTAACACACAACTGTGGCAATCTTTTTTCATCTTTACCAAAGTTGTACAGGGCCTTGACGTATAGGGCCAGTCTCCTGACGACGGGCAGAGTAAACACTATCCGAAACGTTGAGTTACCGGCTCTTTTCAGAGCCACATTCTTTCTCTTAAGAGATGATATACATGGTGACACCGCAAAACTCATACTTCATATAATAATAATAATAATAATAATAATAATAGTAAAGACTTGTAATGTGCACATATCCACCCTGCTGCCTGTTCAAGGTGCAGCAAATTTGACAACACAAGACGTATGGGACTGAGTAATAGAGAAGAACAAATTAGTCATTGAAAACTTGTGTCATTAGATATACTTTTAGTAGTGATTTAAATTTTGTAGCACAAGAACAAAATCTAAGTTGGAGAGGTAGTGAGTTCCAGATGTGAGGAGCTGCCACAGAAAAGGACCTGTCAACCCAGGAGTTCCTTGAGAAGTAGCATGTTTCTGTATCGTATATTTCTTTCAGGAGTACAAGCTTGAAGTAAATCGTATATGTACTATGTAGGCCGCAGCTCTGCCATTGAATGCTTTGTGGACAATAAGAGCCAACTTAAAGATAATCCGTTGAGAAATTGAGAGCCAGTGAAGTTGTTTCACTATAGGGGTAATTGAACAAGACCGTCTAGACAGTATACTTATGATACGAGCTGCAGCGTTCTGTAGGCATTGGAGTCGAGAAATTTGATTTTGTTGAAGATTATAGAAGAAGGCATTTCCATTGTCAAGATGAGAAGAAACAAAGGTGTGGATGGCTTTTTAGGTAGCACTCTTATCCAAAAACTTGCGTATTTGATCAATGTTCCTGATGTGATACGAGGAAAGGTGAATAATGTTGCTGATGTGCGGTTAAAGTGTCATCGATGAATCAAAAATGACTTCTTCACTTGCAGCGACTGGGCTATCTGAGCATCTCCAATAGATATTACACGTATACTGCACTGACACTTTGGATAGTTGTGCACTTTTGATACAAGTACAGTAGTTGCATAAATCACAATTCTCAAACACACAAACTTGGAAATGCACTTCATATTCAGGTCTTTCAGAAGAAAGCCTATTCATGTGGAAAAACCTCTATAGGCACCTCTGCTGAGGATGGTTTCAACAAGGACATACCCAGGTAGTTCCCGCAAATAGTGAAATGCACGTAAAGCAGGGAAATACTAAAAAACTAGTCATGATGTTGAAAATCACATTTTGACTGATTTTGTTTCCTTAATTCATCAATCATATGTCTTTATTGTCGGATATCCAATAAACTAAGTGAAATGTATTTTTAAAATGGTATTTTTGTGCTTACTTGGGTGTTTTTTGTCTCAGAAATTGAAAAAAAATGGAAAAACATTTCCTGAAAAACACAGTTTTTAAGGCCCGTATTTGCCATGCGTAGAAACCCCCAATTGCAGTGATGTACATGTATACCATTCGTTCCCCATTGTAAGTCATGTGAATACTTTGTGAGTGTTTTTTTTAAGCCCTTTTTCTCCATGGTAAATTTTTCTAAAACATACCATATGGCCATCTTGTAAACTCAGTATTTTGAGAAATCCATACCCTATGACCCCCTCATAGGTCTCATTTGAAAGCTCATCATCTCTTCCATGAGGGGATAAACTCAATTTTGGGTTTTCCCAGTGCTTAGTTTTGATATGGCATAGCAGCCAACCGTTCCTATTTTGGAGGAATCATTCCTCCTTTGGGGAAAAGTGAATCACTTTTTACAAGCTCTTGACAACAGATTCCGATTTTCAGCATGGAAATACACATGTATGTATTCAGGAGTTTGCTCTGTGATTCCTAATTTTAGCAGAAGTATTCCTAATTACCATTTAAGTTCCAATATACATTGGGAAGATAGGAAAACATTGATGTCCACAGATTTCCTTCTAATTTACACAGTTTGTAGATAGTCATGATGGAATCCTCATTTTGAAATCTTTCGGTCTGGGATGCTGTACTTCTTGAGAAATATTCACTCAAACATCGACAGATACCTGTAGTTTATTACTCGCAAGTAATAAATTTTTTCTTACACTACAGAAAGATGCGAAAACCGTGACGGGTTTTTGCCTTTTTCTACTTTCTCAGATCACCATTTGAGCTAAAAACTTCTCAGTATTGCTTTTTTTGTAATGTTTAATGGTTTAACACACAAACTGTGGCAATCTTTTGACTTGCACCAATGTTGTATCTAGGGACTTTAAGATAGTTTGGCAGCTATGCTAAAGGATGTGACAGGTAGAGGATTGCTTACCTGGTACTCGTATAGCGCTGCTGCCCGGATGGTGGTCTCCTCTCGGACGGGGGAGGGCTGTGAGACGGCTGCCTCCATCTCCATGGTGTCGTCAAAGGAATCAAAGCTGTTCAGGGTATGGCTGGCCTGCAGCTCCTCGTTGTTGCTCTCCTGCGGTGTACAAGGCAATGGACAACATCTGAGGATCACTTTTTGATGAAAATGGTCCCCCTAACCCGGCCTGGTTAGGGCCCTTTATCCAAAACCTGGCTTAGGCTCAGGCTTCGGCTTTGTCTTTCTTTCTTTGTCCATTTTCAAGTACAAGGCATGAAATCGGAATGGCCTTTTGCTTTGTTTTTTAATGCTTCACTGCATTTGGAAAAAGAATCAGAAGCTTCCTCTGCCATGAGTGTCATGGTTTTCCTTCCCCTGACTGTCTGTGTATGTCCTTGTCACTTTGCCTTTGAGAAAGGTCCTGCTACATGTAGGATGGAAACATCAGGCCCTCGAACCTTTGAGATTCATGTATTGCAGATCAGTTTTATAATCAGTGAGCAATTTGCAAATTTTTTTTATTTTTTTATTTACTTCATCTAAAAACTTAGTGGGCCTGACATTTCAATAAACTCTGCCTTTGACAAAGGTCCTGCTAGGATCCAAACGTCAGGCCCACTAAATCTTGAGATTTGCATTTTGGCAAATTTATTCTGTAAACAGTTTGCAACATTTTTGCACATTACTCTAATTTACTTGAGGATTAATACAATGAGGCAAAGCATTGGCCTAACAAGTAAGAACAGCCTTATCTCAAGTGGCTAGAGCAAGTTGTCTGTGGGCAAACATGTGGGATGTGAACAGTGAATGCTTCTGAGCAATACAGGTTTCCTCTGATACTCTGTAGCCCAAATCCTAGGGCAGTAGCCCCATTGGCACCCTGGTCACTGTAAGAGTTGAGACCTGCCTCAGTATAAAAATAACAAAAGGTTACACCAGCTCTGTAGCAATACAAAACCATAAGAGTTCTGCAGAGTGGAGGATACACGGCCTGTGGTATTGATTTGGGCAGAAGTCTGCCATGGGTCGAGCAGGAAGAAGGATACTCACGGCTCTCTCTGCTTGTTGCAGCTTGACCTGTGCCTCCATCTCTGCCTCCTTGGCAATGGCTTCATAGGCACTATCTAACCACTGGTCCACGTTGACTGAGGGGAGATAACAAATGACACAACATTCAGTTTGTATATTCAATATGAATAGCCCTCACAATCCTGATCAGACATCATGACCGTAATCGTCCTTGAACCATCACCATGTCCCTCATCACCACCTTGACCCTTATCATAATGACCTACATCACCAGCATGATCCTCATAACCATCATGACCCTGATCACCATCATGACCCTGAACACCATCATGACCCTTGTCATCATGACCCTGATCACCACCGTGATCCTGATAACCATCGTGACCCTGATCACCATCATGACCCTGATCACCATCATGACCCTCATCACAATCATGACCCTCATCACAATCATGACTCTGATCATCATGACCCTGGTTACCATTATGACCCTGATCACCAACATGATCCTTATCACTGTAATTATTCTCACCACAATCATCAAAATCATCCCTGACAACCCCCTTAACACCCTCAATGAAAACATTAACCTTACCAGGGTTATCAACATCATCACACTCACCCTCCTCAACCTCATCATCCTCATCCCTATCTTTGTCCTCGTCCTCCACCTCATCACCATCCTCATCCCCATCTTCGTCCTCCACCTTCATCTCCACCTCATCATCATCCTCATCCCCATCTTCGTACTCATCCTCCACCTCCTTCCCCACCTCATCATTCTCATCCCCATCTTTGTGCTCGTCCTCCACCTCCTTCCCCACCTAATCACCATCCTCTTCCCCATCTTCGTACTCATCCTCCAATTCCTCCTCCACATCATCATCATCCTCATCGCCATCTTCGTCCTTGTCCTCCACCTCATCACCATCCTCATCCCCATCGTCGTCCTCATCCTCCACCTCCTTCCCCACCTCATCATCCTCATCCCCATCTTCGTCCTCGTCCTTGTCCTCCACTTCATCATCATCCTCATCCCCATCTTCGTCCTCCACCTCCTTCTCCCCCTCATCATCATCCTCATCCCCATCTTTGTCCTTATCCTCCACCTCCTTCCCCACCTCATCATCATCCTCATCCCCATCTCCGTCCTTGTCCTCCATCTCATCACCATCCTAATCCCCATCTTCGTCCTCCACCTCCTTCTCCACCTCATCATCATCCTCATCCCCATCTTCGTCCTCATCCTCCACCTCCATCCCCACCTCATCATCAACCTCATCCCCATCTTCGTCCTCATCCTCCACCTCCTCCTCCACCTCCACCTCATCACCATCCCCATCTTCATACTTGTCCTCCACCTCCTTCCCCACCTGATCAACATCCTCATCCCCACCTTCGTACTCGTCCTCCACCTCCTTCCCCACCTCATCATCATCCTCATCCCCATCTATGACCTGTCTGCTGTATGGACTACTCACTTCCAGCATTCCTTAGCATGTTCAGCTTGGCCTCCGCCTTCACCTTGCCGGTCTCTGACTTCCGCAGACTCTCCCTCAGCGACTCCTGCTTCTGCTCAGAGTCCTTCTCCTGGCCAAAGCCACTGTCCGAGGAGGTGTCTGAACCCTGCATTGAGGTTATCATTTGGGGGGAGGTAAAAAATAAAGATCACACTACAGATAAAGATCGGACTACCAGTCGACCAGTAAACCTTTTCACATAAAAGATTAAAGTTAAATTTTGGCCCAATTTCTGACTTTTTTGATAGGTCTGCTCCTGTCAGATACCGGTACCGGTATTTCATTTTTAGACCCAAAATCAGATTTTCCAGATTTCTCCGAAAATGACTCCTCAGGTATCTGAGAGCCCTCTGACATGGATCGGACCACCAGTCAACTTGTTGAAGTCATTTTTGACACAAAAAAATTAAGTTGAATTATGGCAGAATTTATGTAATTTTCGACAGAATTTTCAATTTTTGACCCAAAATCAGATTTCCCAGAATTCTCCGAAAATGACTCCTCGGGTATCTGAGAGCCATCTGACATGGATAGGACTACTGGTTGACCCATTGATGTAATTTCTGAACCTCCCAAATTTATTTTATTTTGACCCAATTTCCGACTTTTTTCGACTGGTCTGCTCCTGACAGAAAGGTGATACAATTAAAAACAGAAAAAAGAGGAACGATTCCTCCAAAATACTGTAGAAATGGTTGGCAGCTATGTAAACTGTATGGTTTCTGAGCATCACTCAGCATACTAAGGCTGTTTACGAAATGAAGCCTTGTTTATAGATGCCTGTGATATTATGACCGAAGCCTAAGAACGAGCCTAAGCCTTCAGTTCGTAAACCCCCAAAGTCACGATGGGGTTTGATGAGATGATCCGCTGGGGCCTGTCTCCGAGGTGGCTGGCCTTACCTTGAGCTGCACCATAGAGCTCTGCACATCCTGGTAGGCCTGGCCCTTCTCCTCAATGGTCTTGGCCTGCCGCGCCACCTCAGTGGCCCACTTGCGCGCCTCCCTGTCCAGGTACAGTGACTCCTTCTGATCGATGACCATGCTGGAAATCTGTACGGTGGGATGGATGGATGGAGGAGACACGGGGCATCATTAGGTCACTGACTAAAAAGTGAAGCTTACCCCGGGGCTTGGGCTTGGGGCTACAGTGGGTGGATTTCACAAAGCCTTACCATGCATCGTAACTCAACTTACGATGAAGTTAATACACAAAAACTGTTGCAAACTGCTCACTGACTAAAATGACCTGCAATACAGAATCTCAAAAGTTAGAGGGCCTGACGTTTCAATCCTAGCAGGACCTTTGCATTTGAGAAAGGTATTGCTAGGGTCGAAATGTCAGGCCCTTCAAGTTGTGATGGATAACCCATTGTAAGTTGTGATAGGCCGTATGGTTTCTGTGCATTGCTCATTGTCTAGCGATCGATCGTAAGTTACGATGGGTTTGGTGAAATGACTGCAGGGGTGGATTTCACAAAGCCTTACAATGCATCGTGACTAAACTTAAGATGTATAACCCACGATTTTCATGGATCCCGGGATGTTCATTATAGCGACATTCCACTGTAGTTGACTATTTGGGAATGTTGACTAATTGAAAAAGCTGCATCAACTTTGTGTGATCCCCGAACTGCTGTAGCCAGGTTTACAACCATTGGTTGTTTGCATCTGAATGAAAGCTGCGGCATGATCCCTGTAGATATACGGCAGTTAATGGTTGAATGGCTTCTGACTTGAAAACAGTTAAACATTTTTACCAAACAAGAGGAATGATTCCTCCAAAAATAGGAATGGTTGGCATCTATGCCACACCGTTCTGAGGTGGAGTTACACTTAGTTTGAGCACTGAGATTTGAGCTGGCTCACCTCGTCCGTCTCTAAGGGCGTGTAGTGATACTGCAGTGGGGTGGTGAAGACCGGACACTTCTTCAGGAAATGCTGCAGGTGAAACTCCCTCGTCACCTAAAGAGAAAAAAGGGATTGTGGATGGAGGCAGCCATTTGCAGTGCATACAGTGCTAATCATTAGTGCTTTTGAGCTTTAATTAGTGCCTTATTGAGCTTTTGAGATTGTGAGAGGTTTTGCTTGACCACAGAAAAATCCCTTGCCATATTCTAAGGAGTACACATACACATCCAGCACTCCCTACTGTACCCATCTCCTTACCAACTAGTTTGCCCTGACACAGAGCACTACCTGAATAGACCGATTGCGTGATCAATGTTTACATGCCATAACCTGACTTATAGTGGGTATTTTGGCATCTCATTTGGTGCGGAACAGGAGTGGAAATGAGGAAAGAAGACTATCATATTGTCCGCATTATTCTTTGTACATTTCCATCGCTGCTCTGTGCCAAATGAGATGAAAAAATACCAACTATAAGTAACGTGATGGCATGTAAACAATGGTTGCACAATCGGTCTATTGGTAGTGTTTGCTCCTAAACAGGGACTGCCTCCCTGGAAGGACAAACTATAGTAAGCAGTAAATGATTAGTTAAACAAAACTAAGGGGACTAAATAAATCTGCAAAATCCTGTCTTGGTGACCCTGAAGTGACGTGATTTGACCCACTTTGCTCTCTTTGCCCAAACTCATGTACTCCTCCTGGGGCCCATGTTGTAGACCTCCTAGTTGGTGGGCCCTGGTAACTGGTCTCAGCTCTTCTGATTGAGCCCAGGCTGCTTGCCTCATATGCAAGAAGAAGAAGAAGTCCCCTCCTCCCTTCCGTGGCCCCGGTCCTTACCAGTTCTGCCTCGCCCTGCACCTTGTCGAAGCAAGCCCTTGCGTACGTGCCCAGCTCAATCTCGGTGGTGGCAAAGATGGAGTAGTAGTCCCTCAGTCTGTCGTAGAAGGTGCCGTCAAGTGTCTGGTAACAGGACAAAAAGAGAAAAAGATTGATGAGGGTTTGCCCTGCTCGACGTGATAAGTGCTCAGTGCTTTGCCCAATTGTCTGCTAAATAATGCAGGCAGTTTGGGCGGGATTCGAACCTGAAACTCCCGCTTTCTAATTTTGTTTTGTTTTTTGTTTGCAACAAGGAGAATATAATTCAATCAGGGTTTGCCCTGCTCGACATGATAACACAGAGTGCTCAGTGCTTTGCATAATGCCTGATGAAAACATTTCAGGCAGCTCAGGTGGGATTCGAACCTGCGACTCCTGCTCTCTAGTTTTTTTGGGTTTTTTTTATGAATGTTGCCCAACACAAGGCCCCTAAAGGCCACTCAAGGTGAGGGCTAAGGGAGTAATAAGGAAAATAACAAGCAGCATGATAGATCAGGAGGAAGAAAGATGAGTATTTATGTTTCGTTTCAATTCAGACAAGTTATAGGAAAGTGGGAATGGTGCAGACGTCTTGACCACTTGACCACTTAGCTGGTCGAGGTCATGTGGCAGATTCGAATATTGTTAAGCGGAAGGTACCGCATTGCATCATAGACAGGATCATTAGGAAACGATCCCATAACAATAACAAAGTCTAAACATGCAATTAAAACTGTATGCAGTGTCAGTCAGTAGCATGCTTGAAAACAACAGGGCAAAACATGGCACATACAATTTTAACTGCACACTGAGTAGGGCAGGAACCTCATTGAATTCCGTGACAAAATCATAACACACTGTATCTAAGATCTAGTAGACCTCTATCTTTCTTATCAGTCTTCTTTGCCAATTTTTGTTCAATTTGTTCAAAGATCTCAGTCAGTTTTTCCTTTGTTTGTTTGACAATTAGAATCATGTGAAATATATAAAATAAATATAAATCTGACTCTCGATACCCTGACAGGAGAGGAAATGTACATGTACATTTTTGGTAATTTCCAAACAGAGAGAAGTGCTTTCGGTTGCTTGAGCATTGCTATGATGGGCGTGGCCTACTGGATCCGTTTATTGAGACTGGTCCCCAGAGCCAATCATGCCCAGACTCACTGTCAGTAGGTAGGGCAGGTCTGTGGAGTAGTATCTCTGCTGGTGGGTGTTGGCGGCGGCTATGGACAGCAGGTACTCATTGCGCATATGCGCCGACCGTCGGTCGCAGGTCTCCCGACGGGCAGACAGCTTGGACATCTGCCGCTCCAGGGCCGACTTGGACTGAAAGAACTTGAGCGAGCCTTTCTTTAACCTGAAAAAGTATCATGCCAACAATGTTCAATGAATATTTGAAGGTTTTCATGGTGAGAATAGCAGAAGTAATAGGTTTGCAGTAACACCATGCAAAATTCTCTTTTGTGAGTAAGTGTGGTTCTGAAAAGAGCTGAAAATTCCTCCGGTTCTTCACTATATGGGAGGGCCCAACGTTTTGATCCCAGCAGGACCTTTCCCAAAGGTAGAAGGAAGAGATTCTTCCTTAAACAAAAATTAGGAGGGCCTAATGTTTTGATCCTAGCTGGACCATTCTCAAAGGCAGAATGACAGGGACAAAACAAATAGGAAGGGGACAGTGACAGGGACATGGATGACAGACAAAGGGTATTCCCTCTGGTAGGCCTGGTAGGGTGAGATCAAAGGAAAGGGCAGAGGTTTGGGTAGGGATCAGGTAGTGGAATGGGGAAAGATCCAAGGGAAAGGTGGACAATATTTGGTAAACATGTAAGGTCTCAATCATTCCCCTGGATGTTGAGGCCACATGCTTGAATTATCCGAAGATGCTTCATCCATATCCCTGTCATTCTGCCTTTGAGAAAGGTCCTGGTTGGATCGAAACGTCGGGCCCTCCTAATTTTTTATATATCGCTTTTTTGTCATTTTAGTTAGTAAGGGAACCGGTCAAAATTGTTGCCAATGTTTGGTTGTTGTTTGGCCGCGGTTTGGGCATTTTGTCAAGGCTGCATCTAAACCGCGGTGTGGTCAACCAAAATCATCCATGCCATGCCGAGTTAATGAGGCAGCGCTCGACGCTACTCTATTGTCATTGTAATATCCTCAGGAATGATGCAGTACTTTACTAGCACTGAAATGGCCAGACTGCGATCACTGCAGTCAACGCGGCCAAAACGCAGAATGACAACTTTGACAGGCTCCCTAAGCAATTTACAAATTTTTTTATTTTTTTTTGGCACTGTGGAGATTCTCTCCTAGATAGAAGCGGAGAACATCTGACTGGATCTGGATTGGAACCCAAACCACTGGTTTTGACATTTTTGGAGGGCTGAGGTTCAAATCCCGCTCGAGTCCAATCTTCCCCACTCCCAAGTGAACAACGGAGCGACGCTCGTCTTCGACTGACTTGTTTTCGGCCTCTGCCGCCTTGTCCCTGGCCTCCTGGGCAAGCTTCTCTGTCTCGCAGTAGTTCTTCTTGGCTTTGGACAGGTCTCGCACAGTTGCCTGGATCTCGTCGTGACAGGTGCCGCACAGGTCATCGCACTGTTCAAGGCGGTGGTGGATGCAAATGATGGAAGAAGCACAGAGATTTTTTTTTAACAAAGTAAACACTGACTGGGAACTTTTTAACAAATTGAAGAATTCAAGTCAAACAAACAATGGATAAAACTGACTGGGAACTTTTGAACCAACTGAAGAATTCAAGTCAAACAAACAATTGAAAAACTGACAAGGAACTTTTGAACCAATTGCAGAATTCAAGTAAAAAAAAAACAATGGAAAAACTGAATAGGAACTTTTGAACCAATTGAAGAATTCAAGTCAAAACAAACAATGGAAAAAGTGACTAGGAACGTTTGGACCAATCGAAGAATTCAAGTCATACAAACAATGGAAAAAACTGACTGGGAACTTGAAGAAATTTAAAAGTTTGTTTGCAACATTTTTGTATATGATCAAATTGAAAAATTGGCAAAGAAAACTTTGACTGGACCGGGACTTGGTTACTTGAACCCAAGATCTCTGGATTAACATACCAGTGCTCTTACCATCTGAGCTATCCAGCCCTTAGACGGTGGCCTTCCCTAATAGTCAACTAGTCTTTGCCGGGTGGGGACTCCAGTCAGAAGCAATTCCACCATTAGCCATCTGACAGGTGCCCCCACCCAAATGCCTCATTTCTCCAAATTCTTGCTAAGCCATCGTATAGAAGTTTTTCAGTCACATGCTTGTTGATGGTTAGCGTTCAACTGAAGCGGATATCCATGGAATGCGTGCGCCTTCTTCCAGTCATCAAATGTCCAATGGAAGTACTCAGATTCAATATTTGCATGCGCTTAATTCCGCGGATTTGGACGCTCCTGCGGACATGCTAATTACCGGTAGCCTTTGGCAGTCAGGTAATGTCATGTGAAAAAACCTATACATGCATAGGCGTATATTAATTCCCAATCTGGTAAGGAAGCTCATGCACCACAAGAGCAAGGCCAAAAGAGGTCACTGAGAGCCAAGACTATGCTTTCCAATGGTCAATTCTGTGTCTTATCAAAACAGCTGCCACGCCAGCCTAGATTTGGGTTGAATAGAATGTCTTAACAAGTGAGTTCCCACTAGAGCGAAACAATGCGATTCACTTTTCGCTGAAATTCATGTTTTCCGCCAGCCTTCGATCTTGCGGTTTTTAAGAGGAATGTCAGTTCCTCTCTCCACCTCCTTCTTTCCTTAGGTCTTAACCTTGAGTGGCTTTATAGCCTTGTTTTGGGCGAATTTGTATATTTGTGTTCACTCCTCCACACTTCTCTCTTTGATCTTTCCCCCTCATTTAACTAATCCCTATCCTACTCCTTGCCCTTCCCTTTGATCTCACCCCACCAGCTTTCCTCTTTGTCCTTTGCTTCTCATCTGCGTCCCATTCACTCTCTTCTCCCTTCCTTCGTGTACAACATGTATCTGTTTTGTCCTTGTCACTCTGTCTTTGAAAAAGGTCCTGCTAGGATTGAAACGTCAGCCCCACTAAATTTTGAGATATATATATATACATATATATATTTATTTTAAAAAAAAATAAAAAAAAAGTGGTGACACCAATTTCAAAAGTGCTGACCTTCTTGAGTGTATGTGCCCGCGTGTTCTTCTGCATCTTGATGATCTCAGCCACCTGAGAGCTGAGGGTCTCAGAGGCTGTCAGGCGGGCCTTTGAGATCTTTTCCGTCTCATCCAGGATGGCCTTCCATACCTGTAGGGCCAGTCTGTGAATATATTTAGACAAAGAGACAGAGAGAGAGAGAGAGAAAGAATTATATCTCTTGGAAGAGTAATATCAAACAAACAAAGGAAAAAATGACTGGAAACTTTTGAACAATTTGAAAAATTAGAAAAGAAAACTTTGACTGGACCCGTAAACCGCGACTCGAACCCGAGACATCTGGATTAACGTACCAGTGCTCTTCCATCTGGCTACAGCAACTCAGGAATCACAAAAAGTGGATGCACCTTTTTCAATTCAAGTCAAGAAGGGTAATGTGTTTAATCATATTCAATTGCCTTTCGCCATCGCCTGACGAGTACACACTACCCGAAACGTTGAGTTACCGGCTCTTTTAAGAACCACACTCTTTCTCGAAAGACAAGTGCTACATGGTGTCACAGCAAACCTTCCACTTTACAGTGTATATAATTATGTATGCATGATGGGTGTTTCAAAAACCCATGCCCAACCATGATGCATCTCCACAGGCCAGCACCTTGCCTCTTTTCTGGTCAATGTTCAACCAGGCAAACCTCCATGCACTAGCCTAGTGAGAGCAATGGGCCGTCTGCAGGTACATGAGTCAGTAGGCAACATGTACACTGTACATGCAATGACTGCTGCACACAACTATCAGCAAGTGACTCTGAGTCAGAGGATCAGTGGCTGCAGAACCTCTCAGGATAGAAACTTAATGTAAATATGATATGTCCCCTTCAATATACATGTAATGTACATGTACGTACATGTACATGTACATGTACGTACATGTACATGTACATG
The DNA here is from genome assembly GCA_949987565.1 of Luidia sarsii. Taxonomy (NCBI): domain Eukaryota; kingdom Metazoa; phylum Echinodermata; class Asteroidea; order Paxillosida; family Luidiidae; genus Luidia; species Luidia sarsii. The sequence goes on along the minus strand of OX465102.1, from coordinate 19,765,810 downwards.
TACATGTACATGTACATGTAGACTATGGGTAATTCCATAAATCAGGGGGTCCAACGTGATATTTAGGTGTTCTCACTTACATGAAACCATTTAGTTTTCCTGCATGTACACATACATGTACACTGTACATGTAATATCATAACAATGTAATGAACCACTTTGTAGATTGATTGAACAATATGTTATACATGTACATGTACATGAGCAGTATAATATACTTAAAGTGATATATACAAAAATGTTGCAAACTGCTTACTGACTAAAATTACCAAAATGCAAATCTCAATATTTAGTGGGCCTGACGTTTCGATCCTAGCTGGACCTTTTTATCAACAGAACGTTTCATTAAGTTATTACAATATTACAATGTACATGTACATGCAGGATGGCTTAATGGTTTCATATACATATACATGTACATGTACATGTACATGTACATGTGACAAGTTGGACTTCTGATTTATGGAAGTACCGGTATCCATATCCATTATTAATCAAGGCACTCCAGTTGATGTGGATTTCATCTCTTCAAGGGCTTTTCTCTGAGAATGAACTCAATGCGTTAGCACAGCAGTTATGTGCATGTACGGTGCATACACATGTACTGTACATTGGCAGTAGAAGTCTTGCATCACATCACTGTGTAGTTTTGAATCCTGGGCCCAATTTCATAGGGCTGCTTAAGCGTAAAAATCTGCTAAGCAAGACATTTCTCCCCCGGTTAAAATGAGACTGCCAACCGAAGTCCACTTGATGCTTGTTGTACAGTACTTGACTTGTATTCTTACTTTACATGTATTGTTTGCTTCACATGAATGATACAAGTGGAACTTTGGCTGGCAACCTGATTCTTTTGAGGAAGGTTTTTCATGTTTAAGCAAAATTTGGCACTTATGTACTTATGTACACAACTACTATATGCTAGTAACTGCAGCAACACAGTGTACATGTACATGTACATGCACTAATGTGTATGCACATAAACATATGTACAGGTACAGTAGCATTGTCACACAAGAGAAACTTTGACAGGCTTGGATGTCACCAATTCAATTGTGACCCACGGCTACAGAATCCCCCCCTTTTTTGGGGGGGGGGGGTGGGTGGGAAGGAGGAAATCAGGCGGGCACCACCCTGGAAGGAAGCACTTGACTGTTGCCATTCACTGCCCTCCAACCAAATGTTGTCACTGACAGTAGAACAATGGTCAGCACGGATGCCAAATCTAATATCTTTCACAAGCATGTCATGGTACATATAGGACCTGCAAATATTGACTCAACGATAAGGATGTTTGGCGGACATTTTTGTCTCGTCTTTGTCCCTTTTTCTTTCACTCCCTTTTCCTTCTTATTCTTCTTGTCCAAGTGTACATGTACGCTTTACATAAAACCAGTAGACTTTGTCAAGTTTGTGAATAGATTTTTTGTTGTTTACCAAGTACATGTATAACTTAGAAACATAAAACCAGTAGGGCCTAGTCTTTGTTAATTTCTTAGTCTTTTTCCTTTAATTTTCTAGTCTTTTTTATTTTGGTTTTGACAAATTGTGGAAAAAAAATGTTTAAAAGTTCTTGGTCAGTTTTTACTTTGTTTGTTTGTTTGTTTGTTTGATTGAATTGAGTCCGAAAAGCTGCAATCCCCAAACTGCTGAAGCCAGGTTTACAACAATTGGTTGTTTACATCTGAAAGAAAACAGGGTGTGATCCCTGGAGATATACAGTACGGCTGTTAATGGTTGAATTGCTTCTGAGTTCTGACTGGTGCCCCCACCTTAGCAAAGACTACAGTAGTTGACTATTTGGGAAGCCACCATCTAAAGCCCTTGTCACACTACAGAGATTTTTAAACCCCACCAACACCCCCGCAACCGTTCACACTGAACCCATTTGGTAACTCTGCGGGACACTAGTTCACAGGACGCTATTTCCCGGGAATATGCATGGTCGTTTCACACTGTCAATCAACTCCCGGGGAATGTGCAAACGGAGGGTGCACTTTCTGTAATTCCCACATGGATGCAAAAAGGTGGGGTAAGCAAAGCCTTGCCGACGCTCACACTACATGGGTTTGCTTATCTCCAGGGAAATTGTAAAACCCCAGGGAGTTTTCTCCTTCAACCCGACCCCCGAGCAGGGGTAAAAAATCCCGAGGGAAAAGCTTCTCCCCGAGGATTTCTTCGGTAGTGTGAATAGACCGACCGAAATCCCCGGGGAATTTTTTGAGAAATCCCGGGGGATTTTGTTTAGTGTGAAAGCCCCTTCAGGGTTGGATAGCTCAGATTGTAAGAGCACTGTATGCAAAACCAGAGGTCTCAGGTTGCAGTCCCGGTCCAGCCTAATGTAAGTTCGGTCCAGCCATTTTTCCAAATTGTCCAAAAGTTCCCTGTCAGTTTTTCCTTTACATGTACATGTATGTGCTGCAATGGAGAAAAAATGTCTATTCATGGACAATGTATTGTACATACATGTACGTGTACATGTATACATGTAAACTTACATGCAACGGTACATGCAGCCAGGATGTGACTCAGTGAGTTACACGTACATGTACATGTACATGTACATGTACATGTACATGTACATGTACAGTGCAGGAGAGAGGAGGTGGCAATTGGGGAAAAACTTTATAGGCATCCTTGTCATTGGTACCATAGGAGAGAACTACATGTGCATACGTGTACAGTATGTACCCCTGTACATGTACCGGTACACGTGTACATATACACGTACATGTACTGTATGTACACAATGTATTCTAATTTTTATGTATTGTACATGTACATGTACATGTACAATGTACTGGTAAGTACTACATGTACACGTGTACATGTACACACGTACAATGTACATTGTAAAGTACATGTACCCCTGGTACAAGTACATGTACATGTTCACGTATGTACATGCACATGTACCTGTACACGACACGTTACAACGTGTACATGTATGCTTTGACAAATTTGCCATTGCAAATATGATTACATAACATGCAACACAAATGCACATACCCCTGGTATAATGCAAATAATTACAGTATGGCATGTACAATGTACACTGTAGGCCCTACATATACATGTACATGTACAGTACTCTAAATATGTACATTTACATTGTAATGTACATTGTACATGTACATGTACATTGTACATGTACATGTACATGTACATGTACCGGTACATGTGTCTCTTGTCCTGAAGGTGGAACTTTTCCATTTCTAAAAATGGTATTTTACAATGTACTGTACAATATGCACACTATGTACAGGTACTGTACATGTATACTGTACATGTTCATTGTGTACATGTATGGGCATAGTGCATTATATATATACATGTACTACATGTACATGTACATGTACATGTACAGTGTACAAAATGTACATGTACATGTACATTGTGTAATCAATCAAACTTGTGTATAAATCAATAGTATGGCAAACATGCAGTTATACCAATGGCCTTGGGAATTCATTTATTCAAGAACTCAATGGATAGAAGTGTTGATAAAGTGAGACCTCATGAAAAATTAACCTACACAGTACTTTATACTATAGGATTTCACTTGGATCGACCCAGTATGGGTTAGTAGCAATTACTGTGCTTGTGTACATGTACATGTAGTCATGTACATGTACATGTACAAACTATGTACATGTACATGTACCGGTACAGGTGTATGTTGTACATGTACAGTACTGTACATGTATGTACATGTACAGTTGGATGTGTACAGTACTTCTGGCTCACTATCTGACTATACGATGTACAGGTGTACATGTACACAAATGTACATGTATGTACATGTACCGGGGTACGTGTAATGTTGTAACATACATTTAGTACACGTGTACAAAATGATGCATGCACAAAATGCAGTACACATCCATACAAACTGCAGACACATACTGTACATGTACACTGTAAATGTAAAGTATACATGTACCGGTACTGTACCAGTACACATGCCTGCATGTGGAATCACAAAAGTTGCCACAGACATTTGCCAAAAACATTGCCACAGACTGTGTGCACATGGTGTGCGTGTGCCACTGTGTGGGATGAAATACAAGGTACATGTAGAACCATGAGTAAGCTTTTGCCATACATGTACTTTTTCTCATGTAACGCCTGTTTATAATAATCAATACTACTAGGAGCTATGTACTGCCTTGATTGAGTTCAATAAAATATTCAACCAGGCGAGGAGTGGAGATTCATAGAGGCACACTGCCTAGTGCAGGCCCACAGGCCACAGACAGGAATGGGCTATAGCACTGCACTCAGCTCAGAGTGGCTCTGTGATGGAGTGATGAGTGGTGATGAGTGGTGTGTTCTTTTGCAGCTAGGAATGGTTGTGAGGAGAGGCAGTGGATGGGGGGGGTGTTAGAGAAGGTATAGGGACAGGATGGAGGAGTTCGGGGGGGGGGGGGGGGGGAGGGGGAGGGGGGAGGGGAATGACCTCTTGTGAGACACAGGGCTCTTCCCTACAAATCAGTGCCAATCATTCCCTGCTGTGGAAAACAGAATCATGGCCGGAGTCAGGGCAGTGGAAGAGCCGGCCACGTGATTGAAATCTGAAACAGTGAACGGCAGTCAGTCAGTCAGTCCATGGTCAGTCTGTCAGTGCCTCCCTCTACTGTACAGTGTAGGTCCACTTTCATTCTTTAGCTTCATGACATTCCTTCACTTCAAATGACACACTGATGCAAGCAGCACTGACAAGTAGAGCTCAGAACAGGTACCGGTACATAATGTACAGTATACATACATGTACATGTACATGTACCATACCTGCATACTGTATGATGTACCGGTACATGTACACCACATACTGTATTGTACAGTACATGTACAAAAATATGTGTACACAGTGCAACTGTACACTATACAGTCAAATTCTGTACATGTACCGTACAATATGTAGTACCGGTACATGTACATGTACATGTATGTATGACAAGAAAATGTGTCATTTTTTAAAATTGTCATGTACATGTACATGTACAGTACACGTGTTTGAAATTCATGCTTTAAAATAATTAACATACACAGGCTGTTAAAGCCTTTTTTTTCATTTGATTTTTGTCTTAAAACATAAGCTGTCATGTTGCATCAATCCCTTTTCTCGTACTAAATACACAGTACATGTACATGTACAATGTGTAGGTGTACCATACTTCTTTTTCACAGCAGCCAACCAAATGACTGAAAGACTGACCGACCAACCGACAGACTGACTGACTGACCGACCGACCATGTTGGAAGAAGGGGGCCTCCATGGACCGATCGACTGACTGACCCACCGACCGACCAACCGAGCAAAATCTACGGCAGGCTTTCTGTGGCAGAGTCAGTGTGACTCCCAAAGGATGAGACAAATCCTGATAATCATCTGCAATACATCAACAGCAAGATGGATAATGAGGAAAAGGGACCTCCCCTAAAAAAATATGATTTTTTTTTAGCCAGGAACAACAAAAGAGCTTGCAAAACGGACCTTCGGTTGAAAAAAATGTAAACTACTGTAAATCCAGTCGCCAGAGCAACAACCACCCACGTAAATTGTTGTCATGGATTATTGTTCCTCTTATTCTATCTGTACCGGTACATGTAATGTGTATGTACAGTGTACATGTACATGGTCAATAGCAAAAAAAAATCTAATTTAGTTTTCTAACTGTGTGTGTTACAGCCTGTACACTGTCACACTACTGTACATGTGCATGAGATTGCATGAATTCTGGGAATGGCTTCTGATAGGATCTCCTGTTTCACAGCCTCTGGACTGGGGAAATGACTCTATGGCTGGCTGGCTAGCCGGCTGGCTGGCTCGCTCCACGGGTCTAATCAGTAATCATGGAGCTATACATGGCCTAATAATTGCAGCTCGCTGCTGATTTACTGGTTGGGAGTGCCACAAATAGAGAGAGGGAAGGATTCGTTCCAATGGAAAATTCAATGAGAGAGATACATGTAGAGGAGAGAGAGGTGGAAAGAGAGAGATATGGAGAGAGAGAAAGAGAGATGTGGAAAGAGAGAGAGAGAGGAGAATGAGAGAGGGGAATAAGAGGAGAGAGGGGGAGAAAGAGAGGAGAGAGAGGTGGAGAGGGAAAGAGAGAGGTGGAGAGAGGGAAGTGAAAGAGAGAGAGAGAGGAAGAGGGGAGAGAGGGGGAGAGAGAGACACAGAGAGAGAAACAGAGAGGCACAGAAAGACAGAGAGAGGGAAGAGAAAGAGAGAGACAGAGAATGAAGGGGGAAAAGAGAGACAGAGAGAGAGAAAGAGAGAAAGATAAAGACAGACAGATAGGGGGAACGAGAGGGGAGAGAGAGACAGAGAGAGACAGACAGACAGATAGATAGAGAGAGACACAGAGAAAGGGATGGGGGAGAGGAGGGAAAACACGAGCCCCCATTTTTTACGTAAATAGCCTGCGGATTACATTTCCTGCAAATGTGGAGAGGATGATTGATTGAATTTTCTTCGTGGGATGGACTATGGACTAGAAGGCTGGACTACATGTATATGGCCACTAGAAAATAGAAGAAGAAAATGGAAACCAAGTCAGGCCACCTGAGATTCTGTGGGCCGGTGGCTCGGCTGGCCACTAAAACTGACCGCGGGGAAAAAACTGCATGACATGCATTCCTTGTACGGTATACATGTATGTAGTGCTCACTAAAAATAAATTCCATTTGTATACCGTAAATTTATGTTCTGAGATGCTACATGTACCTGTACAAGAGTATAACTTGGCCACCTGACAAATTGCGGCCCGGCCAGTGGCCACCGAAAAGAGAAAAAAGTTGACAACTCCCAGACTATTCATTCTTGACCTGATTGGTACCTGTAGGCCTACCAGTGGTTCATGAAGGACAAGCTGACAATTCCTGTTGCTTCCATTGATGTGGCAAGCCATGTACATGTACATGTAGGGCGAAACTAAAAGAGAAATCTTGGAAATGTTTCCGTGCTCAACCTTCAGGTTGCAGGCATTGACCTGTGTCCATTGTGTACAATACAATACATAAATAATGTATACCTTTGACCTTTCACCCATGTATATATCTAAATGCAGTACTTTAGTACATTTTACTTTAGTTCACGTGGAATAATTGAGACTTACATTAGAAGCTGATTCTTCTGTTTCCGCATTCTACAAAAAACAGTTGCAGCTTTTCATGCTATTACATGTACATGTAGATCTTCTAGAGCTTGATTTGTATTACTATACTGTAATGTACATGTACACATGTACAGTACATGTACATGTACATTGTTACAGTAGATGTGTACCACAATGTACACATTGTACGTGTACAGTGAACCAATGTACAGTTGTATGCAAGTATCACTGTTTACGTGAACATGTAATTTACACATACAGTACAGTACATCCCTTTAATCCCCATTTGTCTCGGTGAGTAGAAATGCCCTTTCCACCCGCCCGGCATTTCAAGATGGCGGCAATCATGAATCCCAACTTCCGTTGTCAGCAAGCTGCCTCGTCCTATTCTGAGCACGTAGACTGAACGGCTTGTTGACAAAAGAGGGCTTCAAACGAACAGCGCCCTCGCACTTAAAGCTACACCATCTTCATCCCAACAGAGCTCTTGAAACTGATCAGATGTCAATGGCCTTGGAAGTACAGTGCAGGAAGGACGAGACCTTTCGGATACTGTAACATTACTAACAATGTGTCGGCAATTTGACAGATAATTAAAAATAGCACAAGGGACTAAATCACTCCCTCTTGAATAGAACCGCATCTAAATCTAGATAGAGAGAGAGAGAGAGAGGGGCAATACCGGTATGTGTAGTGGATGATTCACATCCTGCAGCATTACCAACATCCCACTTACATGTAGTGCTAGGAAATGGGGCAACAAAAAGGGTTCTTGGCAGTGTTACAGGTTTTAAATCTGCAATTGTGAGCAATAAACCTGTGGCTACAGTGTATGTAGATCTACATTATCCAACCAGAAATCCTCTCTTAACACCCCCTTGGCAAACAAGTCGCGATACAGTCTGCCATACTAACCACATTATTGTACACCAAGTCTCACAAGATTTACAAACTTACTGTACATGGTGTACATCAGTTATACTGTAATGTACCGGTAAAGTACATGTACATGTACATGTACATGTACGTACCAGTAGGCCTACATGTACATGTACAATGTACATGTACATGTACTGTACAGGTACATGTACATGTACATGTTAATGTACATGTACATGTACATGAACTTGAAGAAGTTGAACATGGGTACGGTTTGTACATGTACATGTACACTGTACCTTGTGTACATGTATACACATTATGTACACGTACAGTACATGTACTAGATGTTAAAGTAAGATAGCCAAGGAAAGCCAAGGAAAGCTGAATGGTTTCACACACAAGTGGGGACACAGTGTGCATAGCGTGTACTGTACATGTATACATGTACAGTGCACATATGTACATGTACATGTACAGTACATGTACATGTATGTAAACTTGGAGAGTAGAGTACCGGTACAATGCCTTAGTGGAGACACCAAAATGCCACAAGTCGGACCCCTAATTTATGGCATTACCCGTGTGTACACATACATGTACATGTACATGTACATGTACATGTACATGTACAGTGTACAGTGTACACACAGAAATCACACACACACATGTACACATACTTGTAAAGTTCTGTATGTATGTTATGAACAATTAAAATGGTTACTAATACTTACTAAGCAAGTACATGAACCTGTGGTCTGCTCGTGTGTGGATTCCATAAACAGATGCACAGTCTCATTTTAATACCCCTGTACAAGTACATGTACATGTACGGTACATCACCTCCTTCCCCTTAATTAATCAAAACTATCTCCAATCATACTGTACTCCCTGCTTCCATGGAAAGGAGACAATAATAATAACAAAACAGTGAAGATGAAAGTGCCTCAGGGTGCGATTGTGATTACACAGGAGATATCAACAAACAAATCCAGGATGTGCTCTGAGCAATTAAGCGCTGAGATGAACAACTACAGTAGCTGGGCAGAGCATTTGCCTAAGCATGTAAAGCCTTGGTAAACAAAGCCAGGTTGCCAACCAAATTCCACTTGTACCTTATGCTAAGCACCCATGACTGGATCACTGTAATACAAGTTGAGGGCAGCGAGCATCACAAGTCAAATATGGCTGGCAATCTTGTATCAAACAAAGATGATTTTCATGCTAAGCAGGTTTTCTTGCTTAAGCGGCTCTATGACACTGGGCCCTGGCCAGTAGTCGACCCTTGGCTCACTGATGACACAGGCTGGCATATTCAGACAGTGGATTGCAATTAAAAGAGACAAAAAAATGGTCCTGGGAGGTGGCACAGGCACATGTACATGTACTTTGATTTCTCACGAGTGAATATTGTTTACTGCATGTTCCGGTAATTAAAAAATTCAATTCCATGCTAAAAACAGAACAAAGCTCATTTTTAAAACATACATGTACATGTACATGTACATGTACGTACATGTACACCATGTAATGTAGACCTACATGTACATGTACATGTACGTGTACATGTGTTGCAATGTACACACTTTAAATGGTGGCCAATTTGTCTCTTTTGGAAGAATATGGGCATGATTGTACATGTATATGTACATGTGCATGAAGTCACATATATGTACATGTACATTGTACATGTACGTGTAATGTACTGTAAAATAAATCATTCCATTGTCAACTCAAGTATAGAGGAAACTGTCAGGAAAACATGTTTGCAATTTTTTCCACTTCATTTGGAGGTGGTTGCTATGTCAACCAAAATTCAACCTCAGTTGCTCTTGCTGATAAATTCTGCCCAGCCATGAGTACGGTGCACACAACACACAGCCTCATACATGTACATGTTAAGTTGCCCTGTACATGTACATGTACATGTACATGTACAATATACACATACAGTGTACATGTGAAGCTACATGTACATATGTAGTTGAGGAGTAAGTTTTAATACTAAAGGTGGCATACATGTACAGTAGCTGCCAACCTACAGTATCTTTAAGGAAATTAGGAATACAGTGTACCTCTGCTAAAAAAAGAGGAATGACAAATCAAACTACCGGTACATGTACATAGGAATAAATGTGTATTTCCAAGACAAAAATCAGAATCTGTTGTCACGAGCTTGTACAAAGTGTTACATTTAAAATAAAAAAAATAAGAATGATTCCTCCAAAATAGGAATGGTTACGTACACATGTACATGTATACGTGTATGTGAAGCTACAGTACAGTAGCTAAGAAGTAAGTTTTGATACTGAAGCCTTGAAGGTACATGAATGTACATGTACATGTACATGTACATTACATGTACATGTACATTGTACTCTCAAGCAATGTAAATGTACATGTATATATGTACATGTACATGTACATGTACAAGTACATACATGTACATGTTATAAGTACACACAGATGACCTTACAACCAGCTCTCTCCCTTCACACCTTGTCTGTCACTCTCATGGCCTCACCCAGCCCCCCATGCATGTGCACACTGTGTGATATTGTCTTCCTAAAATTTTTCTGTCTGCCTCCCTTTATAACATACCTCTTCACATTCAGCCTTGAGACAGAGGCTTTTTGTTAACCCTCTCTCCCAAGGGTAGAGTGATTGCAAGGCTTCTTCAGAATGCTCTGCATGTGTCTGGCCCTACCTGTGTTGCTCGCCATTCTCTTGCTGCTCAGTGGTCGGTGCGGGGAAAGCCCTCTTCTGCTGGAACTGCGAGGCAAGCTTCTGCAGTGACTGCAAGTCAAAGAGAAGAAAATACAAACAAATTATAATTTCTAATAAATTCACTGTAGTTACGATTAATACAAATTCAAACAAAAATCAAACTGCAATATGCTTCGCACATTGCATAAAATGGCTATTTTATGAATAAATTCACAAATCATGATTTGTACATTTTTATATACAAAAATGTTGCCAACTGTACTGACTAAAATTATCAAAATGCAAATCTTAAAATTTAGACCTTTCTCAAAGACAGAGTGTTTCTTTTTTATTCACTTCACATACATATTATTCATCTCCACAAAATCTAACAAATTGATATGATCAAATTAATGCACTTCAAGCATGCTTGTCTCCAGTACAGCAGTGAGGTTTTAGATAAAAGATGAACAAAAAATTACATTGAAAGAGCATTAGGTTCGTAAGAAGCAATATACCGATTGCGCGACCACTGTTTACATGCCATCACATGACTCGTATAGGTATTTTTTTTTCATCTCATCTGGCACAGAGCAGTGATGGAAATGTACAAAGAAGAATGTGGACAATATGATAAGTCTTCTTTGCTCATTTCCACTCCTGTTCTGCACCAAATGAGATGCAAAAATACCCACTATCAGTCACGTGATGGCATGTAAACATTGGTCACGCATTCACTCAGTCTACTGTATTTGCCACAATCTACAAAACTGTTACTTACATATGTGTGTATGTGCCCATGTGTTCAATAACTTCTTACAATTATTTCTTGTAAAGTCCCAAACAACTTCAAAATGCCACAAATTGAATATCCAATACATTTATGTACATGTACATACATGTATGCAGATTGCCATGATCAAATGTTTCTCACAGACAGTGCAAATATAAGCTGCCCAATCGTGCCATCAAATGTGCTCCTTTCTTTTCAGCATCTTGCTGGCCTGTACATGTTATTAGGTTTCGCTGGTGGCCCTGAGTCAGTGGGCCACCATTGGAGCCTCAGACCCAGCACCAAGTGATTTGTTTCTACTTTCTAGGCATGAAATGTTCAACTGCCCTGATTACCTCAAGCTCAGACAGCTGAATACAACTCATGCATTTCGATATATTCTTTTCTTGTTACAATTCTGTGAAGTGACTGATTGAAAAGCATTGAATTTCCAGCAGATATAATTATATGGGCACATTATAGTAAAGGGCATTTTGGGGGATTATAATCAGCAGTCAACGCTGGCACGTACAGGCATTGATGATTATTTTTGGAATCGGAAAACTGAATAAACCTTGGCCCGTTTTTCTACTGTCGCCGTTGGTGCCTGACACAGTGACAGCTCGCTTGCTATAAAGTATTTGGTTCCAATCTACATGTATCAACTGTACTACTGTATCTGGGCTGACAGTTTTGGGTCAGGAAGTGGAGATACAACAAGACAACGGACTTCCTTCCTGTCCTTGTAAGAAGAGCAGGTCATCTGACAGGCAACGTATTCATCGGCTCCCATTTGGGGATGGTTAAATTACACCTCCTTAGGACTCTCAATGGAGTAACAACTCGCGACGTGGGGAGGAGAGGGGAGGCAATTGTGAATTGCCAACCAGAAGAAATAGTCTATAGAGTAAAGTGCTATACACAAGGGCCATTCACAATCATGTTTATCTTGATATCGATTTGGAATGCAATTTTTCTGTGTGTGAGGACACAAAATCACACAATAAATAAATGCCATTTTTAGTTTTAAAATGTTTAGTTTTTAAATACCATTTATTTTTTTTATTTTCTAAATTGCCATTTTTTGTCATGTTCACTGTGCAGTACAGTATGTGTGGATGCTCCACCAAATTGTTTGTGTGTTTAATCCCACAATGCACCACCCGTGCCCCGACTGAAAGGAAGTGTCGCGCTTGTTTATGACTACCAGCAACAATTGCTAACCACAATTGGGTCGGGATTTTGGGTGTCGTGACTTTTTGGTGCATGTGGACAAAATGCAGGGATGTTGATCCGTCTGGCTGCACAGCTTGCGTAACGTAATTATGCATGAAGTGTGTGTGTGTGCACAATGTGTGTGTAACGCACACTTTATGTGCGGCAGAATGCGTTCACGAGCTTTTAAAACCGAAAATAAAACCCAACCGGTTTTAACTGCTTGCTGTAGGACGCTGTATGAACACACAGTTTTAAATGTACGACTTGCCTCCTGTGGTTAGAAGGCGTAGCCATTCAGGTAGGTTAGCAGTTCAATGTAAATTCCTTACATCTTTGCTGCAGGCACTAAGTTATTTCTTTGTACAGGCACAGCCTGTAGGCCCTACATGTATCAGCAAAGAGTTTTGTTTACGGTCTGAGCTGAGCCACTTTAAGGTAAGGCATTGTTCAGGCTTCTGGGGATGAAACATTTAAGAGGATTTCTCTGGCCTTGGATCTGTTCTGCTCTTCTTCTTTTTTTATACACGTACATGTAGCTCCAACTGTCAACAGAACCTTTGCCCATCCTTCTCTCCACCCAACTACTGCATCCGCAGATATGTCCCTGTAAGCCAAGAGCATAAGCCTACAGTACATGTATGATAATCTAGAGATAATACTGCACTGGACAAAGTATGTAAGCCAGGGATCCCGTATTTGCACACCGGACAATGAAAACATGGGGTATAGATGTGGAAGGAATGAGGATTATATCTGAATCTTAATGGGCAGGCATGCGGTTCAACACGTGAGTTGACTGAGTCAATGGATAGCACCAGTCTGTGACCTAGAGTACTGTGCTTGGATGCACATGCACTGTGTGTGTTTTTCCGAGCACACGTGCATGCAAGCATGCAGCCTTGTAAACAGCTATGTACATGTGTGTGTACATGTAGGCCTGGCAGCCCCTGATATGATAACAGTGAAATAATCCCAAGAATATGGATCCAATGCACAACATTTACTGTCAATACTGTACCACCTTGACCTAAAGTACATGTATGTAAAGAAAATACATACATACACTGTAATCTACAGCTGAAGGCGAAGGTCTCATTGCACAACACATGAAGTGTCCCCCATAGGAAGAATTTTATGAGAAACTGGGCTTTTGGGGCTTGATTTAAAAACTGGCATACCAGTTAGGCTGCCAGTGGCTGCTACATGTACATGTAAATTAGTCATTGGACCATTTGAAACAGTAAGGTCAGTGGCCACTTACATACGTACATTTGTACATGTACATGGTGTAGGTTAAAGCAACCATACAGTGTATATCAAACTATGGGTTCAGTGGCCTTGCTGGTCATCCAACAAAATTCAGAAGGAAAATTTAGTCTTAACACAGTGCAACTACTGTACACTGTAAATTAAAAGATGTTTGAAAGTTCTAGGCTGCTAGTGCTAGGAGATCCAATTGTCCACCTGAAAATTTGCTCTAGATAGAAACCTACATGTAATTGGCCACTGAAGACACATACATACATACATGCATGTACATGTACATGTACACGTATAATGTACATGTACATTCCTTTACATACAGAATGGATCCTTCCTCATCATTCCAATTACTCCTAGTTCTTTTAATACACGTAGGCACGCATTCAATCAGCATATGAAAGCCCACATCCCATCGCCAAGTCTTAAGAGATGAAAACACATATGAAGCTCGTGCGGGTCATCTGACGGGGGATTTCAGGAACATTTCACATGTACATGTATACAATGTACATTGTACGTCTTCAGGTTGTTTTCCATCTTCTTCAATGGAATCCATTACTGAGGCAATCTTCCCTCATAAATCCTTCACAGTGGGTCCTAGCCAGCTGATGGACTCTGTTCAACTCAGTCCTTGAGGGAGACGGTCCATCAGGCACAATGGCGCTATCATCTGTCAAGTGCTCCTCTCTGATAGACACCTCTCTTTCTCTCTCCCTTCCCTCTCCTCTACAATAACTCTCAGGAGGAGAGGGGGGGAGAGGAGATGTGACCGTCCATTACTGCATGTACTTGTTATTTCAATAAAGGGTCTCTGCAATGAATATCACAGTCAAGCTCACATTGTGCTGTCATCTCTGAAGTGTACGAACATACATACAAGTACTGTATTGGCAAGCTTCTTTTTCTTACTCTTAGTGGAGTCAGAAATTGGTCATCTTTTTCACCTTTTAAAATATAAAAATGAGGTTGCTATTGTAAGGTCATGTCAGGAACCCACAGTTTAAAACATAAGAAAAACAGTAACTTTCAAACTGCAAAATAATCCCTCTGGATAAGGTTTGATGAAAAACTCCTTCACCAAAATTGACCATGAAGCATACATTTGGGCAGTACATGTACATGTAGATCAACAGGTTTAGGAATAGGTCCGCAGGAAAAACCAGAAATTTTCAGAAACTTCTGTTGCATGATCCTGTGATGACATCACAAATTTACTCAGGAATATTAAAATTCCCATTAGCATAAAATCTTAAAACTTTGTATACACCCCAGACTGGTGCCCTCTGAACAAATCACATCCATGCTCTGGACATTGTACAATCCATGAGCAAGTACAATGTAGCAGCTGCAACGTGGTCCCTAATCTGCTTGCTCTCAACTGGACATGTTGCACATGGACAGCTTCACAAGAGGCAATGGCCCTGAGGGGACACATTTGAGCTTCTCCTTCTGCTTGATGACAGCCTGCCAGCTGTTGCCTAACACATGCTGCACTGCCTCCTGTGACACAGGCATGCACCTGCCCTTCTGCAGATGAAAGACCTCTTCCTTGCTAAAAACTTGCCAAAAAAATTGCAAGTTACGGTACATGTAGATCAGTAGTGCACTTGGCCAATTGTAATTCATGTGCACGTACAGCACATGTACAAACTTGTACAAATATTCACTAATACAGTACTGTACATGACAAATAGGCCCTACACAATACATGTAATGTACATGCACTGAATCAAATTCTTCTTTTCTCGTAAGTCAACAATCATACTTCATAGCAGTCCAAACATACCAAATTGGCAGTTACTGAGGTACCGGGGTAGGTGACCAGTTCTGGTTCATCTACAAGTTTCTATGAATGGGCATGGGGGCCTCATCACATGGCACTCGTTAATGACGTACGTACTGTACATGTACCGGTACTCATGGGTTTGTATTTGTCCACATGGACAAAGACCTGTCAGAGTCCGTGATTCCCCATTTCTTCAAGGTTGAGCTGCACAGCGCCCATGCCTAGAAAGATGAGATCATACACTGTACATGTACATGTACATGTATGAGTGATATTTTATAACACAGGTTACACTGGTCATGTACATGTACAGTACACATACATGTACTCAAGTACACTCTACTGCCTGGGGATGTAATCTGTGCTTACTAACTTGTATCTCATCTGATCATCATCAATCCTATAAGTATACAGGAGAGGTCAAAACATGTAAATGTACATACTGTAGGTTACACAACCAGAATGCCAGAATGCCGAATCTAATCGAATCGAATCAAATCGAGTCGAATCGAATCAAATCGAATCGAATCGTATCGAATCAAATCGAATCAAATCGAATCAAATCAAATCATGATCTCTTTGAAAAAGGTCCACTTGAGAAAGGTCCTGCTAGGATTGAAAAGACAGGCCTTCCTAATTTTTGATCTTTGAAAAGAAGTCAGACATCTTACTGTAGCCACAGACTACGGTACCATAGTTGAGGTAACTGCAACCCTCATCCTCCCGAGGGTTACGATTACCGCAACTAGTCACAGACAAACTTTGAACTTTAGCTTGTTATATTTTTACATTGGATACTTTTAAAAATAATCCCTGTCCAACCATTCTCAAAGGCAGAAACAGGCTTCAGCCTTTGAGAAAGGTCCCGCTACTGCTACATGTACATGTACATGTACATTGTACATGTAGGATTGAAACGTCAGGTGCTTTAAACTGAAGGTTTGCAATTCCCTGGCCATTTGAGTTTTTAATTTTTTTCATGGTGAGCATAGCGGAAGAAGTATGGGGTAGCAGGTTTGCAGTAACACCATGCAAAATTCTCTTTGAAGCATACTGTACATGTACATTGTATACATGTACATGTACAATGTATGTCGGTTCCTTTGGTTCTTTTCAGAACCACACATAGTACTCACAAAAGAGAATTTGCATGGTATTACCACAAACCTACAGTGGAACGTCGCTGTAATGAACGCTGTTATACATGTACCAAACATTTGGCTAGTATACACATGTTACGTGTATGTATAACAAAGTAACAAACATGCCTTTTGGCTCCCAACGTGTACATTCATGGATAGCAGCGGCAACTACCATAATCAATGACCACTATACCGAACAATTCTCATGGATCCCGGGATGTTCGTTATAGCGACGTTCCACTGTATAACTTCTTCAACCTGCTCATTCTAAGTTGAAGGTGAGCAGCTTGCATGTGACTCAGTGCGTTTTTGACGTGTACATGTATGCTGTTGCATATGAAAGCAGGAATCATGATTCATAATACACACGTACACTGTAACTAGTGCATCTGATATCACAGACTAAAAATACACAGGAACAAACATGCAGAAGAAGTGCACAGCGGAGAACCTAATGTACATTGTATACCCTCGTCTGAAAACATGTGCCTGGTACCGGTGTCCCGGTTCCCCCCATTTCCATGAACCACAGCTGGGAAACCTGTTGCCCACTTTCAAGTCGCGCAGTGCAGCCAGCAGGTTATGGTTCAAGTCAATGGGCCAAGGATATACCGTACATGTAGCTTGCACTCAAGTGCATGAGTGTGTATCCGTGTACCGACACCCTTGCTAAAAATAAATTACAATTTTAAAAAAGGCAACGCGCATACGTGTGTATAAATGCATACAACAGGAAACAGACACGCCACGACTTTCCTGGTTTGGGGTCCAAGACACCCAGTTTCACCGCCCCCCCATCCCCCCCCCCAAGAAAAATTATTGTTAACATACGATACAAGTACAGTGTTGTACACATTTACAATTACATGTACATGTACATGTACACGTACAGTACGTGTACATGTACATGTAAATGTGTATGTTGAGGCTGAGTAATGTGTGTACATGAACATGTGTACAATAGGTATGACTATGACCTGGTTGGGTTTGACCAAGAAGGTAGGCCTATTGCTCGCCTAGTAATAACTAATATGTACATGTACCTCAGTCCTTGGTTTGACACAGATGGTGCAGTGATTGTACATGTACAGTACTGGTAGGCCCCCTACATGTATGTACAATGTACAGTACATGGAGCTATCAGTATCACTGTATCACTATCAGTAAGGGGTGAATACTTCAAGATCAAACTCCCGCGTTAAAACCTCCATGATTAGTATTTGCAGGGGTTGGGGTGCCAGCCAGAAGCATTCAGACAATTAACTGCTGTAAATCTCCGGGGATCATGCCCCTTCCCCCTGAAATGCACATTAATACACTAGTATACTGTAGATGCATTGGACACCGTACATGTGTATATATATATTTTTTTATGTACATGTACGATATCACATTCACATACATGTAGGCAAACTACAAGAGCAAGCAAGGAACGAATGACGTCCTTTGACCTGAAATCCTGAACTTAAAATAACAAAATCCCATAGCTGAACATGGTCTCAAGAGGACTGCATAGTACAGTATGTAAATTACATGTGTGACGTACATGTACATGTACATGTACAGTAGCACTAGGATTGCTGAGCTGAAGTGAAGCTTTCTCAGTTGAAATTTACCAACATCTGCACTGGACAAAAATTTCACATTGTGCATATATATGCACAGAGTACAGGTACACGTATACATGTACTGAAGGCATACTGTACATGTACTGTACAATGTTCATGTACAGTTTGTGTACATGTGTGTACAGAGTACATGTACAGCACATGTACCTGTATCCAGCAAGCTACATGTACATACTGTTGTGTGTAATCAAAGCCACCTGTTACACATACTGTAAACATAACATTGGAAAACATTTCAAGGACTTCAGGGAAAGCATCTGCCTACAGAAAAACAAGTTGAGTTTGTTTTCCTAACCCCGACATTGCAAATAATATCATAACAATGCACCTGTAAATGTAGTTCTACAACTACTGTACATGTACATGTACATACTGTACACAACTACTGTACGTGTATACTGTGTATACCGGTACATACATGTACATTGTCATGTACATGCACTGATTGAGGGGATGCTAGTACATGTACTGTACACTGTACATGTACATCAGGTTTCACTGTAACAGTACCCACACAGGATGCACATTGTAACCAGCATGGTTTGACCCCATGAGGTAATGACAGGCAATTCCAAATGATACATCATGTACAAACTATACACAGAATTATAATAAGGTGATATACAAAAATGTTGCAAACTGCTTACTGACTAAAATTACCAAAAAGTAAATCTAAAATTTAGTGGGCCTGACGTTTCGATCCTAGCAGGACCTTTCTCAAAGGCAGAGTGACAAGGACAAAACAGATACATGTACACGAAGGAAGGGGGGAGAGTGAATAGGACACGGATGAGAAACAAAGGACAAAGAGTGAAGCTGGTAGGGAGAGATCAAAGGGAAGGGCAGGGGGTAGGGTAGGGATTAATGAGAGGAGGGGGAAAGATCAAAGAGAAGGGCAAGGAGTGGGGTAGGGATTAGTGACAATAGGGGGAAAGATCAAAGAGAGAAGTGTGAAGGACTGAACACAAAAGAAGGATTATCAGAAAGCTGCATGGTGTTAGTCATTACCCTCCTGGATGTTGAGACCATGTGGTTGAATAGTCCGAAGACGCTTCATCCACATTTTCTCACGGCTAAGACGGACAGCATTATTACGGTGACCAAGTGATTCTATGCCCAGTACACTCATATCTGATATCGAATGATCAGGGAGATTGAAGTGATACCCAACAGGGGTGTCCATTTTACCAGTTTTGATAGTAGACCTATGGCCATAGATACGTTTTTTGAGGGTGTTTTTGGTCTCGCCAACATACTGAATATTACAAACTCTACAAGAGATGAGGTATATGATGTTTGAGGTAGTGCACGTGATAGAGCCATAGGTCGTGTGGGTAGTTCCAGAAGAATGTCCATTGAAAGAGTCTATTTCCTTGACATGTGTCTTGCAAACAATGCATTTAGAGGTACACTTAAATGTACCAAATTTGGTTGGAGGTGAAGAGTCCAAAGGGGGAACCTCTGCTCGGACAATTAAGTCACGCAGGTTACGGGGGCGCCTGAAAGCCAAAACAGGCGAATTAGGAATGGCTTCAGCCAGACGATCCGAAGTGTGGAGAATATGGTGGTTTTCCTTAGTTATCTTCCTGAGAGGAGGAAGAGAGGGGTGGTAGGAAGTAACTAAGGGAACCTTGGGCTTGTCCTTGGGACCTGGTGGCTTTTGTTTTAGTGCCGAACTTCTGGGAATGGAATAGACTTTAGCAATGGAGTTCTTCACTTGGCGAGAACTATAGCCTCTAGCAACCAAGTTACTGGCCAATACACGTGTATGGCGGCGAAAGTCAGACTCATTGGAACATATACGCCTCAATCTGAGGGCCTGGCTGTAAGCTATACCAGTCTTACAGTGTCTAGGGTGACAACTGGAGGAATGGAGATATTGATGAGTGTCGGTGGGCTTAGAATACAAGTCAGTAGTCACTACTGACTTGTATTCTAAGCCCACCGACACTCATCAATATCTCCATTCCTCCAGTTGTCACCCTAGACACTGTAAGACTGGTATAGCTTACAGCCAGGCCCTCAGATTGAGGCGTATATGTTCCAATGAGTCTGACTTTCGCCGCCATACACGTGTATTGGCCAGTAACTTGGTTGCTAGAGGCTATAGTTCTCGCCAAGTGAAGAACTCCATTGCTAAAGTCTATTCCATTCCCAGAAGTTCGGCACTAAAACAAAAGCCACCAGGTCCCAAGGACAAGCCCAAGGTTCCCTTAGTTACTTCCTACCACCCCTCTCTTCCTCCTCTCAGGAAGATAACTAAGGAAAACCACCATATTCTCCACACTTCGGATCGTCTGGCTGAAGCCATTCCTAATTCGCCTGTTTTGGCTTTCAGGCGCCCCCGTAACCTGCGTGACTTAATTGTCCGAGCAGAGGTTCCCCCTTTGGACTCTTCACCTCCAACCAAATTTGGTACATTTAAGTGTACCTCTAAATGCATTGTTTGCAAGACACATGTCAAGGAAATAGACTCTTTCAATGGACATTCTTCTGGAACTACCCACACGACCTATGGCTCTATCACGTGCACTACCTCAAACATCATATACCTCATCTCTTGTAGAGTTTGTAATATTCAGTATGTTGGCGAGACCAAAAACACCCTCAAAAAACGTATCTATGGCCATAGGTCTACTATCAAAACTGGTAAAATGGACACCCCTGTTGGGTATCACTTCAATCTCCCTGATCATTCGATATCAGATATGAGTGTACTGGGCATAGAATCACTTGGTCACCGTAATAATGCTGTCCGTCTTAGCCGTGAGAAAATGTGGATGAAGCGTCTTCGGACTATTCAACCACATGGTCTCAACATCCAGGAGGGTAATGACTAACACCATGCAGCTTTCTGATAATCCTTCTTTTGTGTTCAGTCCTTCACACTTCTCTCTTTGATCTTTCCCCCTATTGTCACTAATCCCTACCCCACTCCTTGCCCTTCTCTTTGATCTTTCCCCCTCCTCTCATTAATCCCTACCCTACCCCCTGCCCTTCCCTTTGATCTCTCCCTACCAGCTTCACTCTTTGTCCTTTGTTTCTCATCCGTGTCCTATTCACTCTCCCCCCTTCCTTCGTGTACATGTATCTGTTTTGTCCTTGTCACTCTGCCTTTGAGAAAGGTCCTGCTAGGATCGAAACGTCAGGCCCACTAAATTTTAGAATTATAATAAGAAAGCATCAGTAATCATTCACAATCAAATGTACTATAATGTACGATCATCCATGGTACACGTGTACAAGCATACCGTACATGTGTACATGTACATGTACAGGCAGTTAGCATACATGTACATCGTGTACATGTATAACTACATGTACGTACATGTACTACATATACATGTACATGTACATGTACTGTACATGTACGTTACATGCACCTGATGATAAATTGTTGCAACAGCCTGAGTTTCCTGACATTACCGGTACATGTACGACACGTGTACATGTAGTTTCATCTGTGCATAGTGCATGTACTGTACATGTAAATGCATACCCTACAGTGTACACGTACATGTACACTGTACATGGACTGTACATGTACATGTGTACATGCATCTTTTCCTTCAAATATTTGCTCAGTTGCACTTGTTCAGTGCCAAGTGTACACCTGTGTCTATCAGTATCATACATGTACACCACTGTACATGTATGTAGCCTATTGTACTTAATAACTTGTACTATTGTACATGTAGGTCAGTATTAATCTCTGCAGATAACACTGAACAATGTCATGTACACTGTACGTGTACGTGAACTGTACTACATGTACACATGTACCGGGTATACTTAAGCCGTGTTCCCACAGGACTTTTTCTTCCGCGGCCACGCGGTAACTGCGGTAACCGTGACATTCCTGAATGCTAGTCTACTGCACGTTCCCACGTGGACTTCTTTTTAGGCTGACGGAATGTTTATTCGCCGTGCAGCGAGGAGAATGTCCGATTATTGAGGCTGCTGTGTACAGTAACCTTTGCCCTAGGAGGGATATGACGTACTTTTCGCGCTAAAATCGTAACGTTGTAAAGTCAGCTACCGACATGTACTGACTAGTACTACTGCCACTGGGTACGACACGCCTCGTGAATATATCGTTGGCAGTTGGGTAAAGACAGGTCATTGTTTCTTCTAGTGCGACTACGAGTGGTAGTACGATGTCCGGTTTTGAGCTGACTGGTGTTCTGCCAGCTCTCCTCTTTAATTGTTCTTCAGTATTTTCACTGGGATCAGAGCCAGTTAAAAGCCTGACAAAATCAATCAAACCTGACATATTTCACCGATGTCACGGAGCTTGAAGACGAGAAGTACAGTACATGTACATGTATAAGTATACAGCGTACAATTACAAATGAATGATTGAATGGTACATACAACATATATGTACATGTACAGTACATGTACACTGTACGTGTAATGTACTGTACTGGCGTGTTGGCGTCAGGGAACCATACCACCACTTTCGTGCTCCCGCTAGCCATTTCTGTGCTGTGGTGACGTACAGTAACACAGGAAGCTGCTCTGTTTATATAGCGTTTTACAGCATGGTAGCGGTAGTTTAACATGACAGGGCTGTTCCCACTGGACTTTTTAGCGGCCCTGTTAAGTTACCGTGGCTGAGCGGAAGTCTTCCACGACTCCTCTCGCCCTGTTAGTTTTACATCACGGTAGCAGTAACTTGACAGGGACGTCAGTTTACCGAGCGTCCCCACTGGACTTAATTTTGTCATTCTTCCGCTCAGCCACGGTAGTTTGACAAAATTAAGTCCAGTGGGAACACGGCTATACATGTACATGTACATGTACGTGTACATTGTACACGTACATGTACTGTATGTGTGTGCATGTGCATGTTCATGTACAGTACATGTACACATGTACACATGTACTTAGTACATGTACATGTACCTGTATCGGTACTTGTACATGTACATGTACATGTTTTTGTAGGCCTACTGTAAAACTACAGTATATACACACATGTACAGGCACACATACATTGTACATTGTATGTACACATGTACCGTATGTGTACAGTACAGTTGTACAAACATGTACATGTAGATCGTATGTAGTTGTATATATGTACATGTACGGTACTGTACATGTGCACTGTAGACTGTACAGTAAGTACACCTGTACATGTACATGTACATTGTGTACAGTACGTGTACCGGTACATGTACCGCCACCGGTACCACCACCGGTACATGTACATGTACCAGTAGTGTACTTGTACATGTACCGGTACATGGACATGCAGATGCATTACAATTTACATAAATGTACATGTACTGTACATGTACCGGTACATGCACAGTCAAATAATACTCTGTACACATTTGCTCTATGGTTCAACCACTAAAATGGTGGTCTCTTGACTGTGTGAGTGGGACATAATGTACACTGTACATGTATGGACACGGCAGAAATGAGGCGTGTAACAGGAGAGGACTTTGGGTAATTGCTAGCAAATTCCACTGACCCATTGTTAGGCATGAGCAGGAAATACACTGTTGATGCATGACAAAGCACTGGTGTTGACCGTCACACATTCACAGTGGTAAATATTGTGAACTTGTGAGTGGCGCTGAATATGGGAAGAAATGGATAGCACTCCCGTGAGTTCAGTCATTTGTTTAACCACTTCGCGCCGGGGGGTTTTTCAGTGCCGATGACCGCCATACGGGGGTTTTTTAACAATGCATCATTTTCAAATCTCGCTAAAACAATCGGAACAATATATTTCTGTGAAATAAATCGATAAGGGGATACTATGGGTACAAGAGAGTAAAACCTGGCACAATTCGGACATCGTTGTGGCTTTTGTCAAGAGATTATCCGTTCGAAAAAGGGCCCTTTGTGCATCGTCAATGGACCGTAACGGACGTGTGTGTGTGTGCGTGCGTGTACCCTGCTGACAATCCCTGACCGCAGACTACAGCCTCCGCTCCAGGCAGTCAAATCTTCGAGTTGGTCGGCCACAACCGAGCGTACAGATTACGGTAAAGAATGTGGGGGGAATTCTAATGCCAGACCGACGACCGTTGGGCTGTGTGGCATGCAAAGACAATGTCCCCCCCGTGCTTTCAGCTGCAGCGCGGTATCCCTCGATCCTCCACAGTAAAAGTCCCGCAATTGCACAATTACTGCTGCTAATCTTGCAAATCATGTGGCAACTTGCGTCAAAAAGGGTCTTAAAAAGTGGTTAAGGCCTGAAATGCTGCCTTTGTCTTCCGGACAGGGATAATGTGAAAACTATGATCATTATTGCAATTCATTTCTAAGGGGTCTCTCAGTTGAAATCAAGCCAAAGAAAATGTGCTCAAAGTCAATGCTTCCCTTATTATGGAATTGATGGCTTGAACAGTGTGTAACTGTTTACTTACCGGTACTTTACACAAAGATACAACCATGGAGGTGATACAACATACCGGTACACACATGTACACACATGTACATGTACAGCGTGGGCTGGTACAGTACATGTACTGTATGTGTGGTACATACATGTATACGTGTACATGTACATCATGTTCGTGTACATGTACATGTACTGTACATGTGTACAGTATGTACAATTGTACATGTACATAGGCCTACATGTACATTCCTGTGAAATCTATTTGGAATACCACCACTGAATTGGAGGCTACATTTTTCTCTCCCACAATGTTTGAGTGACTGATCAGGTCAGGGCACTGACCCCACTGTTTCAAGTCAGTGTACCCGGGTATGCCTATGCACATGTACATGTACATTTTTATGTACAGTGTGTACATGTAATTACCTAGAGGTCCATCACTCCACATTCACAAATCATCAAGTGGAATTCTCAGGGCCACCGCAGTGCAAGGACAGGGCATGCTTGTTACCACTACACACCAGGACCTGTCAACTCCTCATTCCTCTCCAAGACAAGGCTGCAGGAAGCTTAGTGCTCTGTCACTTTCAGATTGATGCCCATAATATAGGGACAATTGTGGATTATAAGTTTGTATGGCGCAGTATTAAAGGCATGTACAAAGACAAGGACTATTGAGGTCCTTAGCCCCTCACCCCAATTGAGGCATGGAGCTGTGTTTTAAAACTTTTATAATTATAACTCCATGATTGATTGAAGCATTCAAACTTTGAAGTCAAGGACAGCCTTTCTGCTTGCTTTTGCATAGAGAGCTTGGTGCATTTAAGTAAACACAAGTACACTGTACATGTTAATACATGTACAATGTACATGTACATATGTACATGTACATGTATGTATTGTTGATATGAACCATCTGCTGGATGCAGTATTTTTGTTCAGGACTCCACTAACACTAATGTCTATTTTCACATACACTGTACATAACAGTACTGTACATGTCTGTAGGCCTACATGTACATACATGTACATGTATCATGTACATGTGTACAGTACTACATGTACATGTACATGTATACCTGTGTATATAATTAATAATAGTGTACAGCTGAGTACATGTACATTGTAAGTACAATGTACATACACATGTACATGTATGTGCGGTGTGCTGTGCAGGTGTTTGTGAGTGGGTTGATATACCGGTACATGTACATGTAGGGAATTTTTACTAGGGATAGCCCAAACTTTCCAAGTTACACTTAATGTGTATAAAAAAAAAGTCATGATACACATGTAGAGTACGTACAATGTACAGTATATTTGTTTCGTACAGCACACATGTACTGTACATGTACATGTATTTTGAAGACTGTGGGAGTGTTTTGGCTGAAGAACTGACCATTTCTCAAAAAAAAAATTTTAGTGGCCCTGATGTTTCGATCCTAGCCAGGACCTTTCTCAAAGGCAGAATGACAAGGACAAAACAGATACATGTACACGAAGGAAGGGGGAAGAGAGTGAATATGACACGAATGAGAAACAAAAGTCATACAATGTACATGTACTTCACGGATCTAGACTGAGTGTGAGTGTGAGGTTAGGTACATGTACATTTATCTGTACACAAGTAAAGTTGTACTGTACAACATCCAGGAAGGGAATGACTAATCCTCACTTCATTAATCCCTCTTTTCATTCATCTTCCCTGTCCCTTTCCCCTTTGATCTCCCACCTCTGTCCTGTCCCTTTGATCCTCCCCACCCTTTTGTTTGTTTCCCCTTTGATCTCCCCTTCCTTTGTGCATTACCAGTACATCTGCATCCCACTCCCTTCCCTTTTGTTCCTTGCACTGTCATGTGTGTCGGGGCTTTCCTTTCCCTGACTACATGTATCTGCGTACATGTCCTTGTCACTTTGCCTTTGAGAAAGGTCCAGCTAGGATCGAAACATCAGGCCCTCTAACTTTTGAGATTTACCGGTACATTGAATACCTGTCATGCCTGTATGCCTGTATGTACAGTACGTACACGTGTACACAATGTACTTTACACTTAACTGCTGACGAACATGATAGTATACATGATAGTACACGTATACATGTACTGTACGTACATTTATGTGTACCGTACAAGTGTGATTTGGCTTTTTGTATGCATTTAACAATTCACCATTTGTGTCATTGTTGGCCTATGAGCTATTGTACATGTACATGTAGCAGCATACACCCGCTTCACTGGTCTGGAAATCCACTTGGAATTTGCCACCCTGGCACAATTGTGCAGAGTTTCTTGAGCCGAGGGCTCTGTGAAGATGCCTTATGTTATGGTCTGGTGTCTGAACAAACTGAAAGTCACAGGAAAGGCAGGTCAACCTCCATGCATGAGCAAACACAGTAAACCACCAAAGGCACTGACTCTGATGTCCTATATTATTGAGAACAGGGTTTTTTATGCACGGCACCATTCCAGCAGGCCATGCAGGCAGGGGCAATGCTTGGGGTTCCAATTTCCAAATGAAATGAAGAGTTCAGCTCATAATGTACAATGTGTATACATACATATACATGTACATATAGATTTTGTGTGTATACATGTACATATGTACAGTGAATATTATAGGGGCCTATTACTGTACATGTATGTAATGGGTCCCATGTTTACAAGCTTCAGCTTCTTGTGGGACCCTCCCCAGTCTTCACTCTCCATATTAACATGTTAGAGTACGGTACATTGTATTATACACACTGTACATGTATGTACACATACACATGTGTACATCCATGTACATGTACATGTACATGTAGGGCTACACGAAATAAATGAACTTGAATGAAAGTGAATGAAACTTGCAGTTCTCAACTCAAGCACCTGGAATCTGATTCATTCTTTGCTTTTCTCGACGGCATTTCTGGTTCAGTGAGACTACAAAATGTACATACCGGTACCGGACTACCAGTACATGTTGTATACATGTACATGACATGTACACGTTGTACATGAAAAACTGAAACCCAAACCACATGTACACATGTATACCATACATGTATATAACTGAAACCCAAACCTGGCTCTTCTCCTGTTACATTTCCTGGGAATTTGTTACTGTTAGGACACATTTAAGACCAGGTTTTCACACTACAAGTACAAGGGGAATTCCCGGTGATTTTTTACCCCACCAACACCCCCGCAACCATTCACACTGGACCCATTTGGAAACTCCCGGGAACCCTATTTCCCTGTGGAAATCATAATTTTTATAACCCTTGGGTTTTCTCCTTCTAGTTCTACCCCCCCCCCCTACCCCCAGCAGGGTAAGAATTCCCCGGGGATAAGCTTATATTTTTTGGATGTGTGAATTTTCGAAAAATCCATGGGGATTTGGTGTAGTGTGAAAGCACATACTGTACATTGTACATGCATCATAGAAGACATGGACACATGTATACATGTACATGTAGCTGTGTGTTCAGAAATTTAGAACACATACTGTATGCACAGTGCAGTGACTACAAGAACACGTACTGTACATGTACTGTACAGTACAATGCACTAACTCTGTAATTCTACTTTCCAAGAACTTGGGCAGGTTTGGGGTCATCAAACTTCTGCCAATCAGCTTATGTAAACCCCAAAATCTGACTGGCAGGGAATAAGGGTGAAACCAATCTTATCTGTTTGGAGTGGCCTATCAAAAGGTGAGTGACATGCTTGTCAAATGAAAGGTGGCAAAGGCCGGCCTGATGTGTCCAGTGGGGCTGCCCATTTAAATCATGGAGGTACAGTACCTCCATGCCTCAATCAATTGGGGGCAGGTATCTGTCCCATTGACACTACATGTAACACTTGCTCGGTGGGCAGTTCTGTGTAGGCGGGCACATGTAGTACGTAGGGTTCATGGACATTTATGGTGTACATGTATGTAATGTACATGTACAGTACATGTACATGTAGTACTAGTACTAGTAGGCCCTATCTAGCCAACAGATTCTTTTGGCACTTCCTAAACAGCTAAGGGCCTTTTTCAGATGACGCTGAAAAAACTTGCAAGGCTTAAGAAAATGTGCTTTTACAAATTAAAGCGCAAAATGTCATGAGCCACAGCATCCCCTTGCCTACCCAAACTTCACTACTGTTTTATGCAATCATGCTCAATTAAAGAAGAGTGGAATGCGAGTCAAAAGCAATGGACATCACATTGCGGTGCGGTTTGTAATTCTGTTTACACAAGGGAGACTTTTCCTGCTCAGCAGATTTTCAGGCTTAAGCAGCTCCATGAAATTGGGCCCTGTACTTCTGGAACTTCTGCAGCTCATGCAGGGTTTTTCCAGCAGGCAATCGAGCAAAACACTGAGCACTCGGTGCTTATTACGTTGAGTAGGGCAAACCCTGATTGAATTACGTTCTCGACACAAACATATCTATGTGGTTACTGATACTGATAGTCAGAGACACAAAAGAGGCATCTTCATGGATTTCAGAGATCGCATTTATTCTTCTGCACAGTCGGTTTCTTCAGGCAATAAACCATGCAAAAATATTTGAGCACACAATTTGGGCAGTGGCTCTTGTTTTCTTAGATCACAAAGCTGGACACACAATCTGCACACACATATATAGGTATTCATTTCTGGCTTTGACCTCACTGTGAAAGCAGACATAAGGGCCCTTTCCAATTCCATTATCCCAAATAAACATGATTATTCAAACTTGACTTCTTTTTTTTAGACACAAATGACAATAAACACGATTATTAGTGGGATTTGAATCGCGATTTGATGTGGTGGTGCGATGTGTGGGAACGCTCCACTTCACACTCTTATATATTGTTTAATCCCACAATGCACTGTCTGCTCTCGCTCTGACTGACAGGAAGTGCTGTGCTTAATTTATAATGTCTCCCTGCATGGGCCACCCTCAAGGACACACCCACCACTTGACCACAACTGCTAACCACAATCGGCTTACCATTTTTTAACCTGCTTGAATGCGAGCTAAAAAAAAGGGGGGGGTGTGAATCATGATTCAAATTGTGATTATTTAGACAGTGGAAATGGCCCTGTAGAGGTTTTTCACATGACGTCACCTGACCGCCAAAGACTAATTAGCATGTCTGCAAGAGCGTCCAAATCCGCAGAAGCGCATGCAAATATCAAATCTGAGTATTTCCATTGGACATTTGATGACTCAAAGGCACGCACGTTCAACATACATCTGCGTGAATTGAACGCTGACCGTCAAGAAGCATGTGACATAAAAGCCTCTATCAGTCTATCGTGGTTGTTGCAACTTACAAGAAGTGCTTCATGGGGGTCAAGATCAGAGCAAAGGGTTCACAAGACAGTTAGGGAGGCCTTCTCAAGGATGTCTCATCAGAAAGACCAATCTCTTGAGAATGCAAGGAGGGCAAGAAAGGGCCAATAGACCGATTGCGCGACCACTGTTTACATGCCAACACGTGACTTATAGTGGGTATTTTTGCATCTCATTAATGGTGCAGATCAACGATGGAAATGTACAAAGAAGAATGTGGACAATACAATAGTCTTCTTTGCTCATTTCCACTCCTGTTCTGCACCATTAATGAGATGCAAAAATACCCACTATAAGTCACCATGATGGCATGTAAACAGTGGTCACGCAATCGGTCTATTGGGTATGTTTTGTTTCTACTTCTACCCACCTGTGCGTATGTTCTCTCTATGGTGGACCGCTGTTTGCAAAAATCCCTGCAACAATATGGAAACATGTAGAGGAATAAACTTCATGCACATGTATACATCAACTAATATGGGTCAACTTTGGAGTTAACAGTAGAATGTCGCTATAAACGAACACCAATATACCGAACATTTGGCTATAATGAACATGCCATTTGGCTTGCTCCCAATTTTACGTCCGTGGATATGCGGCTTGCGGCTGCAACTACTATATAGGGCCTAACGAACGACCGCTATACCGAACAATTTTCATGGATCCCGGGATGTTCGTTATAGCGATGTTCCACTGTACTTGTACAAACAATGATCACAAACTGCAATGCAATTGAGAGAAAATTTTAAATGCATTATCTCTGGAAGCACTAAATGTGCACTAATAAATTACTTTTCTGTGTGTAATGACAAGGATGTTGTCAATTGTGAAATAAGGAAGTGGTTGAAGGAATTGAAAACAATGCTTCATCATACAATTTTGTACTAGTTCTGCTTTCAAATGCCTGCCTGCCTGCCTGCCATTTGAGGTTAGAACAAACATGTAGGCCTACCGTACATGCAGGCTTGAATTGTTTCTCTTTTCAACAAATTACAGGAAGGGGTCTCAACCAGTGTCCCCAATGCATGCGACATTGATTTTGCAGGAAGCAATTGGTTAGCCTCAGGAGTCAGGACTTTTAAAGCTGAATTTAATTTTTTACAGTCAAATGTTGATACGTTTTTGTTTCATCTCTCATCTGGATGATGCGTGATCAGTTGAGCAAACCAGAAGCTGACTTAATCTGTTTTTCTAGATCTTTCCCAAAATGACTCCTCAGGTACCGGGGTATCTGAGAGCCCTCTGACATGGATCGGACTACCGGTCGACCAATGAAGACATTTTTGACCCAAAAATTCAACTTGGATTTTGACCCAATTTCTGACACTTTCAACAGGTCTGCTTCCGTCAGAATGTTCAATATTTGACCTCAAATCTGTTTTTCCAGATTTTTATCTCTCTCCGAAAATGACTCTTCAGGTACTGTACATGTATCTGAGAGCCCTGCAAACTGCTTACTGACTAAAAAATCCAAAAAACAATTATCAGAAATTAGGAGGGTCTGATATTTCGATCCCAGCAGGACCTTTCTCAACTAGGCTTTCTGTCTAGTTTGAGAGAGGTCCTGCTGAGATCTACATTGTAAATGTCAGGCCCTCCTTATTTTCAATTTCATGAAAGTCACACTGACCTTATCTCCTCCAGTAAGTCCGATTCCTGCTGGAATTTGCTGTGGAGATAAGATAACTGTTCTCCCTGCACCGTCCGTAGCTCCTGGCAGAGTTTGAGCTGAGGAAGACCAAAAATGAGCACACACAGATTCCGATCAGAATTTGTCAAGTGTAGTACATGTACTGCGTAAATCTATGGCAGGTTACATTCACCTGGCAATGGCATTCTTCCCGCAAACGCTTTTCTGGCAGTTCCTACAGTACTGGAGTTATACGCCCGGACCTATAAATTCTTGTAATGTAGTACTGTAGTGTAGGCCAGGCCCTTTTCATGTGTACACATGCATGAACTGATGTAAGTACACCCATGGAGGTACTGTACTGTCTGTAGAAACAGATTCACCCAATACAAAGCCTTACAATGGCACAGATATTAAGTACTT
This sequence comes from Luidia sarsii, assembly GCA_949987565.1. Classification (NCBI taxonomy): domain Eukaryota; kingdom Metazoa; phylum Echinodermata; class Asteroidea; order Paxillosida; family Luidiidae; genus Luidia; species Luidia sarsii. The sequence goes on along the minus strand of OX465102.1, from coordinate 19,733,566 downwards.
TTACTTCATTACTTCATACTTGTATTAAATTACTCTACCTTTGCCATACTAACACTAGTAGTACTACTAGTAGTAGTAGTACTAGTAGTAGTAGTACTCACTAGTAAGTAGTAGTACTACTACTACTAGTAGTAGTACTAGTACTATTGTATTACTACTAATAGTAGTAGTATAATAACACAGTCTGACTCTGAGTATGACAAAAGGACTGGTTAGTGGTTCTGTGACTGTGTACAGTACCTGGTACAAGTTTTGAAGCATGAAACAAGTGCACACGTAATATAAAAAGTAAACTCCACGTACAATTCACTTAGTGCTAGACCTAGGCCAAGTACAAGTTCAAGGTCAATTTTGAAGAAAAAAAACCACACGCAACAAAAACAGGTGGTGTGGCCTCCAAGTTACTCAGACCACAGACACTGTGACTGTGCAGAGTCGAGTGAAAACGGCAGGATAGTTCGGCTAAAGTTACAAATACAATAACAAAATGTGCCCAGGACTTCATGTTGAACTTGAAGTGGACGAATGTGGGAATGCTCACCTTCCTCGGCGGTGGCTCTACATTTCCGGCCGTTTCCGTCATTTTGAGAGAGAAGAAAAAGAAGACTTCGTCATTCACAAACTACAACATATACAAACTAGTACAAGTACAACTGTGCAGTCAACTGTCCATGCCCATATGCACACGCATAGGCCGCATCGCAAGTTCTAGTGACGTTGGTTTTTTTTAAACTCCGCTCCAACTTCGAAGAAGACCACTTCGAATGCTTTCCCGACAATATCTTCCAGACGTCTAAATGATGAACGTTCAGTCGAGAACGTATCCTTCCCGAATCCTAGCTGATATGACATTCAGGAAAACCGCAGCAGACAGAATATCACAAGATTTGTTTGCGGTAGAGAACAGACGACTCTCACTGCGAATAGCGACTACAGAAAAGTGACAGGAAGCAGTGATATTCGACGTAGACGACAGAGGGCGCTATTTCATTTTAACATAGAGCTTCTTTCATTTTTGTGAGTTTTACATGTGCTGTGATTTTGTCCTCACAAGTCCACTTTTCTTTTCAGAAACCTCATCACATTATATACTATTCTAAAGCTTACATATTGAGCTACATTTCTGTGCAGAAATAAATCCTCCAGGGGCTTTTGGAAAAAAATTGCGGCCATTTTTAATCTCTCATTTGAATGCATTTTAATGATCTCACATGGGGTGCAGAACACTATATCGAGCTCCCATTGAACACTGTACAAAAACACTCACTTTCAAAGACAATTATTCCACACCCAGAAGTTTCTCAGTTCTTGTAGCTTTACTGAAAATTGTAGGTTGCACCTTCATCTCTCAGATTCTTTTCAATTTTTGTGCCCTTAGGCGATTAGTATTTTGGTAATAACCCCCAGAAAAAAAACACCCCCAAAATGTGTAGCTATCCAAGACGAATTCCTGCAAGGATTTTGGGATGTACCCCTCCACTTCTACAGCCAAATAGGGCCATATTTAAAGCCAGATATGGTCCAAATTACAAATGAAATTGAAGATTGAACCCCCAGGTTGTCTTAAGCTTAATTTATTTGAAAATGTATCAGTTAATTGCCATCTTGGATTTAATTAGTGTGCTGCACCCCTTGACAGCACAGTGGTAAACAAATTGTAAGGGAGAGAGAATTTTCAAAAAAAAACTTATCTAAATTACATACCTTCTCAAATAAACAATAAAAAAAGAAACAGGTAAAAGGCTTTTAAAAATCAGATATAATGTTTTTACTTTATTCAAGAAAATATCCAATTACAAATGCACTCAGATACAAATGCACAAAGAAACAACTGTTAGCACTTTCATTCATTTCAAATATATAAATCACTACCATTCCTGTGTTGGTCAAAATAATGTACTGTCTGACACCATCAGTTGTATTCAATTCTCAAGTTGTTTCAATCAAACACCAGCCATAATTTGGACAGTCTGAAGTGAGGCTGCATTCATTCAAATGCTGATACAAATCACCGTGAATTCCAATTTTCACGGGAACTGATCAAGTCTTTGATTGTGATACCAAATGGAATAGTGAACAAGTTACCCATTCATGGGTTTTATCAGGGGTTAAATACATCATTCGAGAGCAAGTTTATGTCACATACCAAAAAGCATTGTTTCATCTTGCCAAGATGAGTTTGTGTGAAGATTGAGTTCCTGCATAGGCTGCTTATGAAATGAGGGCTTAGGCTAGGGCTTAGACGTCGGTCATATTTATCTTACTTGTTATGTCACAGGCATCTAGAAACAAGTGTTTGGCCACAGTTTCTTGGTGAGTACTCTGCACTTATCAAGCCAACAAAGTGACAAACTTTCAAATTCGGTGACAAACCACAACCTGGATTTTCAGGTTTTGTCAGACAGAGGAGACAAAGCCTGAGCCCGAGCCTGATCCACATTCTACCTTTTCCTACCAGAATATTAAAAAATTTGGTCATATTTCATCATGATAATCAATACTAAGATATGTATTTAAGCAGCACTTAACCACTTCGCGCCGGGACCTCCGAATCCGGAGGTCAATTGGATTGCCTTTGCAACGGGGCCGTCCGAATCCGGACACCACTATTGTCCACATTCTAAACAAAGACTCTTTTCAGCTTAGAACAAAGCAATACGAATCAGTACAAAGACCCTTTTTGACGCAAGTTGCCACATAATTTGAAAGATTAGCAGCAGTAATTGTGCAATTGTGGGACTTTTACTGTGGAGGATCGAGGGATACCGCGCTGCAGCTGAAAGCACGCGGGGGACATTGTCTTTGCATGCCACACAGCCAAACGGTCGTCGGTCTGGCATTGGAATTCCACCCACATTCTTTACCGTAATCTGTACGCTCGTTTGTGGCCGACCAACTCGAAGTTTTGACTGCCTGCAAGTGGAGGCTGGAGTCTGCGGTCAGGGATTGTCAGCAGCGTACACGCACGCACACACACACGTCCGTTACTGTCCATTGACGACGCACAAAGGGCCCTTTTTCGAACGGATAATCTCTTGACAAAAGCCACAACGACGTCCGAATTGTGCCAGGTTTTACTCTATTGTCCCCATAGTATACCCTTATCGATTTATTTCACAGAAATATATTGTTGGTCCGATTGTTTTAGCAAGATTTTAAAATGATGCATTGTTCAAAAACCCCCGTATGGCGGTCATCGGCGCTGAAAAAACCCCCGGCGCGAAGTGGTTAATACATAGGTATAATTACATATGATTAAAAAAATTCCCAAAGAAAATTTTACAACTGTTTTTTTAACCAAAGACCTCTGTTTCAACATACTAGGTATACTAAGCCAGGGGTCTCAGGTTGAACTTCTTATCAAATCTGGTTTTCTTTGCTATTGCCAGATATTTTCACAAATGTTCCTTTGTTATTTCACATCTAGATAGCATGTAGAAATATGCACTGTGATATTTGTTCAATTGCAGCAGACAGGGGGACAACAAATGATTTTTCTTGTCATACGCATTCTCCTCAAGTCTCTTCTTAGTCATCTTTCACAAGAGAAGACTTGAAGGTTTGGACAGTGGAGGCACAATGTGGAAAGTTTACAGTGACATGGTAGTAACTCTATTAACTGGCTCTTATCAAAAGCTGGTAACTTTTTTATTGGCAAAGGAATATGTCTCGCAGAAGAGCCGGTAAATACAGTGACTGGCTCTTGTCACTGACTCACTACCTCTCGAAAGAGATGACCCTTTTTTTACATCATTTTGTTGCAACTGCGCCCCCACCCTGGTACGTTAATCCAGGTCTCCGGTTCAAGTCCCAGTCCAGTCAAAGTTTTCTTTGACAATTATTTGTCAATTTGTTCAAAAGTTCCCAGTCAGTTTTTCCTTTGATTGTTTAATTTCATGTCTGAATTTGTCTGCATTGATTTTAAGACTGATAGTAACCATTCTCCTGGACTTGACTTTTGGCTGTACACTTCTGCCAATATGGGCCCTGAACAATTATTGTGTAACTGGTATTACGAATGGTCCAGTCAATTTTTTGCAATGGTTGAGGGAAAAAACAAAAGCAAAGATAGGCACTGCAATGTGCCTCCTTCGGGGATGTAAGTGACCGACTAAGTCATTTTTCCTGAAAATCCCCGATGGCCAATAAATTGTGCGACTGCGAGTGAGCGCTTACGTGATCGAGAGATGCGATTGCGAGATTCACAGCAGGGAGCAGGGCCCTTAATTTTTAGGGTTTTAACAGATACAAATTTAGCAGTATGAGATACCACTTTGACATAAGAAAAGAAATAAAAAAATCACAGCATTTCCGGAATTTTCCGGAAGTCTTACATCCCTGCTACTTGATGAGAGTGGCTGTGGCGTTCAGGAATCCTTGCTGGAACTTGGGCTGGGAGAAGCGTCCCACCGAGGCACGGGCGTTCCGCCGGATCTCCAGTCTCTCCACCGGCGTCATCCCAAGCACCGTCTCCATGGCGTCCGCGTAGCTCTGGACGTCCGCCGCCAGGAAGCCTGTGGGTTTGCCCTCAAAGTCCACCACAATGTCCATCTTGGGACCCCCTGAGTCATGGGCCACGATGACCGTGCCGGCAGCCATGCACTCCACCACACCTGCAGGGAGGGTGAATGAGGGAGAGATGGGGAAAGGGAGAGTAAGAAAGAGAGGGAGGGAGGGAGAGAGGGAGAGAGGGAGAGAGGGAGAGAGGGAGAGAGTGAGAGAGGGAGAGAGGGAGAGAGGGAGAGAGGGAGAGAGGGAGAGAGGGAGAGAGGGAGAGAGGGAGAGAGGGAGAGAGGGAGAGAGGGAGAGAGGGAGAGAGGGAGAGAGGGAGAGAGGGAGAGAGGGAGAGAGGGAGAGAGGGAGAGAGGGAGAGAGGGAGAGAGGGAGAGAGGGAGAGAGGGAGAGAGGGAGAGAGGGAGAGAGGGCGAGAGGGAGAGAGGGAGAGAGGGAGAGAGGGAGAGAGGGCGAGAGGGAGAGAGGGAGAGAGGGAGAGAAGGAGAGAGGGAGAGAGGGAGATAGGGATAGGGAGAGAGGGAGGGTAAGAGAGAGGGAGAGTATAAGAGAGATAGAGAATGAGGGAGAGAGAGAGGTAGAGAGGGAGAGAGGGATATAAAGAGAGGGAGAATGAGGGAGAGAGGGAGAGGGATGGAGAGAGGGGGAGAGAGGGGGAGGGCGAGAGGGAGAGAGGGAGAGAGAGAGAGAGAGAGAGTAAGAGAGAGGAAGAATGAGGGAGAGAGGGAGACAAGAGAGGGAGAGAGGCAGGGCAAAAAAGAGGGAGAGAGAGGGAGAAACATATTATACATCAATGTGGAATTTCCCCTGGTCCCACATTTTCCAAAGTGGTTGTTCCACATTTTTTTTGTGTGTGTTCTGTTCACATCTCAATCCCTCTACTAGAATGGACAACCTTTCCTAGCATCCCAAATGGCCAGGAGGTACGAGGTTCTGGCTCCATGATGTAGAAAGAACTCCCATGGCCTTGGACCCACCTATTCCAAAGTGCTCGTTCCACATGGTGTGCAGGCCAATGGTGGCCGAGGCCAGGTGGGCCTTCAGCTCCTCAAAGGGCACGTTCAGGAGGAAGTCCACGCTGGGTCCGACCCCCAGCTCCTTGCACAGCTCCCGCAAGGCCTCGATGCGATCGGCGTCGGCCCGGTTGCGACAGCTGCCGATCAGCTCCAGCCTGAGGGCGCCGTTCTCCGCCGCTTCTGACGACAACGGCGACGATGATGACGATGCGCTTCGTCGCCGTCGAAGGAGCTCGGCAAAGGCGCGGACCTGCAGCGGGTGGTCCTTCTCCGGCCGGAACTGGGCCACGGACGCGATGACGTGGCAAGTCCGGCCGGCTTCGGAGTCCAGCGGCTGGCCGAGGAAGGCGTCCGTGTCGCAGGGCGGGTACACGATGCCGGTCTTCCCCGGCACCCGCCAGATGCTCCGGATGTGGCCGTCCGTCCAGGACGAGTTGACCATGACCGCGTCGCTGCAGGCGCCCACCAGCCCGTAAGCCGCGGCGAAGAGGTGATAGTAGACCAGCTTGAGGCTGCTCAGGAGGCGACTGCGGGCCACCACGCCCGGGTTGTTGTAGGCGCGGTCCCGCCGGGCCACCCGTCCCAGCATGTCGGCGCTGATGGTCGGGTAGTGGACGTAGCACCCAACCCGGCAGCCGGCCAGGTACTTGAAGAGGGGCAGCGTGAAGGCGTAGCCCATGGAGTCCAGGTACACGTCTGGCGCGCAGCGGGACAGCGCCTCCCAGCCCAGCCCCAGCGAGCCCAGGCTCTGGCCCAGCAAAGTGAAGTAAGGGTAAGTGGCTGCCTCCACCATCCAGCGCCGACGCAGGAAGACAAACTCCACAGGGCGGGCGATGTCGATGTCAAAGCGTTGCTTGGCCTTGCGCAGGATCTCCTCCCCGCTCACATTCTGGTCGCCCGTGTACACCACGCACCTCACAAAGGAATATCTATGGAGAGCAAAGAAAACAAAAAGAACCATGAACAAAAAACAAAAATAGTCAAACAAATCGAAGAAATACTGACTGGGGAAGAGCACTGGTATGCAAAGATCTCGGGTTCAAATCCCAGTCCAGTCAAAGATTCTTTGGCATCTGTTGAACTTCAAACAAAAAATTACTTCAGAGCACTGGTACGCAAAACCAGGGTCTCGGGTTCAAATCCTGGTGCAGTCAGTTTTCTTTGCCATTAAAAAAAAAAAAACTTCAATTCATACCAATAGGTTGCAGAGTGCTCACTGACTCAAAACCCCACAATGCACTGCTCACACTCTGACTGACAGAAAGTGCCATGCTTGGTTATATGTCTCCCTGCATGGGCCACCCTCAAGGACACGCCATTTTACCACAATTGCAAACCACAATCGGCTCGCGTTTTTCTGCCTGCATTGCGATTTTTTTAACCTGTATGAACGCGAGCATAAAAACTGGACAGTGGGAATGGCCCTACAGTGCATAGATGAAGTCTTGTCGTGATTCAATGAGGGTTTGCCCTACTCAACGTAACAAGCACAGTCCTCAGCGCCTTGTCCTCACCTTTCCTGCAGGGCGGCTATGGCGCACCACAGCACCCTCTCTCCCCCTCCGCCCGCATTACAGTATGGGTGGAAGAACCCAACCACCACCACCGGCTCCTGCCCGTCGCCCTCCCAGAGGTGGGCGTGGCGGCCCCCACTCCGCCCCCGCCAGCGAACCCACTGCCGCAGGGCGTAGAAGAGGAGCAGGAGCCCCAGGGGGAGGGCCAGCAGTGCCGGGAAGAGCAGCACGCCCAGTCCCAGGGGGAGGGCGAGCAGTGCTAGGAAGAGCATCATCGGCTTTGGGTTGGACCGTTCAGACACCTGCAGCCCCGAAAAAAGTTTGTAAAACAGATTGACTGTACATTGTGCACGGTGGGTGAAACAATATAGGAGGGTTTGCGGTGACACCGTGTGTAAGGTCTCCTAAAGAAGAGGTATGGTTCTGAAAAAGAACCTGAGTGATAACTCGACGTTCTCGACCACTTGATGATAAATTTGAATTGTGTAGTGATATGTGATGTGTACTCACTAGCTTGATGTTGCCTGTAATTGAACGTTATACAGTCAATTCAAATGAGACAAGATACAACTAATACTAGTAGTAGTAGTAGTGGTAGTAGCAGTAGTAGTAGTAATAATACAATTGCCAATTTTGACAAGTTACTTGTCAAAACTCCGCCCACTTTCCCCGTTAAGGACCCATATAGCGCCCTCTGCCGAACAATGTCGAAAATAATGTCTCAGTCAGTGTAAACGCAACAATTTCAGCAACTCACTTCGCCATGCTCCGCCTGAAAATCCTATCACTTACCTGATAAATGGCTGCAAGAACTATGCAGCGGGGCTTTCATGACACCAGAAAGCCGCAATTTCGAAATTTGGAAACGAAGAGAGAACTAGAACTTGACCTTCCTCCCTCCATGCAAGTGACGTGGACCTTCCTGACGCAGACGATTTTTAGTTTTCTGTTTTCTGACGAAATACACGACGGCTTCAACCATAGGGAACATCCAATACAGCTGGTTCACGGCATTTGTTGCTGCAGGCGTGCGTGTAACCAATGTGCTGGGAACCAGTCAGGTGCTTAGCCTCATACAAGTTGTTAAAAGATGCGTCAATTAGGTAGTTACATTAAAAAAGTATAGAGGGTTGGGGAAATACTGTTATATCTAATGCTTTTAACTGTTTGGAACCATAAAATTAAGATCTAGACCTAATTTTAATAAAACCTGACATATTTTATATATTGAAAGGTGCAATGATGTGAAACTTGAAAGTTCATGCCCTTATCTGCGTGGAACAATTAATTCCAAAAAAATTACGACTGAAAAGAGTCTGCCATGTTGTTATCGTATATCTTGTCTATGGTTGTATCGACATAAACCATGTGTGGGTTTTTTTCAGCGAGGTGTTTGGCACAGACGTCAGCGTTGGCGATGAAAACAACAGACCTACCGTCACATCCGCACGACGATAATTCCTGACTAGACGGAGATCGATCGTCCATTCTCCCGATCGGAGCTCATCGAGATAGGCCATGGCGTTCCTCGGCAGCGACGAGACTGACGGGAGCCCCTTCAGACGCGAGAAAGAGCGCATCTCGAGGAAATTCAAGACCAACTTGGAGGCCATCATTGCGAAGGTAGGGATCTACATGTACGAACTACGATGCTCCCAATGTGCAGAGGGTGAACAAGATGTCCGTCTAATTCCGACACTCCGGGCATATAGGGTGTGGTTGGCAAGGCTAAGGATTCTTCTACCAACGCTTGATATGTTTGTGTCACTCGGCATTGGACTAAGGAGTTGATCTACACCATGATTTAGTCTTTATGGCTAACTGCAGATTGTACATTTTAACATTACAATACAAAAGATGTACAATTTACCAATACCATTTATTTATTTTAATTTCCAGAGATGAAAGGAATCATTCCTGTTGTGTATTTCGATTTAATGATGAGTTACCTTTTTCTCCCTCTGTTGCAGTATGATCGGCCTTTTGATGGCAGCGATGTTCTCAACCTAAATGACATGAGCATAGTTCAAGACAAAGGTGCTTATGTCATACTCATATGTTACTGTTAGGATCATGCATGGCTAGCAATCCCCTGGGAATACCCTGATTACCCCCCCCCCCCCCAAGTGTAGTAGGTTATCTGGGTTACCCCGAGTGAAACTGGAATACTCCCTAGTTGACCTCGATACCCCCCAAGTAGACCCACGTGTGACCCCAATTAGACCCAGGTGACCCCCAAGTAGACCCGGAACTGAGCGCACACCTCACAGCTTGCCCCTCCCCTCACTGTCAACACTCTGCTGTTGCTGCCCTTTCTTGACACAGGTTTTCTGAGTGGCGTCCCCAGACAGATGAAGATCGGCATGACCAGACTGGCCACGGACAAAGCCTCCACGCACACGAACCCAGGTGACTATTGGGAGAAAAATGAGCCCAAATGACAGATGCGGGTTACGATACATAATTTTGTAGATAACACAATGTTTGCGTCATGGAGAATGTAATTCAATGAGGGTTTGTCCTGCTCAACGTAATAAGCACTGAGTGCTCAGTGCTTTGCATCATTGATATAACGTGATGTTTGCGTGAGCAGAATGTGATTCAATGAGGGTTTGCCCTGCTCAACATGATCAGCACCGAGTGCCGAGTGCTGAACCCTTACTCCAAGTTTGCTTTATGTGTGCGTGTACATATGCATGTGCTTGTTACGCAGGTTGTTGGAATTCAAACAGAGGCAGCACTGACTCTGCCCTGGGCAGCACTCGCTACAGTGAGAGTGAGGACACTTCAGGGACAGAGACAATTGCCACCTTCAGTTACCTGGTGAGTCAGTACATCGCTTCCAACCATTCCAATTTTGGGAAATCGTTCCTTCTTTTTTTTGGCCAAAATTTTATCACTCGGTCATCCACAGTAAAGGTCCCACATTAGCGCAATTGTTGCTGCTAATCTCACAATTCACGTGGCAACTGGCAAGTTACATCAAAATGGGTCTTTGTCATGATTTGTATTAATTTGTTCTGAGCTGAAAAGAGTCTTTGTTTAAAATGTGGACAATAGTGGTGCCCGGATTCGGAGGGCCCGCCGCATAGTAAAACCAACGGCACTCCGATTTCGGAGGTTAAAGTGGTTAAATCCCTCAAATCATGAAATGTTTTGTTTTTTTCTACACCAAGGATTCCAGGCTAGTCAGTGTGGAAGAAGTCGAGAAAGTTACTTCTGAGACAGAAGGTGAGTTTGTAATGACAGCCATGTCTAACAGACTACAGATTTTTGTTTATCAATCATTGAATGCAAACAACTTTTTTAAAATTTTAACTTTACCGACCATGTACCAGTAATCAAAAAGATTTGGTCGGAAATGCACAAGAAATTGGATGTAGAGTTTTCGCACCCAAAAAACCTCTGCTTTAGTAGGCAGAAAAAAGTCTGTTTGCCAAAGAATGATCCACTTGTGTTTTACGCTGAGTATAGAGTAGGCAAAGGCAATTCAAATGCATGGAAATGTGGCTGGTAAATGTAGACTTTGAATGCTGAGGAGTCATTCTCTTCGAAAGAGATGGGTGATGTGGTGTCAATACAAACTGCCCACATTGTGATATCCACCATGCAAACTTTTAGTCGAGTTCAGGCATGTGAACAAACCTGGCGGAGAGGTGGTGTGCAATCCTGTTTCCAAGTGCAGCGTTCTTGGGTTGTGATTGTGTGGTTCAAGCGCGAGAACAAGGTTCCGTGTGTAAAGAACAGACCGCCCAAACTCGGCCATTGAGTCTTATCTGCTGTGTTTTGTGTTTGCCTTTCCAATAGATATGTGGATGCAAGACAACTCCCAGTTGGACGATTCCGGCAATGAGGATGCCGATTCGGACCACAGTGGACCCATCTCCACCCCATCATCAGTCCGCTTAGCACGGCACCGCGAGAAGAACCAGTGGCAGCAGCAACAGCAAAAGCAGCAGAAGCAGCCAGCAAGCAATTCCGCGACCCGCACCTGCCCCACCGCCAGAGGAAACCTGTCCAAGAGGTTCTCGGCCGCGGACGTGGGGCGGACTGAGAGATCCCCGCCGAAGAGGTCGTTGACGAACCGACTTCGGACGCTTGAGGATGAGGAGGACGAAGGAGATGAGGACGAGGAGGTGGAGGAGGAAGAGGAGGTGGAGGAGGAAGAGGAGGAGGAGACCGACGATCCGTATGAATTCCGGGAGGAGCTGCCATCCATCCTTGAGGAGAGGAACAAGTTCCTCTCCAAGATGCGCTCCATCCTGGTAGAGAGCCTTGTGGACGGCGAGGAACTCAACGAGATGGACTCGCAGACGGACGACGAGGAAGAGGCCAGCTCGGAGGCAGTGGACAGCTCAGAGGCGAGCGGCGGAGTGTCCATCTCGGCCTGGTCCACCCTCCCCGCCTCCAGGACTGCCACACCAAACCGTCCTCCCCACCGTCAGCAGCCGAGGCTGCAGGACCCGGTCGGCGAATCGCTACACGGAAACCGGTCTCCCGGCTCTCCCCAAGGGGCCGGGAATCGTAGGAGGGCGCTGGAAGGGAGGGAGGCGGCCGCTGCGGGGCTGGGCTCGGACTCGGAGTGCAGCACCATCCTGGCAGGGAACCTCCCCGGCGCCAGGGAGGTGGTCCGTCCAGCGAGGCCCCACCGGGCTCTGGAGCAGCAGCCCGGAGGTCTGGATCGCAGTGGATCCTCTCAGCTGCCCTTCCAGGCACTGTGCAACAGCACCATGTTGAGTGACATCAGCCCCTTGGACGTTGACCTGCCTGGTCCAAAATTCCCCTCCGCCATGGGGAGCGAGCCACACGGCGGACGAGAGCTGCTGCTTCACGGCCAAGGGGAGATCGGCCGTGGGGAGGTATCCAAACAGAGAACCTCTGAGTCAAAGCGGGATCTCTTAGTCGTGGAAGGCGACTGCTCACCCGAGTACGAGTGTAGGACACCCAATGGACTCAGTCGTCCCAGAAAGCCAATGGATGTGGAGGTATCTGATACAGACATTGTTGAGAAAAAGCCAGACCCCATCGGCTTGGCTCGGACACCTTCTTCAACGAGGACGCCCGGCAGAACTGATCGCTGTGAGAGCCCTGGGGGTCAGATCACCCCCAGGGCTAGGCTGAAGAAAGGCGCCAGCTCTCTGAGGGGTTGCCGCCGGCCGCCCAGCATGTCCTCGCCCCGCTTTGACACCGAGGAGATCGTGAAGATCTTCCGGTCCCCCAAGCCTCTCATCATCCCCGGGGTGGACCTGAGGGGACTGGACGTGACGCCAAAGTCGAGGAAGGGCAAGCAGGAAGGGTCGAGACCCATCACGCCCAGGGCGCCCCTCAGGGACGCCCTGCTGCGTCTCCAAAGCCCATCCAGCCGACCAAAATCAGCCGAGTGCAGCGAGGCCCCCAGCGCTCAGATCTCTGACGAGCTCGGCCTGTGGAGTGAGACGCCGACTCGCCAATCGGGCCTCAAGGACAAGACGTTCATCGTGAAGCGGAGGTTTGCTGACAGAGAACCTCAAACTCGAGATGTGGACATGGTTGATGAATGGCTGGATGATGTCGGAGGGATTTCGCCAGTGGGTTGCGGCGACATCGGCAGCAGGACGCTTGTGGCAGAGACCCCGACAGAGCGTGAGCCAGAGCAACCAGTTGAGTCGGTATCGCCGTCAACACCACAGAAGTCCAAACGGACGAGCCGGACTCCGGCACCTGCCCATCCAGCTCAGTCTGTCAGCAAGCTCCGAACAAAAGTGAAAACCGAGCAGGGCGTGAAACGGTCGCCCAACTCCGATACATCTCCTCTCGATTGCGGGAGCACAGATGCTGCTCCGAGATCAACTCAATATCATCGGGAGGTGCGAGCGCCGACCAGGAGCCGGGATTCCAGAATCGCCAAAGAGTCCCTTGAAGGCAATTTGCCCAAAGGTCAGCCTCCTCGTCCAAAAGTCGCGACAGCCTTATCGACCCGGAACAAGAGGGATTCTCGAATCACCAAGCACATTGTGGACAGTGATTCTGATCCAGATCAGAATCTCCATCCAGAATCTCTGAAGCCTCCAGCAAAGAAAGGCACGGTCAAGGAACAGGCTCAGGGGCCGAAGATAGACTCTGGCAGAGCTCTCAAGGATCCTTTGGTGGAGCAGGATGAGCGCCACCTACTCGCTTCTTCTCAGTCGACAAGGCCATCGATTGATAAAGATGCCAGGAAGCATCAGTCGAGGACGTTGGATAAGAGTTCGCCTTCAACTCTCTCCTCACCCCTCAACCATATGTCCCTGGAGTCACCAGCAAGCGTTCATCACAGGCTGACTAAGTTCTCTGGGAGCAGAGGCTCCGAAAAGCGGAATGCCGGGAAGCGGGCCAGCTCGCCGCGAACGGAGCGAGCCAAGTCACCGTCCAGATTTCTGAAACTGAAAGCGGCTGCCAAGACCTCCGCCAGCACCGGTTGGGCAAGACACCATCGGACGCACCTGACCATCTGCCTCTCGGACAATACCTCTGAGGAGGAGGAGATGGAGGTGGATCCCTACTCCCTGACAGCAGATGAGTCGCCGCCAAGCCTCGACCTCCGTGCATCTAAACGAAAGCCGAGCCACCAGACGCCCAGGCGTCGCTCCGCCAAGGGAGCCGAGTCTACACCTTCGACGGGCGAGAGGCCCCTCCTGAAAAACAGCCATTCCGGCCATGCCAAGAAGCTCCTGTTTTCCCAAACTAAATTGGGGAGCCGTGTTGCCAATCGTAGTAGGTCCCTTCAACTGGATGACGAATCGGACCTGTCGGAGAGCAGTGAGAGCAATTGGTGGTGCAGTCGGTCCAAACAGCCGTCCGGGCTGAGGAACGCAGAGAAGCCTTCAGGCCCCGGGCAACCGGAGCCCGCTTCGAGCACTGTGCACAGGTGGAGCGAACTGAAAAAGCGCAGTCTGGACACCCCGAGTAAGGAGGCCCCAACGGGTAGTCCGTCTCCGATCGACCGGATGCGTTCGCCCGAGGAGATGCAGTGCAGGACGCCACCCAGATCGGCCTCCAAGCGCGTGCTGCGCCGCGAGCACTCGCAGTACTGCTCGGACGACGAGTACAACTCGTCGGGCGACTGCGCCCGTTTCTTTTCCTCCATACCGCAGACCGGGGCCAGTCCCAAGGGTTGGCCAGACGCCGACCGGCCATCGGGCAAGGGCAAGAGCCCCAAGCTGAGCAGGGGCAGGCCGGGGGGTGAGCTAGCACCACCGGCCCCCTCCCCCAAGCACAAGACGACCATCCGCTGCGGCCGGGTCATCTCCACGGCTAAGCTGACTCCGTCCATCTCGACTCCGTCCCCCCGCCGGCTCAAGGCGCGCTCATCGCAGGCCACCCAGAGAGCCCGAAACACTCCCTCGGCATCGCCGGTGGCGAGGAGAGACCAACCCGGCGAGTTCATCTCAAAATCGAGCAAGTCTGTCGGTCGAGTTGTCGTCCCCGAGCTGTCCGCAAAGACGACCGCTCGGAAGCTGATTGCCTCTCCCCCTCCGAGAAACTTCAGCGATGCCATCACCGGAGAACCCGCGTCTAGCCCCCTGCGGGCCAACGGCTGCAACATGAGCACCTCCTACACGTGCCAGGGGCCGGGCCATTGCACCAAGCCCTTCTGCTTCAGCTGCGTCCTGGTAAACTCTTCTGATAAGTGCTGAAGGCTGAAGGCTGGATGACAACTCACTATTAATGAGTAGAAGGTTTGCGGTGACACCACGTAGCACTTCTCTTTCAAGAAAGAGTGTGGCTCTGAAAAGAGCCGGTGACTCAACGTTTCGGGCAGTGTACTCTGCCCGTTGTCAGGAGACAGCTGTCTCCTGACAAAGGGCAGAGCACACACTGCCCGAAACGTTGAGTCATCGGCTCTTTTCTAGAGCCACAACCCTCAAGCCTTCTTGAAAGAGAAGTACTACATGGCATTACCACAAACCCTCCACTTAGTATTTCCACCATGTGAACCTTCAAGTCTTTTCTGACTAATGGAAACAAAAGCCAACCAGCGACTTGCCATTCCTGACTCGGAACTTTAAATCCTGTTCCAGTTTGTCAGCCATGTTTATGGTCCCTTATCCTGGAACCTTCACACCACCAGGAAAGTGAAAGCAAGACGGTCCCCCAAAGACATTGCTCAAAGTCTCACAACTCATTCCACAGCATTGAGCCATTCTGGGGGGTCTTCAAAGTTCAAAGGCAGAGTGGATATAGAGGCATATGTTTCAATGACTGCAACTCTTCAACATAAGCCACAATGCCATTTTTCTTAAGACTTAGCCTAGACACCAATCACCGAAACCTGCCTTAATAGTCAAACCAGAATTAGACATCAGTTTTGTAGTCCTCGATCAACTTCATGTGGGGTTTTTCTTTAAACTTTTTCAAGTAAATCATTTTTGAAATTTGCAAAGAATCTTTATTCTCCTAACTTGTACATATTTGATTCTGTGTTTTTACAGCACCTTTTCAAAGTGTAGATGTTTTTTGGTACAGTGGCTGATTTCCAACATGATTTTTGAATACAGCATTGTAACACCGTAGTTTACAGTGTTCTAACGTCTTAATTGATGGTATTTTAATGCTGAAATAAGAATTATTAAACTGTAATAGGCGTTATAATGCCATTATAAGATGTTATAACGCTCTCATGACAAAAAAAATAGCTTGGCAGACATCAGTTTCCGTATCCGAGGAATGAATTGAATAATAATGATTGATAATTTATTTATGACATTCCTGTGGAATATTTTGCATGTACCGGTGCTGTAGACTGATCCCATCGGGCCTGTGTGGCTGCTGTCATAGCCGGGGCCATTCAGAGGTCAGGATCTAGCCTTCTGCCCGCAGGCTGTACAGCAGTATATCTGATAGGTGGTGCCAGTGGCTGGGTAAAAGTGGCCACCACCTATGACAGTCTTGGGAGCCCTCTCGCAAATCAGTCTGTATAGACCAATTGCGCGACCACCATTTACATGCCATCGCGTGACTTATAGTGGGTATTTTTTTCATCTTATGTGGCACAGAACAGCAATAGAAATGTACAGAGAAGAATGTGGACAATTATGATAGCCTTTTTTGCTCATTTCCACTCCTGTTCTGCACCAAATGAGATGCAAAAATACCCACTAAAAGTCACCTGATGGCATGTAAACATTGGTCATGCAATCAGTCTATTGAAAGGCACATTTTTTTTTACAATGGTTTTGCATGGTGGAGGTAGTATACAGTGTGGAAAGTTTGCAGTGACACTCTTTAGAGGAGTATGGCTTGGAATAGAGCCGGTATGTTGAGCCAAATGTTTCAATTCCCCTGTCCGAAACATTGAGTCACCATCTCTTTTCAGAGCCATACTTCCCAAAGGAGATTGACTTGACTTACAATGTAATACATGCTGTCATTTCATTCTTTCCACAGGGACTTTTAAGGTTACCGCGTCATAAATCTTGTGACAATTGAATTTGGTTATAAGCCTCACTTCATTCTTACGGAGGGTATCACGCCAACAAGAATGATTTTAGACTTTGGTTGAAAGTGATTTTTTTTTGTATATAAACAAAAAAACAGTATGACCAAATGCACTTATGCATAGAAATTGTTAATGCCTTGCCTGGTTAGTGACTGGTTGTCTAAATTTGGGGAAAATCATTTTTCCTCATATTTAAAAACTGACAACTTTATTTGGGCAAATTACACCACTTTTAATATTTTGGAGGATTTACATTTGGATTATGTGATAATTGTTTTTTCTGTATTTTAAAATGTGTTTAGTGTGGTGCCAGTACTGTATAACAAGTATGTGAATTTCATTTTATTTTTGCAATTTTCTAAGAGAATAAAATAATTTACTTCTTGATAATATTAAATCCAGATGTTTGGTTTTTGTCCTGCTTTTTAAGGATACATACATGTCCAGAAATATTTTCCACCTTGTGGTGAAGATTATGAATGGCCCAATCTGTGGTTTCCTTAAGGAATCGCTATATTGTAAGGTAAAAAAAACCTGCAAATTAATCCCTGTGGATTAGGTTTGATGAACACATCCTTCACTTAATGAATATGAAGCATACATTTTGGCAGTAAATCAACAGGTTTAGGGATGGGTCTGCAGGAAAACCCAGATGTTTTCAGAAACTTTTGTACACGACCAATTATGCGTTTTTGTTGCATGATCCTGTGATGACATCACAAATTTGCTGATGAATATTGAAATTCTCAGAATAAAAACTGCAAATATACTCCCAGAATGAGTGTGAAAAACAGCCGATTGTTGAATAAAATCATCATTAATAAAATCAAAAGTGGGAGTCAGGAACGCATTACATAATGCGACGCATTCTGATGGGCACTATACACCTGTCCTACGGTAACTTTGTGGGCGGCCCCTTCTGACAATTGTAAAGAGTAACCATGGTAACCTCCGTTGTCAAGCCAACAAAAGGGCATTCCACATTCGCCTGAGGTCATTGTCTGTCTTTGATTTAGAATCAAACCAATTATTCAAAAGCAATCTACTTTGAAAAGGGGCACTTACGTAACGACACTTGCAAGCGATATGGACAACAAGATCAACTTACCATACGTCGTTAGCCTTTATTTATTCATACATTTCTTGACAACTTCCTGAAGAAAAAAAACACGTAAAAAACAAACCAGGTACGCATCACATGTACTAAACTTTGAACAAATCAGACTACTAATGTGCCAAACTAAAAAACACAACATAACAAAGGTATTTTCAAGTGATGCTCGTTAACAGGATGGGGAGGCGGAGTCAGCTTAAGCCACTCCCCTAACAACACCGCCCTGTCGAAGCTTAAAGGGTCTCTCCAATAGGTATCATAGTCAAGCTCATTTTCTGCTGTCATCTATGGTTCTGAAGTGTACAAACATATTGGCAAGCTTCTTTTTCTCAGAAAGTGGTCATCTTTTTTTACCTTTAAAACTTATCCTTATAAAAAATGAGGGAGCTATTGTAAGGTCATGTCAAGAACCCACAAACAAAAAAACAAATTAACTTTCAGACTGCAAATTAATCCCTCTGGATTAGGTTTGATGAAAAACTCCTTCACTTAATGTTTATGAAGCATACATTTTGGCAGTAAATCAATAGGTCTGCAGGAGAAACCAGAAATTTTCAGAAACTTTTGTACACAACCTGTTCTGTTGCATGATCCTGTGCTGACAACACAAATTTGCTCATGAATATTGAAATTCTCATTAGCCTAAAAACAGAAAACTTGCAAATACATCCCCAGAACATGTTAGGAACATTGCAAAACAGAGACCCTTTAAAGAGACCCTTTTTTGCAGAGACCCTTTAAAGCATAAAAACGCCACAACATTCAGAAAGACTGTGCTAAAATAGGAGTATAGTTTCTTTAATATAATTATATGGACCGTAATTTTCGGAATATAAGCCATGGCTTATAAGTTGATTTTGACCATACAGATTTTATTGCGGCTTATATGCCGGTGCGGCTAATACGCCGGGGTGGCTTATACACTGGGGCGGCTTATACACCGGGGCTTGAAGAATGAAACTGACATCAACATGCATGTGAATGGGACACTTCTTTTTTACCAGAAAAGAGAAATGTGACCCACTCTGCACAAAAAGGGCTCCTGAAGTCGCACCGTGCCTTTGTGCGTAAACGGTTGTTCCATCCAATGTTTGATTTCTGGGTTTTTTTTTACTTTGCTACAGTTGATGTCCATTCTTTCATAATCAGTTGGAGGAACCGTCAATTTCCATCAATAAAGACAAAAAATATAGCATTTTGTGAGCTTCACCTTGCCACTTTTATCTGCCAGTAAAATGTTTCAATAGCCATTTCTGCATAAGGCGTTTCATTTTTGGTGACAGATATCACTACATGATTCTCGATATATCTCAGGAATGGAATGTACTACAGAGGTCAAACTTGCAAGCTTATTTCACGCTTATTTCATGCTCGTTCTGACTATGGGTGTAACTTAAAATATTTTGTGTTAGACTTAAGGGTCTTTTTTTACAGAGCCAGTCACAAATATCAATGATTACCTGAGGCAATTCATTAACAAAACCGACAATTCAACAAAACAAGGGACAAAACAACGTCCCAATTGGTAGTCAATTGTAGCGTTCACTTACAGTTGATCCTGTCAAACCAATGGACGAAGCTGCATGCCTGTAAAATGCCTTGAGTAACATTGCCTAAGAAAAGTTAAACAAGTTTGGGGGGTTTTCAAAGATTTTGTAGAAATTATACTGGCATGTTTATCCTCTGGGATCTAAATTTCATCAAAAAGCTGGTGTCAGCTATCAATTTTAATTTCAAGGAATGACAGTATGTACACATTCCACACATTACAAATTGGTTTGAGTGCCAAGGGCTAAATACACAAATTCATACTATGTACATCGACGTGGTTCATTTAGCATATCAAAGAGAAATTGTTTTCAGGATTTCTACGAATGAAAGGAACGCCGAACTACTAGAGCCCTCTGGGAAATAGAGAGCAGCGGATAGACCATTCTAGAATGCTCATTCTACACCGCATACATTATAACCTATAGACGGTCAGCGTCTATTAGAAACAACGTCAGGATACCATGATGCCATGTGGAATCCGACCAGCACCAAACTTTGGGCAGAAGTAAAGAGCACCGCCACACGTTTGTATTCGTGCGACATGACGCGCGTTAAAACTTGCCGTTGGTTCTATGACTCTCCATAGCAACGGTCCTACACGTATTTCTTCCATATACATGTGTACATGCTTGTCGGCACTCATTACTTCCACCCATACTTTTTTTTAAAGATGGCAGCCTCCATGGCATTACAGTCTGGCGCCCCCTACGGTCCGTCTATAGGTTTCATTTGTTTTGCGCTCTACACGCACGCAGAAATGTGCGATGCTGAGCATGCGGCACGCAAACAGCTGCTATCTAGCGACGGTGGGAAACGAAGGAACAGAACCCTCGGTAAAAGTCTTTGGTGCAGCCCAGAAAAACACCGTCTCTGCCTTTGTGCGATCTGGGCCCAATTTCATGGAGTTGCTTTATCAGCACCAAAATCTGCTTAAGCATAAATGTCATGATTCATAAGATCAGCTTGCCCACTCAAATTTCACCTTTGTTTCGTAGGCCGTTTTCGAAATGAAGGCTTAGGCTCGGGCTTAGGCTTCGGTCATATTTATCTTACTTGTTATTATAACAGGCATCTAAAAACAAGCGTTTGGCCCCAGTTTCTTGGGGCCTACCTATCAAGCCAACAAACCTTCAAATTCGGAAACAAACCACTTCGTGGCATTCTGGTTTTGTCAGACAGAGACGAAGCCTGAGCCCGAACCTAAGGCAAAGCATTCATTTCGAAAACAGCCACACAAAGAAAAGGAGGGTGGAATACAAGTCCAAAGTAACTAACCCTTTCTTGCTAAACAGAATTTTACGCTTAAGCGGCTACATGAAATTGGCCCCTGTGCACAACTTGCAAAAATATTCAATGATAAAGCAGCAAGCAGAAGCCATCTTGCATTAATTTTTTTGTTAAATGTTCCATGAAAAGATTGCCACATGCCACTGGAGTGTTGGAAGTCAGAAGGTCACATTAAGTTGATTTGGAAGTAAGGCTGTGTCTCCGAAACGGGCTTCCAGAGCTACGGCTAGGGCTATTGTCTTCGCATCTCCGTGTATTTCCAATAGGGGGAAGACCTAGACCTAGCTCAAAACCTAGCTTCAGATACAGCCTAAAGAGAGAGCCTCTAGAAAATAGTAATATTCAGAAACCGAAAACGTAGCATCATATACAAATTAGATATCTCTGTTGAATGTATACACTTTGTTCAGCACTCTTTCTTTCCCAACAATTTGGAACAAAAAATGCAAAGAAAGTTTCAAGTTTTTGTTTGCCTTCATGTAGGTCCTGCTGGGATTGAAACATCAGGCCCTCTAACTTTTGAGATTGATGTACTGCAGGTCATTTTAGTTAGTGAGCAGTTAGCAACCCTTTTTTTGTATTTACTTCAAACAAAGCTTGACAGAACCGGGACCGGAACTGGAGACCTCTGGCAAGACACACCAGGGGTGGACATCACAAAACCTTATGATGCATCGTAACTCGGAATATGAAGGACAACCCTTAGTAAGTTATATTCAACCTTTTGCTGCCGTATATCTCCAGGGATCTTTCCCCCTGTTTTCATTCAGATGAAAACAACAATGTGTTGTATTCTTCTCAAAAGTTGCAAACTGCTGGCCTCCTGGCAAAACATCCCCTGTCATCTACAGCTCTTCAACATTCAGATGCGATCTCAGGATGCTGGCAGGAACTTCCTAAAAATGGGAAGGTTTGAGGTAACACCATGTAGCACACCATGTGTGGCTCTGAAAAGAGCCAGTAACTCAACGTTTTGGGTAGTTCTGAAGACGGGCAGAGTACACACTACCTTCTTGAAAGAGAAGTGCTACATGGTGTCTGAAAAGAGCTGGTAACTCAACGTTTTGGGTAGTGTGTACTCTGCCATCATCAGATGACTACCAGATTCCAGCTATCCAACTGACAATTGGAATCCAGCAGTCTCCTGACGAAGGGCAGAATACACACCACCGGAAATGTTGAGTTACCAGCTCTTTTCAGTGCTACATGGTGTCACCGCAAACCTTCCACTTAGTACTCCCACCATGCAAACCTTTAAGTCTTATCTAACTTCCTAATAGACATATGATTCCCGTCTGACGTACGCCATTGTAAGTAGTAGGGTATTAAAATTTGGAAACTTATTCAGCCGACAACGGCATTCTTCCTGGAGGTCATTCCTGCTGATGTTATGCATATTCATGAACAATCTTTACTCTGATTGGCCAACGTCAGAGTATAGAGCATACTGCATAAACATGATGTTCATGTAGTGACAATTGGCCAATCAAACTAAGGGACCGGCAGAATGGCGTCTGCAGGAAGAATGCCGTTTGCAGGAAGAATGTTGTTGCCGGGTGAATATAACCTGCCTTAAAATATCCACATCCCTCCATCAATTGCCAAGGTTTCTTTACTGACTACCTATCCATTAAAAAATAGCCTCAATACTTATCCTATCTAATAAAACGTATATTCAGTAGACAAAGTTGCTATCTTCGGGGGTCTCCCTCCAAAGCTAAATTCACCTGAGCACCTGAAAGAATAAAAAAGATCAAAAAGAAATAGAACGTCCATCAATGGTTTTGCAATGTCTTAACCATCCACAAAGGATTTGGGGATTTAGGATTGTGTAAGAATTAAAGGGATAACACAACATTGGTTGAGGTCAAAGAATAGCATCCATACGTTGTCTGATCCAACAGTCTCGAAAAAATGGTGCAAACCTTTTCATTTGTTTCGCGAAAATGAAGTATTCAACGTTTTGATCCGAAAAATTGTTTCGATCTAGGGGTGAGGCGTAAACGATTTCTTTTACTCGTTTCTCCAAAAATACATATTTGGCAGAAATATTTTAGTGCGAGGTTTCTACTTTAACCATCTTCAAACTGTATAAGTTTCATGTAAATCTGTGAACATTTCTGTTTTTCGATCTTACCAAAGTTGCGTAGGGGCTTTAAACCGATCTCAGGGACTGGGCGAGAGAGGGGGGATCAACTGACCCTCTGTTTGGTCCATCTGCAGTGTGACGTGATCCGCTCCCTCGGCATTGCTGGCACTCGCCATCGTGGAGTACGTCGTGCTTGTCTTTATGCTCTCCCTGATTCCCTTCTTGCCTGTGAAGGTTGTCAAAAAATAGTTTGTAATAGAGGTGTGACCGACAGTAGACTTAAACGTCTTAATTACTGTTAGTTTCTGACTGGTGCCTTCACCCCGGCAAAGACTAGTTGAGTACAGTTTTTAGTGAGGCCACCATCATTAAAGGGCTGATAGCTCAGATGGTAGAGCACTGGTACGCAAACCAGAGGTCTCAGGTGCAAATCCCGGTGCAGTTTTCTTTGCCAATTTTCCAATTCCTTTTTTCTTTAATTTGAAAAACTGGCAAAGAAAACTTTGACTGGATTGGTGCTCTTCTATCTGAGCTACCCAGCCCTTTGGATGGTGGCCTTCCCAAATAGTCAACTAGTCTTTGCCGGGGTGGGGCAAAAGTCAGAAGCAATTCAACCATTAACTGCCGAATATCTCCAGGGATTACTCTCTAGCTTTCATTCAGATGCAAACAACCAATGGTTGTAAACCTGGCAACAGCAGCTCGGGGATCACACAAAGTGGATGCAGCTTTTTTGATTCAAGTCAAACAAACAAAGGAAAAACTGACTGGGAACTTTTGATCAAATTGAAAAAAAAATTAAAACTGGCAAAGAAAACTGATTTTCAGTTTCAGAGGATCAGTTTTTCCATTGTTTGTTTAACAAAAACTTGAATCCTTTAGAAGGCCTCACATTTGGATACTCTCTTGAAAAGCAGAAAGGTCCTGCTCCGATTGAAACGTTAGAGCCACCGAATTTGGCACATGTGCATACCCGCTTGAGTGTCGTCCAGTTCTTGTCCGCTACCAATGTCGCTGTCCACATCGCCGTCCAGTAAGCGGTCGGAGTCCTGGTCTCTGGCCTGGACAGGGTAAGACACTCCGTCCCCTTTGCTGTTACCACAAATGATCACAAACACAAAAAGAGAGAAAATTATTCATGTCTTCTATTACAAACCACATTTGTGTTCCATGGTTTTTAACATGATGATTGCATCAAGGCGAATGTAATTCAATAAGGGTTTGCTCAGCTTTACGTGATAAACACTAAGTGCCCAGTGGTCAAAGCACACTTGGGCAAAGCACAGGGCAAGACACTCCGTCCCCTTTGCTGTTACCACAAATGATCACACACACACAAAGAGATACAATTATTTGTGTCTTCTATTACAAACCACATTTGTGTTCCATAGATATAACATGATGTTTGCGTTGAGGAAAATGTACCAGTAATTCAATGAGGGTTTGCCCTGCTAAACGTGATAAACACTGAGCACTCAGTGCTTATCACGTCGAGCAGGGCAAACCCTCATTGAATTACTGGTACTTTCTCTTCAATGCAAACATCATGTTATATCTATGATGCAATGCGGTGCCTGCTGCTATACAATATTCGAATCCGGCACACGGCCTCGACCAGCTCGGTGCTCAAGTGGTTAGGACGTCTGCACTAAAAAGCGGGAGTCGCGGGTACAAATCCCGCCCATGCTGCCTGAATTTTTTTCATCAGGCATCGGGCAAAGCACTGAGCACTTGAGTAGAGCAAACCTTCATTGAATCACATTTGTGTCACATTTGAGTCACATCAAATGGCCTCATCAATGAGTGCAACAGAGTATTTGTATTGCATTTGCTTTCACACAAAGTAAGTACAAAGTTAGCACAAAAAACCCCAAACGAATCAAATTTGTGTCAAGCAAATGGCCTCGTCAATGAGTGCGACTGAGGATTTGTTTTGCATTTGCTTTTTACACGAACTCAGTAAAAACGTGAGCAAAAAACCCCCAAACAAATGACATGAGTAAGTCACGAGTCAGCCAAGTTTGATGTGGCACGTGAATTTGGATTTACATGTATGCAAAAAAATTGGAATCTCTCTTTTTAGGCAGGTTATATTCACCTGGCAAAGGCATTCTTCTAATCTCTTAGAGTGAATGGCCAATTGTCATTACATTATGTTTATGCATATGACGTTGGCCAATCAGAGTAAAGCAGGAACGACCTCCAGGAAGAATACTTTTGCCAGGTGAATACACACTTCTAATGGGAGGTTATTTTCATCCGGCAACGGCAGAATGCTGTTGAATATACACTTCCTTTTTATTTATACGGACAGCAAGACAAACATTTGTGTTCATGCACAGACTACTGCTAATAGACTGATTGCACAACCACTGTTTACATGCCATTACGTGACTTATACCAGTAGTGGGTACATGTATTTCTTCATCTCATTTGCTACCAAACAGGAGTGGAAATGAGCAAAGAATATTGCCCACATTCTTAATTGTACATTTCCATCGCTGCACTGTGCCAAATGAGATGGAAAAATACCCACTATAAGTCACGTGATGGCATGTATAACAGTCATCAGGCAAATGGTCTATTACATTACATGTACTTCGGGTGGAACCCTGTCCAACCCTCTTTTGGCGGCTTTCGGTATAAAGTCGGATCTAGCATCCCGACTCCCATTCTTAACGCTGCACACACGACCGCACCTGGTGAAGATAGGCAGGAACCAGTATCTCTTCTGCATTCCAAACACCTCCTTGAAGTTGTTGCCGAAACTGCCGCGGCTGAAGCCTTCCTTGTCCGGTCCGTGGCGGAACACCGGCGCACGGAAGGACTCTATATGCACAAAGAAAGCCAGGTTACCAGTGACGCCAATGTACGGTACTCATGCGATATATCATACTGCACTTGCTGTAGTCCTAACCTGTGCTTAACCTAACCCTGAACCTATCTGCAAGTTGGAAAGGGGTCAAAGGGGATTTCAAGGTTTATTTTTGTTATTAGAATTCTGCGCCTGTGTATAAACCAAGTGGCTTTAAGAAAACTGATATAACGCATTATCATCTGTCTATCTATATAATTTATATTTTTCCTTGTTTTGGCCTTTTTTAACCATGAGAGTCTTTCGTGGCCTTGTTAGGGAAAAGCCCTCAGTAAAAATTTTCTTTGCTGTTTCCAAAAGTTATTCTTCTCAATCAAAATGAAATTAAAAACAAAACCTTTATTTGATTTGTAAGAAATTTGCTAATGAAGTAATGCTGATGAAGTAATGCTGAAATTTGCATCAAACCTCTGTTTTCAATGGCGTATGCCTGCATATAAGTAAATAATCATTTGGCCTTACTTACATGTACATGGAATATGGTACAGTCCGTCCAAGGAAAAAAAACCTCAATTGTATTTGAACTAACAGACTAATGTATTGTGTCCTTTCTCCACTTTCATGTTGCTATTCAAATGTGTAAATACTCAATGGCCATTATGAAATGAAGGCTTAGGCTCGGGCTTAGGCTTCGGTCATATTTCTCTTACCCGTTATAATATCACAGGCATCTAGACACAAGCGTTTAGCCCGAATTTCTTGGTAAATACTCCGTATTTACATGCATCAAGCCAACAAACCACAACCTGGATTTTCAGGGGTTTTTTCAGACGGAGACGGAGCCTGAGCCTGATCGATGCATGGATTCATAAAGGGCCTATAAATGAACACGTACATGTACATGTACATGTCCTAATACACATGAACACTAATTAAAGCACATGTATTGGCAATGGCCAAGTGTTAACTCACACTGACCTCTATGGCAAAGGGTGTCTTAACAACAAACGAACCAACCACTTCAGAATTGGGCACTTAACCCATCTCAACAGCTCACAGGCATGAGGCCTGGCCTAGTTCTAAAAATAGCAAAGGGCTTCTTCCCTTTTACTCACAAGTTTGATATGTCACTGGTCTATCCCATTCTACTAGAATCAATTTGCTCATAGAACAATGTGCCGTTCAAATCTGGTAATGAACGGCACATTCATGAGCAAATTGATGGCAACTTACGTCTGTACATAACTGAGACCCTTTCACTTTATATAAATCTTTAGTCCTTTAATCCAGTAAGCAGGTTGCCAGGTTTTTTTCTTCTGTTTTTCAATGATGTGTGGTTAGAATCCTAGCAGGACCTTTCTCAAAAAACTTCCAGCCTCTGAAACAAGGCCCTGCTACAGGTAGATTTGAAATGTCATGACCTCTCATCTGGGCCCAATTTGTCAGTTAGCAATTCACGGCAACTTTGTATCACTCTACCTCTGACAATGACATATACTCTTGAGATTTAAGCAAGATATCATTATCAGGCATGCATGTGATCAATGTCCAAGATATTTACCCTTGCTTTCCCAAGCAGAAGAAAAAAACCCAACGCCAAAAATGAAGTTAGGATTAGCACAAATGTGTTAGAATGACTGCCTGATGGTTGGATATAGTGTATTATTTCACACAGTTACGTATGCATGCCACACGCTATGACGGCAAAATAAAAAAAAAATCCCTGCATTCTGCAGTGCCACAATTTTTCAATCCAACACACATGCTCCAATCTGCATCATTGTATCCATTCCTCTGTTCAATGCCATTTAGTAACAGATAAGACTTGAAGGTTTGCACGGTGGAAATACTAAGGTTTGCAGTGACACCATGTAGCACTTCTCTTTAAAGAAGGTAGTGTGCGCTACCTGAAATGTTGAGTTTGTGGCTCTTTTCAGGGCCACACTTCTTCTCGAAAGAGAGGCGCTACATGGTGTGACTGCAAACCTTCCACCTACTGTTAATAGTCATGAATGGCACAAAAGCTTGACTTTATCAGAGGCTAATGTGATAGGATCAAAATGTCAGGCCCTAACTTTTGAGATTCATGTATTGCAGGTAATTTTAGTCAGTGAGCAGTTTACAACAGTGTAAACTTAGTCTTTCTGGTAGCAATTCTGATTACTTTGAACTCTATTTAGATTTCAAAAGTTAGAGGGCCTGACGTTTCGATCCTACCTTTCTCAAAGGCAAAGAGAAAGGTCCTGCTAGGATCGAAACGTCAGGCCCTCTAACTTTTAACTTTTATGTATTGCAGGTCATTTTAGTCAGTGAGCAGCTTGCAACAGTTTTTGTATTAACCTCACTTTCTATTTAGGAGATAGAGTGGGGAAAGGGTTCAAATGCATTACCCAGGGGACTGGCTGCTTGTGGATGAGCTCTTGTTGTTGGTTCATGTTACATGTAGGTTAATGGTTAGGATGGCCTGGCTGCTTACCTAGCGTGCTTCTATTGGTGAGTGTTAGGTGGATGTGCATGATCATCAGAATCAGCACGCTCAGGCTGAACATGACAGCCGCAAAGAAGAGGAAAACGATTTGGAACTTCCGCGCTCCCTTCTCACCCAGCTCACCCTGAGGCGAAGAGAGACAATGAGATGGGGAAAGAGAGAGAGAGGGGAGAGAGAGGGAGAGAAAGGAAGGGAAAGGGGAGAGAGAGAGAAAAATAAATAGGGGGAAGGAGAGGAGAGAGAGAGAGGGAGAGAGAGAGGGGAAAATGAGAGAGAGAGATAGGGAGAGAGGAGAGAGGGAGAGAGAGAGAGATAGGGAGAGAGGGAGGGAGAGAGAGGGGAGATAGGGGAGAGAGGGGAGACGAAGAGAGAGAGAGGGGGGGTAGGGATGGAGAGAGGGAGAGAGAGACAGAGAGAGACAGAGACAGAGAGAGACAAATGGAATGCTTTGTAGTGAACCAAGTGCAATTGAGGACCAGGCTTGAATTGGTGCAAGTGGTGGATGGAGACCTTTTGTTCCCCTCAAAATTGCCCATCACCAACTGCCCACAAAAACCATGCCACACCTTATTCAAATCTGCCAGGGCAAAAGGTCATCGTGAGACACAGGATCTGCCTGGGGCCTAGACATGGACAAGCCTTTTTTCGCAATCCATACCAGGTCTCCGTTCCTTTCAACAAATGGCAACATTGCTGCCAGAACCTTCAAATGAACCTCACTGGCTATGCACCGAGCAGAGTTTGTTTCCTAAAGTGTTACACGTTCCGTACAAAATGGAATTCTGTGCCGGCTTTCAATGCGCAGAATCTCCACACCTAGAATCAAAGAGTATCCAAACTCAGACTCCCCATGATGAAGTATAAGTACATGTTGTACATGCACTGTTTGCTCCAAGTGCAACAGTTTTCTCTTGCTCTCAGGAGCTGATTTTGGGGGGTTTTCACAGTAACGACGGAGTCCATGAATTTGGGGCTTGCCTACGTACATTAAATACACACTTCAATCTCACAGCAGAAGTTAGGAACTTAGGACATGCAATCCGTTTGAGCTATGCATGTACGTGTATGTTCAGACACAGTAGTCCAATATAGAAGCTGTACCGGTACCATTTACACCATGCTGGCAATGTCATGTCTCCACGCCCCAGTGCTTTCATCAGGCATATAAGCAGCGATGATAGTTGGAATCCAGCAGTCTCCTGACGACTGATAACGCAAAATCCTAGCCGATTCCGAGTCTGATTTTTGCTTAAATAAATACACAACCTCATGCCTACAATGGAGTGGAGTGTAGCAAGGCAATCCATTGGATTGTGTTAGATTGGGATTAGAACTTATACAGGGAAGAGCCAAGCCTGGTGAAGAAAGTAATGCTCATGCAAAACACAGCAAGGCAAGGGATGGGAGTGCAGGGATACAGGCTTCACCGGCCGTTTTCGAAATGAAGGCTTAGGCTTGGGCTCAGGCTTTGTCTCGGTCTGACAAAACCTGAAAATCCAGGTTGTGGTTTGTTTCCGAATTTGTAGGTTTGTTGGCTTGATAGGTACAGGGTATTCCCCCAAAAAAACTTGGGCCAAATGCTTGTTTCTAGATGCCTATGATGTTATAACGAATAAGATAAATACGACCGAAGCCTAAGCCCGAGCCTAAGCCCTTCAGTTCGTAAACGGCCACAGATAGGGATCATGCAGTGAAGCTTGGGCTGGATCTGAATCAATAACGGCAATGGCTACAGCTACTGGCCATTGCTAAGGGCGGGCGTCGCCGTGCACGACCAATACTTCTAGTGCAGGCAGACACAGCACTTCCCCGTAGCAACAGAGGCAGACACAGCACTTCCCCGTAGCAACAGAGGCAGCCGTAGCCCATTTATTCTGATCTTGCCAGATGGCAACAGCATCCCAAAAGGAACCTCTCCCCCAAATCAATAAACAGAATATACCATAATCAAAACTGAAACCAAAGAATAATCGATAAACCAGTGACAATGGTAAGACATATGGAATGGGATGTTTCCTCCATTCACAAATGACCATGGATGATCTATCTACCCTTGAGAGCATGAGAACCATTCCTTTCAGTTGCTCACACAGGCAAATATGTGTGAGACAAAACAACAGAGGTGAGGTGATAAGCACTGAGTGCTCTGTGCTTCAAATAGGCCAAACCCTCATTGAAATCTCCCTATCATCAATAATCTGCATTCTTTCATACATCAATCGATCTAAAAAGACCTGAAGCGGTCAGGGTGGGAACTGGTCTAAATCTTCACAGTCCACCCTGGGACAGCTCTTCTTCAGAGCTGGCGAGATTTTCAGCAAACTTCAGCGCTATACATGTAAGGCTGAACCAGCTTTCGCCGACTCGCTAGTTTTGAACGTGGTGCTGTTGTCTACGCTTGAAATCATCATAAATATAACAATCTGAAGTGGTGGTCGGTTGGTTTGTTTGTTGAGACACCCCTCCCCCTGCAGAGGCGGAGCTTAGGTCTGGCCACGCCCCCCTCCCTCCATCCTCCGCCCCCTCCTCTCCTCACCCTCCCTACCTAGAGTGGACCAGTTGTTGGTTACCAGCCGGACGTGCACAAAGAACAGTACTAGCACACTCAGGCAGAACACCAGGGAAACGATAAAGAGGAACAGGATGTTGAAGCCGCCAACAATGTTGTCCATAATATTCTGCCGACGACAAAGACAAGAGACTCAACTAAAAATATCTGAAGATTTTTAAACTGACTGCCCCCACCCCAGCAAAGACTAGTTTACTATTAGGGAAGGCTACCACCTAAGGGCTCAATAGCTCAGATGGTAAGAGCACTGGTACGTTAATCCAGAGGTCTCGGTTTTGAGTCCTGGTCCAGTCAAAGTCTTTTCCATTTTCAGAAAATATTCAAAAGTTTCCAGTCAGTTTTTCCTTTTTTTTTATTAACTCGCCTTCTCGTGGTTGCATGGATGGTGGGAATGAAAAAAAATGAACAGATTACAGACATTTGTATAACAGATGAAAAGGAAAATAAATGTTTTATGTAAATTTTGCAGGTCGTTTTAGTCAGTAAACTTTTTTTCATGTACTTAATGAAACAAGGAATCGTTCGTTTTTTCAAAACTAAGGATTCATTAGGTTTTTACTTTTGAGAATCTCACACTCCCACAAAGATATTATCGTCTACACAGTTCAACTGCAAGCTAGTCTTGACAGCCAGATGTTTCTTTCCCAGACTTATTGTTTGTGATATGGGAGTTGCCTTTGCACTGCTTTGCTATTGAACAGAACAAGAACAAAAAAACTGTGGGCAAGAAATGGCAGTAAAACATGCACTGGGGGAAAACCGAAATTGAGACTGGGAGAGATTGGTATCAAGGGCAAGAAACAGAAACTTGCAGTGCACAGGAAAAAAAGTCCTGGCAATTCCAGGAATGTGCCTTGCAGGATTTGAGGGTCATGTACGGGATTCACGATCTAGGGCTGATCAACTGCATGCCATTGATGCTAGGTCTGAAAAGGGACAAAAATTCCACTCACCGTCAAAACCTAATTTGTGCAAAAATTAATACAGTGGAACGTCAATATCATGAACGCCGATATACCGAAAATTCGGCTATAACGAACATGCCCTTTGGCTCCCGATTTTGGTGTACAAAATAATCATTGTGATTCAACCCCACACACAATAAGTTCAATAGATGATTTATGCGCTTACACAAGTCTTAGATTGGCATTACATGTATTTCCCAAAAGAATAGAAGGGAAAGCCACTCATTTATGTTGACTGAAACTGTTGTTCATGTATACACTGTTCCTGGTCGGCTCATGCTCAAAGGAATGAAATCAATAATGAGCTGACGTAAGCGTAGACTACAACGAACACCCCATTCAGCACAACTAAAGGAATGTCCATTCCTATCTCCGGCCTTTCTGAGTCCCTCTCTATCTTCTTTTTTTCTCTAGCCCTTAACCCTGAGCGGCTCTTCAGCCTTGTTCTTGGAGATCCTGCATAAAAAAATACTATAATGAAAGACCGCTACACCAAACAATTTTCATGGATCCCCGGGATGTTCGTTACAGGGACGTTCCACTGTATACATGTATACATATATGCTTTGCGTATTTTCCAATTCGGGCAAAATTTGCGACTGGAAGCTCGGGTGGGATTCAAACCTTTTAGCTCCATAGCTGCCAACCCACAATGAATCTTAACCCTGCGAGCAGCCGAGATGCCTAACTCGGAAGGCCCTTTTTTTCTTTGGTTATTTTTGTGTATGAAGCTATTGCCCAATTTCCTTCAAACTACATGTATACACTGTAGTTTGAGATGGTAGTGTCAATTTTCTGTAGTAGGTCCAATGGGGGTCAGCCCCCCTGAGAATGTGGGGCCTTCCAACATGCCCATGCACTTGTGCACAAAAAAGCTGTGCAGCCGCATCGTCATCGAGCTATGGTCTTTGAGTGACCTACCATACTTGAGAGGACTGATTCCTAATGATGGCAATAACACAACTGTGTCCTGCGTGAACCTCTCTGGAGCTCTCAGGCTTTTTTTTTTTTTTGGGGGGGGTCTTGGTCGTGTTGGCACCTGCGGAGCTCGGCGTGAATTTGTACACTCCGCTGCTCACAGGTATAAGAAAATTAGGAGTACTTCTGCTAAAAAAAGAGAACTCACAGAGCAAACTACGTACAACCCATGTACATAGGAATACATGTGTATAATTATATCCGAGCCAAAAATTTCATTCTCACCGACGCAAATCACGACTGATCTAGCCATCATTGTTTTTTCAAGGTCAGACTCCTAAAGGGGGGCAATGCCGATACTCCCAAGCCCAGGAGCACTGATGGCAACGGCAATGGTGAGTTGGGGGGGAATTCTACAAGAGCTCCTACCTCCCAGAACTGGATGAAGAAGGGCAGGACGGACAGGGCCACGAAGAGGCAGTACAGTATCGTGTAGAAGAGGAAGAGCACAAAGTACTTGTAGTTGCTGTAGCAGACACAGTTGTTGACCCAGGGGCAGTGGTGGTCCATCTTCAGAATGCAGCTGCCACATCAATGAGGGAAAAGAAGGCAGACAAGTTAGACTTAAGGCTTTGCATGGTGGGTGAAACAGTATAGGAGGGTTTGCGGTGTACACGTACACCATGTACTCGTATGAGTTCTCTTTAGGAAGAGGTATGGTTCTGAAAAAGAACCTGAGTGATAACTCGACGTTTTGGCCAGTACGGTATGTGACGGCCTGTGAAGGTGAAAAGGCCCACCAAAAACTAAACTATGTGCATCTCAGTACGGTATCATAAAAACATATTGTAAAACTGCAGCGCTTATCACGAAGTTGACCAAAATGCAAATTAAAGGTATACAGAAATCAAAATTAACTTGGGGTTAAATAAATCGGTATTGTTATAAAACCCAAAGTGTCTATCATTTTTGAGACTCAAAATTATTAATTTAGCCAAAAAACGCTTTACTTTGGTCCGAAAATTGTGCCCCCCACTTTGGAGATGAACGTACTACATCACATACAGAATTTGTGGTCAGCCTTGAGGTCGTGCGCTTTGCACTGGCCCAGCATTGTCTCCATTGTCTATCAGCCGTAAATACCGCACTGTCACATGCGCAGTAGTGCACTTTATCTTCTCAGCATTGCGCTTACCTCGCTCGGCTGCTTTTGGTCTGTATGTGACGTCACATGCTCACAGGGAGAATTTTTTTGGGCGGGGCGAACATGGATTTTTTTCAATGATTTTGGGCGAAATGAGGCACTAACAGTTTTTTTTTAAATCAATCCTGCATTGATTATATTGTGAACCTTACCCAAGAAGAGTTTTTAGCTCTTTTTCAAATCCTATTTCTGAAGACCTTTAAAATTGCCAAAAAAGTGAAGTGTCCAATGTTTTGATCTGAGTAGACCTTTCAATTGGACTGTGAGAAAGGTCCTGCTAAGATAAAAATTGCGAGCCCTCTATTCTGTTTATGCATGCACTTTAGCTCACCAAAAAAAGATAAATTATTCATCCGAAATAAGAATGGTCGGCAGCTATGCTAAGGGTTGGATAGCTCAGGCGGTAAAGCACCGGTACGTTAAAACAAGGGGACTTGGTTCAAATCTCAGGCAGGTCAAATCTTTGGGTTTGTTCATGATGTATTGTTTGAAAGTTTTCAGTCAGTTTACTTATAAATCCTTTGCTTGCTTGTAAATAAAGCAATTGTATGTCATTTGAAGGAGATTCTGTGGGCCCCCTGGATTTTCCAAATTTGAGTAGTTCAGGTAATTCATTAGTAAGCTGTCTGCCACACAACGTGTATGGTATTGAAGTAAAAATACAAAACAAATGTTCACTGACTAAAATGACCCACAATGCATAAATCTCAATGTGAGAGGGCCTGATGTTTTGATCCTAGCAGGACCTTTCTCCAAGGCAAATGTGTATGGTATTGCTTTAAGTTTCAATGGGATTAAAGTGTCCCCAATGATTTCTTTCCCAGCAGGCTCGTGAACGGCTGGATTAAGTCGGGCGTGAACCATCTGGTTATGGTTTTACCATTACGCCTTCGCGCACGGACGAATTTAATTTCGGATGGGTTCCCCGTGCACGCCAATCCGAGGCACAGAGAATGCAGACAAGTATCTGAGCCGCTGACCAGGGGCCAATTAAATAGAGCCGCTTAAAGCACCAAAAGTTGCATAAGCACAAAAAAGTCATGATTCATAAGATCACCATGCCAACAAAAACTTCCCCTTTTGTTTCATGCTAAGTATAGAAGAGTGGAATGCAAGTCAAAAGCGATTGAAATCACATCGAAGTGTGGTTAGTAATCCTGTTTACACAAGGAAGACTTTTCCTGCTTAGCAGATTTTCATGCTTAAGTGACTCTATGAAATTGGGTCCAGTCTATCTGGTGATACTCAGAAGATTGGGGCCGGGCTCTTGGGTCCCAGACTCAATCCAGATGTGGTGCTGCATGGGTAATTGCTCTGGTGAGATGAATGGTACCAGTTTGCCTGCATGTCATTTCAGTGGTTCATATCAGTAGTCATGGTAGTTGACACACAGTACAAGGGGAATGTGCACCATTGCCTTAGTGTACATCAAAGGGGGTTGTCTGTTTCAACAGCCACTGTTAATCCATGAATTTTTCTTAGATGTCCAAGAAGATCTAGAAACAGCACACAAAGATGTTGTTAAGTGCTTACAGCTTACATAAACTGCTTAAATTTAACACCACATAACGCATAACGTGAAAGTGGAAAGTGAATCACCCCCACCATCAGACGCCACGACCGCCAACCCACCACGGACGGGGCCGCTAGTGGACGCCAGAATCGCGCGCCAAACCGCACGATCACCACTACGACGTCCGCAAACCGGTACACAGGAACCGGCGAAGCGGACATAAACAGACGCCGCAGCGCGCATTCTTCAGTTGCCTGATGAAGGTTCGCAGTTAGCAACCGAAACGTCGCCACCAGCAACGACACATCGCGTGACTTTGATCACCCTTTCCACTTATCTGCACCACCGTGATGAACAACCCCTTCATTTCTATTGGAAAGTGAATGTGGTTGAAACGGGAGCAATTTCTAAAACATTGCATCTCAATGTTAGTACACAAGAACAAAGCCATGTCTCCACAAGGATAAGTGTGCATCGTTGCTTACCAGTTGCATACTGAACAGTGGTGACATCTGTCTGGCTTAATGAGCTTGCAGATTGCACAGTACCGCATGCCTGCAAAGCAAGACAAAAGACATGAACTCACAGTGAGTACAACTGCACACAAAGAATTTGAAGTAGAAGAATTTGAACACAGCCTTTGGTCCATTGCACAGGGCTATGGCTAAAACCGTGTATGAATATAATTGGCTGCGGCTTGAAGTAACCATTCATCCCTATGGGCACTTACTGCAGCCATTTGTTGACGGCTTCCATAGACTCGTGTGCACTTTCAAGCCTTAGCCGATGAATTCGGACACAGCCTGAGACTCTCCGGTCTACAGGG
This sequence comes from Luidia sarsii, assembly GCA_949987565.1. NCBI lineage: Eukaryota > Metazoa > Echinodermata > Asteroidea > Paxillosida > Luidiidae > Luidia > Luidia sarsii. The sequence continues at coordinate 19,697,728 of OX465102.1, read as the reverse complement.
TCTACACTGCCCTTACCTCCTCCATAGGTACGAGTCATGATGGGAAGCCGCTTGTCCCTAGCGAAGCCTTTCAGGATCTCGATCTTCTCCTCGTTGCGATCCTCGGCGTCATACTGCTGGAGCTCCGAGCTCGTCAGAAAGAACTGAGGAGGTGGAGATAGACAGATGAATTATCGGGTGCACCATATATTCTATGTACAAAGCTGCTCCATATAAAAAAGGTAATAATGGTATGCTTGCCAAGTAAACCCAACCCAACTTCTTTTCACCAAAGAAGATTATTTGAAAGTGGTGTGTTTTTCGTTTCTGGGAACTCAATGAGGTTCTTGCCCTGCTCAACGTGATAAGCATCAGAGCTCAGTGCTTTGCCCGTTGCCTGATGAAAATATTTCAGGCAGCTGGGGTGGGATTCGAACCCGCGACTCCTGCTTTCTGACGTCTGCAGACGTCTTAACCACTTGACCACCAAGCTGCGTGTAGTGGATTTGAATAATGCTTGCTGTTTCTGGGAAACCAAACAGTAAAAATCCACTGCAAAGTGGTACACTAGGTCTTGGATGAGTTTTACCAATACTTCCTCTTCGTGTCGCTAAAAATCCCATAGGTTTTGTGCAGACATGTTGTGTACATGTACATGTACACGACTACACGTACATGTACATTTATACATCCTCTACAGTACTTTGGTCTGAACCAAATTCAACCAAAGTCCTGCATGCTCCAGTGGCTGCACTGGGCGGGAAAGATTCTCCATGCCCCAGCGCTTTCATCAGGCATATATACACCAATGATACCGGTAGTTGGAATCCAGCAGTCTCCTAACAATGGGCAGAATACACACTACCCGAAACGTTGAGTGACTGGCTCACTCCTTCTCGAAAGAGAAGTGCTACAATATGCACATGGTGTCACTGTAAACCTTCCACCATGCAAACCTTTAAGTCTTATCTAAAGTCCCTAGTTTCACGTACCTCTGAGGGAACTTTGGCGACTGGCGTCCATATCGTCTTCCAGTAGGACCACAGGAAAAACACCAAGAAGACGTGGTACAAGACTAAGTACAACACTGTTAGGAGACAATGGCAACAATCAGAATGGAACATTAGCGGCCAAGTGCTCAATTTCATCAATTTCATTGTAACTTACATGTACATGCACTTCCAATTGATGTACGATTACCAATATTACACTGTACACTACACTGTGGTATTTACTGAATGTACATGTAGTGTACATGTACACTATCGCATCACTACTCACATGTAGATCATCTATAGTCAGTTGTACATGTACATGTAAGACTTTTGTGAAATCAACCTCAGGGCAATAAAAGAAAGCTTAGGATTTAAAAAGTTTAAAGAAAACCTTCATTTTTTTTCAGAGTAACCTTTGGGTAGTCAGCAGAGAAACTGGCCCCAGTTTCAGGTACATGTAGCAAACAGCCATTTATAGTCCTTTTCACACTACATGTACATGTACATAGCCAATCACAGGGAATATCCCGGGGATTTTTTACCCCACCAAGTCCAACACCCCGCAACCGTTCACACTGGACCCATTTGGTAACTCCCCAGGACACTATTTCCCAGGTACATGTACAGTATATGCACTGTCATTTCACACTGGCAACCAATCCACAGGGAATGTGTGAAAAGAGGCCGCTCTTTCTGAAGTTCCCAAATGGATGCAAAAATGTGGGCTAAGTAAAAACCTGCCAACGTTCACACTACCGGTAGTTGGTTATCCCTGGGGAAAACGTTAAACCCTGGGGTTTTCTCATTCTACCCTACTCCCGAGCAGGGGTAATTATTTCCCGGGTGAAAAGCTTTTCACAGGGGAATTTCTTTGGTAGTGTGAACAGACAGATAAAATTCCCTAGGGAAATTTTCGAGAAATCCCCAGGAATTTTGTCTAGTGTGAAAACCCCTTTTGAGTCATTAAAACTCATGCCACTAACAAAGTCTAGCCCTGCTTTAATTTTTCAAGCAATTCACGGGACAGAATTAGTAAAACGATGCGAAAAGTGTGTTACACAAAATAACAAAAGTGAAACTCAATTAATGTGCGGTTGTTATGGCACGTTTCTGTGTAGAGTGTAAATCTAGTAGAGGTTTTGCTTTGCCTATCTGCAGGTTGTTTGTAGTTGACACCTTAGACTCAGGGTGCTTAGACAAAAAAAAAAACGCCTGCCGGGCACTATACAATTAGACACTCTACAATTACACAATGACAAGATTCAAGAGAAACTGAGGGGTTAGGAAGGTCACTTACGCATCAACGGTATGCTCTGGTTGAGGAGGATCACTGGAGGAAGGAGAAACCAGAAACAAAGATTTACACTTTACAGATACACGTACTTCCCTGTTTAGAATCCAGTCCATTGCTCATAATGTGATATGACTTGGTCAATAAATGGGTAGGGCAGTTTGATTAGCAAACAAATTAATATCTTGCACAGAATGCAGATAACATATAAATGATGTAATACAGAAAATGCTATACATGTAAGTATTTTATACATACACATTCTATGGGATTTTCTCAAACATTATCGTCAGCATTTCATGAACTGGCAAATCATGTTTGGAATGTACATAAAAAGCCCCCCCCCCAGGCTCTACTGTAGATGGAAATTATCTGAATCACTTCAATGCTGCTAACCTCATAGATCACTGTATTACATGTACAAGAACACTTCAATTTACCGGGTAGAATACAGGGAGAAATTGGTTTGAAAAAATGATAGAGGATTTTTAAGCGATGGATTGGATGAATTTGCTTGTTCGTAGTATACAGTACTTTAAATATGCATGTTGCACAGTAACGTACAATGTACATGTACAGTGTACGTACAGTACATGTCCATTGTACATGGACAAGCAGAGGTTTATGTTACCGGTACATGTACATGTACAGTACTAGTACTACACATTGTATTGTACAATGTACATGTACATGTACATGTATACTGTACAATGTACATGTATGTACATGTACAATGTACATGTATAAGGGCGTGAATCTAGCGCCTTGTGGAGACCTAGTCCAGGTTTTATAGGTCTCCACAGAGAAATTGTAAAGGTGTATCAAGGTCTCCACAAGGTTTTCATGAAACTGATATATTTGGAAATACTGGTAACTCAAAAATGGGAAATTTATGATGGGTAAGAATATGTGGATATATACCGGGTAGATGCGTAATGTGTGTACATGTATGTAAATGTATGTACATGTACATGTACATGTACACTGACTCCAGATTGGGAAAAACTGCTTATAATTGACGTGCATATAAGCCTTGGACAGACTTTGAGCTTTGGTGGAGCAGCTTTGACAAGTTGCTATGGCAGGGTATGGCCTAATCTTTGGCAGTGCACCAGACAAGTCCTGCCCACTATCTACATGTACCATGTATCTTCAGAATGCATGCGTACATGCAAATCCCCAGTGTGTCATTTCTTCATTAATGCTTGTCTATCTCCGCTAAAGGTCAAATTAATGGATAGGATACTGCACTATAACTGTCATATGATGTACATGTACTTACTACTGTACAGTACAGCACTATACATGTACAGGTGTACATACTGACCAAGTACTGTACATGTACGGGTGTACACTGGACATGTACCGGTATGTACATGTATGTTATGTACATGTATACTCATCCTCATCACATACATTACAGCATGTACTGTACTGTACAGTACTTGGTCAGTACATGTACATGTACATGTATAGTGCTGTACTGTACATGTACATAGGATGTAGTTTTATGTCTGATGTGATCTTAAATGTTTATAATTATTATTTTGTTCATTCATTTCATGATTGCAAATTGAAATTGTATTCAATATTCAGCTTTCAGGATGCCATGTACATGTACATGTATAGCAGCTTTTGAGTAACAAATAGTGCACTACATGTACATGTACTGTATTGTGCATACATGTACATGTTTTTCTGTGAACACAAAGATGTACATGTATACATGAACAATATACATGATGTACTGCACATACATGTACATGTACATGTAAGTGCTGTACAAATCTCATGTGCATAATACTGTACAGTTTATCCATAGACACACCCATTTGTACGTGTACATATTGTACAACAATAGAACATTACAGGTCTATACCGTGCAATAATAATAATGCAATTTAACACATGTATGACAGTGCTCGGCATGAATTACATTATTACATTGCCGCAAAGGTCAGTGATCCTACTTGGTTTTACACCGGCCATGCTGCCCTGCAACACAATCCTCCGATTCCCATTTTGCCCAAGATTGGCCTTCATACGTATATGGTTCAGTGCTCTTTGTTACAAGACAAAAACATCCATATGATAAGCTGTATATGGGAATCTAATTTCAAATTAAAAAGGTACATGTAGACAGTAGGCCTACACTGTAGGCATGTGCATTGGGACATATGATTTGCCTGGACAATGTATTTGGCCCTGCCAAGTGGTATTGGTGAGCCTTGCTAACTGGCATTTATTCCCTGCTGACTGGCCTTAGTGGCCTAAACTGGCCTTGGTGCCCTGTCAACTGGCCTTGATTCCCTGCCAACTACTGTACATAGCCTCAGTGCCCTGCCAACTGGCCTTAGTGCCCTTCCAAATGGCCTTCAGGCACTGCCAACTGGTCGTGGCTCCCATAAAAATGGCATGTGTAAAAGGAGTAAAAGGAGTAAAAGGGCTAAAGTTACTGGGAATATTGTAGCTACTCCAGTTCACGACTTGACGGGTCAACTTGGGTCAGGAAGTCAAAGGACATCTATTTTACCAACATCGATGCATGCATGGGTTATAATGAGATTACGATACATACGGTGGCGGATTCTGCAGTGACTCCAGGAACGAAAATGATAATTGACCATTGATTAACTACACCATTCTACATGCACGTTATGTCAGGAGCAAGATTGTTTCCAGTATCCTCCAATTACCGGTTTTCGACGATATAAAGCCTTTTCTTCAAGCTGACCAATGTGAACGAAAGTATCAGACTAAAAGAGCTCTCAGTCACTTTGTCCACCCCACAGCCTATTAGAATAATCATGTAGAATGTTGATCAAGCCTGTCACTTCAGTAATATTACCCGGTTTTGTTGATGTCCACTGCGCACCGCGCAGTAAGCATCGTGACCTATTTTCGACGGTGGTGTTTAGTAAGGTGTCCCAGTGCACCCAAACGCAAAATAAATTCTTAAAATAACTCAAATGCTGTGTGGCACTGTAAACTTCTTCCCTGTCATGGTTTTGTTTTTTCATCTTTCGTTTTTGTTTTTTTCAAAACTGCTTCTAATATTTTCCTCAAAACATTTATAATTTATGCTTGAAACTTATTGGTTTGCATTAATTTTCTCCCATTGCCCTGAGCCACTTTGAGATGGGGAAGTTGGATTGACTTTTTGTTATCACCTGTCAACTCCTTTCCCTTCAATTTCCCATCCTTTCCAAATCATCAAAACTATCCTCATAATAATAAGGAAATAAATTTAATCATCATAATGAATAATTCAAATTGAGAATAATTTTCTTAAAATGTGAAATATATCTTTTAACTTTTTTAAATTTGGATCTTCAAGTAAACCATAGAGGTGAAACACGGTAGGGCGGTATCTATGAGTGACACAAGCAGCATTTCTCATCCTTGTTAATTTCCTCATCAGAAGATACATCGAGGCAGGATGTGATTGTTCGGCTTGGTCCAAGCTAATTGTGATTCAGTCATTGAAGCAGATTCTGGTTTCTTTGCCCTTTTGGTGGGGTTGTATTTTTTATCTGGTTCAGTGATGTCTTCTGAACTGTGACGTTTAAACAAACTCCACAATCCTCTTTGTCACTGCTTCCTCGTTTATGACCTTACCCAATGTCACTCAAGAGACACATTTCCTCCTTCTTGGTACACACATGTACTTTCTCTAGCTGCCCTTTATTTTTTTATTTTTTTTTTAAAGCCTATTAGGCCATGTTACTTTATGCCTTTAAATAATAATAAAAATAAATAAAAACATTATATAAGCGAGACGCCCTTTAGGAGCCTCCATATTTTTTTTTCTACGTATGTTGGGGTTTAATGGTACACTCAGATTTTTTTAGGACCAACAATAAAGAAAACTGGAGCTTCGAAGCAACTGCCAATTTTGTACAGTCTAGGAAAATAGACCCCAACAGAGCAACTTTTTGAATCAAACGAGTTTTGCCTACTGGTGGAGCCTTAACTTTCCACCTTTTCGGTGACGGAAAAGAAGCAGGAAACAAACCGGAAGATACTAAGTCTGAGATCGTGATACGGAGTTGTTTTCATCGTGCGATAGTGAGTTATAAGGCCAAGCGTCGAAAATGCGTATCGTCGAAAACTGGGGTTCCCACGATATACTACTAGTACTACATGTACTACTTACTAGTTAGTACTAGTAGTAGTAAGTACATGTACTAGCTGCGAGTCGGTCAGCGTACGAGTTGTCCACTTCCAAGCCGCGTACATTTGTGAAAACAAACTCTTCGGTCTTTGCGCTTGCACAATGCATATGCACATGAGACCTGTGCGCATGCGTGTTGGTGAGTAGCATAGGAATGCAGCCCACTCATGAACTGGGAAATACTGGTCGTGAACACGATAAACACGACGTGATTAGAACACAGCATAATTTGTAGTACTATTCTGTATCCTCCAGTTACCGGTTTTCGACGATATAAGTGCTTTTCTTCAAGCTGACCAATGTGGACGAAAGTATCACACTAAAAGAGCTCTCAGTCACTTTGTCCACACCAAAGACTATTAGAAAAATTATAGAGAAGGTTGATCAAGCCTGTCACTTCCGTAAGATTACCTGGTTTTGTTGACGTCTGCGGCGCACCGCTCAGTAAGCATCGTCACCTATTTTCGATGGTGGTGTTTAGTAAGGTGTCCAAGTGCAGCCAAACGCAAAATAAATTCTTAAAATAACTCAAAATGCTGTGTGGCACTGTAAAATTCTTCCCTGTATGTTTTTTTGTGTTCATCTTTGTGGTTTTTTTTTCGACACTGCTTCTATTGTTCTAACACTCCTCAAATCATTCATAATTTATGCTTAAAACGTATTAGTCTGGTTGAGGTCTTCTTTTGTGACGTTTAAAAAAACTCCACAATCCTCTTTCTCACTGCTCACATTTCCTCCATCTCGGTACTTTCTCTCGCTGCCCTTTTATTTTTTTCATTTTTTATAAAAGCCTATCAATTGGGCCATGATACTTTTTGTCTTTAAATAATAATAAAAAAAACCACACAATTATATAAGTGAGACGCTCTATAGGAGCCTCCATAGTTTTTACCCAGAACGGACTGCCTCAAGTTCCATGATTGATATATATTTTTTCTACGTATGTTGGGGTTTGTTATGGTACACTCAGATTTTTTTTAGGACCAACAATAAAGAAAACTGGAGCTTCGAAGCAACTGCCAATTTTGTACCTAGGAAAATAGACCCCAAAAGAGCAAGTTTTTGAATCACACGAGTTTGGCCTACTGAAAGAGCCTTAACTTTCCAAATTCTCGGTGACGGACAAAGAGCAGGAAACAAACTGGAAGATACGAAGTCTGAGATCGTTATACAGAGTTGTTTTCATCGTGCGATGTGAGTTACAAGGCCAAGCGTCGAAAACGTGTACCATCGAAAACGGGGGTTCCCACGATACTTAATTACTTATATAACTTACTGTTACACTGTATAGTGTATATTATTAATATTATTACTTTTAGAATATTAGTTCTAACTCTACTTCTATAGTTAGTACTACTACTAGTACTAGTAAGTAGTAGTCTGAGTACTTGTATCGTGGGAACCCCCGTTTTCGACGCTTCACGTTTTCGACGCTTAGCCTTCTAACTCACATCGCACTATGAAAACAACTCCGTATAACGATCTCAGACTTCATATCTTACAGTTGGTTTCCTGCTCTTGTCCGTCACCGAAAATGTGGAAAGTTAAGGCTTTTCCAGTAGGCCAAACTCGTGTGATTCAAAAAGTTGCTGTTTAGGGGTCTATTTTCCTAGGTACAAAATTGGCAGTTGCTTCGAAGCTCCAGTTTTCTTTATTGTTGGTCCTAAAAAAAATCTGAGTTTACCATAACAAACCCCAACATCTGTAGAAAAAAAATATATCACGCAACTTGAGGCAGTCCGTTCTGGGTAAAAACTATGGAGGCTACTATAGGGCGTCTCGCTTATATAATTTTTTAAATATTTTTTTTTATTATTCTTTAAAGACAAAAAGTAACATGGCCCAATAGGCTTTTTAAAAAAATGAAAAAAATAAAAGAGCAGCTAGAGAAAGTACCAAGAAGGAGGAAATGTGTCTCTTGAGTGAAATTTGGAAAGGTTATAACTGAAGAAGCAGTGAGAAAGAGGATTGTGGAGTTTTTTTTAAACGTCACAAAAGAAGACATCAACAAGACCAATACGTTTTAAGCATAAATTATGAATGATTTGAGGAAAGTGTTAGAAGCAGTGTGGAAAAACAAAAACAAAGATGAACACAAAAAAACATACAGGGAAGAATTTAATAGTGCCACACAGCATTTTGAGTTAATTTAAGAATTTATTTTGCGTTTGGCTACACTGGGACACCTTACTAAACACCACTGACGAAAATAGGTGACGATGCTTACTGCGCGGTGCGCCGCGGACGTCAACAAAACCGGGTAATCTTACGGAAGTGACAGGCTTGATCAACCTTCTTTATGATTATTCTAATAGTCTGTGGTATGGACAAAGTGACTGAGACCTCTTTTAGTGTGATACTTTCGTCCACTTTGTTCAGTTTGAAGAAAAGTCCTTATATCGTCGAAAACCGGTTATTGGAGGATACTAGTAGTACTAGTAGTAGTAGTAGTAGGTACATACAATGTACATGTACATGTACATGCACATGATTTACGACGATTATTATTACATACAGCTCATTACACTGCACCGTCATACTCCATTGCAGTGTTAGTGTCAAGTGTTAATTATCGTCTGGTGACAATATGTGTTTTGACAAAACGGACCTACATGTACCCTGAATTTCTGAAATACTTACGTATGCATAATTCCACAACATAGGCGTAGTACGACCACAAAATAACGGCAGTGATGAAAACTACGGGAAACCAGCCGCAGACTTTGAGGCACACACCCAACACCCCCATCTTGGCTACAATGCAGTAGCCAGTACTGTGATGTACTGTACAGTACATGTATAAATAATGTGTGCACGACCAAATGACTCAACACGGATGGAATGGTACCGGTAGTCTGCTATAGCGCCCTCTGTTGATTTCCCCCACCGCCTCGATTCTGGTTTATGAAAATAATTATCAGTTGGGTACCGGGTGTAAGGCTACAGTTGAGCAGCGTAGGGGTGCAGAACACTAAATCAAATCGATCTCCCATTGAACATTGCACCCAAAACACTTACTTTCAAAGCCAATTATTCCACACCCAGAAGTTTCTCAGTTCTTGTAGCCATACTGAAAATGGTAGTTTGGACCTTCATCTCTCAGGATCTTTTCAATTATTTTGTGCCATTTAATAGCTGATTAGATTTTTTGCTAATTACCTCCAGACAAAAAAAACACCCTAAAAAATGTGTAGCCACCCAAGCCGAATTTCTGCAAGGATTTTGGCATGGACCCCCACTTCTACAGCCAAATAGGGCAACATGTAAAGCCAGATATAATCAACATTCACATACCAAATTGAGGAGTGAACCCCCAGGTTGACTTAAGCTTCACTTATTCTACAATATATCAGTTAATTAACCTCCAAAGACCCCTTATTAAAAAAAAAAGGTGATGATAATCAGCTTGACGGGGCCATCTTGGATTGATTTAATGTGCTGCACCCTTAACTCCATTTCTTTCTTTTTTAAATTAAAAAAATGGCAAAGAGAACTTTGACTGGACTGGGACTTGAACCCGAGACCTCTAGATAAATATACCAGTACTCTCCCACCTGAGGTATTCAGCCCTTAGATGGTGGCCTTCCCCAATAGTAGACTAGTCTTTGCCGGGGTGGGGTGCCAGTCAGAAGCAATTCCACCATTAACTGCCATATATCTCCAGGAATCACACCCCTGCTTTCATTCAGATGCAAACAACAAAATGTTGTAAACCTGACTACAACAACTCGGGGATCACACAAATTGGATGCCCCTTTTTCAATTCAAGTCAAACAAATCAATGAAAAACTGACCGGGAACTTTAGAAAAAAAAAATTAAAACAAAATGAAAAACCCAATAAAAGGTTATGCAGTAGATGCTTGTTTTTCTGATTTTTGACAGATGGCAAAAAAAAAAAAAAATCTTTATTGTGCGCACTGCAATAAATTCCAGAGGTTGAGATCAGACAAAAAGAGTTGGTCCTTGGCTTTGCCAAAAATCCAGGCAGTGTTTTATTTGACTCCAGAGCAGTCCTTTGAACACTAACCCTAATCCACAGTCCGTGGTTTGAGATTTGCAATGATGCAAGCAGTTCACAACATCTTTGTACATCATTCTTTAATTTGCTTATTGATGATTATGTTATGTTTGAAAATATAAAATAAAATCAACAAATATAAGTAAACAAACAAAAAGTTGTGAAATTCAGACGGTTTCTTGGGTGTTTAGTGGCCCAACGGCCCAGAGCCAAGTATATTGTGTACAGCTACTATAGCAGCAAAGCTCACTGCCAAAAGATCCACTTGGTCAACTGGTGTAGTGAATCTTGAAGGTTTCATGGTGAGAATAGCAGAAGAAGTTAAAGGTTTGCGGTAACACCATGCCAAATTCTCTATTCAAAAATTAGAGGGCCTGACGTTTCGATCCTAGCCGCACCTGTCTCAAAGGCAAAGGACACACAACATCCAATTTCTCAGTGTCCACGGATACAAATATTCAGAGTGCAGTCTGTTGGGCAACTTGCCGAACATGCCACAATGACACAAGCAAAATCGTGCAGAATCCCCTGCTGCGGTAAGAACGAGTCCTCCAACGTGGTTAAACGAGGGCTGACTGAAGCCATCGCAGATGGTCGAGCTTGTCGAGTGCAAACGGTGAGGTATATCCACTGAGACACTGTTGAATCGTGAAACACAGGACTTTAGAGGTTGATGGCACTCTAACCACTACCAGATAGACGGAGCTCCTTCGTTCCTCCATCTAACCCCTGCAAGATCCACATCTGTCATCAGTATGTGTCCAATCTACGATTTGCTTTTTTTGTTAGGGGGGGGGAGGGTCTACTTTGGTCACGAGGCCAATGCTGCAGCCAACCGTCAACTCCTGTCAGTGGCAATCACTCGGTCCAGGCAATAGAGGGCGCCCTTGTCGCCAGCGCCGCTGGCCCGTCAGCGCCTGGAGCCACTCTCCTGCAGGCCTTGCTCGATGAGTTTCAGGTCCTGCAGGTCCCCCTTGATGGTGGCGATCAGGTGGCTCAGGCCCTCCTGCTGTTGCTTCAGGTGCTGCACATGCACACACACACAGACGGAGAGAGAGAGGAAAAAAAAATAATGGATCGGTAAACTAAAAGAGGGGCTCACTGGTGCTCGGTGCTCAACTTAGGCAATTTTTGGATCCTGTAATACACAATGTGTAGGCTGGGAAGTGGGAACCAACGCATCAATCGATTATGGATTGATCCAATTTTTGAGTATAGATTTTTTTATTATTATGGATCGATTATGGATCGACCCAAATTTTAATAACTTTTTTTGCGATTATGGATCAATCGCTACCAACATGGCGATATTATGGATTGATCCCAAGTTTGATTATTGTTTTTTTTCTCTTATGGATCAATCCCAATTTGATAATTTTTTTCAATTATGGGTCAATTCCAATTTCTTGTTTCTGATCCGGCACCGTCTGACTTACGACCAAGCGCGCTTCCCTCCTTCAGCAAGGCTTTTTAGTTTCTAAACGCTATACTTAGGTTGATATTGTCAGATTGAAACGGCAGTCTTTACACATCTGCAGTATGCTCAGCATACACTTTCCTTCAGCAAGGCTCTTAGGCAAGACTCCCTGTGGGACTGCGTGCCCTACATGTACACACTGTACCTGTCTGATTTCCTGCTGCATCTCGCTGGCTAGGCTGTACTTCTCAGGGCCGCGGGCTGAGGGTAGATGGCTGTGCAGCCGGATCTGTGACATCATCTCATTCAGACGGCCCTTCAGGAGAAATACATGCAAACGGTGCAATGATCAGGCCACCAAAACCATTCTGCTTCCGATTACATGGCATTTCAAAATAGGGGAGGTAGGTAGGGAATTTGTTTTGGGCCATTTTTTGTGTGTGACTGTGAGGCATGTAACACTTCCAAAACTTGAAGTTGATGAACCAATACCCAGGCAAAGTGCATTTTTAGCCAATGATTTAGCACGTCTATATTTCCATCGTCTGGGCCAATTTTAGGGCAATGTTTAATCAACTATTGGTTCATATTCCTGCTTTTCTCAGTACAGTGGAATGTTGATATTTTACATCCCGGGATCCATGCAAATTGATTGGTATAGCGGTCATTCGTTATAGCAGATGTGGCCACATAATTTGTACAAACAAACCGGGAGCCAAAGGGCATGTTCGTTATAGCCAAATGTTCATCATAGCCACATTCCACTGTAGTTGGGTACTGGATTGTCAGCATTGGCCCAGTATTGGGCATAAAGTTGACCCAAATTTGGTTATTCTGTTATCACCAAGGATGTAAGTGACCGACAAAGTCATTTCCGCGACCAAGAGATTCACGGCAGGGGTGCAGACACCCTTCATTTCTGAGGGTTTTAACAGATTAAAATGCGGAGTTTGAGATACCTGTTTAACATAAAAAATCAAACAAATAAATAAATACCCGGTAATTATTTTAAAATGGGAAAAAAATAGAATAAAAAAAAAAATAATAAAAAAAAATAAATACTACAAAATAAATAATAATAATAGAAATATCAAAGACAATAATAATAATAATAATAAAATCATGTCATTTCCGGAAATCCGGAAATTTCCGGTTGGTTGATGGAGCTGCCAGCACAACCCCCCTTGGACTCACCTTCATCTGTGTGGGCGCGTTGAGTTCTGCCTGCAGGCCCTCCAGCCTTGTCCGTAGCTGCTCCTCCTCTGTCTGGATGGCCATGCCTGCCTTGCGCTGAGCCTCCTGCTTGACCATGACCCTGAGCACACGGTGAGACAGCTCCAGGTGACGACGCTTGTACTCAGCCAGCTTGGCCTGGATGGTGGTCTGCTTGTGCTGTAGCGTCTCTGTGTCCTGGCTAATCATCTATGGGAGGGTGGGGGAGAGAAGGGGAGAGAGGGAGAGAAGGTGACTGAGAGTGAGAGAGAGTGGAGAGAGAGAGTGGAAGAGAGGGAGAGAGAGGAAGAGAGTGAGTGAGAGAGAGGGGGAGGTGAGTAAGGGAGAGGAGGTGAGTGAGGGAGAGAGAGATGGAGAAAGAGAGTGGAAGAGAGGGAGAGAGAGGGGGAGGTGAGTAAGGGAGAGAAGGGGAGAGAGGGAGAGAGAGATGAAAAGAGAGAGTGGAAGAGAGGGAGAGAGAGGGGGAGGTGAGTAAGGGAGAGAAGGTGAGTGAGGGAGAGAGTGAGGGAGAGAGAGATGGAGAAAGAGAGTGGAAGAGAGGGAGAGAGGGGGAGGTGAGTAAGGGAGAGAAGGGGAGTGAGGGAGAGAGAGATGGAGAAAGAGAGTGGAAGAGAGTGGAAGGTGAGTGAGGGAGAGAGATGAAAAAAGAGAGTGGAAGAGAGGGAGAGAGAGGGGGAGGTGAGTAAGGGAGAGAAGGTGAGTGAGGGAGAGAGAGATGGAGAAAGAGAGTGGAAGAGAGGGAGAGAGGGGGAGGTGAATAAGGGAGAGAAGGGGAGTGAGGGAGAGAGATATGGAGAGAGTGGGATAGAGGGAGAGAGAAAGGGGAGAAAGAGAAGGGGAGAAATAGAAAGGGAGAGAGAAGTTGGGTGAGAGGGAGAGGGTTTTTTTTTTTGGGGGGGGGAGAACTCACATCTAATCTGGCTTGGTGCTGTTTGGTCTGCTGTTCCTGGTTTTCCAGTCTGCTTTTGAGTGTGTGAAAGCCTATCATTGGCACGGGCACTAACCTGAAAACACAAAGAGGAGAATCACAGGACATGTACATCATGCCGGTTCACAATCACATCGTAGCAGCAGTCTGGCACGCTGTGTTCACCTGTGGCGAACTGTTGGGTTAATTCAATTCTTAAGCTGGTCACTTGCTGAAGCAATTTGACTTGTGAGCTTAGACTCACGCTCCGGCTTTGTCTTTCTTTCTTTCGTCCAAGTTCAATGCCAGAAAATGGGAGGCCTTTAACTTTGTTTTTGAATGCTACACTGAATTAAAAAAAGAAAGAATCCAAAGCTTCAACTTTAATTTAATGTTCTCAGCATTTGCATAACAGAGACGAAGCCGGGGCCGAAACAAAATAATTGGCCGCAACTGTAATACCGCACAATTTTTCACGGATCCCGGGATGTTCGTTATAGCGACGTTCCACTGTATCAGCAACATGTAACTTGAAATTGAAATCAAACTACCAGACTCAAGGGGGTGAAAATGAAAACTCCAAATGAATGCAGCTTGCCTTCAGTGTCTCATTCAATACAATACGTGACTTACTTGTCTGGGTCTGGGTTGTCAAGTTTGGCCTGTCTCCATAATCTTGGATCATAACCTGCACAAGAGATCACAAACAGAGGTGCATGTCATAAACAAGCACCAATATGCAAACAAATAATTCAAAGTGGCCTATGGGATTTGCCCCAGCACTTTCAACAGGGATATAAATACCAATGATAGGCACAGTACACACTGCACGAAACGTTGAGTTGCCGGCTCTTTTCAGAGCCAAATTCCTTCTTGAAAGAGAAGTGCTACATGGAGTCACCGCAAACCTTCCACTTAGTATTTCCACCATGCATACCTTCAAGTCATATCTATTGTGTTATCAGTTTAAGCTTTCCATTTATGAATCTTTTCTGAGGGCCCATTACATTATACCATGAACCGTGAATGATATGTTCACTGAATGGTATTCTCACTAGAATGGCCCGTAAGATTTTGGTGCACAGCGCTTCAATTGGTCATCAGGATATGAGCTGTTGTTTCCAAAATGCCCTTGGAACTTGGTATAAATGCAGGGGAGATGGTGAATTTATCAGTTACGGCAGGAGATATCGCCTGAGGTAGGCCAAAGGTAGGGGGACTCACTTACTCAGGGGAGGGGCGCTTAGGTAGGCCTGAGGTAGGGCAGGGGGGCTGACTCACCCAGGGGAGAGGTACATGTAGGCCTGAGGTAGGGGAGGGGCACTAAGGCACTAAGGCATTGAGGTTACCTCACCCAGAGGAAAAGTGCTGAGGTAGGCCTGAGGTTCACTCACCACAGGAGGGGTGCTGAGGTAGGGAGGGGGCTGACTCACCCAGGGGAGGGGTGCTGAGGTAGGGAGGGGGCTGACTCACCCAGGGGAGGGGTGCTGAGGTAGGGAGAGGGGGGCTGACTCACTGACCTAGGGGAGGGGTGCTAAGGTAGGGAGGGGGCTGACTCACCACAGGAGGGGTGCTGAGGTAGGGAGGGGGCTGACTCACCACAGGAGGGGTGCTGAGGTAGGGAGGGGGGCTGACTCACCCGGGGGAGGGGTGCTGAGGTAGGGAGAGGGGGGCTGACTCACTGACCTAGGGGAGGGGTGCTGAGGTAGGGAGGAGGCTGACCCACCCAGGGGAGGGGTGCTGAGGTAGGGAGGGGGCTGACTCACCCAGGGGAGGGGTGCTGAGGTAGGGAGGGGGGCTGACTCACCCAGGGGAGGGGTGCTGAGGTAGGGAGGGGGGCTGACTCACCCAGGGGAGGGGTGCTGAGGTAGGGAAGGGGGCTGACTCACCCAGGGGAGGGGTGCTGAGGTAGGGAAGGGGGCTGACTCACCCAGGGGAGGGGTGCTGAGGTAGGCCTCAATCTGGGCCTGGCTGAGGGCCAGCTTGGGCACCATGTCCACCACGCCCAGCCCGCCCAGCTGTGACTTGATGCCGACCTGGCCAAAGAAGCCGAAGGCGGTGGAGGCTGGGATCTTACGGGTCAGTCCCGTGGGCGACCGCTCCTGGATGTAGATGATGACCTCCGTCCTGAGGGGGGTTAAGGGTCAGAAGGGCATAAACTCCAAATGCTTCAGAGCATCCTGGTGCAATACAGACCAACTCAACAAACTTTTTCTCCAATTGGTCAATCCTAGACTGGAATCACCGAAATGAGAACCATGTTCAAGCCGACTCGGTTGAGAGGTTTAGAATCCTCCTCGGCCACGGATCACACTCAGTATGCGTTCTGCAACGTACCCTTACAGATACAGATACAGAAGGGCGCCAAACAAAAAAAACCAGCCCAGCAAGTGGTCATTCAAATTGCCAGATACGACACACGATCTCAGCCAGCTCGGTGGTCAAGTGGTTAAGACATCTGCACTACAAAGCAGGTGTTCGAATCCCGCCTGAGCTGCCTGAAATTCTTTCATCAGACATCGGGCAAAGCACTGAGCACTCAGTGCTTAATATCACGTTGAGCACGGCAAACCCTCATTGGATTACATTCTCCTCAACGCAAACATCATGTTATATCTATGATGCAAAGCACTGAGCACTCAGTGCTTATCACGTCCAGCAGGGCAAACCATCATTGAATTACATTCTCCTCAACGCAAGCATCATACATGTATCCATTAGCTAGAGGCAAGCTGAGGGCGGGACCCTCCAGCAGGCACGTACTTGTCGTCAGGCAGCTGCTTGACGTCCTCCACACAGACAGACAGCGTGGGCTTGCTGCCCAGGATCTTGAAGAGTGAGTCCACCAGCTGCTGCTGCAGGCTGCGTATCTCCTCCTCCTTCTTCTTGAAGACCAGGATGATCAGGCCGTCTTCATCCTTGGAGGTGGGCTTGACGCTGTAGCCCACTGTCTGCCAAAGAGTGGTTTGCAATATTTGTGTGTGAAATTTTCTTTTCTCCAAACTTCTTACAGGCTTGAATGAACAAAAAGCAATCCTCAAAAAAATATCATGGACCTTTTTTATCTTTGACAAAATGACCTGCTAGAATTCAAACGTCAGGCCCTCTAAATCATTCAGAATTTTTTGGAATGACTTTGAAAAGCAATTTGGTCCTCCACCCCTCCCCCTAACCTTGTTAGGACAAGTCAAATTTTCAGCAATTTTTAAAGTTTTATTACTTGAGCCCTTTTCAAAAACCCGGCCTAGCTAGGCTTCGGATCCGGCTTCGTCTCTGTCATCCAAATGCTGAAATCACAGGTTGGAGTTCTTTGTTAAAGTTGAAGCTTGAAAACTTCAGTGTAGCATTCAAAAACGAAGCTAAAGGCCTTCCGTTTTCAGGCATTGAAACTTGAAAATGGACGAAAGAAAGACAAAGCCGGAGCCTGAGCCTAAGCCGGGGTTTTGGACAAGGGCCTTGGCTTTACCTTGAACCGGCAGAAGGGGTTATCCGCAGTGAAGGGCACGCAGCTGTTCTGGTTTACGTAGCCGCTGCCCGTGCCCCAGAAGGCCTGCAGCTGATTCCACTTGGCCAGGATGGCGTCCCTCTCGTCTCCGTAGATGGTGGGCATCAGGAGGGCACTGGATATACTCATCAAGTCCCCCCCGACATCTAAAGGCAACGGCCAAGAAAAGACACGCTAGAAGCATGGTTCATAACACCAAAAGCTATGTGCACATCTAAAGGCACCGGCCAAGAAACAGACATGCTAGAAACATGGTTCATAACACCAAAAGCTATATGCACATCAAAGTCGCCTGTCCTAACATCTAAAGGCACCGGCCAAGAAAAAGACATGCTAGAAACATGGTTCATAACACCAAAAGCTATGTCCCCATCAAAGTCGCCTGTCCTAACATCTAAAGGCACCGGCCAAGAAAAATACATGCTAGAAGCATGGTTCATAACACCAAAAGCTATGTCCCCATCAAAGTCGCCTGTCCTAACATCTAAAGGCACCGGCCAAGAAACAGACATGCTAGAAGCATGGTTCATTACACCAAAAGCTATGTGCCCATCAAAGTCGCCTGTGCCGACATCTAAAGTCACCGGTGGAAATACTAAGTGGAAGGTTTGCATGGTGGAAATACTAAGTGGAAGGTTTGCATGGTGGAAATACTAAGTGGAAGGTTTGCATGGTGGGAATATTACGTGAAAGGTTTGCATGGTGGGAATATTACGTGAAAGGTTTGCATGGTGGAAATACTAAGTCTTATCTAGCATTGACTCACCTTGCTGTTGCTGCTGCTGCTGTTGCTGGGTAGCAAAGCCTGTAGATAGTCCCGTGCCAAACCCACCTAGCCCTGCAGCAAAGACCCAGGGCATGGGGAAATCAAGTCGGATGTTAAACACTTACTACTAGGCCACCTGGAAGTGGACTCATTGTGGATACAACCAATGACCAGGCCTGTAGTACTTTCAGTACCATAGCTACTGTGGCTACAATTATACCATTTAGCCTGTACAGAATGGGTCCGTCAGTGTACAACAGTGCCAGTATTCAGCTATAACCAGGGGGCAATTTCATAGAGTCGCTTAAGCGCGAAAATCTGCTAAGCATGAAAAGTCTTCTCCATGTATACATCCATGTATACAGGATTACCAGCACACTGCGATGCAATGTTAATTACCTTTGACTTGTATTCCACTATTCTTACATGAAAGGAAAGTTAAGTTTTGGTCGGTAAGGTGATCATACGAATCATGGCTATTTTGTGCTTAAGCAAATTTTTGTGCTTAAGCAAAATTTGGCGCCTAAGCAGATCTATGGAATTGACCCCTGGGATGTCACTACCTGTACCATGGCTACTGTGGCTACAATTATACCATTTAGCTTGTACAGAATGGGTCAGTCAGTGTACAACAGAGCCAGCTATAACCAGGGTTCATCCCTGACATGTGAATGACTTATTCTCACACATTTAACACCACTGCTAGGACTGTGATGAATTAGGAATCCACCACATGCATCGCCAAGCTCAGTGGTCGAGTAGTTCAGATGCCGGAGTTTTCAAGCAGGCAATCAGGTCAAGCAATGAGAATACAGTGAGCTACACAGTGGGCAGGACAAACCCTCATGAGTCAAAACTGTGATCGCACTTCAACTTTTAGTTGTAGTCAAAGTCATTCTGGAGAATCTCAACCGCAATACTGACTGTGCAGGGTATTATTAGTTATTCGTTTCCTTTCTTCTTTCTCCAATCGAGACAGATTGAAATTGGGTTTTTTTCACAAACAAAGGAAAACCTGACTGGGAACTTTTGAACAAATTGAAACTTAAATTTGTTGAATTGCTTCTGATTGGTGCCCCCACCCCGGCAAAGACTAGTTGACTATTAGGGAAGGCCACCATCTTAAGGCTGAATAGCTCAGCTGGAAGAGCACTGGTACGTTAATCCAGAGGTCTCGGGTTCAAGTCCCGGCCCAGTCAAAGTTTTCTTTGACAATTTTTCAATTTTTTTTTTCCAGACTTCCTTTCTTCTATTTTACCTGTGGTTGATGTAGTTCCTCCAAGACCAAACCCACTGCCGGTAGTTGTGGTGCTTGTACCAAAGCCTCCGAAGAGGGATGGTGCTGTGGTCTTAGCTGCTCCAAAGCCTCCAAACCCTGTACAAAGTAGACACCATAATTCATACATAAGCCCTGTGCACACTGCAGTCGATTTCACCAAACCCGTCAAATTTACGATCAATCGCAAGATAGTGAGCGATGCACAGCAACCATACAACCTATCACAAATTAAAATTGGTTATCCATGGATTGTAAATTGAGTTACGGTGCATCGTAAGACTTTGTGAAATCCTGCCTACTAACTTTTCAGATTGCAGGTCATTTTAGTCAGTGAACAGTTTTTGTATTTACAAAATACTACTAACAGAAGAGGCACTGATGTGTTGATCCCAGCTGGACCTCAGAAGAAGATCCCAGACACAAAGATTTGATCCAACCTTTCACAGGAGTTCCTCTTTTTTGTTTGGCTTCAACGTTTCAGACTCACCTCCTCCGCCAAAGCCGAATGCGTTTGCCGTGGTGGTGGTGGCTGTGGAGCCGAAGCCAAAGCCCGTGCCCGTAGAGGTGGCCCCGGCCGCGCCAAACCCAAAGGCCGTCTGGGCGGAGGTTGTGGGCGCTGCCGTTGTATTCGTTCCGAAGGAGAAGGTCGGAGCGGTGGTTTTTGCGTTTCCGAAGGAAAAGCCCCCTGCTGAATTTGCAAATGAAATAAAAATCAGCAAATAGTAAAGAAAAATATTCCATTAAATTTTAGTGCTCAAATATCTGCCATTTTCGAGAAAAGAAGAAATATGTTCAATTCCCAATGATCAGATTGCTTTTGTTTTGTGATAAAGTTCGACTTCTAATTCTAAAACTAAGTTTTAACTTTAGTCTAAGACTACAACTTACTTAAAGAAACAAATATCACTTGAAAATATGTAGATACAGTACATGCAATGTCAATTTGTGCTTTTGAAAAGATTTTAGTTTAATACCCTCACCCAAACAAAATCATAATTTTGGGGAAAACTAAACAAGTACATAACATGATCTTGTTCAACCTGTCAAATTTTTACGAAATGTTGTTGTGCCAGAGAGATAGTCTTCAAAAAAATAGGTGGTCTACTGACATTGTGGACTTTTACAGTGAGGGTATTGCTATTATTAAACTAAAATCTTGCGGTGGTTTTTGTTATTGTTACGGCAGCCGTAACGCAATTTTCATTTTCTATAGTTACGGCATTGCAACCCCAACAGCGATGCACTGTACTACAACTCAGAAAATACGAGAAGTCATTCGATTTCAGGGAGATTTAAAAGACCACTATACAAATGATAAAACTATAAATCAACGTTGTAATTGAATCAAACAGTGGCAACACATAATGACGAATGTATCATGCAAATGCAACAAATCAAGATCAGGCACGACAGCCGGACGGCAGCGTCACCAGCTAACATCACGCTTCCAAAGTCAGAGTACATGTTCATTACGGCCGGCGGGCCAGAACTTCAGAAGCACTACTTCATGTCCTCGCGCATGCGCAGTTGGAGTGCCATAACTATAGAAAATGGAAATCAAAGATCTTATATGAAAGCGTGCAAAGCGTGCAAGATGGACTACTCCGAGCAAAAGGTGAAGTACGCACTGGACGCCATTTTAGTAAGCAACAGAATCTGTCGTTTACTTTTGGTGCTCCGAAAATGAAGCGAGAGAGTCACAAACAATAAAAAAAGATACAACTTTGGATGCGTGAACAGAATGTGATAACTTTCAACGCAGTGGCTGTTGTTACGGCAGTCGTCCGTGTGGTTCCCTGACTTCACAGTATTTGTCAGGATGTTTAGCTCTTGGAACCAGACTATCAGTTAATATACTGGTTCAACCAGCCTGCAATGCTGACGAAATACAATCAAGTCAGGGAACCACACGGATGACTGCCGTAACAACAACCACTGCGAACTTTCAATGTGATGTGACCACAAAATGGAGAGAATGTGTGCGACTTTGCAAGTAAAATGGCGTCCAGTGCGTACTTCACCAGGATGCGTGTGATCTCACAAGAGTAGTTTATCTTTAATCTTGCGAGCGCTTCGCACGCAATGAGATTTTGGATGGAAACTGCGTTACGGCTGCCGTAACAATAGCCACTGGGTTTTGTCAACTTGACAAATGTCAGGAGCACTTTTGAGTTTTGACATTACTGCGTGAACTTGCAGGTCATTTTATTAAAAGTTCCCGTTTTGCACGCAAGTTACTCTAAGTCGGTCACACAGGGTAGCTACACATTATCAACTTTCACAAGTACCTGCCGGTGCTGTTGATGTGCTTCCAAAGCCGAAAGCGGGTTTCGATGTTGCCGCATTCTGGGCACCAAATGGTGCACCGAACCCGGGAAGAGACATTGTTTTTCGACTCCAAAAGTTTCGGTCTTGTGACACAAAACTCAAGACGACAACACACCAGATTCTTTGACTTTGAGTTCGTGGTCGTCCGCGCTGCTCAACTGTAGTCTGACACCCCTCCCATTATTTTCACAACTGTGACAACCGTTTGAGGCGGTTACTAGACCAACATCGAGAGGGCAAAAAATCAACAGAGGGCGCTATTGCAGAAATACGGCTGGTGCATTGGGGTGCAGAACACTAAAATAATAATTATTATTAAAATCCTATTGAACACTTTACAAAAACACTCACTTTCAAAGCCAATTATCCTATGCCCAAAAGTCTCTCAGTTCTTGTAGCTATACTTAAAATTGTAGTTTGGACCTTCACCTCTCAGATTCTTTTCAATCTTAGTGCTCTTAGCCGATTAGATTTTTTGCTAATTACCCCCAGAAAGAAAACACCCCCAAAATGTGTAGCCGTCCAAGCCAAATTTCTGCAAGGATTTTGGGATGGACCCCCTCCACTTCCACAGCCAAATAGGGCCACATTTAAAGCCAGATAAATTATGGTCCAAATTACATGCCAAATTGAAGAGTGAATCCCCAGGTTGTCTTAAGCTTCACTTGTTCTACAATGTATCAGTTAATTAGCCTCCAAAGACCCCTTATTAAAAAAAAGTTGTGGGTGGATTTTGTGTGCTGCACCCATGGGGATGTTTCAGAGGGGGTGGGGTGGTGCAGAACACTAAATCGAGCTACCATTGATTAAAAAAAACGCCCACTTTCAAAGCCAATCATTCCAAACCCAAAAGTTTCTCAGTTACTGTAGCTATACTGAAAATTGTAGTTTCCAGCCATCTCTCAGATTCTTTAAAATTGATTTTTTTTTTAATTACCCCCATAAAAAACACCCCCTGCCATAAAAGCCGTATTTAAGCAAGGATTTTGGGATGAACCCCTCCACTTCTACAGCCAAATAGGGCCACATTTAAAGCCATACATGTTCCAAATTACACACGAAACTAAAGAGTGAGCCCCCAGGTTGCTCCACTTCAAGGCCCAATACAACATTGGTAAAGGTCAAACGATTGCTACAGTTTGTTAAACCATTAAACATCCCAAAAAACAATCCTGTGAAGGTTTTAGCTCAAATGGTGATCTGAGAAAGTAGAAAAGGGTAAAATACCGTCACGGTTTTTGTACCATTCTAAAGTGTAAGAAATAGTTTATGAATTGCGAGTAGTAAACTAGGAATAAAAGTAGTAAAAAGGAATATTGCGAAGGTTTTAGCTCAAATAGAAATCTGAGGAAGTAGAAAATGCAAAAAACCGTTACGGTTTACGCACCGTTCTGAACCGGTAGTGTAAGAAATATTGTTATTACTCCTGAGTACCGTAATAAACTATTTAGCCATGTTTGAGTGAAGATTTCTTGGGAAGTACAGCATCCCAGACCGTAAGATTTCAACATGAGGATTATATCATGCCCATCTACAAACTGTGTAAATTAGAAGGAAATTTGTGGACATCGGCGTTTTCCGATCTTCCCAATGTTGTATTGGGCCTTTAAAGTACAATATATCAGTTAATTGGCCTCCAAAGGCCCCTTATTAAATAAAAGTTGTGGCTCCACTTGTTATGATTATCAGCTCGGCGGAGCCATCTTGGATGGATTTTAATGTGCTGCACCCCTCATGCTACACCAGCCCCTCATGTTTGCCCTCATGGTCTCACTCATTTATCACAGTGCAATCAATCAGTGATCATATCCTGCAATATGAAGTTACTGTTACATGCATTACTCTTGATTGCTTTTTCAAAGCTTTTAATCGCTCCACTGCCAAAATAGAGTTGAATGGGCTGCAAATCCAACCCTGGTATCCCTTTTTTCATCGTGTTTCATGCTTGCTTCTACTCATACTGAATGGGCGATCGTTGTAAACGCAAAGTCGCATCCTCGAATGAAAATCTTTCCCAGATTTTAAGACATAATCCATTTAATCAATTACGCCCATACTGATAAAGTTCACAACTCACATTTGACTCCGGTTGACCACCCAAATATCCACCATTTGTAGCTATTTCGAATGATTTCGCAGCCCACTTTACCACCTTGATTAAAGGACGTGTCCAAAACTACCTTTCCATCACGGTCTTGCAGCGCCCTCGTGATGACTGGGCAGACGTCAAAAGCATGTTTATCGAAAAACTCTGATTATCGACCGAAATTTTTTATTTATCGACCGAAAAATTATGTTCATAGTTTATCGAAAAATTACGGTATATCTATCGCTCGATAAACGTATTATTTTTTGTTCAAAAAATTGTGTTCATCGAGCGATAAATAATAGTTTATTGAACAACTGTTTATCGCTCGATAAACTTTTTTTCTTATTCTGTTTTCCATCCTTTGCCGGTGTCATGCCAAAAAGCGTCCCTGCTAAAAACTGACCACTCATTAGCATACTAATCGTTGATTGGTTTAAGCGTGGATGACATCATTGCAAATTCCGGTGAACGTGTGACGGCCGTAGAAACGTCTCAAAACGGCTCATTTTCTAGGAATCATATCTAGGGGTCTGAAGTGTATTTCATTATTGACAAGCTTCTTTCTCTTAGTGGAGTCAGAAATTGGTCATCTTTTTTACCTTTCTTTAACTTTCAAACTGCAAATTAATCCCTCTGGATGGGGTTTGATGAAAAACTCCTTCACTATTAAATGATTATGAAGTAATATGCTGTAATTCAACAGGTTTAGGGAAAAGTCTGCTGGAAAAACCAGACATTTTCAGAAACTTGTGTACACAATCAATTGGGTTTCTGTTGCATAACCCTGTGATGAGTTCACAAATTTGCTTGTGAATAATTTTATTGAAATTCTCATTAGCATAAAAACTGAAAACTTGCAAATACACCACCAGAACGAGAGTGAAAAACAGTTGGATTGTTAGCAACATTGCTAACAATGTTTGAATGTGTTAGCTGGCAACTGACAATTAACTGATGAATAAAACAAAAGGGAAATAATATAAAATCACACAGGAGATAGCCTCTTTGTTGTCATTGGTTTATTTCATTTTCTTTTCTTTTGTTTTCGGTATAGAAAAATAAATAGTGTACACATTGTACAATGCAGTGAATCATTACAAGTAACAACAGATTGACGCTTGTTTTATACAATGCCTTTTTTATACTCTGTTAGCATTTTGGAAAATATTGTGACATAAGACAAAAACAGAGAAGACTGGGGCTACAGGTTACCCCGACCAAATAATTCAAATTCTTCTTTCACTTTTTCTTTTACACCATCACATAAAATGAAGACAGAATTGAAGAACGTATTGACAGCAGCAAAGTGCCTTTCAGCCTTGTGTAAGTTGGACACTGCTGGGTCCGGATGCATAGTACAAATGATTGGTGACTGCGTACTAAATTGAGTTATACCGGTAATTATATGAATGTTTACAGGAAGTCATGGGGCTCCTTATGAGTGGAAGCTAATGAAGGTTAGTGTACTTGCACTAACAACCTCATTGGTATTATCAGAAAGCCAAGTATGTTTGTTGCATCATCGGTGACATACGATTGAAAAAAGCGCTTACAGTGAGTGCTTAGCTTGCTGGGAAGACTGGCACACTAGAATTAAAAACAAAAAAACTTTTTAGATTTTTAGTGCGGATGTCTTACACCAACATAAAGGCCCTATAGATACAACATTGGTAAAAGTTAAAAGATTGCCACAGTTTGTGTGTTAAACCATTTAACGTTACAAAAAAGAAATCCTGCGAAGGTTATTAATAGCTCAAATGGAAATCTGAGAATATAGAAAAAGGCAAAAAAACGTCACGGTTTATGCACCGGCCTGTAGTGAAAGAAATAGTTGAGTGAAGATTTCTCGAGAAGTACAGTATCCCAGACCACAAGATTTCAACATGAGGATTATATCATGACAATATACAAACTGTGTAAATTATAAGGAAACCTGTGGACAGTGATCTTCACAATGTTGTATTAGAAGTTCTGTAGTTAATCCGAAAAGGAATCATCATAGTGGGTCCTGAAAACCAATTACTGTATTATGTTGTGGTTGCATTCCCAGCAGATAAGCACTGAGTGAGGCCGTGTCTGAAACGGGCTTCCAGAGCTACGGCTAGGGCTATTGTCTTTGCATCTCTGTGTATTATCAATAGGGGGAAGACCTAGACTTAGCTCTAGACACCCGTTTTAGACAAGGCCTGAGCCTATGGTCACCAACATCGGGAAGGGTAAAACGCTTGTACTCCATGGTGTGTTTGTCACCAATTTAAATCATAACCTTATGATACCACACCAACAAAAATCCCATTACAATTCTTCAGCACACTGGATCAATGCTTTATCGCTTCACAACCAAATCCACTGACAAATATGGCATAAAAAATGGATACAAATGTGACATCTGTAAACCTCAACCATCCACATCGAAATCTCAACGGCATGTCATCATAATACAATCAGTCACTGTGCCATAAGGTAGTAGAATCTGCAATAATCAGCCAAACCAACAGAAATTAGATTTTCAGAGAAAACAGGGCAGCATAAAAAAATAAAACAATGGATATATCCTTAATAAGTTAGATAGTAGTTTTTGTTATAGTATACATGTACAAATATAACGCAGGCTGGGCGTGTGAGAAATCTACCAATATTCTGTAATGAGTACTTTTTTTTCCAATTCAAATAATTTTATGTTGGTAGTCTGTTGGTGAATATAGAAAAAGCATCAGACAATATATACAAGAAATTATACGGCTCATTGTGAAATAGAACCCTTCAGACAAGACTTGAAGGTTTGCATGGTGGAAAAACTAAGCTGAAGGTTTGCGGTGACACCATGTATGATGTACATGTAGCACTTCTCTTTCGAGAAGGAGTGTGACTCTGTCTCCTGACAACGGGCAGTGTGCACACTAACTGAAACATTGAGTGACCGGCTTTTTCAGAGCCACACTCCTTGAAAGAGAAGTGAAACATGGTGTCACTGTCACTGCAAACCTTCCACTTAGAATCCTTCATTGTATAATTTGTTCTGTGAATGTAGATTTCAGAGGGCCTGGTGTTTACCGGTAGATCCCAGTAGGACCTTGGAATTGGATGCCTCAATAAAAGGCACAATGTTTTGATCTGAGACAGACCCATCTCAAAAGTCAGGCGGTACCTTTGAGGAAGATTTCTGCAAGGATCGAAGTTGCCATAACTGTTCACATGACCTTTCTCAAAAGCAGGTTAAGAATAAAGGCCGATTACTTACGTCAGTAAGCAGGTTGTCACATTTTCTTGGCCAATGGATTGGCAGATAGAAAAACCTTTGCTTGACAGAGTGATGTCAAAATGACACCTTACCCAAAAAGTCTATGACTGAAATTTCATTGAATACAAATCAATGAGAGTGACAAAGGAACAAAATCTCAAAAGTAGTAAAACAAAAGTTATCCAGCATTAGATGCATCTTGAAATGGAATTGATGATTACACAGTTGGTGCTTGTTGGCACTCCAAATGTGTACTCAACTAGTCATTTATCTTCATGAAGTAAATAAACTGACTAAAACTGACTAAAATGAACAGAAATATACATGAACCTCAAAAGTTAGAGGGCCTGACGTTTTGATCCTAGCAGGACCTTTCTCAAAGGCAAAGTAAAAAGGACATACACAGACAGTCAGGGGAAGGAAAGCACTGACACACATGACAGAGGAACGAAGTGGGATGCAGATGTACGTACGCACAAAGGGAGGGGAGAACAAAGGGGAAACAAACAAAAGGGTGGGGAGGATCAAAGGGACAGGACAGAGGTGGGAGATCAAAGGGGAAAGGGACAGGGAATATGAAAGAAAAAGAGGGATTAATGAAGTGAAGATTTAATAGTCATTTATCTTTGCCAGTCTGAAGCATTTAGCCAACACGTTAGAAAAGTTGTGATAAAGACACAAACCATGCAACAAAGCTCACATTTTCTGCCAAGCTCCCAAATTATGTTACTGTTTCATCTTTAAAAAACATGCCATGCACCAGAGATTGCATAATAAATTTTTTAAAAAGCATTGCAAACTGCAAAGCGTTATAATACATGTAGTACGTGTATATTCAAGACTGGAAAGTACTGCCATAAAACATTAGAACTAAACAATGTGCTGTGTTCAAGATACAAGTTGGAATTTAAAGTCCTAAACCTTCAGTGCATATGAAGTTAATACGAAACTGTTGCAAACTGCTCACTGACTAAAATGACCTCCAATACATCAATCTCAAAAGTTAGAGGGCCTGACTTTTTTATCCTAGCAGGACCATTCTTAACCACTTCGCGCCGGGACCTCTGAATCCTGAGCTCCGTTGGCTTGACTATGCAACAGGGCCCTCCGAATCCGGGCACCACTATTGTCCACATTCTAAACAAAGACTCTTTTCAGCTTATAACAAAGCAATGCAAATCAGTACAAAGACCCTTTTTGACGCAAGTTGCCATATGAATTGCAAGATTAGAAGCAGTAATTGTGCAATTGTGGGACTTTTACTGTGGAGGATTGAGGGATACCGCACTGCCGCTGAAAGCACGCGGGGGATATTGTGTTAGCATGTCACACAGCCCAACGGTTGTCGGTCAGGCATTGGAATTGCCCCCACATTCTTTACCGCAATCTGTACGCTCGGTTGTGGCCGACCAACTCGAAGATTTGACTGCCTGGAGGGGAGGCTGGAGTCTGCGGTAAGGGATTGACAGCACCATACATGCACACACACACACACATGCCCGTTACGCTCCATTGATGACGCACAACGGGCCCATTTTCGAATGGATAATCTCTTGACAAAAGCCACAACGATGTCCGATTTGTGCCAGTTTTTACTCTTTTGTACCCATAGTATACCCTTATCGACTTATTTCACCGAAATATATTGTTCCGATTGTTTTAGCGAGATTTGAAAATGATGCATTGTTCAAAAACCCCGATATGGTGGTCATCGGCGCTGAAACCCCCCCCCCCCCCCGGCGCGAAGTGGTTAAAGGCCAAGACTGTCTGTGTATGTCCCTTGTCACTTGAGAAAGGTCCAGCTAGGATCGAAACGCCAGGCCCTCTAACCTTCAGTGCATATCAAACGGAAGAGACCAAGACTTGATTCATAATATATGGATAAGAAATTGAGTAGCTGTAGGGAAGAA
Organism: Luidia sarsii; assembly: GCA_949987565.1. Taxonomy (NCBI): domain Eukaryota; kingdom Metazoa; phylum Echinodermata; class Asteroidea; order Paxillosida; family Luidiidae; genus Luidia; species Luidia sarsii. The sequence goes on along the minus strand of OX465102.1, from coordinate 19,668,595 downwards.
TCAATGTGGAATACATTGGCCAATTGGCAAACATGAACAGAGAACTATTTGAATAGCATGCTTTTACGGTTGGAATAGGTTTTCTTTTGGTTGAAGCTGTGACTGTATTGTCCATGGATGCATTGCATTTTGCACTGATGATATCAGTCATGGTGAGACCAGAAGACATTTTATGTTTAAAACACAAACAATTGAACGAATACTTCTCATTATGATGTACAATTTCAGTATGGCCAGTATCTGAGATCTTACTAAGGATCAATTTGATCAGTGGTCGATTTCACCAAAATCATCTTAACTTACGATCAATCGCAATGCGATAAGCGATGCGCAGAAATCATATGGCATATCACGACTTATCACGATGGGTTATTCATCGAAAGTTGAGTTACGATGCATCCCAGGTCTCTGTAGAAACTGCCATGCTACGTACCCTACTGTGTCTCTATATCCATTGAGATAGGTACTGCATATCCATACAGTGGGTATGGCCAGCATCTGAGACCTTGAGAAGCCTTACCTTACTAAGGATCGATCTGAAAAGGTCTCAAGGGAAGCTGCCATGCCTGTGATATCCATTGGCCAATCCCAACTAGGTAGCCTGGTTTGTGTAGACGCAACCAAGGACTTGTCCCAGCACCTTCTGTGTTCTTCCCTTTGTTCTGTCAGATGTGAAGGTTCTACTTGCTTTCAGTGGGAGCCAGGTTTACAGCATGGAAGGCAATGTGAATGTCCTTGACTTTCCCGCATCCAGGCGATCCATGGTAATGTTGTCCGAGGTCCCAATCACTGGCTTCCAAATTTCCAACAGGAGTAGGTCCTGGTGGTAGTCTGCTGGTGGTGGTGGTGGTGGTGGTTTGGCAGGGGGCAGGGAGGTGAGGACAGGGTCAGAGCCCAGCCCCAAAGGACAATTTAAAGGCAAGTTCGACCACATTCTGAGTTGCGCTCTCGTGATGGCAGACGTAGCATTCCCTGTGCTGGGGCTCCTCGAAGAGACGCCTGCAAGGGACAGACCACAAAGTGAGGGGATGTCTGGAAAAATAACTCTTTGGTTTTTTTGTAGCTTTTTTTCCGAATGAGCATTGAAAGAGTTTGTGGGATGGCAGTGACAAAGATTTGAGGAACTGTTTGGGTTGGCTTGGGCTTGCATAGGTTACATTGGTTAATGTTGGTTGAGCCTCTGAGGCTAGATTAGATTTGGTTGAATTGGCTAAAACTGTACTGGTTTGGGTTTGGGTTGGGTTGGGTTGGGTCGGAGTGAGTTGGGCTACTTTGGGGTTTTGTAGGGCTAGGTTGGCTGTAGTGAATAATTCTATGCCAACGGTAAGCAGAGCCATGAAATTGGGCCCAGGACCTTTCTCAAAGGCACCTTTCTCACTCGGCCTTTGAGAAAGGACCTGCTAGGATCAAACTGTCAGGCCCACTAAATTTTGAAGCAAAAACAAAACAAAACTGCTTTCTTTCAATTGGGTTAGATTCTGGACAGTCCGGCAGTGCTGGAGTGCCAGCACTGAGAAAATAGGACTCACCCCACTACCCAGTAGTTGATGCTGGGCGGTGACTTCTTGCTCTCCGGTCGGCTCTCTGGCTGGCACTTGAACATGACCCCGTGCTCCCTGACGTAGCCGATGGAATGGTCGCTCTGCAGCGGGCGACTGGGCTCCTCCGGCCTTGCCTGGGACAAGAGTCAACGAGGAGATGCTCAGATAGAGCCGCTTAAGCGCCCAAATGGGCATAAATCAATGAGGTTTTGCCCTTACTCACCGTGATAAACACTGAATGCTCAGCGCTTTGTCCGATGCCCGACGATTTTCAGGCGGCTTGGGGGTGGATCATGTTGAGCAAGGGCAAAACCTCATTGAATTACATTCTCCTTGATGCAAAACATCATGTTATATCTGTGAAAAACCCTGTCTACCAACTAAATACAGTCCCGTGCAGTGGCCGATCGCAATCCAGGGACATGATGCGGTCCAGGCAATGAGCTCATCTGGTCCCGAAGTTTCATGTCCCCGGTCACCTTGGTGAAGACCCAAAGGCGCCAATATAGATGTTTTTTTTTCAAATGACGTCACCTAACCACCAATGGCAAATTGGCATGTCTGCAGGAGCGTCCAAATCCGCGGAAGCGCATGCAAATATCAAATCTGAGTATTTCCATTGGACATTTGATGACTCGAAGGCCCGCACTTTCTACGTACATCCGCGTGAATTAAACGCCGACTGTCAAAAAGCATGCGACTGAAATACCTCTATAGACTGTAGGCAGCGATAAAGACTGTGACCCCACCTTAAAGCCCCTACACACCTTTTGCACAAATTCAACAAGGTCCATACACAAGTACCAACAACTGTTTTGAGATTTACTCGCAATTTTCCCGTTTAAACACACGTTGGCGCTATTGAAAAATCTGTTAGGTGCATTTTATGATCCTCGAAGCTGACACAGTTTGATGAAAAAATGAGCCAATTTTCACCATTTTCTCACGACTTGGTTGACAGATTGAGCTAAAACTTTCACAGGTGTGGTATTTCATGCATATGCTGGATTAGACAAAGTATGGACGCATTTCTTCTAAGACCTTTACCGATGGTGCGTAGGGGCTTTAAGGTGCCCATATAGACTGTACCTTAAGGCGTGTGCTGCGGCTGAGCACCTGCCGGATGGCGATGCAGCACCTATGGAAGGTCTGGACCAGCTGGGCGTGGGCAGAGCCACCCAGCAGTGCCAGGTCTGAGTGGGTGGGGCAGGCAATGATCCCACTACCGGCGTCCAGGTGCACATAGTGAAACAGGGTGTTGTCACATCCGGCCGTCAGTCTGTCCCAAAAAAAAAAAATATATGACACACACAAAAAAAGGTATGACTTATGGGATTGCATACGGACTAGAGAGGCCACTATTAAAGCAAAAATGCCTGATTTCTGTTATGTCTGGAATCAGTGAGAGTACAGTGTTTGCATTTTGCGTATGTTTAATGTGAATGATCTGAAGGATACTCATCTTTAAAAAAAAAAGGGCCAGACGTTTTGGTTCCGAGCAGTAACTGTCTCTAACTAGGCATATTATCATTTCAGGCAGCTCGCGCGGGATCCCACCAGAGCTGCCTGAATATTTGTTATCAGGCATCGGCCAAGCGCTAAGCACTCAGTGTTTATCACGTCGAGCAAGGCAAACCCTCATTCAATCACATTTCTCTTACTAGTTTTAATGCCACGGGCATCTAGAAACGAGCATTTGTCCCCAGTTTCTTGGGGAATACTCTGCACTTAACAAGCCAGCAAACCTTCAAAATCGGTGACAAACCACATCCTGGATTTTCAGGTTTTGTCGGACGGAGACAAAGCCTGAGCCCGAGCCTGATCCATGGATTTGTAAAGGGCCTAATTGACTGCTAGAGATCTAGTACTCACTTGGTGGCTGTGAAGTAGTCATTACACTGCAGTTCCTGGCCTCGGTGCATCATGCCCATGTTGTACGGGTCCGGAATCAGACGCTTCTTCCGCGCCACCTGTGTGGTGCAATTTCCACAATCATTTAAAACCATTGTCGGGAAAGATTTCCCCAGCTTTTTCCCGCTGACATTTTGATATCCAAAAGCCTGGCAGTACACCATCGTTCAGCTCGCGAGTGTATACAAACTGCATGCAGTATAGAAGGGGGTACATCCGTCAGGGCCCATACAGGAGTTTTCCGTTATGATGTCACACCCCCTGCAATGATTGGCGGCCCTTTCGAAAACATGGCAGGTTGCGGGAACGCAAATTTGACCACTGAATTCCACAATTTTTCCCTCTTAATGATACTCATAGGTGAGTAGCACATAGGTAATTGTAGGATGTTTTTAACACCCAATCAGATAAGCCAACATTTTTCTCTGGGGTTCATTCCCCTTTAAGCAAAATGTTGCTGCTTAAGCAGCTCTATGAAATTGGCCCCCTGGTCCAGTCAAAGTTTCCATTGGCAATTTTCAAAAATTCTCTCAAACAGTGGTCCCCCTGTGCAAAACCCTCCCAAGTCTAATTTTTTGAACCCCCGTCTTACTTTATAGAGCTCGGCACTGCTGATGGAACCGGCCGAAACGTCCGAGCCTTTGCGCTCGCCGTTCCTGCGTCGGATGACCGGCGAGCTCTGCGTGCTGTTGGTGCGCGAGTTGTAAGGGCTGGCCGTGTCGCTCTCGTTGTCCGAGTCGGCCAGGCGGCCGGCCGTGTGGCGTCGCAGGTGAGGGCTGGGGGTGGTGGCGCTGTTGGCATTGTTGGCGGACAGCTGGTTGGAGCCCGGGGAGCTGGACCGGCGTCTGGCATTCAGGTCGGCCTGTAACAGCTTCCTCCCTAGTAGGGGGTATAGCAGCAGCACAGTTTTGTAAGCGGATGCTCATACAAATAATAGTCTGTAGCCATCATCATGCACACCAACTTCATCATCAGTTCATTGGGGCCCATATTGTCGACCTCCTAGTTGATAGGCCCTGGTAACTGGTCTTGCTCTTCTGATTGAGCCCAGGGGAAAGACAACAACTTGAAACAGCAGCACCTCTAATTGCTGCTTGCCTCATATGCAAAAAGAAGAACAGTTTATTGATATTCAATGACAGCTATCCATTGCTTGAAACCGATTGACCAAACTGTGGCTGCCTCAAACCACTGCTAAATGAGAGAGACCTTCACTGGAATCCGTTCCTGCAAATTCATGCAAAACGAGGCTATAAAACCACTCAAGGTTAAGGGCTTCCGAAAGAAGGAGATAGAGACAGATCTAGGAAGGCTGGAGATAGGAATTTATATTCCTTTTTAAAAGGGCAAGATTGTAGGCTGGGGGGAAAACATGAAACAGGAAGGGAAATCCAGAGAGAGGCTGAACGAGGGTAGAAGCTGTTCCGATACCTTTCCGTTCTACACCTTGGGATACATAGAGTGTACTGATGAGAGGAGGCAAACAGCCTGGTTGCTCGCTTAAATGTCCTGACTGGGGGAACCAAGTTGGCAAGAGCCAAGGAACACCTTCCATGGAAATATCGGTAGGACAAAACAGAGAGCGGTCTGGAACCCTGACCCATACCTCTGACTGGTGACTGACTGTGCAGCTTGGACAGCATCGGCGAAGCCTGGATGGGGAGGGGCGGGGTGCCAGACTCGATGCCAGACTTACGACTGGGGAAGAACCAGTCGGCGCACGAGAGGGCCGGTATAGGAGGGGCCGAAAGTCTGTAATGGGAAAACACATTCAATGAATGTCAGTCATAAAGTCAATACAAAAAACTGTTGCAAACTGCTCCCTGACTAAAATGGTCTGCATTACATCAAAAGTTAGAGGGCCTGACATTTTGATCCTAGCAGGACCTTTCTCAAAGGCAAAGTGACAAGGACATACACAGACAGTCAGGGACTGAGTTTTTTCATCAGGCATTGGGGAAAGTACTGAGCATTCAGTGTTTAACACGTCAAGCAGGGCAAAGCCTCATTGAACCTCATTCTCCTCGACGCAAACATCATGTTATATTTGTGATGCAACACGGTAACCGCCGCTATATAATATTCAAATTCACCACACAACCTCGACCAGCTTGGTGGTCAAGTGGTTAAGATGTCACTTTAAGGCAGTTGCAGGTTTGAATCCCACCCGAGCTTCCTGAAATTCTTTCATCAGGCATCATGCAAAGCATTCAGTGTGTACCACGTTGAGCAGGGCAAACTCTCATTGAATTACATTCTCCTGGACACAAACATCATGCTATATCTATGATTTCAATGGCGTTCGTGCACGCAAGTCCACCCACCTCTCTTCGCACGCCACAGGTATATTGAGGGACTCCAGATGCAACAGGGTGGCTCTAGCCTGGTCCACGTAGAAGGGGTCTGGGGCCGGACTGCCCTCACACCTGCAACAACAAAGCAGGTGAGATCTAGTGAGCATTCTTGTCAGAAGGTTCACTCTATCTTGTGGGAAGGCACACTTGTTACAACAAACTGAATCTTACCAACAGTATCCAGATATTGAATCTCAAATACTTCATATGTGATGCACAAACCCCATTTTGGAGAAGATATAAAAGACCACATCCCTGTTAGTGAATTCTCCTTGACTCTGTAAAGCATGGCCATGTAAGTGGAAGGTTTACGGTTACACCATGTAGCACTTCACTTCCAAGAAGGAGTGTGGAGTGTTGGGAGTGTGTGTACTCTGCCCGTCTTCAGGAGTCTCCTGAAGACAGGCAGAAACGAAACGTTGAGTTACCAGCTCTTTTCAGAGCCACATTCCTTCTTGAAAGAGCAATGCTAAATGGTGTCACTGCAAACCTTCCACTTAGTCTTATCAAAGCAAGGCCATGTTTTTTTGTTGTACTCTCAGCAAAGTTTTAATGAAACACTTGAACTTACTGCGACGCGCATCCTCCTGCCTCCAGAAGCAAGCACAGCAAACTGTGCTTCTGTAGAAAAAAACAGAGCAGAAGAGTCACAAAAGTCTAAATCAATGAAAGACCTCTCAGTGGCCACGGCATAGGCAAGTTCTCAATGACGTTATTACATCACTTCACCATTGGAGGGACCAGCGCATAGCAACACCAGCGGTGCACTGAATTTAAAGGACCCAGTGCAAAATGGTTAATAAAAACCATGCAAGGATGATGATTCTCAAGAACATTGAAGTATACAATTCGTAACAACGTTATTTCATCACACAACCATTGGAGGGCCAAGCACATAGCAACACCAGCGATTGTGCGATGTCCTCACTATACAAGTCCTCACTACACAAATACCCTCTATACAAGTGGGTATTTTGGTAAGGTCTCGGGTTCAAACTCCAGAATGTTCTTCATAGAAACAAAACCCTTGATTGAACAAACAAGTGCAACAATCATCATGTACTTTACAACAGTAAAGTGGGGCCACCATGTTTGTCGATTATTTGATACCCACTATACAGTTTGTAGCTCACGTGACCTATAGGGCACAATCGGTCAAAGTGGTTGATACAAATCATGCAAGGATGACTCTCAAGAACATTGACATGAACAATTATCAATTATATCATATAACCATCAGGAGAAAAAAACCCAATTTTGAACAAGAGATAGATGGACCCTACCTGGCCGACGATCAGCAGAAACCACCGGCCCTCGGGCTCCTGGTAGCCATGGGCGGCCGGCTCGGTGCGCTGGGACCGGCGAGTGGGATGCACCTCCCTCCAGATGACCAGCTGACCCACGGGCTGTTGGGAGCACAGAGCCATCAGGCTGTAGTTGCGGCAGTAGATGCTGACATCCCTCAGGTCCTCCGTGGCCAGGTGGCTGGCCATCACGTAGCCCTGGAGAGAGAGGGGAGCGACCAAACGGATGAGGGTGACCCACCAAATGGGTGAGGGAGACCGACCCAACGGGTGAGGGTGACCCACCAAATGGGTGAGGGAGACCGACCCAACGGGTGAGGGTGACCCACCAAATGGGTGAGGGTGACCGACCAAACGGGTGAGGGTGGGGGTGAGAGACCAAACGGGTGATGGTTATTGACCAAACGGGTGAGGGCTATCGACCAAACGGGTGAGAGTGAGCGACCCAACAGCCTTCAGTACAGGGCGGTATACTTCATGCATTACAGTATCTGGTATCATTTACTGAAGTCTCCAGTGGCTCAAATGGTAGAAGAAAAAAACATCATCCTAGCTGAGACTCAAGCACTTACTTTATAGAAAAGACAAGAGCCGAGAAGAACATAGGGCCTTCGGTCATCGTAGTGATCGTCAGACTGGAGAATAATAGATTTAAAAAAGTAACAATTACTCAATGGATAAGAAAAGCTATTTCAATTAAAAACTTACATGTATTGAAATAATTGAGTCTAAAAAACAGTCACAATCACAAGAATATCAAAAATGATGTTTCAATCTCAAAGGTCCTTAGAAAGGTCCTGCAAGGATTGAAACGTCAGGCCCTCCTAGTTTTTGATATTTGCTTTTTGGCCATTTTAGTCAGTAAGCAGTTTGCAACATTTTTGCATATCACTGAAGTCACAGGATTAATGCAAAATCTCAAAATTAAGCCCTACTCCAAGTTGGAATCCAGCAGCCTCCTGAAGACAGAGTATACTTTTTGAAACCACGAGTTCTGGTTCTTTTCAGAACCACACATACTCACAAAGGAGAAATTGCATAGTGTTACCGCAAACCTATCACTTACAGTTTCAAGCTTTTAAGGAGCATAATTGACCGATTGCATGAAAAGACCTATAGTGGGTATCAAACAATAAAAAAACATGGCGGCCCCTATATCAAGGTGCCGCTGTTTTGAAGTACACAATGGTTGCTGCATTTGTTTGTTCGATCAAGGCTTTTCTTTCGCGAAATCTGTAAAGAACATTCCACAGTTTGAACCAGAGACCACACCGGAATACCCATTATAAATCACGTGATGACATCAAGCAATCGGTCTATTGCAGGACATAGATGCCAATGCAATAGCTGCAGGGGGTGCTAGGCTTCAGCCGATCCCGCTATTTTCTAGGCACATCAACTGTAGAATGGATGGCAGCAACAAAGCCTTAGCCATAGCCTGGGCTCCGACCATTCATAAATACCTGACGAATGGCTTTAGACATGGTGCTCCTAATCCTAAGCCTTGGTAACATGACTGTTTTTTTCTATAGGTTTATTGGAAGAGTGCTGAGCCCCCTACATAGAAATACAAGTGAAGAAACTCACCATGTAGGCAAAATCTGCTGCTTCTAACTCGCTCAGACAGCTGTCAATATTGATCTGTACACAAACACACACCCCAAATAAAATTTTAATTCCACTTTTGGATAATTAAAAAAAAAATCCCATGACAATGCAGACATTTTTCACCGAGGACTTTCCATCATGAGTCCATACCTTCCCAAAGCAGCTTTCTCATTCTTTTCCATGACAACACTTTTCCACTTTTGAAACTCATGATTGTTCCCATACCTTTCAAAGTTAACCCATAGTTTCCCCCATAGCAGAAAAATCCTTTTCATGTTTTACCCAAGACAAACCAATAATTTCCCACAAGTTTTTCCCTAACAATCAATTTTTTTTTCCACATTTTCCATGACAATCAATTTTTCTTCTCCATGTTTTATACATGACAATCCGTAACCTTTCCACTTTATCCATGACAATCCGTAACCTTTCCACTTTATCCATGATAATCCTCAACTTTTGCATTTTCCTCCCAAAATCCTCCCAAGATCCTATCCCACAGCCTGGGTCGTGACCCCTCCCCCTCACTCCCCCTGGGATTCCACGAACCTTGACCTCTTCGGGCAGGTCCAGCCACCTGGTGCCGGGGAGAGCCTCCAGGAAGGCGCTGCCGTCTGTGCGCTGGCTCTGCTGGTCCCCTGTCAGCAGCAGACGCTGGAGCAGCAGGCTGAAGAGATGGTTCAGTCGCTGGTGGTTGGCCTCCCGGAACGCACTGCGGGGCAAACGGAAGACAGATTGAGAGGAAAAAAAAAAGGGTACACAAGGCAGCTTCTGCAGTTGATTTCACAAAACTCATCGTTACTTACAATCAATCGCAAGATGATGAGAGATGCACAAAAACCATATGGCAATCACAACTTACAATGCGTTATCCATCATAAGTTGAGTTATGGTGCATCGTAAGGCTTTGTGAAATCCACAGCAGGACATGGTTTCACCAAAGCTTTTCCTAACAATTGGCCCTTTTCCAAAACCCGGCTTAGGCTCAGGCTCCGGCTTTGTATTTCTTTCTTTCGTCCATTTTCAAGTACAAGGCATGTAAACTGGAGTCTTTTTGGCTTTGTTTTTTTAAGTTATACAGTGGAACGTCGCTATAACGAACATCCCAGGATCCATGAAAATAGTTTGGTATAGCGATTGTTCGTTATAGCGATTGTAGCCACATATTGTGTACACAAAAATCGGGAGCCAAAGCATATGTTCTTAAAGCCGAATGTTCGGTATATCGGCGTTCATTATAGCGACGTTCCACTATACTGCATTGTGAAAAAAGAATTCCAAAGCTTAAATTTCAAGAACTCCAACCTGTGCTTTTGGATAAAAGAGACAAAGCCAGAGCCGAAGCCTGAGCTGGGTTTCGGAAAAGGGTCAACTTTACGTTGTTTAATTTGCTAAACATTTAACAGCATTTAATTTTTCCGTTTAAACGTTTGGCCAACACAAACAACAAAGATCATCGCATGTCAGTTCTATTCCTGTTTAACAAGCGAGTTTTTTAATGACAGGTACATGTATCTGTTTTGTCCTTGTCACTCTGCCTTTGAGAAAGGTCCTGCTAGGATCGAAATGTCAGGCCCACTAGATTTTAAGAGTTTTTTAATGCACGACTAGTTTAGTAACAATATAAAACAAGCTGTCAGTACCTTAGAATGCTTTGCAAATAGACGCTGAGGGCACCGAAGCGTTGTTTTAGGTCTCTCACAAACGATATAAGATTTTCACACAAAGACAAAAAGAATGTAGAAAAACACATTGCCATGAAATGGGTTCTAGATTTCAAAAAGCATCACCGAATTCTCACCCGTCCAGCGTCTTGAAGAGAAATCGTAGAAGGCGGACAACATCCTTCAGAATGCAGTCCAGGAGGAACACTGGTGCCCTGCTGGCCGGTACCCCTAAGACCAGCACCTCATTGCCAGACTTCTGATAGGCCACGTGAATCAGCTCATTCTCCACAAGGATCGAGGTACTGCCGGGACAAAAGGATACAGCATAATGAACAGCGACTGAGAAAAATCAAACCTCCTAGGCCCTTTCACTAGGAAGAATACCTAACCCAACAAAATCCAACATTATGGCAGAAATTAGGAACCCATTGGTACCTAACCTCACAGAATCCAACAGTCTGCACTTGTTGGATTTTGTTAGGTTGGATACAGATGTATATTATGCACTGTTGCATGCCACAATGTGTCTGCTATGGCATGTTGTGGTCAGGTGTTGGAGTGTGTAGCAGTGCACTACACTGCTTCCATGGGTGAGTTTACTTTCCCCACGAGCTCTTGGTCATTTTTGTGGTCAGATGTTGGAGTGTGTGGGAGTGTACTGACACTGCTTTCGTGGGTGAGTTTACCCATGAGCCCTTGATCATTTTCTGGTCAGGTGTTGGAGTGTGTGGCAGTGTACTGACCATTGGTACCTAACCCAACAAACTCCAACAGTGTCTCCCTGGGTATTGGTACCTAATCCAACAAACTCCAACAAAATTCAGCAGCAGTATGCTGGGGGTACCTAATCCAACAAATTCCAACAAAACCTGGTGTTGAATTGTGTGAGGTTGGGGAACGTTAAGTTACGTCATGCCTTTTGCCTGCCACCCAATTTGAGTGTTTTTTTCTTCAAATTTTTGACTTCTTGTTTACAGTTGATGTCCATTCTTTCACAATCAGTTGGAGGAACAGTTAATTTCCGTCAATAAAGACGAAACATATCGCATTTTGTGTGCTTCAACTTGTCACTTTAAAAAGTGCCAAGTTCAACAATTTTTTCAAAGTGCTGCCCAGAAAGTGGGCCAACCTCGCCGACCACAATCATGGGGCTCCATGGCCCCCTGGCCAAAAACGGCCGGGCCGGGAGACCGACCTAGTGATGGCGCTGTCTGTGATGTTCTGCAGCATGTCGCTCAGGGTGATGAACAGCCCTCGGATGTCGCTCAGCTTCCTCGAGGCTGCCGACTTGGGGAACTCGTAAAGGATGTCCTGGAGGGAGCGGAAGGATATCGGAAAGGATTGAGTTCTACTCTGACAAACATTCTTGAGCTGCCGTAGCCAGGTTTACGACAATCGGTAGTTTGCATCTGAATGAAAGCGGGGGTGTGATCTAGAGTTGAACCGAAATACCGCAGTTAAAAGAAAAAAAAGAAAAGAAACCGAACCAAAGCCTTTCTGATAAACCGAAAAACCACCTGAGATCGAACTGAATTTGGTTTTTTTCCTTCAGCATTTCCGTGATCGTATGCTTTTGCGTTGCTGCCATGATGCTTTTCGAAAAGTAAATTGGGCATAAACACTTGCATTACCTGCATTACAGGGACGTATGCGTTTATATTTTCATGTGGAGCAAACGAACAAATACCAAATGTCATCAAGGCAACAAAATAATTAACGATGAAGATCATCCCGTGTCTTTGCAGTGGTTTGACAGCGACCCCGCAAGCAGGGTGCACAATTGGTCTCACCAGCCAATAGAATTAGTTGTTACACGCTGTTCCGTAACGTTGGCCGTCCAATCAACAGAGTTTTTTCATTTTTTTTTAACGTGTGTTCATAGACAAACTGGCCAATTTGTTGCTGCCATGCTATGTGAAAAGCAATTTTGATATAATGATTTGATGCGTGGAAAAGACAATAACCATCGTCATCAAGGCAACATCTTCAACTTCAACGTCTGCACCTGGCCCCAACGTTGCGATAATGTTACATGGAGGATCACACACCACCTCGCCACCAGGGTTGTTTACAAACAGCTGAGAACACCCGCGCCCGAACTCGACCATTATCTCGCCTCTCTAGTCACCCTGTTTCATAGTCATACCCACATTAACAGCGGGCTTTATCCTCTCCCACCCATTTTGGCTCTACCTTTCCCTCTTCGTCATCCTCGTTGCCCATGGTCAGGTAGGTGACGATGTGGCAGACCTCTCTCAGCGGGTTCACAGCAGTCTGGAGCCTGTCTCCGCTGATCATCTTCACCAGGGTGCCATTGACAGCCGGCCGCTGCGGGGGAACGATGTACTTCTCCCAGCTGCCAAACCCGCCACTCTGCAGTTGCAGCTTGAACTGCAAATCGGGAAGATCGGGAATAAAGCCGTTATTCAAATCACCGTTATCTTGTGTAGCAGCCCCGGATCGGATGGGCCTTGCTTCCAATCAAGCACCGGGACCCAGGCCCTTTTCCATTTCCCAGCTTGGGCTCAGGCTCCGGCTTTGTATTTCTTTCTTCTGTTCAGGTTTGTGGCTTTGTCTTTCAATTGATATTGCACTGCATTCTAAAAAAGAATCCAAATTTTCAACCTCAACAAAGAATTCCAGCCTGTGTATTCAGCTTTTGGATAACAGAGACGAAGCCGGTCCCTGCTTTCGAAAAAGGGCCCAAGTAGCACTCCTCTTTCAAGAAGGTACTGTGCCTCTGAAAAGAGCTGGTTTCTCTATTCAGAGCCACACTCGTTCTCGATATTCATCTCAGGGTTGACCCAAGAAAGGTCCTCAACATCCGATTTTTTTTTTTAAAGATTTCATTCAATCACTTTATAATTTCAAAGCAGTGAGTTCAAATTATTCCAGTTCAGAGAAGTATCATACCTAGGTAGGGACTGACTAACGATCTCAACTTACCACGGAAGCATTGGCCATGGAGGCTAGCACCGAGCCCACTGTCTCTGCAGAGACTGGAATACCATTGATGCTGACAAGCACATCTCCTGTTGAGACAAAGCGAGGACTTGAATTATCACCCATACTGTACATACATTGCATATTCCAATCATCTCCCTGGCTACGTTCAGACAGCATTTTAAATTTGGCAATACTACCGTTTTAACCTGAATGCTTTTAAAAATTTGCTTGAACGCTCCGAAACCGTTTTGAATCTAAAACCGATCCGGTTTAACTCGCCGCTAAAATGCAAATTTAAAACTGATCGACAGGAGGGTTTGGCAGTTAAAAACCGATTGGGTTTAGCCGCTAAAACGCGGTTTGCACACAATCGCCTTTCAACATCGAAGCAATTTTTTGGCCTGTGTGGAAACGACAATTTTTTAAATATTTTTTTATCGCGATTCAAATCAAGATTATTTCCTTAGTGGGAACAGCCTTACTGATCCATCGATCTTACTCACCAAGCTCTATTTCTCCCGACTTGACGGCGGATCCGGACGGAATCAGTCCCCTCACGACCAGCCTGGTCTCCCTGGTGATGGTAGTGGACGACGAGGCAGGCCAGCCGTTCCGTCGATCCCCATCCCTCCCCCGGGCGGCAGTGGAGACGCCGTTCGGGGATGACGAGCCGTTCCGGGCGTCCGCGCCCGACACGATGCCCAGCCACGCCTCCAGCTTGTCCGCCTGCTGGCCAATAGAGGTCTGCTGGCTTTTGGGGTCCCCCGCCTTCACGAGGCTGACCTCTCGGAGGCGTTCGTGCCCGCCGCTGCTCCGTGAGGCTGCCGTCCCTCGCCCGGGCTTCTCGGTCCGGGTTGCGTGCTGGTGGACACTCGCGTGTGAGTCGTCAGCGCCGTTGTCGGCATTGTTCACTGGGAGACCGGGAGCCTTTCTGCGGGGGTTAATAATCTTCTGCAAGGCGGCCAAGTTCTTCTTTGTCTTCTTCTTCTTATTGTTATTGTTTGTGGAGTCCGGAGGCTTCTTGTCCGGCTGCGTCTTCAGGCCAGCCGATAAGGAGGCTGACCCGTAGTCCGCGTGGTGGGAGTCACTCCCCGCCTCCAGATAGAAGAGTTCTCCTGAGGGTTCCACAGATCCGGCCCAAGCTGGCTCCAAGCCACTGTGTAATACAGAAAACAAACACACATCAGGAAAATGAACAAACAGATCCCCCTTCAATGGAATGTTTAAGTGGAAAATCTTTTCCTTTCAATTCATGATGGAGTAATAGATTTGCGGTGACACCATGCAAAAATTCTCTTTTTTGGTGAGTATGTGTGGTTCTGAAAAGAACCGGAGAAACTCAACGTTTCGAACAGCATGCTCTGTACATCTTGAACAGGAGACTGAAAACAAATAAAAAAAGTGTAAATCAAAAAAAGGGTTGCAAACTGCTTACTGACTAAAATGACCTGCAATACATAAAAATCAAAATTTAGAGGGTCTGACGTTTCGATCCTAGCAGGATTGAAAGGCAAAGTGAAATAAACAAAGGCAAAGTTAAATAAACAAGCCCATTTTTTTAATCAATCTACCCATGGTCCATGACAAAAGTGCATGTACGGAGTTGAACTGTCGACCTCTCAATGGAAACGTGTCAATGGCTGGATCCCACTACTGCAGTTATGTGGTCCTTGTGTCCTCTACCATTTGCTTGTGTTGTGTGTCAATGCAACAGATTTTAGTTTAATACCCTCATCGTAAAAGCACTAAGTCTTAAGAGGATGGAAAAAAACTCTGTAAATTGTTGTGCGTCGTATGCAGGAATAATGAACACGAAGTGCATGTTTTATACACAACTGCATGCTGGCACTGCTGACCGTCATCTGGTTGTCAAATACAGCTATGCGTCACAAAATCAGGATTTTGGGGATTGCTACTTCAGGGTTCAACACTAGCAATTTTTTTCACTTGCCCTTTGGGCAAGTGAAATTATCACTTTTCATATTTTTACTTGCCCGAATGGAAAATCTACTTGCCCGAAAATGAAAATAAAAGAAAACATTACAAAATTGAAGTTATCAATTTAATCTAAAATCACTTAAGCCTTTCAATAACATTATGAGTTTGCTAAAAGCTGTGATTTATTATAATTCTAAATTTTCAAAACCCATAATCATTATCAGAGTTTTCCCCAGGATCTTGGAAAAAGTATGGGGCTTTTGGCTCGAAGTCCACTGCGCCTCGCAGTAAACAACGTGTGGCAAATTGAAAATACAGTATCTGTTGATAAGTGTAACCATTCATTCACGGTTTTCTTGTGGAGATCGTACCGGAAATGAAAATGTGGAACAGCACCAAAAAAATTCTAATGTCGGTTCCATGGCATTGGTGATTAAGGCCCTTGATCAAGCAAAGTGATTCTACTGTGCAAGGGGAAGTGACAACGGTAACCCTACGGTGAAGTAATTCTAAAACCAAAAATGAAGTAGGCCTACTAAAAGTAAAACTAAAAGTAATATAGAATTGCACAGCCACAGTTGCTGTGCATAAGTGATCAATCAGGAAATTCAAAATAACTGTAATAATAAGTTTAAGTTGTAACCATTCATTCACGGTTTTCTTGTGAAGATATTCCTCTTCGTACCGAAAATGAAAATGAGGAACAGCACTCCCAAAAAATATAACGTTGATTGTCGGTTCCCACGATATTGGTGATTAAGGCCATTAAATTAATTAATACAAAAGGAAATAAAATTTGGGGGGTGTAAAGATCCGTATGTTATTTGAT
This sequence comes from Luidia sarsii, assembly GCA_949987565.1. Lineage (NCBI taxonomy): Eukaryota > Metazoa > Echinodermata > Asteroidea > Paxillosida > Luidiidae > Luidia > Luidia sarsii. Next base: position 19,652,497 of record OX465102.1, on the reverse strand, counting down.
TAGAAGAAATAAGGCTATTTTTTGTTTGAAAAATTGTGTAAGATAAAGAAATTACTTCGTAGAAGTATGGAGTGAAAATGTACCCTACCATATTCAATGGTTAATCTATTTCCCTGTCCGTGAAAAAAAACCCAAGATTCAATTCAAATCTTTGTTCAAGTCTCGGAATACAAAATCGGGAACAGGATCATGGTGCGAAGACTGGAAAGTCGCTGTTTACAATGCACGTGCGGCATGCTTTCTCTATCCTCAATGGTACCCGGCGATCCTATTCCTATATGCATGAACGGATGGGCGAATGTTTACCAGCAAACTGGACCAAAGCAGTGTGCAGCACATGTACAGTACATGTACATCGTGCGCACGGCCGCTATACAGTACACTGTAGCGGTGCGGGATACAATCTGTGATCGCCGATCGCGTGCGCTCGATCGTCAGCAGACGCAAAAAGCTTTGTTTTTCGGAATTATAATCGTAACAATGCGAACAATATCTACATATAATTGGCTCGTTTTGGGCAAGGACTTTGATTATTTCAATTATGTAACTATCAAAATTTTACTTGCCCGATCGGGCAAGTAAATTTTAACATCTGAACATTTTACTTGCCCGACGTGAAATTTTACTTGCCCCGGGCAAGCGGGCAACCGCTAATGTCGAACCCTGGCTACTTGTAGTATCAGTTCAAATTTTGTTGGCAAGTGGTTGAACCTAACTATTGTCATTTTAATACATACAAAAATCAAACCTTCAAATCTTCAGATCTCACTCGGACTATCAGATAGTCGGGAGTAACTTGGACCCTTACAATCGCACCTTTTTATTTTATTTTGAGGAGGTCGGGTGATAGTAGGCTTCAAGTTACAGTAAGGAAACATGTGGGAACAACGATGTGTTCGACTCCATGACTACCCCCGACCGAAACCCCCAGATTTTACCCCGAAAACACCCGTGAACCCGTCCCACACAACCATCTTTGGATTAAGTGAGAATCACCAATTTCAATACTGGTCATTTGTTTTACTGACGTTTGGGGAAAAAGAAGAAATTTCCCCTCAGGTGATCGAGAAGATTCTCTCCCGTCCGACGAGTCAAAATGTGGCGGCCATCTTCTCTTTCAAATTTAAACGGTATACATGCAAATCGATGACGTTTTGCGCGACCATAGGGGTCAACGTATGTGTGTGCGTGCACACACTCACACAGACCCACTGCGCACACGGACCTGTCAAAACGCTTTGCGTGTATACCGTTTCAATTTGAAATCAAAGACGGCCGCCGCATTTTGGCTTGTCAGATGGGAGAGAATCTTCTCGATCACCTGAGGGAAAATGTCTCTTTTTACCCCAAACGTGAGTAAAACAAATGACCAGTATTGAAATCAGTGATTCTCACTTAATCCAAAGTTGTGTGCGTGGGACGGTTTCACTGAAGTTTTCAGGGTAAAATCTGGGGGTTTCGGTCGGGAGTAGTCATGGAGTCGAACACATCGTTGTTCCCACGTGTTTCCTTACTGAAAAACTTGGACCCTACTATCGCCCGACCTCCTCAAAAAAAATTAAAAAGGGCGATTGTAAGGGTCCAAGTTACTCGGACGTACGATTCAGATTATTATTATTAACTAAAACTTCTGTCACTCCAAAGAATGGAATCCATGTTTCACTATCTCATTTCACAACTAGTCTTACTCGCTGCCACTGCCACTGCCACTGTACGAACACGAGTCCGACTCCCACCGCCTGTCGACCTCCAAAGGGGCCGGGGACGCCCTGTCGTCCCGTCGGCGGCGGCCTTGCCTGACGTCGGTACCCAGATCCCCGTACTCCGGAGGAAGGTCTCCGTCCCCGATGACAATACGAGGCGTGGACCGAATGCCCGGCCCCGAATCGTCCTCGGAATTACCCTTGGGTCTCCCTCTCCTCTTCTGCCTGGTTGCCATACTGCCGATCGTCAGAGCTGGGGCGATATCTGCTCGGCATTTTTCGCCTCACACAGCCATCGAGGTGATCGCCGCGACCGCGGCCATGTTGTTTACATCCGGGACCTCTTGGCTGCTCCAGTAGCAGCCACCGTGTTTTTCTCACTCGTATTTCGCGCTTAACATTCTCCACAAAGTGTTTTCAATTACAACTCACAAATTCGAGAAAATGTATTAAACGATGCTGAAGATAGACTTAACAAGATATGTTTTCTTCATAGGAGCTTTTCATTTTCTGTTTTTATTTGCTAAACCGTGCATGGCGTCGTATCATGAACTACACGGTACAATTCAAAAGAATGACAAGCGTCTGCGCATGTTTGAGTTTGAACAAAAGTTTGTCCTATAAAAAGTTAGTCGGAGAAAAACAAGATGAAATCTGTGCGAGTTAAAATTGCATCTCAAAACTGGAAAACGGTCCACCCGGAGAAAATTTCTGCGCCGTTCCTGAAACCGTTTGCGAATATTTTTTTTAGAGAAAACTGCAATTTCGGAGAGATAAGGCATTTAGCAGGCGCTTTAACAATCGGCTAATGAGTAATGGCTAGTATAGTTTATCTCTCACTTTTTAACCCATTGACGGTTTGACGCAACTTTACTTGACAATGGGGTCAACGTTGGCTTGAACTTGAAGTTGAAGGGAATGTTGGCTTTGCAATAAATTGCATGTGCGCCATTGTATACAAAAGAACACGCACATTTCCGAGTCGCCTGCCGGCAGTTTTCCCGAGTTTTCCACAGTTTTGCATTTTCTACTTCACCAATTGTCACAAATTCATACCGAACTTAATTGGTCATAACTATAGTCTATACGGAATTTACGCGCACCATAATGTTTGCTATACACGTATTTATAAAAAGTTCGGGATTCAACCGAGTAATCGTTTTGCAGACCGTAGAAAGTTGTATGCCGCCATCTGTTGACATAATTTTGAGCGGTTTTTCTTTAGGCCTGTTTCCGTTCCCTGTGAAATGGGCGTTTGGGGGCAGACCGGTGTAAAGGTCTGATCCGGGCCCCATACTCAGATGAGACCGTTACCATTTATGGATAAAAACGTCATGCGCAGTGCGCGTAGTAGTTGTCCATTGTGAAGGCCATGCTGAGTCGATACGGCCATTGGCAATGCAGCGCTTTCAGGCACGTTCGTTGACCCGTAGTTGACCCGTAGTTCAACAACGCTCAGTGCGGTGCCTAGTAACTATGCCTAGAACTTGGAGTTTTACATTTGGAAAGAAATGCTACAGTTGTTCCCCGTAATGAGGGTGCATCATTCGATTGGCTTTATACAATCAAAAGCAAAATATAGTTTTACAAACTGTGTTGTTCACGGATAATCATAAACAACAGTCACATGAAGGGCGCCCCCAGGTGCTTGGTTCACTGACTCATCTGAGCACGCTGAGCAGCTGAGAACGTTGCTGCAACGTGCTGAGGTGAGCCAGTAAGGTCACGGCTCGACTCAGCACGGGGGCCCGTCTGAGATCGTTACACCGGTATAGGCAATGAAACAGATACATTTTACTTTGAGTTGCAAGTACATGTATCGATAACTATTGACATAAACAGTTGTTGGACAATTTCTGAGCCAGTAGTGAAATACAGTTCATACAGGCAACGCTTTGTTTCCTTTGAAGTGCTCAGATAGCTTTTAACAATACAGTAGGCCCCCTATTTATATTCAAAATTCCACTTCAGGGTTTTTACTAATGAATTAACGATTGCACGATTGTGTGAAAATTCAAACGAGATTCATGGGAAAGACAATAAAATAATACTACTGCCAAAATTCAATCGAATGGAAAGGAAAATATATATGTTGGTATTTTATAATAATTTTATCTGCTGCATGTGCTCCGCATATTTTTTGAAGTTAGATTTTTCAAAGAGTAATAATATACAAAAAATTGTGCTTATTGACTAAAATGACCAGAATGCAAAAATCGTAATTTTAGAGGTCCTGGCGTTCCCTTCCTAGCAGGACCTTTCTCAAGTTATTTTGCCCAACCCCCTCTGTTAGCCACATAGTGCCGACCCATTGAATATTTGGCATCAAGCTCAAGGTTTATCAACCAGAATCATCATTTTTTATCTTATATGATCTTAAAGATTAATGCTATATAATTGAACGCCAAAATATTGATCCCTTTCTATATACATGTGAATACTTTGTAACTGAAAAATGGAAAATCAAATGACCTTTTCGACAGAAACCTCGGTTTGCCAAAGGCAAGAAAATTGGGTCACTCTTGGAATCAATATTTAACAATGAAATTTGCACGGCCATTTACAGGTGAACCAAAAATATGTACAGTGTATTAATAACCAATGTACAAAAACCACAAAATCTCCTTTACACTCGATGAAAAAACCCATCTTTCTCGGTCTGATGGCAATAATCTCACTGGGAAACAAACTGAATCGAACCGCCTCGGGCTCGCACTCTGGATCAAAACACGAAAGCTTAGAATCAACACGCACTACTGGATCGGGCAAACCACAAAAAGGGGGCTTTGAAAATACTTGTGTGGAGGAATACAATTTACATAAAAATGATAATACCACGCACCGAGCTGCTACCGTGCTTGAATGCACGCATGGATCGCACGTAATTATGGACAGGGCCAGGGTTGAACGTCATCTTCATTGCGTTTTGAATGGATGCCGCGTGTTCAGTCTGTGCCGGGTGAAATAAGGTCAGATTCAACTACAACAGAACAGGCATTATTTTTAACTTTTCAGTTTAGCTTCAGCCAATGCGCAATATTCGTTCAACTTTACCACGGCCCTGTTTACCTCCAGTATAATGTACATTAATTTGTAAAGGCCCAATACAACATTGGGAAGATCGGAAAACATCAATGTCCACAAATTTGTAGATGGTCATGATAGAATCCTCATGTTGAAATCTTACGGCCTAATTGGATGCTGTACTTTTTGAGAAATCTTCACTCAAACATGGCTAAAATAATAGTTTATTACGGTACTCAGGAGTAATAACAATATTTCTTACACTACCGGTTCAGAACGGTGCGTAAACCGTAACGGTTTTTTGCATTTTCTACTTCCTCAGATTTCTATTTGAGCTAAAACCTTCGCAATATTCCTTTTTATGGAATGTTTAATGGTTTAACACACAAACTATGGCAATCTTTTGACATTTACCAATTGTTGTTTAGGACTTTTAAGATGTATGATGTTGAATGAACGACTATGTGGGTAACTAGATTGAATTTGGAGCTTGTGGGGAAAATTCGGGCACCCAGTATTGCATGCTGGAGGCTCTCAGCGCAGATGAAAGGGCAGTCACTTTGGGGAATAAATCATATACAAAGAATGTTGCCTCGGTGCCTCTGATTCAATAATGGTGGGCTGACTTTGGATAAGTTCGGCATTTCCGAACAAAGAGAACGGAAATGTATACATCAACACTTTCTTTACCCGCCAAAAAATTAATATTGTTTGGTCTAGCAATTCTCACAGGCCTCGTGAATGCGTGTTTACACATTCAGGCAAAATTGGCGCGACCACATACTGTCACATTCGTTCGGTGTCAGTCATGTTTTGCGATCAAAACGCATGTGTCGCGATCGTTTTCATTATTTTTTATTCGTCTGGTGTCTACTGCGAATCTGTGCCCCCCCCCCACCCCCCGCTAGAAACGAGCATTTGCGGCAGTAACCATGCATCCCATGGTATTTATTGTAGGACCGGAAAGCCGCTCAGCATTCAGCACCTGAAACCAAGCGGGTGATATACAGCCAGCCGCCTCCGGTCGGCTCTTGCTTTGGGCACGAGGCCGGCCACCCGTCCCCAGGGGAGCAATAGACGTCGGCTTTATGGCGACCTGGTAGGGGTTGATATTTTAGTGTTTTATGGCCGCTCGGTTATAGCTTGAACAAACAAAGAAATAAAAACAAATGTCATTTTTCCCTCCAATCACCATGCACCGCCCCCCTGAATTACAAAACCAGCCCCCGACTACATTTTTTAGAAAGACAGCCGCGTGAGACGAACGCTGCCACGGCCGGGTGATGTGGCCCACCACGGGAGACTGGAACGAAAATATTAATAATGGTAAACCCCAGTTGAGGTGTTACCTGGGTATAGGCTAGGGACACCGCGTAAGTGCCGGATGGGGTCGAAGGGAGAAAAGACCCCCCCCCTAGACGGTGCTTAGCGTTGCCACGGCCTCGGTGAAAAAAGGGGGAGCCATGTAAGATGTGAGGGCATTGTGAATGCACGTCTCCCGTGCATCTCGACTCACCTTATTTGACTTTCGGCACTTTACGATTGGGGGGGGGGGGGCTGATTTGGAAACCGGGTTTACGGGTTTACAGCCGTCGGCACAATTTCGCTGGGTGGATGGCAGATGTGCATTTACGACAGCACAGCATCTTGTAATCGTCAACTCCTAGCTTTTATGATTTCGAGCGACTCTAAATCGACCTGAAACTCTTGACAAGTAAAAATGTGTTTACGATCTTATACTATGGACGCCGTAGATTCATGGTCAATAAAAAAAGATACGAAATCTTCGGCCACACTTTTTTTTCTCTACGATTGGACTTTTTTGGGGGTAATTTTTCCATCATAACCAAAACCCGGCTTAGGCTCAGGCTCCGGCTTTGCAAGACTACATTTCTTTCATCCATGCATTTTTAAGTACAAGGCATGAAAATGGGAGGTCTTTGGCTTCGTTTTTGAATGTTACACTGCGTTAAAAAAAAAAAAAATCCAAAGCGTCAACTTCAACAAAGAACTCCAACCTGTATTTTCAGTCGGAGCCGAAGCCTAAGCCGGGTTTTGGAAAAGGGCCCTGTGCTTGGTTCAGGGATTCGTTTGAGGGCAATTACGTGCGGCAGATGCTGGGTTCAGCAGATCCTGGCCCCTCTCATGAACCTTTTGCCAGGGGTCACTAAATCTGCTCATTTTTCGTCCACTAAGGCATCTGGTGGGTAGTGGCTCCCTCCTGAATTAGAATTGAATTCCAGGTCGGTTGGGGTGGGAAAATGGATCCATGTGGTCCTGACCTCGTTATTGGCAGTTATAATTATTGTATACAGTAGATATCCTTTCCTCTTATTTTGTCATTTTGTGTAAGATTGTATAGTCGGTATATGTGAGGTTGAGATCGAGATTGCATCAAGGTTGCATTCAATTCAACGCGCACTGTAACCGACTATTAAACCTCAGCTAGGGGCTGAATCCGGGGTTTATTCCAAGGAGGCGGTCAACATTTAGGGTGTTGCTTGACGGTTATGTGGAATAATTAGGTTAGGTTGCCTCGTAATCATTTTTATAGGGCTATAGGGTTATGGTTATGGCTATGGCTATAGTTATGGTTATGTTTATGGTTATGGTTAGGATTAGGATTTTCGGTTTACGGTTAAGGTTTGGGTTATGCCATAGGGGTAAGATTTGGTTAGTGTTAGGGCTTACATTTCTGGATAAGATTACGATTTTTCCTCATAATAAACAGTGCCATGGGTCAGACTTCAGTTGTATTTCAACCACTTTAGCGCTAGTATAGTCGGCAGGTGTACCTATACGGCAGCTGTTCAATCGGTCACGGAGAACCGTGGATTGAAAGCCGAGTCCCCGCTTGACTTGGGCAATTTAAGAGTCCATCAATTTTTTGTGAAGAGATCTAAGGGGAATTACAAGTAGGTACCTACATGTTCCGCCCTGTCGGACGTTCAAGATCGTTTTGCGTCTGCCGCCATCCCCCTCCTCTCGCTCAGTGATGTAATTGCCTTCGTCGGTGACCTTCCCGTGCTTCAAACTTTCCTAGCTCTGGTCACGTTTCTACCCCTGATTTTTATCCCGAAATGACTCCTAGTAGACATTGCCACAAATCGACGGTAATTTTTCATGATTTTGAGCAAGGTCATACCAATCAACAAGTAAGTTTCTGTTCTTCCCGATCGGTAAATGAGGTAGATCATAAGCCGTAATCGAGAATGAATGTGTGATAATCTCAGCACAATTACAAAGAGTTGTCCGAAAAGGATACTCTTGGTCCCTAAGCAATTCCTTCATCCTGAGTATTTTGGGGGACAACAAGTCAAACAATTTTGTGTCGATATGTTATATATAGAAAATGAATCTGTTGTTGGAGTTATGAAATTGAAGTAGTTTATTGTAAACTTAGCTAGCGTACAGGAAGAGCAAAAATAATCATTTGCAATCCTGAGTAAATATTAAAATTTAAATGTCAAACAAACCAAGGAAAAGCTGGCTCGGAACTTTTTGAACAAATGGAAAAGTAGGCAAAGGAAACTTTGACTGGACCGGGTCTTGAACCCCAGACCTCTGAACTATCGTACCAGTGCTTTTCCATCTTAGCTATCCACCCCTTATAGGTGGCCTCCCAAATAGTCAACTACTGTGTATGTAGTCGTTGCCGGTGTGGGGGTGCCGTGTGATTTATTCAATCCTGTTGCTCCTGAGCATGTATATGCGATGATTATTCCAGCATTAGTTACCATTCATCCTTTACTCTGGCTATAATTTGTAGGGTCCTGTATTGATTTCCCAGCTTCATTTCCCCTTTCCAGTAAATACCATCTGCACCTATCTTGTCTCGTCTCGTTCCCCAATCTGTCAATGATATCCTCCCTACCTTTTGTTGTCAACACGTACGCCGGGCAGGAGAATAAACACCATACCGTGCCGGCATGCATGCACCCAGACACTGTTTACGACCACGAGGACTTTCGTGCTCACATGGAACTAATAGACAAACATACAGCGAGGTATTTCATGCAGTATTAAAACAAATGGTTGCCTGAAATGACGACGAATGACAAACAGAACTGTCTGGAAACGTTTGGTTAAATTCACGCCTGGTAGTAGGCCTAATAGGTTTGCGGTTATAGCATGCAAAATTCTCTATTGTGAGTATGTGTGGTTCTGAAAAGAGTTCCTCCGGTTCTTTTCAGAACCATATTTACTCACAAAAGAGAACTTTGCATGGTATCACCGCAAACATATAATTCCTGCTGTTCTCACCATGAAAACCTTCAAATGAAATCTCATTTAACATTCATAGCAGTATATAGTATTTTCGAAAATATATCGAATGCCGAATTTTCGCCGGCATATTTCACCGGCATTATTTCGCCCTAAGTCATAAATTTAATTCAAATAATTTTGGAAACCTCGTGTGTAAAGTAAACTATACCCCCATGACGGTACATGGGAAAATGGCTCATACTTTTCATTCATCTCGAACTGTGTGAAAAAGGCTTCGATTTGACATAAAGAGGTCATTAAGCTGCTTGCATTTCAGGGTATCGGAGCAAAAGTAATCGAACTTAACAAATCACTATTAGCCTTCGGCTGTCCGGGAGATTGCGCTTCCCACGGATACAATGGACCGTTCTGCGCTATTCTTAAAAACTTGACTCGGTGTCATGATGCATTTTCCGTCTGACCAACCGCGTACAAGACGCATGACGCTGCGCGCTGTACGAAACCTCTGCGTGCAAAACCTCATCGGCATGCTTTCTGTCTGCAGGGGTCACATTTTCAGTAGGCTTCCGAGCTCAGTGTGGTATGAATGAAGGGTCATAAATTATGCTTGATATGAGCATCCATAAACATAAACACTCATCTTTCTTCTTTCTGATCTATCATGCTCCTGTTTATTTTCTTTATTACTTTCTTTTAGCCCTTAGGCCTACCTTGAGTGGCCTTTCGGGGCCTTGTGTTGGGCGACATTCAAAAAAGAAATTCATGGAAAACGACTCGAGCAAACGCACAATCATAAACTTTGCTGCTCTATCTTCACAAATCCGTGTACCACTTCAACCACCCACTAAAGGGTGCAAAGGCCAAAAACCCTTTTCTGTCGTGAATTGTGCGAAGGAATGTTACGATTAACCATATAAAATGACGACAATTTGAGTGGGGAATGGGCACTGTCTAAGCAAGCTGAATTCTCGCGGTATTGAAGATCAGGATCAATCCAACATAATAATTATTGTATGGGGACGTTTCCGTCTGCACAATAATACTAGGCCTAGATATGAAGCAATCCACACATTTCAGAATGCATTGGACTTTATGGCACTTATGACAGGAGTGTGAGTTATTAACTTCAAGTGTCAGCACGTTGGCCGTAAATTAGAATTATCCCTCTCCTGGATAGTACAAAGAAATTCCCTCTCTCGCTCTCTTTCTTTCTCCTGGAACCAAAATCTAGCCCCAATTCCTTTTAGAAAATGTTCGTTTAACAGTGGCTTAACCTCTTCCCCCTGTGTAAAAAAATGAGTTCAGCTGACGCGATCAGTATAGGCAGTGCACAGGGAGGTGGTTGTTTAGAAATAGCAATAATGAGAACAGCACCCCCCGTGTCTTATGCTTCTTCATTCACAATGATTGTGGCTTAGAAATTGCCTTTGAAAGATGCTCGCTCGACAAGTTCGATAGCGGTGGAATTCTGAATGAGCGATGACATTCAATCAACCTCTTTTTATAGTGTAATTTCCTGGATCCCCTGAAAGCACGTTCGAACAAGCACAAATTTCACTTCATCAAATTCACTCTGAGTAGGCCTAATGAAACGATTTCTCTTATTAAATTGATTCCATAAGTTGATGTCATTTCAGGGGCTCCGTAGCATGGCAACTCTTGCTGTGGTTTTTAAAAGATTATTTGTTCGTCTGTTTTCTTAACATGAATTGTGTTTTTCCTATATGAGTTGGTCGATATTTCTGACGGCGGGACTGCAGGTGACAGTCGTCATGCAGCTTGGTACAATTTGCCAAGTCGGATTAGTGTTCGTGGGCGGTCGTGATTGCTCAATTTCAGTCGATATGTTTCACGGCAGGGAGGGTAGCCAGTTCGGTCAGTTCTGGGCCAAGTATCGCAGATCCAGCTAAGCGTTAAACGTTGCGTAAACACCAATATAGCTTCGCTAAAAAAAAATGTCAAACTGTACGTGAATGATTCATGCACAGTGTCCATGAACACCATAAAGGGAAGTGGTTCGACGCCCTGTATAAAATGCACTTCTTCCATCCTAATGAAGAGTTTCAACGCTTAGCAATGTTGAAGCATGGTTGAAGGGCTCTATGAAATCGAGAACGGGCCCCATGCAGGTCACGTATTAAGATGGCCGCGTTTGACGGGACCGCACGTGGACTCCCCACACCATTCTAGCATGATTCAAGCGTCACTGTGGAAGAGCTCCTCGGCAAGCATCACGTACGCGGTAATTGCCTGTGCACGGCAGGCTTGTTATGCCTTGGGACTCACGAAGGCCTGGCAATTTCCGTTTTTTTCAAGTACTACCACTCGCCCATTGTTTACGCTAATTACAGACCGCGCATAGGCAGGGCTACTAGGGCACATCCCCACGCTGAGAGGCTGATCGCTCGGGGGCAGAGCAAGCGGGTTTTATGCTTTTACATAAAACTCGACGGGCGATCGAAACCAGGGGAAAAGGGTGACATTATGTTGGAAACCAAACACGCCACTCGACAGAAAATAGACATCATGGTTTTCTTGAACAAAGTACAAGCAGTAGACCTACGGTCCGAATGCCAATATGTAGTCAATCCTAAAATAAAATAAAAAAATCAAATAAACATACACAAGTCAGTCACTCGTTATAAAATAGAACAGAAAATTGGCAAACGAAATTCGGGCAGCCTTTTTTTTTACAAAATGGTTGCTCCTTCACCCACTTTCTCCTCTCCATAAACCCGGCCGTTGGCTAAATAGAGCCTAGTAAATACCCAACGAATCCGCACTTGACCCCCTGTGCCAACTCTTTGCCTTGTCACACCTGGCGAAATGAACAATAAATCCTGTCAATCGCATTAGCCTCGTGCAGACCAGAAATCGGGCTGCATTTTGCTGGGTTCACAATCGCTCTTTACTTCAGTCCATGTCCCGGGAGGCACAGAGGGTTAGACACTTGTATGGGACATTTAAGGACTGAGCAGATCTGAGTTCTCTTGTGTAGTAGGCCTAAGCCAGAAAAAGCAAGAGGGATTCGAACTTTTGAAATTAAATTTCTTGACGAGTTGACATGTTTTATATACATTCCATTTGGGTTCTTTTAACATGGCATGGACTTAGACCTATAGGCCAATTTTTCGCATGGCAAAACAACCGAGGCAAATTTTCGAAAACCATTTCCAGGCTTCCGGCCTCTTTCTAACTTATAGCGTACCCGGTACACGGTACAGTAATGGCCAATATACATATGCCCTAGAACACTGCAATGTATATGTAATGTGTATCCGTTTTCAACTTGGGACCATGCATGTACGGTATGGAAAGTCTGAAAAGTCGGCGAAGGATAGACGTAGCATTTACCAGAAAACAAATTCAAGTATTTCACATAACTTTTGTATAATTAAAGAACTGTATTCTGATACTGCCCCAAGATGAGACATGAGACATCACAAGCCAGTACACCGCACAGGGCGAGCGCTCTCTGGAGTGCAGTGGGTCGGCATACCGTATACATATACCACTCACACCGGAGTAGGCATCAGCATTCCAGGTGGCCAAAGCATGTACATGCAGTCTTCTCACATTAATGTGTCCTCGAGGCATTCACGAAGGATAATGGGGTGACGTCACTCTCTGCTTCCAAGAGGGGGTCGACAATTAAATCAATCCAGGTGTCGGGGCCGGGCACAGGGAAGGTGTTAACCTTCCCATTATAAACCATTCATGCCACAAATTGGGCATCAAGTGGCTGTCTGTTGTGCCCCGAAGCCAGGTTGATGTATTCACTGCCGGGACAGCCTTGAAAGAAGTTTCTGCTGGATCTTCTCAACCCTGCCCCATTTTTGGGTACAGTACGCCCTCTGTTGATGGCGCACGTGCACAGCTTCGATAACGATTTATTTTTTCAAGCCAAGTTTCTCCGAATCAGGCGTGCCTTTAACAAAATTGCCCCCAGTGGGAAAGACCACCGTAAAGATGCGACAATGTTGACTCAAGTAGGCGTTGAAAGACTTCTTATCACAACCAACTTATGCCTGATAGGTATACATATGCCTATAAGGCGGACGTGCTGCATACAGAATGCATGGAGACTTGTCATGCGTAGTGAACGTGAGACCCCTCAAGCATGTTCACACACGACCCTTTTCCAAAACCCGGCTTCGGCTTCGGCTCTGGCTTCGTCTCTATTATTCAAAAGCTGAAAACACAGGTTGGAGTTCTTGGTTGAACCTGAAGCTTTGTATTATTTTCCAAGTATAGTAACATTCAAAGACGAAGCCACAGGTCTCCCATATTCATGCCTTGAATGGATGAAAGTTCTAATGGAGACAAAGCCGGAGCCTGAGCCTAAGCCGGGTTTTGGAAAAGGGCCAAAGAACCTTCTGATTTCGCACTTTGCAATCTAGCAATGAAAATAAGGATATCAATAGGGATAACCTCCCCAATTTATGCCCGCAGCGTCCATACCGCAACCACACACCGGACCCATCATCGCCCACCGTGCATGTAATAAACTTGCCTCCATGCCTCCATATTTCAAGCGTCCCTGTGTGTGTAAATATACAAGACAGGCAGTGCATAGTTTGGGAAGGCCGAGAGTCGTCGAGGAGCGTAAATATTTGGGGCCGAATAGGGTCGAGGGGGCTAAGGGGGGTATACGTGCGGAATTCTACCTTAATTGATATCAATTTTTCCCCTCCAAGTCTTGCTCGACTGGTTACAGTCGTCTGAGTGCCTGGGCAAACGGGAAGTCGTACTCGAAGTCGAGTCTGTAAAATAATTGCAAAATCGTCGGTTTTTTCCCCTCAAAAATGAAGCGGGTCTCCATGTGCGTGCCCTTGAACAAATACACAAACCCGCACCCTGCCTATTGCCTCGATGTAAACACAATGGGGATTACCAGGGACTACATCAACTCGATCGTAAAGCACGCATCCATTCCTCTGAGCTGAACCGTGGAGAATGGACGAACCTTTTCCCACAATGATTGCAGTTCGGCGTGTTATTGTAGACACAAAAGAAAACGAAAAATGCTCTGACAGGGTGCGTATTCGCGTCCCCAGTCGTGACGCGAACCTCTACGCGCGAACGTACCCAGGGAAGGACCATGGCGCGATATTAATTCCCACCGTATTAGGCCTTTTAGTTTAAGGGACCATGTTTTCGTTCTGATTCATACCATTACCAGCTACGTGTGTTACTTTAGTTTCCATCCATCTGTTTTGATTTACACACATGATTTATACAGGCGGGAGGCTCTCACGGGCAGTGCGGTCACCACCAAGGGAAATAAGACACCTACGTGTGTTCCTTGCATGGTAATCATTAAAAATGAATCATTCCCCCACATTAAAAAAAATTCCACTGAGGCTTAAGCATAAAAGTCGTAAATAAATGAAAAAGAAAAGCACATGCTCAGGTAACAGCTGAATGAAATAAAATGCAAGTATAGACCCTGATTATGTACTCTGTTAATTATGTACTCTGGTAATCTGGTATGTATGTCGTCGGCTTATATCTGAATCTTGGTGATTATTTTCTGGAATCTACTTCATGTAGTTTCCTGTCAAGCCTTATAATACTAGCTAGTATCAGAACCTTTGGTGGAACCAAGGGACCAACGATTTCATTGGATGGATATACCATGGAGGAGCTCCATGGATATACTCAGGTGCGCCCGTGAACACCTGTTGTCTCCAAGCGCGCGTGCTGCAAGGCAGTGCCAGGGTGATATCCTCATAAGACAGCCCGGTCCAAGTTGACGTAATCAAGTGATCGATGACCATCGATTGGATAAACACCCTGAACGGCGCGATCGGCGATTAGTATTGACAGCCATTTCAAAGTGCAAGTACGGGTTAAAAGACAACCACAGAATCGGCACCCACGCCTTAATCGTGAAACCTTCCTGCCTGTAGTATCATAGGCCTATGGCGCATTTAGTCCGATTTCAATTGGTTATATTTGCAACAAAAATGGCTGATTATCGAGAGGGAAATGACATCAATTTGAACATTCGATTATAATTGGCCCACATTAGCATTTGGACACGAGGATTTTCGCAAGGCTATCGTACACAAATATAGTGTATATAGTTGCGTATTTTTTATTATCAGCTAAAACTCACACTATAATCCCAGAGACTAATCGGTTTAAACTGTCATCTGTTTTGTATTATGTACTATGTCAGTACCTGACATGTAGCCTAAAATAATGTAATAATAATAAGCTAAAACAATGTCGTTTTTTTGCATGGGAAAGATTCGTGCTTGAAACCAAATTTCCCAGAAACTAATATAAATTCCAATCGAGACCGGTCGTAGAAAAAATTGTCATTATCTAGCGGAACCCTAACGAAAACCCAAAGTCCCAAATTGACATTTGCAGGCCCCTAGGGTTATGGCACACCATATCAATAAAAATATCCATGAAATGATTCGCATCATGAGCGATTCCAAAATGGTAGGCCTATGTGAGATGAGCTTGTCATCTCACATAGACGGAGATAAGCAGTGAGTGTAGTCATACGCAATACAAGAAATGGGACAGCACCGTTCTTGTGTATAGCATGGTTTTACAGTGCATGAGCCTCTATGAAACAATCGTTTTTATCTTGCCTTACCAATGGGCGAGGATGCAGCCGATGGAGTCGAAGTCATTCGCGTCGGACGTGCAACCCGTCTTGCCATGAGCGGCCGTCGCCGGGGCCATCCGGCGGGACACGCCGAACATGACGCCGTCGAGCCTGCTGCCGGCTCACGCTGTATGTCCGCTGGCATCGTTGCCGGCACGCCCGGAGCGGACGGCGCGCGTGCCAACAGTCATGGGGTATCCACCGGCACCTAGTCGTCCCATCGCACGCTGCTCGCTCAGGTGTGCGGAGAGACGAGATGGCTGCTGCTTTCTATTCCTCGAAATGTGGTCCGACTTCATGGGATGAAACCACGGGTCTTTGCCCTGCGTTTACCGGAATCGGAATTATGAGTTGTGGCTGTATGGCTGTGGGTCTGATGATTACTCGTTCGCGGTTCATTGGGTGCGGTAGCTCCCCTGCCGTGCGCTCAAGGCCGGGCAGCAGATAGATTCCCCAACGCTATCAGATAAATGTCCAGGGCGAGATGTTGAACACCGTCCCAGAGTCTGTCCAACAAGGTGTGACACGTGCCCGCTATCAATCAAAAGTTGGGGGTTCTCTCTGACCGGTGACGCTGACTGACTGGCCAGTGAGTCGAACCGCGCGGGCCCACACAGTGTAATCGTGCCATACGCGTTCAGGACCCGGCAGTACATGTACGTGTATATTCACTGCTCTCACTTGTGGAGGATCCGATGTTTATAATACGCTGCACGCATCGTGCGCTGATGCAGATAGTGTGACGGGATGGCGCATCATTAACGGCTGTATGATTATGATATCGGCGAGTGACTGCAGTAATTGCCCGTGGCAGACATGCAGGTGTTTACAATGTGCGGGGCTTTTCATCGGCCGGTTGCGGTGATCCTCTCCCGTAGCTTAGCAGCACTGCAGTAAATCCGTTGCTCCAGACTTATGATAAACAGTTCCGCACGTCACCGTTGTGATAACGCCTAAGCCTACGCACGGCATGCAATATCGAGCGAGATGCCAGATGGATGCTGAGTCCTGTTCCACGTAAGGCTCATGGCAGAACTCGTAGTTGGTGTATTTTGAGCCACTTGCCGTTTTTCGCTTCGGGCTTTGGGACTCATTTTTATCTGTAAAAACACGTTTATAGCAGGCGAGCACTATATGCAAGGTAAATAATATGTTGGCCGCGTTTAATTAAAATAAGGGTTATAAGGGATTGCTGACTGAGTGTTTAATAGGCATTTCGTGTATTCACTGAGTTGTGCCGAGCACGAACAACAAAGACAGTTTTATCGGTGTGCTTTTGTGGAGTCCAATAACTGCAGAAAAAAATATCACGCCGGGCTTGCCGTCTAACGAATCAAATCTGCACGACGGCAATTGGCGCTCATTTCCTTCCGACTGAGTTGAGCACAATGTGACCAGGGTCGTTAAAAAAAGAGTCCCGTCCCTCCTGGAAACTGCCTGACTTGAGACAGCTTTTGTGGCATTGAGTGCCAGTGGTTGCGGGCCGACCCGATCGCCCACTGGGTGTGCTGGTGTTGTGTTGACTCTCCCTGCCTGGTCTCCGCCTCCCCAATCTTTTCGGTGTCAGTCCCGAATGTCAGGCGGATTGATCGCTGCCTCGGCTGATTTGACACGCAGACTGAAATAGAACCCACAGTCGTGTGAGATGCTCAGTCCCTGTTGTACATAGATTCTCACACCTCAGATGCACCACAATTGCATCGAATATAATTATGTGCTTTCAGTTCCACCAACTTCGACGGAGGGACTTGAAGGCATTGCTGCATGGATTCTCACCTCAGAGGAGTCCCTCAATTGCATCGAATGTAGGCTTTCAGTTCCACCAACTTCGACCGGGGAGGGACTTTCAAGCATTTCTAGTTGTCTGCATCCGATTGAGTTTTAGAACTGCCGGCGAACGTTCTTCCGTGTGCAATCTATAGTGCCTCGCAACACATTGCCGTCAAAGTGACGGGGCGCGCTGAACGCACAGGAGCGATTCCGTGCACGGCACCTCTTCACACTGGGTTCTCATCGCTGATGTCAACAGTCCCCAAACCTCAACTCTCATCAGGAGCAGCTCCCGTGCATGGCGCGCGTGGGTGTGTATACGTGTGCGGCAGGCTGGCCTGAACAGTTCCCACATACTGCAACCCGTGCACCTCCGGTCCACAAAGGGAGGCTGAATCGAATAAATAACTGTTCAAACTGAACGTTTTGTGTGCTGCGTGAAAGGGGCCAAGTTTAACAAGAAGAATCTATAAGCCGTAATCCCTTGGGGGCAATGGCAGCATCGTTTATGTGTGTGTCGAGCCCGTGTGTCCCCTTCCAACACGTTCAGTCCTAAGCCTATAGATAGTAATACGCTCAGGCACAATGGAGCACCCAACCATGATAAAGGCAACCACTCTTTGTTCGGGGAGTTCATCCGGAAATTTAGTCGATGAACATTTCCCTATGGGCTCCTGCACCGTACTTTTGTCCCTCATATTCTTAATTCCTCGTGTCGTGTCTAACACTTGCCTAGTGGATAAACATTTCCCTATGGGCTCATCCACCATACTTGTTCCCCCCCCCCCATATTCTTAATTCCTCGTGTCGTGTCAAACGCTCGCTTAACGGTCCTCCGTTCCTCCTTGACAGCTTCACAGGGAGTCCATAATCGGATTACAGATCCTCGAAGTACACTCCGACTATCGGCCACTAATCTCTTCAGTATATACACGCTGCTCACTTGATAACTGGAAGGGGGATTAGCGCGCGGCTGACTGAGCTGGATGGAGTGAAAACAAACGCGTGGATCATCCGCACCAAAGTGCCGATCAGACAATAAAATAACGATCTTCATTCTGTACTGACCTCAACAAGCAGAGATCCTGTGATGTAAGCAAAACTTCGCCATAATAATCCCTGAATAGGTCTTAAAGAGTGAGACTCCCCCCTCCCCACGACATGATTCCCTCGAGAGGCACATTCCTCCACTACGTTCCAAACAGACGTTTACATCAAAGCGAGAGTGTGGACCTACATGAGCCTCCAAAAGAAACTCCGAACAAAACCATTAAAAAAAAAAAAAAATGCAGAACCTTTCCTTGGGGACGCGCAATTGATAACATTTGGGTCTCCACATAGGCCTACGATAAAGCTTTGACATGGTGACAGGCTACGTTTTTCTGTGTTTCAGTCTACTTTTAACCGAGATTAAATGACTGCTACATCAGTATCCAGTGCTAAGTCATTCCTTTATGGATAAAACTGTACAGGGAAGTTTTTTGGAATGGGGCACTCTCTCAGCGATGACATTCATCATGAAATTACATTGAAGCTGCATCTCCACGTCTATGACAAAATAGTCGACTGTTATTCCCGCATTTTAAGCGTTCACTGTGACTGACATTCATCTGTGTGTACTGCCTGCTAGATTATCACCTGTTTGTTGTCTGTATGCTGTGGAGGGGAATATAATTCAATAAGTGTTTGCCTTACTCACTCCCGATCCCCCGACGCAAAATAATATCATAGATGATATCAATGCCGCGCGGTACCCGGCGATTCGAACCCACTGCACGACCTCGACCAGTTCAGCGGTGAAGTGCATGGTTAAGGCGTCTGCACTTGATAGCAAGCAATATAGACGCGGGTTCGAATCCTGCCCGAGCCTCCTGCGCTTTTATTTAGCAGGAAACCTGGCAAAGCACCGAGTAGACGCCGAGGATGCCGAGAGCAAACACTCATTGAGGCACTGTACTTGCACAAAGACTATTCATAGGCTAGGTCAGTGATTTACTCAAGCCATCTGTTGGTGAATCCATAACGAATCCCTGAATGACTTGGAAATATGGATACTCCTTTCCAGTGTAGAAATGTTGCAGTCACAATCTGCCTAGTCCCACCCCGAGTATCTTATAATAGATATCTGTATATTGTGGGCTATTTGAAGTGGTGCGCAATATTTTGCTTTTTTTCAAACTTCTTTTTGCCTTGAATGAACAAAAAGCAATCCTAAAAAAAAACCCACCAAGGACCTTGTCTGTCTTTGAGAAATGCCCTGCTAGGATCGAAACGTCAGGCTCTCCTAATTTTTGAGATTTGACTTTTGGTAATTCTATAGTTAGCAAGCAGTCTGCATGTTACTCGAGGTTGTAATTAGTCACCGGGTCATAGTTGTTTACACTTTGCCCGCATGAACCTGGCCCGGATCGGTTGCTCAGCCAGCCGTGACAGTCCAGTAGACCTGAACGCCGTAACCCCGTGCTAATAGTCTCACCCTTTCGTCACTCAAGTTAATATTATTATTTTTTTCGCTGGTGCTGGGTTGCATTGTCGGAGTTGTATTACTGTCGAACCTTGTATAATAGACTCTGTCCGGCATGTCTTCATTGTCGTCTGGAGTTGGAAGCCACGGGCAACTGAGGTTATCTCACGCATTCGAAAAAACCCAACAGCAACCCAAAACTAGTTAGAGTCGAGGTTGACACGGCACCAAGTCAAAGTCGACCTTTAATGGGCATCTCGTTTAACAAAAAGTCTGCTGAAAAGGCACTTCCAATGGTTTCCTACAGAGAATGTCTGGTCGAGTTATAACCAGCCATCCGTGCGTGGTCGATATATCATGACAGACAGTTCATTAACCAAATAACTTTCAAAGGTGCTTGCCTTGGACCCGAGAGGTGATCGCTCTTATAGGTTCTACTCCATTTACCATCTGATGGAAAATTAGTAAACATTTTCGGGGTTCTACAATATTATTTCATCATCTGTGTACAAGCACATGCAATGTTTTTAATTATAGACGTCTGTTTTCGTTGGTTATTTATATTCATTCGCTTTACTACTTTTGCCCTATAGATGTTTTTCACATGACGTCACTAACTTGACCGCAAAAGGCTAATTAGCATGTCCGCAGGAGCGTCCAAATACGCGGATGCGCATGCAAATATCGAATCTGAGTATTTCCATTGACTCAAAGGCGCGTGCATTCCGCGTACATTCACGTGAATTGAACGCTGACCGTCAAAAAGCATGTGACTAAAAAGAACTCTAACTGCCTTTATTGGTTGTCTTGGGGACGGATACCAACGAGAAACTGCATCACGCGACATTTAGACTGGTAACTTGTTCCTTATCAATACGATAACAGCTGCGTGAAATTGGGTGCACACTGATATTCTCGCGTTATAGTTAAACTTACGTTAGTAGCCGGGTCTTCTGCAACTGCTCAGTGTCGCATCTTCGTTGCTTTCCCCAACAGTTCCCCATTTTCGAATCAAATGATACCTTTAGACCGAGCAATTACCTACTGCAGTGGATCCTTGAAAGCGGGAGACCTCTGAGGGTACTTTTGCCACAGCCTGCCGATGCACGTACGCCCTTTTTCTGAATAGGGAAGCTGTCAGCCCACCCCTTTGTGCACTTTTGACATGTTTATAGTACTTATTGTAGAATGTAAAGAAATGGCATATTCTTAGGTTTTCTTGTCGCTGATGTCGTGGCTTTATGCTAGGTCGTATTGGGGTCGAATTGGCGTTCATGATCCTATCCGGGATTGGCATGGGTTCTGTCAATGTATACTCTACATGTACGTTCTGGGGGTGGGGGTGGTGCAGACACGCAGTCTAGACCCGCACACAAATAATTGGCTTGAAGTTGACTACTGATTATGGCGCCAAAGATGATTTTTGATAATTGTGGATTTTGTTGAAGTCACATTCTTCCTTTTTTGTTTCGCACAAAGGACTTCGCACAATGTACGCCTTTTGGTTCCGGCACTACTGCTGGAGAGGTCAAACTATCTGTTCTCAACACAATACATCATACGAGTGAAATACTTACTCGATGAAAAACGAGCGGCATGGAATTAAGCGCTGTCGTTGTGACTAGTGTTAGTAGGCATTCTGGATGGGGAACAGACTGAAATATGGAGCAGTGCTGTGATCTGTGATCATTTTGAACTTTGATGTCACCCGAACCGTGTACAAAGTACAAACAGAGCATCTATTAAGCAATCTCGCATGTTTCACATAGACTTTGTGTATATGATGCATATCAGCAAAAAGAAGGTCATTTAACCCGCCTCGGAGGAACAATAGCGCTTCCGTGTTTAGTTAACATAATGTGCTTGAATTGTAGGAATGAATAAATAAACACATCATATTGTTCTTTTGTTCCGATGGGACTTTTAGTACATGTACATCCAAACCAATCATTTTGTAGGGACATTCATTTCGCTGTTTGTTTCAGGCTGCAGTGCGCTAATTCAATCCAAGATGGATCCTCCGAGTGGATATCATCATTGAATGTGGGCCTACAACTTACCTTTTTAAATTAAAGGGCCTGCGGAGTCTAATTGATTGATATATTCTAGAATAAGTGAAGCTTAAGACAACCCGGGGTTTCAATGTTCATTTTCGTGTGTAAATTCGTGTATAATTTTGAACATATCAGGCTTCAAATGTTGCCCCATTTGGCTATGGAAATGGAGGGATGCTATCAAAATCGTTGCAGAAATTCGGCTTGGACTACTAAACAGAACATTTTGCTAGAGGTTTTTTTCTGGGGGTAATTTATAAAAAATTAAACTTTGTCAACAATCCCATTTTAGGTCCAAAAGTCATACGGCGCTATATACTTTACGCGGTATAATTTAATTGGAGCTTAGGTATTTGACCAAAAACGGGCCAATTTTGATATCAGGTGATAGAATATAACTAGATCATAATTATCAGCTTCCCACAATGATCGATGTACCCAATTAGACATCAAAATAAATTGAACTTTGTGAACAATTAAATGTTTGGTTCAAAACTCATACAGCTATGGCAAGCCAATTGCCCAATAATTCGATAAACATTGTTTATCGGCGATGAACACTTGAACACTGTTTTTCGAAAAATTCTGTTTAACGGTCGAGTTTTTCGATAAACATGGTTTTGACGTCTGCCTCATGAGGGCGCTGTCGTGAAAGACCACGAGGGTGCAGAACACTAAATCAAGCTCCCTTAAACACTGTAAAACAACACTCACTTTCAAAGATAATTATCCCACACCCAAAAGTCTCTCTGTTCTTGTAGCTTTACTGAAAATTGTAGTGACCTTAGCCGATTACATTTATTGCTAATTACTCCCCCAAAAAACACCCCCCAAAATGTGTTGCCGTCCAAGCCGAATTTCTGCAAGGATTTTACGATGGACCCCTCCACTTCCACAGCCAAATAGGGCCACATTTAAAGCTGGATATGGTCCAAATGACATACCTAATTGAAGATTGAACCCCCAGGATGTCTTAAGTGTCACTTGTTCTACAATGTATCAGTTAATTAGCCTCCTAAGACCCCTTGTTAAAAAAAAAGTTGTGGGTACACACTTTATGATAATCATCTCGGCGGAGCCATCTTGGATGGATTTTGCGTGCTGCACCCCTCGAGTCCCTTCTGTATAAAGGGAATCTATTAGTCTAGACTATTCAACCCATGACCCTTTTCCAAACCCGGCTTAGTCTCAGGCTCTGGCATGAATGAAAAAGGGAAGTTATCCCTGTAGATGTACAGCAGTTGGTGGTTAAATGCTTCTGACTGGCAACCCCATCCTGGCCCAAAATATGTTGACTATTTGGGAAGACTGTCATCTAAAGGGTAGGTCAGATAGAGTAAAAGTGCTGTTATGCGAATCAAAGGTCTCGCTCTCAGGTGCTGGTCCAGTTAGTGTTGAAATTGCTAATATTTCTGTAAATCATTGACAGAAAATTGTGAAAAATATGCACCTTCCTACCACTCCGAACAAAACAGCCACATGTTCTAAAAGTATATCTGCATTTTGTCGGGTGAAACTGAAAGGAAGTTTATATCTTCACGGCATGTTTCCTTTTCAAGTCATTTGCAAAATATCCCACTTTATCAATAACTCTGTGTATAATCCTGCGTTCCTTTGTTAACTAAACAGACATGAGGTTTAAAGAGGTTCAAGATAAATGTTGCAGGATAAACACTGCATTTGACCTTCAGTTCCTGTTCTTATCACTTTTTAGAAGCATTACTAGTATACTTTTCAATATACTAGTATACATGTACATGATGTAGTAGTACTAGTGATTTAAAAAAACAGATGGCTTAACTTCTGTAAAAGAGTGCAACTTGAGCTCGTATATCCTGATGTTGTAAAGTATTATAGATATTATTGTTGTTTCTCATGAATTGATGTTTTCTTTTAATTTTTTTTCAAGGTCGGACCCCGGGAAACAGTCTGCTTGACGGATGCAGAATTTACTGCATTGGGACTGACTAGAATTGGAGATCGTGCCAGACTCAGGGAAAAGTGCAGAAATTACATTGCTGGTAAATTTTCATCATATTTTCATACGGTATTTCAGTGACTAAAATTTTGTCTAAACCAAAACTAACATGTTGTATCAAAAAGAAGACTACAATTGTCCCTGCTTGATTACATTCATAAAAAGGGAACCTTCTCCTATTGTGTCCTTTTGATCTAGGTGAAGCATCAACTTCTTCTGTTGTGAGGAAGCTGAGAGAAATGGTAAAGGGAAGACGTGGTGCCCAACCAGGTCCTAGCAAAAAGATGTCATCGACTTTAAGGATCCATGTTGGATGGAAGCACAGAGATAATGTCATAAAAATACACAAACAAGTTGTTGCAGGTAAAGGTGGTGGAGTATATAATATTGACATGACAAGGGATGCAGGAATAGCTGATTTGAAAAAAACAGTCATCAACCTGTTCTTTCCTCTTGGAAAAAATGAAGTGAAGAGCCTCAGATTTGAGGATTTAAATTACCACCTGGCAACTTTCAATGGATGTATTTTGGAGTCCAACCTCAGGAATGATGATCCTTTCACCATTGGAGGCTACTTTGAAGAGGTGCAGACTCATCCGGTGAGGATCTATCTTGTGAGTGATGAACTTGAAGTAAGTGCACATACTACATGCTAAATTAACTGAAATGAGAAATTTGCTTTACATCAGTAGATTTATTTTACAAGTAGTCCTGTTTTTATTTGTGGTTTTTTGGGGGCTCTTAATCTCTGGGCATTTTAATCACATTTTTGCGCTTCAATGCGTTGAAGTGTTTGTGTAATGGGGCAATAAAGGAAAGAAATGATAATGAAATGTGATATGTTATCAGCTAAATTTTGTGAAAAAAAGGTGGACAATTATGGTTCTGAAAATAGCATACCAGATTGAATAAAGCCAGGCACTCAGGCTCATCATCTTTTTAGTTAGTGAATGAATTTCTTGCCCCATGAGGATGGTGCAGGGTATGCCAGTCTTTCAATGAGAAAATATTGTTTGTTGTTTAAGTGTTAGCTTTGTTTGTTACCAACATATTTTCTGAATTTGTATATATTGCAGAATGGCACAGACACAGATGATGGGGACAGTCTTCCAGATAGATCTGTAACTTGAAATAACACCAACAATAACAACACCAGCAACAGAAGCAGTACCAACAATAGATGCCACAACAGGAATTACAGAAGCACCATGAGAAATGGCAACAGCAGCTCCAATGACAACAACAGCAATAGCAGTGCCGGAAACAGTGATGATGTCACACCATCAGCCCCAGGAATGGGTCCACAGGTAATTTAGACTTTTTGTTTTAATTATTTATTAATCATTATTTTGATTGATGGTCAGTTAATATAAGGTAAGAGATTTGTATGCCTTTTTGCCATTCACCTAATTTCTATGAAGATCATATCAATAGTGTAATTTCCTCTGGCAATTGCTTATTTCCACAACTGTTTTGTCACAGAGAGTCCAAGGAGGACAGATTGCACAGCCAGATACCCCAACAATAAGTTTTGCAAGAAACAGAGTAAGTGTTTCTTTATTTCATAATAAATGTCACTGTCTGAACATAAAGCCTTGATTTGTTACTGGGCAAACAATCATGATTACTAACAAATTTACTGTAATCGTACTGTGAATATTATAATTGCAACAGAAAACAGGGCAATGTAGACCCAACTCAGAAAAAATGATTAAATAATTAATTAGTCCACATAAAATGTGAAAGAAGGAGGTATGGCAACATAAAGCGGTGAGCATCAAATCTTAAGAATTGTCAAAGTTTGACCCATAAATATTTGTCAATATTGCAAAAAATCAAGCATGCAATTTGCCTGAGATCAGCTGATTTCCTTTTTCCACTTCACAAATAAAGTCAACTGAAAGTCAGTGTGGAAAGTTTTATAAAGATTTGAATGTTTTCATTTTGTAAAGTCCAAGTTCCATGCCCGATTAATTGATCTATAATTTTGTTTTAAAGCACTCATCTACTATCAGTACACCTGCCATTCTGGGGTGTTTTTTTTTTACATTGTTGTATATCACAGGTAAAACAATTCAATACACAATCATGATTCACAGACATATTCTGCACTGTCACTTTTCAGGACCTTGGCACTGCAGCTAGCCGAGGAACTTGAAATCATAGATCTGGATGATACTGAAGAAGAGATGGAGGACATTGCCATTGCCGCTGTAGGAGACAGTAATAAACCATCCCAACCACAGTAAGCTACAAAATATAGGACTGCTGATGTACCAAGTCATTTATTTAGCAGAGCATTACTACTTTGTACACTTATTATCTCTATAGCCATTCCATTTGTGACACAGACATATCTTGCCATATTATTAACTCGAGATCGTATTTTGCCTTTTCAGATCATCTGATAGGTCATGCGAAGAGATCATTTCTTCATTATCGGAAACATCAGAAGAAGGAACTACAACTATTGTTGTCCAAAGGCGGCGGATCCTAAATTCCACTATGAGGGCAATCAAATCCAATAGCTGCAGTTTTTCCTCTCCATTGGAAGTTATCTTTGCTGGAGAAGAAGCGCAAGATGGAGGAGGGCCTCGACGTGAATATTTTCGGTAATATAAGTTTGATTCATGCAATGAGTATATCATAATACTAAAGGTAGCCCAAGGGCATATCCTTGGGGACCTGGTTTGTTCCAACCCAACCCCCACCCCCCAAAAAAAAGCCCAACAAACGGTCTTTAAATACATGTGATGAGATTGACCTCAAAACAAGCCAAAAATTTGGTTCATTGGGCACCCATGAGACTAAACAACTTGCTGTTTTCAATGGTGTTCGTACGTGTTGATGATTTCAATGAAAATTCATTTCTGACAGGCTTCTTTTGAAGGAGCTGTTGAACACTTCAGGAATTTTCGAGGTTCATGAAAACAAGGCCACCCTTCACCCTAACCCTACCCCTGACCCTAACCCTGACCCTAACCCTAACTGGCCCTATCCCTTGCCCTGACTCTAATCCTTACCCCAATCCTCACCCTAACCCTAATTAATCCGGACCCAACCCCTAAAATCATATACCCATCCCTAAACCTAGATTGTCTTACTTTTTTTTTGCCATGTCTTTCAAGTGTTACTCGTATATCTGCAAATTTGTTGCCCCGGCCTTTTGTTGACAAGGTCTGGGTAGAACCATTTAATTAAAGACCAACCTGCACAGAAATTTATCGTGAACAGTGATATCACTGATATGCCTAATTAGTCTCATATCTTGCTCTCACAATGTACTTGTCACATGACAGTGTGTCTGAGACAGCCAAGTCTACACTCCTCAGCCGGTTCTTGGACTCAGAGTGTACTACCACGTCGAGGGTGTGTCTGCTGATGTTCAAGTGCAGCTTTTTAGAACACAGTTCCACTGAGCTATGTGTCAACAAGTCAATAACTTGCTCTGTGTTGATCTGGTCCACTAACTGGCTGTGTCTGCATGTCCAGATGTTTCGGCTACAGAATTCACAGTCGTACGGTGGATCTCGTCAACCAGAGTCATCTCTTCCTCTTTCGAGCGAAGCGAAGCAGCATCACTTCTGCAGTCCTCCTATGCAGTTTGTACTGCATCATAACATAATTCACCTCATTCATTTGTAAGATTCATTGGATGTAATTGCCAGTGTATCAGCCTAGCTGGCATGTCTCGGTGTTGATTTGAACAGGGCGTGCCTCCGTGCCAAATGGTTGTGTCGTTTTGAGCTAAGACTTTCGCATCTTGTAAATGTTCGTCAACCTCTGTCCATAATTAGGCAATTGATGCAATGAGTGGTATATTCAGGTTCATAAAGTAATTCTGATCATGTAGCAAGAACACTGTCCCCTTTTGTAGTATTTTTGCCATTATGTGCAAATTTAATTATAATAATAACAAGTTGGAAATGCTTGTTTTCAAGTAACGGGCCCACTCGCACAGCCAGGAAGCATCCCTGCCCTAATTTGGGCAATTAGAAGGTATTTTAAGGGCTGTGTGATGTAGTTTCAAAAATACCCAACATCAACCCCCTCCCCAACATCTCCCTAGCAACCCAAGGGGACTCAGCAATACCATCCACCTGTTGAAAGAGCCCAGAGGTCACATCAACCAGAAGTCAACTTACAGTGATGGCAGCCAACAAGCTCCGCCCACCCCCGACCCCCCTTTTACCACTTTAAGGGGCAGGGTGGTCAGTTTGAGTCAGAAAGTGTTGTGAGGATGACCCATGCATTTCCCTTACCCAAGTCAATTGCAAAATAAGACTCAATATTAATGTGTGGTAACTGATAATGTGAGGAAAGTAAAACCTCCCCCCCTCTCGGCCCCCTGTATTTTGACACCTCTTTGACACCTCTTTGACACTCTGTGCCCCCTCCTGTTGATTAATTACACAGTTTGTAATGTCGCGATTACTGTAAAATCAAAATTATGACACATGAACAACTAATTAAGGGGGAATTTGAATGAAACTTATGACTTGTCCCTATAGTGTACACATTGTTATGCAGTGGTTTCTCATGCCAGACTGTGCACAAAGGCATGGGCCCTCACCCATCACATTTTCAATCATTGCGAACAAACGCAATACCTTTTTTCAATTTTATTTTCACATGTTGCATCAGTACCATCTCTGCCACATTTTAAGCCCAATTTTGTGACCCAACTCTAAAGTTTAGCCCCCTTATAGGGTGCAGCACACATAATCCATCCAAGATGGCTCCGCCGAGCTGATTATCATAAAGTGTGTACCCACAACTTTTTTTTTAATAAGGGGTCTTTGGAGGCTAATTAACTGATACATTGTAGAACAAGTGAAGCTTAAGACAACCTGGGGGTTCACTCTTCAATTTGGTATGTAATTTGGACGATATCTGGCTTTAAATGTGGCCCTATTTGGCTGTGGAAGTGGAGGGGTCCATCCCAAAATCCTTGCAGAAATTCGGCTTGGACGGCTACACATTTTGGGGGTGTTTTTTTCTGAGGGTAATTAGCAAAAAATCTAATCGGCTAAGAGCACTAAAATTGAAAAGAATCTGAGAGATGAAGGTCCAAACTACAATTTTAAGTATAGCTACAAGAACTGAGAGACTTTTGGGCATGGGATAATTGACTTTGAAAGTGAGTGTTTTTGTACGGTGTTCAATGGGAGTACTATTTAGTGTTCTGCACCCTTAACCACCCGTTGTTAAGGGCGCCCTCTCTTGTCGAGGGTTCATGCTGAAATAATCACTTTCGTTCGGAGTTCAATGCAATACTGGACTCTCCTTGTCTTTATTCCACGACTGTTCTGTCCCTGGGTCCATTGAAATAGCCAGTCCGGGTTGTGACGCGCTGGTACTGGGACGGTATATTTCCATCCCAACGGACGCATTTCCTAGCCGCTCAGGACCAGACTGAACCTGGCCCTAAATTTGGGCCTGAAGTTCGGCTGGCCGGAATTTCACCACGCGTAAACCACTACGGTGTCCCATGCATGACACAGAATATTTGAATTATATTTTTGCTTGTTTAACAATTTTAAAAAGGACGCCATTTGATTACAACGTTATGATAACCTGATTATATACACACACAACTTATATGATAATTTATAATTTATTTTTACAAATTACCTAAAAATTCGATCAAAAGTGAATGTACAGGAATCAACTTGAAATAGAACCAATCCGGAAAACTCACTTTTTGAAAAACAATTTGTACCCTAGTCCCTAGGCATTTGCCTAAAATTCATAAAATTTTGTATCATCCGAAAGAGTACGAAATTCTTATTCCTCCATGATTCAACAGAGGATATTGCTTACTCCGACTTTCACAGTCCAGCTTGTCTTCCAGCCTGACAAATGTAACATATTGACCAAAATCCACTTTCGGTCACAGAAACCATGCAGAAACTCGCTATACGCTGACAACCCGTAATACTCAATTGGAAAACAATTTGTACCCTACAAATTTGACTAAAATCAATTACAAATTGTTTGCCTCCATTTCATCAAATACCAAGCAAGAAAACTAGTTCCTCCCGTTTTAATCCACCTAATAAAAAATAAAAAAACATTTCATGTTAACAATTTTCATGGACCCAGTTTGGTACCCGTAATGTGACCATGACAATGAAGACAAGAAACCATAGAAGTATGTGTATTACAAATTGTTTGCCTTCATTTCATTAAAAATAATACCAAGCACACAGACCGTCAATGGAGGGATCGGACCATACAACACTACTGCAACAGATACGAGTAGAGTACCTACTATAGGGTGCAGCACACAAAATCCATCCAAGATGGCTCCGCCGAGCTGATTATCATAAAGTGTGTACCCACAACTTTTTTTTAATAAGGGGTCTTTGGAGGCTAATTAACTGATACATTGTAGAACAAGTGAAGCTTAAGACAACCTGGGGGTTCACTCTTCAATTTGGTATGAAATTTGGACCATATCTGGCTTTAAATGTGGCCCTATTTGGCTGCGGAAGTGGAGGGGTCCATCTCAAAATCCTTGCAGAAATTCGGCTTGGACGACTAGACATTTTGGGGGTGTTTTTTTCTGGGGGTAATTAGCAAAAAATCTAATCGGCTAAGGGCACTAAAATTGAAAAGAATCTGAGAGATGAAGGTCCAAACTACAATTTTAAGTATAGCTACAAGAACTGAGAGACTTTTGGGCATGGGATAATTGGCTTTGAAAGTGAGTGTTTTTGTACAGTGTTCAATGGGAGCTCTATTTAGTGTTCTGCACCCTATAGTAAGGATGGTGGTGCCCCGGCGGCCATTTTGGAGGGTGATTTAAAAATGGCAGGATTGTTTACAAACGATCGGTGGAGTCAAAGTAAGGACAGAGCCTCACTTAGAGGAGTGTTTTGAGACATTTACATGAGGTTAAGTTAGTTTTTAGTAATTAAAACACTGTTCTTAAGAAAATATTGGCATTTATAATGTTAACAGTGCATAATACAATACAACTATATAGTAAAACGAAACATGTTTGTTGTTTTTCGGAGTTGGGGGTTTTTGAGGGGTGTTTTTAAGTTGCTGGGGGAGACTAATGTCATAACGAGGATTATGTCAGGAGCAGTGACAGCATGGATCCCATAATGAGCTGCTGCCAGACCCTCCCCCCCCCCCGAAAAACAAACAAACCGAGAATTAAAAAAGGAATTGACTGGCAGTGTTTGGCATGGATACGTGTACGTACGACGGTGATGGATACGGACTGAAGAATGTTTGCTCGTGAAGCAGCAATACCGGCCAAACATCGCGTATTTATAAAAAGGTTCACATCACACGAAGAGGATCGTACTACCCCTGGAATATTGTGAGTCTCCTATGCCACAACTTCTGTAAATATGGACCATTTCTCTCGTGTCACAAAAATGCAAGCAATTCCGGGAAGAAATGCAGTCAGGGGCATAATGAATATCAGAGCTACATGTATATCCAGTGGTATGTGAGAGTGTTTTTAATCCTGCAACCTGCAGTTTAAGCAAACCCTAATCCTAGCCCTAACCCCAACCCCAACCCTAACTCTAACCCTAACCCTAACCCTAACCCTAACCCTAACCCTTCCCCTACCCCTAACCCTGACCCTAACCTAGGCCTAACCCTACTGGCCCTATCCCTTGCCCTGACTCTAACCCTTACCCCAATCCTCACCCTAACCCTAATCCAGACCCAACCTCTAAAATCATATACCCATCCCTAAACCTAGATTGTACTCGTCACATGACAGTGTGTCTGAGACAGCCATGTACTCTCGGAGGAGCAAGCTGGTTTTAGAGCAGGACGCAGTACAATCGAGCAAATATCTAATGTCAGAATTCTCTGTGAGAAGTATAGAGACCATCAAATGGAAATCCACCACAACTTTATTGATTTCAAGAAAGCGTTTGACAGGGTCTGGAGAGAGGCATTGTGGTTAATTCTGAAGAAGAACAATGTCAGTCTGAATTTGTGTAACATTATTAGATCTTTGTATGAAAGAGGCAGCAGTGCTGTAGTGACTGAGAATAGTACTTTAAAATGGTTTAAGACGTCAGTAGGTGTGAGACAGGGGTGCATACTCTCACCATGTCTATTTAATGTTTTCTTAGAAGAAATTATGCAAGAAGCACTTTCAGACTTCACTGGAACAGTATCGGTAGGTGGTCGTAATATTTCAAATTTACGATTTGCCGACGACATTGATTTAATAGCTGGTTCTAAGGATGAACTAAAGGATTTGACAGAAAGACTGGACAGCACAGCAAGAAGTTATGGCATGGAAATTAGTAGAGAGAAGAGCAAAGTAATGGTAACATCAAGAAAGAATAATGAAAATGTTGGAGAGGAGGAGGATAATACGGATATAAAGGTGAATGGAGAAGTACTAGAGGAAGTGAGCAAGTTCCAGTATCTGGGCTCTACACTGAATGAGGATGTTACATCAAAAGATGAAATTAAGAAAAGATTGGCTATAGCTACTGGCCAATTAGCCAAATTGAATAAATTATGGAGTAGCCGTAATATCTTGCTACCAACCAAGTTTAAATTAATGCATTCATTAATAACATCAATAGCATTATACGGATGTGAAGCTTGGACATATAGTGTTCTCCTGGAAAAGAGAATAGAGGCTTTTGAAATGCGATGCTACAGAAGATTGTTAGGCATAAGTTGGAAAGACCACCGAACAAATGAGTCTGTAAGGAGTGAAATTCGTAAAAAGGTTGGAGAATTTGAGCCACTACTAAAAGTAGCACAGAAGAGGAAGTTGCGATGGTTTGGACATGTAAGCAGAAGACCTGGAACATTGGCGCATGATGTCCTGCATGGAATGGTTAATGGAAGAAGGAGAAGAGGCAGACCAAGAGCGAACTGGAGTGGAGATGTTGGAAAATGGACTGCACAAACAGTGGTGGAATGCGTGAGGGCAGCTCAAGATAGAAGGAATTGGAGGAAGACACTCAACACTGTGCCCCAACGGCTTTTAGCTACGGGAGTGACCTGACCTGAAACCTAGATTGTCTTACTTTTTTTCTGCCATGTCTTTGCAAGTGTTACTCGTGGTGATATATCTGCAAATTTGTTGCCCCCATTTGTTGACAAGGTGGGGGTAGAACCATTTAATTAAAGACCAACCTGCACAGACATTTATCGTGAACAGCGTTATCACTGATATGCCTAATTAGTCTCATATCTTGCTCTCACAATGTACTCGTCACATGACAGTGTGTCTGAGACAGCCAAGTCTACACTCCTCAGCTGGTTCTTGGACTCGGAGTGTGCCACCACGTCGAGGGTGTGTCTGCTGATGTTCAAGTGCAGCTTTTTAGAACACAGTTCCACTGAGCTCTGTGTCAACAAGTCAATAACTTGCTCTGTGTTTATCTGGTCCACTAACTGGCTGTGTCTGCATGTCCAGATGTTTCGGCTACAGAATTCACAGTCATACGGTGGATCTCGTCAACCAGAGTCATCACTTCATCTTTCGAGCGAAGCGAAGCAGCGTCACATTCCTGCAGTCCTCCTATGCAGTTTGTACTGCATCATAACATAATTCACCTCATTCATTTGTAAGATTCATTGGATGTAATTGCCAGTGTATCAGCCTAGCTGGCATGTCTCGGTGTTGATTTGAACAGGGCGTGCCTCCGTGCCAAATGGTTGTGTCGTTTTGAGCTAAGACTTTCGCATCTTGTAAATGCTCGTCAACCTCTGTCCATAATTAGGCAATTGATGCAATGAGTGGTATATTCAGGTTCATAAAGTAATTCTGATCATGTAGCAAGAACACTGTCCCCTTTTGTAGTATTTTTGCCATTATGTGCAAATTTAATTATAATAATAACAAGTTGGAAATGCTTGTTTTCAAGTAACGGGCCCACTCGCACAGCCAGGAAGCATCCCTGCCCTAATTTGGGCAATTAGAAGGTATTTTAAGGGCTGTGTGATGTAGTTTCAAAAATACCCAACATCAACCCCCTCCCCAACATCTCCCTAGCAACCCAAGGGGACTCAGCAATACCATCCACCTGTTGAAAGAGCCCAGAGGTCATGCCACATCAACCAGAAGTCAACTTACAGTGATGGCAGCCAACAAGCTCCGCCCACCCCCGACCCCCCTTTTACCACTTTAAGGGGCAGGGTGGTCAGTTTGAGTCAGAAAGTGTTGTGAGGATGACCCATGCATTTCCCTTACCCAAGTCAATTGCAAAATAAGACTCAATATTAATGTGTGGTAACTGATAATGTGAGGAAAGTAAAACCTCCCCCCCTCTCGGCCCCCTGTATTTTGACACCTCTTTGACACCTCTTTGACACTCTGTGCCCCCTCCTGTTGATTAATTACACAGTTTGTAATGTCGCGATTACTGTAACATCAAAATTATGACACAAGAACAACTAATTAAGGGGGAATTTAGATGAAACTTATGACTTGTCCCTATAGTGTACACATTGTTATGCAGTGGTTTCTCATGCCAGACTATGCACAAAGGCATGGGCACCCACCCATCACATTTTCAATCAATGCGGACAAACGCAATACTTTTTTTCAATTTTTTTTCACATGTTGCATCAGTACCATCTTTGCCATATTTTAAGCCCAATTTTGTGATCCAACTCTAAAGTTTTTCTGGGGGTAATTAGCAAAAAATCTAATCGGCTAAGGGCACTAAAATTGAAAAGAATCTGAGAGATGAAGGTCCAAACTACAATTTTAAGTATAGCTACAAGAACTGAGAGACTTTTGGGCATGGGATAATTGGCTTTGAAAGTGAGTGTTTTTGTACAGTGTTCAATGGGAGCTCTATTTAGTGTTCTGCACCCTATAGTAAGGATGGTGGTGCCCCGGCGGCCATTTTGGAGGGTGATTTAAAAATGGCAGGATTGTTTACAAACGATCGGTGGAGTCAAAGTAAGGACAGAGCCTCACTTAGAGGAGTGTTTTGAGACATTTACATGAGGTTAAGTTAGTTTTTAGTAATTAAAACACTGTTCTTAAGAAAATATTGGCATTTATAATGTTAACAGTGCATAATACAATACAACTATATAGTAAAACGAAACATGTTTGTTGTTTTTCGGAGTTGGGGGTTTTTGAGGGGTGTTTTTAAGTTGCTGGGGGAGACTAATGTCATAACGAGGATTATGTCAGGAGCAGTGACAGCATGGATCCCATAATGAGCTGCTGCCAGACCCTCCCCCCCCCCGAAAAACAAACAAACCGAGAATTAAAAAAGGAATTGACTGGCAGTGTTTGGCATGGATACGTGTACGTACGACGGTGATGGATACGGACTGAAGAATGTTTGCTCGTGAAGCAGCAATACCGGCCAAACATCGCGTATTTATAAAAAGGTTCACATCACACGAAGAGGATCGTACTACCCCTGGAATATTGTGAGTCTCCTATGCCACAACTTCTGTAAATATGGACCATTTCTCTCGTGTCACAAAAATGCAAGCAATTCCGGGAAGAAATGCAGTCAGGGGCATAATGAATATCAGAGCTACATGTATATCCAGTGGTATGTGAGAGTGTTTTTAATCCTGCAACCTGCAGTTTAAGCAAACCCTAATCCTAGCCCTAACCCCAACCCCAACCCTAACTCTAACCCTAACCCTAACCCTAACCCTAACCCTTCCCCTACCCCTAACCCTGACCCTAACCTAGGCCTAACCCTACTGGCCCTATCCCTTGCCCTGACTCTAACCCTTACCCCAATCCTCACCCTAACCCTAATCCAGACCCAACCTCTAAAATCATATACCCATCCCTAAACCTAGATTGTACTCGTCACATGACAGTGTGTCTGAGACAGCCATGTACTCTCGGAGGAGCAAGCTGGTTTTAGAGCAGGACGCAGTACAATCGAGCAAATATCTAATGTCAGAATTCTCTGTGAGAAGTATAGAGACCATCAAATGGAAATCCACCACAACTTTATTGATTTCAAGAAAGCGTTTGACAGGGTCTGGAGAGAGGCATTGTGGTTAATTCTGAAGAAGAACAATGTCAGTCTGAATTTGTGTAACATTATTAGATCTTTGTATGAAAGAGGCAGC
This sequence comes from Luidia sarsii, assembly GCA_949987565.1. Lineage (NCBI taxonomy): Eukaryota > Metazoa > Echinodermata > Asteroidea > Paxillosida > Luidiidae > Luidia > Luidia sarsii. Next base: position 19,616,583 of record OX465102.1, on the reverse strand, counting down.
AGTGCTGTAGTGACTGAGAATAGTACTTTAAAATGGTTTAAGACGTCAGTAGGTGTGAGACAGGGGTGCATACTCTCACCATGTCTATTTAATGTTTTCTTAGAAGAAATTATGCAAGAAGCACTTTCAGACTTCACTGGAACAGTATCGGTAGGTGGTCGTAATATTTCAAATTTACGATTTGCCGACGACATTGATTTAATAGCTGGTTCTAAGGATGAACTAAAGGATTTGACAGAAAGACTGGACAGCACAGCAAGAAGTTATGGCATGGAAATTAGTAGAGAGAAGAGCAAAGTAATGGTAACATCAAGAAAGAATAATGAAAATGTTGGAGAGGAGGAGGATAATACGGATATAAAGGTGAATGGAGAAGTACTAGAGGAAGTGAGCAAGTTCCAGTATCTGGGCTCTACACTGAATGAGGATGTTACATCAAAAGATGAAATTAAGAAAAGATTGGCTATAGCTACTGGCCAATTAGCCAAATTGAATAAATTATGGAGTAGCCGTAATATCTTGCTACCAACCAAGTTTAAATTAATGCATTCATTAATAACATCAATAGCATTATACGGATGTGAAGCTTGGACATATAGTGTTCTCCTGGAAAAGAGAATAGAGGCTTTTGAAATGCGATGCTACAGAAGATTGTTAGGCATAAGTTGGAAAGACCACCGAACAAATGAGTCTGTAAGGAGTGAAATTCGTAAAAAGGTTGGAGAATTTGAGCCACTACTAAAAGTAGCACAGAAGAGGAAGTTGCGATGGTTTGGACATGTAAGCAGAAGACCTGGAACATTGGCGCATGATGTCCTGCATGGAATGGTTAATGGAAGAAGGAGAAGAGGCAGACCAAGAGCGAACTGGAGTGGAGATGTTGGAAAATGGACTGCACAAACAGTGGTGGAATGCGTGAGGGCAGCTCAAGATAGAAGGAATTGGAGGAAGACACTCAACACTGTGCCCCAACGGCTTTTAGCTACGGGAGTGACCTGACCTGAAACCTAGATTGTCTTACTTTTTTTCTGCCATGTCTTTGCAAGTGTTACTCGTGGTGATATATCTGCAAATTTGTTGCCCCCATTTGTTGACAAGGTGGGGGTAGAACCATTTAATTAAAGACCAACCTGCACAGACATTTATCGTGAACAGCGTTATCACTGATATGCCTAATTAGTCTCATATCTTGCTCTCACAATGTACTCGTCACATGACAGTGTGTCTGAGACAGCCAAGTCTACACTCCTCAGCTGGTTCTTGGACTCGGAGTGTGCCACCACGTCGAGGGTGTGTCTGCTGATGTTCAAGTGCAGCTTTTTAGAACACAGTTCCACTGAGCTCTGTGTCAACAAGTCAATAACTTGCTCTGTGTTTATCTGGTCCACTAACTGGCTGTGTCTGCATGTCCAGATGTTTCGGCTACAGAATTCACAGTCATACGGTGGATCTCGTCAACCAGAGTCATCACTTCATCTTTCGAGCGAAGCGAAGCAGCGTCACATTCCTGCAGTCCTCCTATGCAGTTTGTACTGCATCATAACATAATTCACCTCATTCATTTGTAAGATTCATTGGATGTAATTGCCAGTGTATCAGCCTAGCTGGCATGTCTCGGTGTTGATTTGAACAGGGCGTGCCTCCGTGCCAAATGGTTGTGTCGTTTTGAGCTAAGACTTTCGCATCTTGTAAATGCTCGTCAACCTCTGTCCATAATTAGGCAATTGATGCAATGAGTGGTATATTCAGGTTCATAAAGTAATTCTGATCATGTAGCAAGAACACTGTCCCCTTTTGTAGTATTTTTGCCATTATGTGCAAATTTAATTATAATAATAACAAGTTGGAAATGCTTGTTTTCAAGTAACGGGCCCACTCGCACAGCCAGGAAGCATCCCTGCCCTAATTTGGGCAATTAGAAGGTATTTTAAGGGCTGTGTGATGTAGTTTCAAAAATACCCAACATCAACCCCCTCCCCAACATCTCCCTAGCAACCCAAGGGGACTCAGCAATACCATCCACCTGTTGAAAGAGCCCAGAGGTCATGCCACATCAACCAGAAGTCAACTTACAGTGATGGCAGCCAACAAGCTCCGCCCACCCCCGACCCCCCTTTTACCACTTTAAGGGGCAGGGTGGTCAGTTTGAGTCAGAAAGTGTTGTGAGGATGACCCATGCATTTCCCTTACCCAAGTCAATTGCAAAATAAGACTCAATATTAATGTGTGGTAACTGATAATGTGAGGAAAGTAAAACCTCCCCCCCTCTCGGCCCCCTGTATTTTGACACCTCTTTGACACCTCTTTGACACTCTGTGCCCCCTCCTGTTGATTAATTACACAGTTTGTAATGTCGCGATTACTGTAACATCAAAATTATGACACAAGAACAACTAATTAAGGGGGAATTTAGATGAAACTTATGACTTGTCCCTATAGTGTACACATTGTTATGCAGTGGTTTCTCATGCCAGACTATGCACAAAGGCATGGGCACCCACCCATCACATTTTCAATCAATGCGGACAAACGCAATACTTTTTTTCAATTTTTTTTCACATGTTGCATCAGTACCATCTTTGCCATATTTTAAGCCCAATTTTGTGATCCAACTCTAAAGTTTAGCCCCCTTATAGGGTGCAGCACACAAAATCCATCCAAGATGGCTCCGCCGAGCTGATTATCATAAAGTGTGTACCCACAACTTTTTTTTAATATGGGGTCTTTGGAGGCTAATTAACTGATACATTGTGGAACAAGTGAAGCTTAAGACAACCTGGGGGTTCACTCTTCAATTTGGTATGAAATTTGGACCATATCTGGCTTTAAATGTGGCCCTATTTGGCTGCGGAAGTGGAGGGGTCCATCTCAAAATCCTTGCAGAAATTCGGCTTGGACGACTAGACATTTTGGGGGTGTTTTTTTCTGGGGGTAATTAGCAAAAAATCTAATCGGCTAAGGGCACTAAAATTGAAAAGAATCTGAGAGATGAAGGTCCAAACTACAATTTTAAGTATAGCTACAAGAACTGAGAGACTTTTGGGCATGGGATAATTGGCTTTGAAAGTGAGTGTTTTTGTACAGTGTTCAATGGGAGCTCTATTTAGTGTTCTGCACCCTATAGTAAGGATGGTGGTGCCCCGGCGGCCATTTTGGAGGGTGATTTAAAAATGGCAGGATTGTTTACAAACGATCGGTGGAGTCAAAGTAAGGACAGAGCCTCACTTAGAGGAGTGTTTTGAGACATTTACATGAGGTTAAGTTAGTTTTTAGTAATTAAAACACTGTTCTTAAGAAAATATTGGCATTTATAATGTTAACAGTGCATAATACAATACAACTATATAGTAAAACGAAACATGTTTGTTGTTTTTCGGAGTTGGGGGTTTTTGAGGGGTGTTTTTAAGTTGCTGGGGGAGACTAATGTCATAACGAGGATTATGTCAGGAGCAGTGACAGCATGGATCCCATAATGAGCTGCTGCCAGACCCTCCCCCCCCCCGAAAAACAAACAAACCGAGAATTAAAAAAGGAATTGACTGGCAGTGTTTGGCATGGATACGTGTACGTACGACGGTGATGGATACGGACTGAAGAATGTTTGCTCGTGAAGCAGCAATACCGGCCAAACATCGCGTATTTATAAAAAGGTTCACATCACACGAAGAGGATCGTACTACCCCTGGAATATTGTGAGTCTCCTATGCCACAACTTCTGTAAATATGGACCATTTCTCTCGTGTCACAAAAATGCAAGCAATTCCGGGAAGAAATGCAGTCAGGGGCATAATGAATATCAGAGCTACATGTATATCCAGTGGTATGTGAGAGTGTTTTTAATCCTGCAACCTGCAGTTTAAGCAAACCCTAATCCTAGCCCTAACCCCAACCCCAACCCTAACTCTAACCCTAACCCTAACCCTAACCCTAACCCTTCCCCTACCCCTAACCCTGACCCTAACCTAGGCCTAACCCTACTGGCCCTATCCCTTGCCCTGACTCTAACCCTTACCCCAATCCTCACCCTAACCCTAATCCAGACCCAACCTCTAAAATCATATACCCATCCCTAAACCTAGATTGTACTCGTCACATGACAGTGTGTCTGAGACAGCCATGTACTCTCGGAGGAGCAAGCTGGTTTTAGAGCAGGACGCAGTACAATCGAGCAAATATCTAATGTCAGAATTCTCTGTGAGAAGTATAGAGACCATCAAATGGAAATCCACCACAACTTTATTGATTTCAAGAAAGCGTTTGACAGGGTCTGGAGAGAGGCATTGTGGTTAATTCTGAAGAAGAACAATGTCAGTCTGAATTTGTGTAACATTATTAGATCTTTGTATGAAAGAGGCAGCAGTGCTGTAGTGACTGAGAATAGTACTTTAAAATGGTTTAAGACGTCAGTAGGTGTGAGACAGGGGTGCATACTCTCACCATGTCTATTTAATGTTTTCTTAGAAGAAATTATGCAAGAAGCACTTTCAGACTTCACTGGAACAGTATCGGTAGGTGGTCGTAATATTTCAAATTTACGATTTGCCGACGACATTGATTTAATAGCTGGTTCTAAGGATGAACTAAAGGATTTGACAGAAAGACTGGACAGCACAGCAAGAAGTTATGGCATGGAAATTAGTAGAGAGAAGAGCAAAGTAATGGTAACATCAAGAAAGAATAATGAAAATGTTGGAGAGGAGGAGGATAATACTGATATAAAGGTGAATGGAGAAGTACTAGAGGAAGTGAGCAAGTTCCAGTATCTGGGCTCTACACTGAATGAGGATGTTACATCAAAAGATGAAATTAAGAAAAGATTGGCTATAGCTACTGGCCAATTAGCCAAATTGAATAAATTATGGAGTAGCCGTAATATCTTGCTACCAACCAAGTTTAAATTAATGCATTCATTAATAACATCAATAGCATTATACGGATGTGAAGCTTGGACATATAGTGTTCTCCTGGAAAAGAGAATAGAGGCTTTTGAAATGCGATGCTACAGAAGATTGTTAGGCATAAGTTGGAAAGACCACCGAACAAATGAGTCTGTAAGGAGTGAAATTCGTAAAAAGGTTGGAGAATTTGAGCCACTACTAAAAGTAGCACAGAAGAGGAAGTTGCGATGGTTTGGACATGTAAGCAGAAGACCTGGAACATTGGCGCATGATGTCCTGCATGGAATGGTTAATGGAAGAAGGAGAAGAGGCAGACCAAGAGCGAACTGGAGTGGAGATGTTGGAAAATGGACTGCACAAACAGTGGTGGAATGCGTGAGGGCAGCTCAAGATAGAAGGAATTGGAGGAAGACACTCAACACTGTGCCCCAACGGCTTTTAGCTACGGGAGTGACCTGACCTGAAACCTAGATTGTCTTACTTTTTTTCTGCCATGTCTTTGCAAGTGTTACTCGTGGTGATATATCTGCAAATTTGTTGCCCCCATTTGTTGACAAGGTGGGGGTAGAACCATTTAATTAAAGACCAACCTGCACAGACATTTATCGTGAACAGCGTTATCACTGATATGCCTAATTAGTCTCATATCTTGCTCTCACAATGTACTCGTCACATGACAGTGTGTCTGAGACAGCCAAGTCTACACTCCTCAGCTGGTTCTTGGACTCGGAGTGTGCCACCACGTCGAGGGTGTGTCTGCTGATGTTCAAGTGCAGCTTTTTAGAACACAGTTCCACTGAGCTCTGTGTCAACAAGTCAATAACTTGCTCTGTGTTTATCTGGTCCACTAACTGGCTGTGTCTGCATGTCCAGATGTTTCGGCTACAGAATTCACAGTCATACGGTGGATCTCGTCAACCAGAGTCATCACTTCATCTTTCGAGCGAAGCGAAGCAGCGTCACATTCCTGCAGTCCTCCTATGCAGTTTGTACTGCATCATAACATAATTCACCTCATTCATTTGTAAGATTCATTGGATGTAATTGCCAGTGTATCAGCCTAGCTGGCATGTCTCGGTGTTGATTTGAACAGGGCGTGCCTCCGTGCCAAATGGTTGTGTCGTTTTGAGCTAAGACTTTCGCATCTTGTAAATGCTCGTCAACCTCTGTCCATAATTAGGCAATTGATGCAATGAGTGGTATATTCAGGTTCATAAAGTAATTCTGATCATGTAGCAAGAACACTGTCCCCTTTTGTAGTATTTTTGCCATTATGTGCAAATTTAATTATAATAATAACAAGTTGGAAATGCTTGTTTTCAAGTAACGGGCCCACTCGCACAGCCAGGAAGCATCCCTGCCCTAATTTGGGCAATTAGAAGGTATTTTAAGGGCTGTGTGATGTAGTTTCAAAAATACCCAACATCAACCCCCTCCCCAACATCTCCCTAGCAACCCAAGGGGACTCAGCAATACCATCCACCTGTTGAAAGAGCCCAGAGGTCATGCCACATCAACCAGAAGTCAACTTACAGTGATGGCAGCCAACAAGCTCCGCCCACCCCCGACCCCCCTTTTACCACTTTAAGGGGCAGGGTGGTCAGTTTGAGTCAGAAAGTGTTGTGAGGATGACCCATGCATTTCCCTTACCCAAGTCAATTGCAAAATAAGACTCAATATTAATGTGTGGTAACTGATAATGTGAGGAAAGTAAAACCTCCCCCCCTCTCGGCCCCCTGTATTTTGACACCTCTTTGACACCTCTTTGACACTCTGTGCCCCCTCCTGTTGATTAATTACACAGTTTGTAATGTCGCGATTACTGTAACATCAAAATTATGACACAAGAACAACTAATTAAGGGGGAATTTAGATGAAACTTATGACTTGTCCCTATAGTGTACACATTGTTATGCAGTGGTTTCTCATGCCAGACTATGCACAAAGGCATGGGCACCCACCCATCACATTTTCAATCAATGCGGACAAACGCAATACTTTTTTTCAATTTTTTTTCACATGTTGCATCAGTACCATCTTTGCCATATTTTAAGCCCAATTTTGTGATCCAACTCTAAAGTTTAGCCCCCTTATAGTAAGGATGGTGGTGCCCCGGCGGCCATTTTGGAGGGTGATTTAAAAATGGCAGGATTGTTTACAAACGATCGGTGGAGTCAAAGTAAGGACAGAGCCTCACTTAGAGGAGTGTTTTGAGACATTTACATGAGGTTAAGTTAGTTTTTAGTAATTAAAACACTGTTCTTAAGAAAATATTGGCATTTATAATGTTAACAGTGCATAATACAATACAACTATATAGTAAAACGAAACATGTTTGTTGTTTTTCGGAGTTGGGGGTTTTTGAGGGGTGTTTTTAAGTTGCTGGGGGAGACTAATGTCATAACGAGGATTATGTCAGGAGCAGTGACAGCATGGATCCCATAATGAGCTGCTGCCAGACCCTCCCCCCCCCCCGAAAAACAAACAAACCGAGAATTAAAAAAGGAATTGACTGGCAGTGTTTGGCATGGATACGTGTACGTACGACGGTGATGGATACGGACTGAAGAATGTTTGCTCGTGAAGCAGCAATACCGGCCAAACATCGCGTATTTATAAAAAGGTTCACATCACACGAAGAGGATCGTACTACCCCTGGAATATTGTGAGTCTCCTATGCCACAACTTCTGTAAATATGGACCATTTCTCTCGTGTCACAAAAATGCAAGCAATTCCGGGAAGAAATGCAGTCAGGGGCATAATGAATATCAGAGCTACATGTATATCCAGTGGTATGTGAGAGTGTTTTTAATCCTGCAACCTGCAGTTTAAGCAAACCCTAATCCTAGCCCTAACCCCAACCCCAACCCTAACTCTAACCCTAACCCTAACCCTAACCCTAACCCTTCCCCTACCCCTAACCCTGACCCTAACCTAGGCCTAACCCTACTGGCCCTATCCCTTGCCCTGACTCTAACCCTTACCCCAATCCTCACCCTAACCCTAATCCAGACCCAACCTCTAAAATCATATACCCATCCCTAAACCTAGATTGTACTCGTCACATGACAGTGTGTCTGAGACAGCCATGTACTCTCGGAGGAGCAAGCTGGTTTTAGAGCAGGACGCAGTACAATCGAGCAAATATCTAATGTCAGAATTCTCTGTGAGAAGTATAGAGACCATCAAATGGAAATCCACCACAACTTTATTGATTTCAAGAAAGCGTTTGACAGGGTCTGGAGAGAGGCATTGTGGTTAATTCTGAAGAAGAACAATGTCAGTCTGAATTTGTGTAACATTATTAGATCTTTGTATGAAAGAGGCAGCAGTGCTGTAGTGACTGAGAATAGTACTTTAAAATGGTTTAAGACGTCAGTAGGTGTGAGACAGGGGTGCATACTCTCACCATGTCTATTTAATGTTTTCTTAGAAGAAATTATGCAAGAAGCACTTTCAGACTTCACTGGAACAGTATCGGTAGGTGGTCGTAATATTTCAAATTTACGATTTGCCGACGACATTGATTTAATAGCTGGTTCTAAGGATGAACTAAAGGATTTGACAGAAAGACTGGACAGCACAGCAAGAAGTTATGGCATGGAAATTAGTAGAGAGAAGAGCAAAGTAATGGTAACATCAAGAAAGAATAATGAAAATGTTGGAGAGGAGGAGGATAATACGGATATAAAGGTGAATGGAGAAGTACTAGAGGAAGTGAGCAAGTTCCAGTATCTGGGCTCTACACTGAATGAGGATGTTACATCAAAAGATGAAATTAAGAAAAGATTGGCTATAGCTACTGGCCAATTAGCCAAATTGAATAAATTATGGAGTAGCCGTAATATCTTGCTACCAACCAAGTTTAAATTAATGCATTCATTAATAACATCAATAGCATTATACGGATGTGAAGCTTGGACATATAGTGTTCTCCTGGAAAAGAGAATAGAGGCTTTTGAAATGCGATGCTACAGAAGATTGTTAGGCATAAGTTGGAAAGACCACCGAACAAATGAGTCTGTAAGGAGTGAAATTCGTAAAAAGGTTGGAGAATTTGAGCCACTACTAAAAGTAGCACAGAAGAGGAAGTTGCGATGGTTTGGACATGTAAGCAGAAGACCTGGAACATTGGCGCATGATGTCCTGCATGGAATGGTTAATGGAAGAAGGAGAAGAGGCAGACCAAGAGCGAACTGGAGTGGAGATGTTGGAAAATGGACTGCACAAACAGTGGTGGAATGCGTGAGGGCAGCTCAAGATAGAAGGAATTGGAGGAAGACACTCAACACTGTGCCCCAACGGCTTTTAGCTACGGGAGTGACCTGACCTGAAACCTAGATTGTCTTACTTTTTTTCTGCCATGTCTTTGCAAGTGTTACTCGTGGTGATATATCTGCAAATTTGTTGCCCCCATTTGTTGACAAGGTGGGGGTAGAACCATTTAATTAAAGACCAACCTGCACAGACATTTATCGTGAACAGCGTTATCACTGATATGCCTAATTAGTCTCATATCTTGCTCTCACAATGTACTCGTCACATGACAGTGTGTCTGAGACAGCCAAGTCTACACTCCTCAGCTGGTTCTTGGACTCGGAGTGTGCCACCACGTCGAGGGTGTGTCTGCTGATGTTCAAGTGCAGCTTTTTAGAACACAGTTCCACTGAGCTCTGTGTCAACAAGTCAATAACTTGCTCTGTGTTTATCTGGTCCACTAACTGGCTGTGTCTGCATGTCCAGATGTTTCGGCTACAGAATTCACAGTCATACGGTGGATCTCGTCAACCAGAGTCATCACTTCATCTTTCGAGCGAAGCGAAGCAGCGTCACATTCCTGCAGTCCTCCTATGCAGTTTGTACTGCATCATAACATAATTCACCTCATTCATTTGTAAGATTCATTGGATGTAATTGCCAGTGTATCAGCCTAGCTGGCATGTCTCGGTGTTGATTTGAACAGGGCGTGCCTCCGTGCCAAATGGTTGTGTCGTTTTGAGCTAAGACTTTCGCATCTTGTAAATGCTCGTCAACCTCTGTCCATAATTAGGCAATTGATGCAATGAGTGGTATATTCAGGTTCATAAAGTAATTCTGATCATGTAGCAAGAACACTGTCCCCTTTTGTAGTATTTTTGCCATTATGTGCAAATTTAATTATAATAATAACAAGTTGGAAATGCTTGTTTTCAAGTAACGGGCCCACTCGCACAGCCAGGAAGCATCCCTGCCCTAATTTGGGCAATTAGAAGGTATTTTAAGGGCTGTGTGATGTAGTTTCAAAAATACCCAACATCAACCCCCTCCCCAACATCTCCCTAGCAACCCAAGGGGACTCAGCAATACCATCCACCTGTTGAAAGAGCCCAGAGGTCATGCCACATCAACCAGAAGTCAACTTACAGTGATGGCAGCCAACAAGCTCCGCCCACCCCCGACCCCCCTTTTACCACTTTAAGGGGCAGGGTGGTCAGTTTGAGTCAGAAAGTGTTGTGAGGATGACCCATGCATTTCCCTTACCCAAGTCAATTGCAAAATAAGACTCAATATTAATGTGTGGTAACTGATAATGTGAGGAAAGTAAAACCTCCCCCCCTCTCGGCCCCCTGTATTTTGACACCTCTTTGACACCTCTTTGACACTCTGTGCCCCCTCCTGTTGATTAATTACACAGTTTGTAATGTCGCGATTACTGTAACATCAAAATTATGACACAAGAACAACTAATTAAGGGGGAATTTAGATGAAACTTATGACTTGTCCCTATAGTGTACACATTGTTATGCAGTGGTTTCTCATGCCAGACTATGCACAAAGGCATGGGCACCCACCCATCACATTTTCAATCAATGCGGACAAACGCAATACTTTTTTTCAATTTTTTTTCACATGTTGCATCAGTACCATCTTTGCCATATTTTAAGCCCAATTTTGTGATCCAACTCTAAAGTTTAGCCCCCTTATAGGGTGCAGCACACAAAATCCATCCAAGATGGCTCCGCCGAGCTGATTATCATAAAGTGTGTACCCACAACTTTTTTTTAATATGGGGTCTTTGGAGGCTAATTAACTGATACATTGTAGAACAAGTGAAGCTTAAGACAACCTGGGGGTTCACTCTTCAATTTGGTATGAAATTTGGACCATATCTGGCTTTAAATGTGGCCCTATTTGGCTGCGGAAGTGGAGGGGTCCATCTCAAAATCCTTGCAGAAATTCGGCTTGGACGACTAGACATTTTGGGGGTGTTTTTTTCTGGGGGTAATTAGCAAAAAATCTAATCGGCTAAGGGCACTAAAATTGAAAAGAATCTGAGAGATGAAGGTCCAAACTACAATTTTAAGTATAGCTACAAGAACTGAGAGACTTTTGGGCATGGGATAATTGGCTTTGAAAGTGAGTGTTTTTGTACAGTGTTCAATGGGAGCTCTATTTAGTGTTCTGCACCCTATAGTAAGGATGGTGGTGCCCCGGCGGCCATTTTGGAGGGTGATTTAAAAATGGCAGGATTGTTTACAAACGATCGGTGGAGTCAAAGTAAGGACAGAGCCTCACTTAGAGGAGTGTTTTGAGACATTTACATGAGGTTAAGTTAGTTTTTAGTAATTAAAACACTGTTCTTAAGAAAATATTGGCATTTATAATGTTAACAGTGCATAATACAATACAACTATATAGTAAAACGAAACATGTTTGTTGTTTTTCGGAGTTGGGGGTTTTTGAGGGGTGTTTTTAAGTTGCTGGGGGAGACTAATGTCATAACGAGGATTATGTCAGGAGCAGTGACAGCATGGATCCCATAATGAGCTGCTGCCAGACCCTCCCCCCCCCCCGAAAAACAAACAAACCGAGAATTAAAAAAGGAATTGACTGGCAGTGTTTGGCATGGATACGTGTACGTACGACGGTGATGGATACGGACTGAAGAATGTTTGCTCGTGAAGCAGCAATACCGGCCAAACATCGCGTATTTATAAAAAGGTTCACATCACACGAAGAGGATCGTACTACCCCTGGAATATTGTGAGTCTCCTATGCCACAACTTCTGTAAATATGGACCATTTCTCTCGTGTCACAAAAATGCAAGCAATTCCGGGAAGAAATGCAGTCAGGGGCATAATGAATATCAGAGCTACATGTATATCCAGTGGTATGTGAGAGTGTTTTTAATCCTGCAACCTGCAGTTTAAGCAAACCCTAATCCTAGCCCTAACCCCAACCCCAACCCTAACTCTAACCCTAACCCTAACCCTAACCCTAACCCTTCCCCTACCCCTAACCCTGACCCTAACCTAGGCCTAACCCTACTGGCCCTATCCCTTGCCCTGACTCTAACCCTTACCCCAATCCTCACCCTAACCCTAATCCAGACCCAACCTCTAAAATCATATACCCATCCCTAAACCTAGATTGTACTCGTCACATGACAGTGTGTCTGAGACAGCCATGTACTCTCGGAGGAGCAAGCTGGTTTTAGAGCAGGACGCAGTACAATCGAGCAAATATCTAATGTCAGAATTCTCTGTGAGAAGTATAGAGACCATCAAATGGAAATCCACCACAACTTTATTGATTTCAAGAAAGCGTTTGACAGGGTCTGGAGAGAGGCATTGTGGTTAATTCTGAAGAAGAACAATGTCAGTCTGAATTTGTGTAACATTATTAGATCTTTGTATGAAAGAGGCAGCAGTGCTGTAGTGACTGAGAATAGTACTTTAAAATGGTTTAAGACGTCAGTAGGTGTGAGACAGGGGTGCATACTCTCACCATGTCTATTTAATGTTTTCTTAGAAGAAATTATGCAAGAAGCACTTTCAGACTTCACTGGAACAGTATCGGTAGGTGGTCGTAATATTTCAAATTTACGATTTGCCGACGACATTGATTTAATAGCTGGTTCTAAGGATGAACTAAAGGATTTGACAGAAAGACTGGACAGCACAGCAAGAAGTTATGGCATGGAAATTAGTAGAGAGAAGAGCAAAGTAATGGTAACATCAAGAAAGAATAATGAAAATGTTGGAGAGGAGGAGGATAATACGGATATAAAGGTGAATGGAGAAGTACTAGAGGAAGTGAGCAAGTTCCAGTATCTGGGCTCTACACTGAATGAGGATGTTACATCAAAAGATGAAATTAAGAAAAGATTGGCTATAGCTACTGGCCAATTAGCCAAATTGAATAAATTATGGAGTAGCCGTAATATCTTGCTACCAACCAAGTTTAAATTAATGCATTCATTAATAACATCAATAGCATTATACGGATGTGAAGCTTGGACATATAGTGTTCTCCTGGAAAAGAGAATAGAGGCTTTTGAAATGCGATGCTACAGAAGATTGTTAGGCATAAGTTGGAAAGACCACCGAACAAATGAGTCTGTAAGGAGTGAAATTTGTAAAAAGGTTGGAGAATTTGAGCCACTACTAAAAGTAGCACAGAAGAGGAAGTTGCGATGGTTTGGACATGTAAGCAGAAGACCTGGAACATTGGCGCATGATGTCCTGCATGGAATGGTTAATGGAAGAAGGAGAAGAGGCAGACCAAGAGCGAACTGGAGTGGAGATGTTGGAAAATGGACTGCACAAACAGTGGTGGAATGCGTGAGGGCAGCTCAAGATAGAAGGAATTGGAGGAAGACACTCAACACTGTGCCCCAACGGCTTTTAGCTACGGGAGTGACCTGACCTGAAACCTAGATTGTCTTACTTTTTTTCTGCCATGTCTTTGCAAGTGTTACTCGTGGTGATATATCTGCAAATTTGTTGCCCCCATTTGTTGACAAGGTGGGGGTAGAACCATTTAATTAAAGACCAACCTGCACAGACATTTATCGTGAACAGCGTTATCACTGATATGCCTAATTAGTCTCATATCTTGCTCTCACAATGTACTCGTCACATGACAGTGTGTCTGAGACAGCCAAGTCTACACTCCTCAGCTGGTTCTTGGACTCGGAGTGTGCCACCACGTCGAGGGTGTGTCTGCTGATGTTCAAGTGCAGCTTTTTAGAACACAGTTCCACTGAGCTCTGTGTCAACAAGTCAATAACTTGCTCTGTGTTTATCTGGTCCACTAACTGGCTGTGTCTGCATGTCCAGATGTTTCGGCTACAGAATTCACAGTCATACGGTGGATCTCGTCAACCAGAGTCATCACTTCATCTTTCGAGCGAAGCGAAGCAGCGTCACATTCCTGCAGTCCTCCTATGCAGTTTGTACTGCATCATAACATAATTCACCTCATTCATTTGTAAGATTCATTGGATGTAATTGCCAGTGTATCAGCCTAGCTGGCATGTCTCGGTGTTGATTTGAACAGGGCGTGCCTCCGTGCCAAATGGTTGTGTCGTTTTGAGCTAAGACTTTCGCATCTTGTAAATGTTCGTCAACCTCTGTCCATAATTAGGCAATTGATGCAATGAGTGGTATATTCAGGTTCATAAAGTAATTCTGATCATGTAGCAAGAACACTGTCCCCTTTTGTAGTATTTTTGCCATTATGTGCAAATTTAATTATAATAATAACAAGTTGGAAATGCTTGTTTTCAAGTAACGGGCCCACTCGCACAGCCAGGAAGCATCCCTGCCCTAATTTGGGCAATTAGAAGGTATTTTAAGGGCTGTGTGATGTAGTTTCAAAAATACCCAACATCAACCCCCTCCCCAACATCTCCCTAGCAACCCAAGGGGACTCAGCAATACCATCCACCTGTTGAAAGAGCCCAGAGGTCACATCAACCAGAAGTCAACTTACAGTGATGGCAGCCAACAAGCTCCGCCCACCCCCGACCCCCCTTTTACCACTTTAAGGGGCAGGGTGGTCAGTTTGAGTCAGAAAGTGTTGTGAGGATGACCCATGCATTTCCCTTACCCAAGTCAATTGCAAAATAAGACTCAATATTAATGTGTGGTAACTGATAATGTGAGGAAAGTAAAACCTCCCCCCCTCTCGGCCCCCTGTATTTTGACACCTCTTTGACACCTCTTTGACACTCTGTGCCCCCTCCTGTTGATTAATTACACAGTTTGTAATGTCGCGATTACTGTAACATCAAAATTATGACACAAGAACAACTAATTAAGGGGGAATTTAGATGAAACTTATGACTTGTCCCTATAGTGTACACATTGTTATGCAGTGGTTTCTCATGCCAGACTATGCACAAAGACATGGGCACCCACCCATCACATTTTCAATCAATGCGGACAAACGCAATACTTTTTTTCAATTTTTTTTCACATGTTGCATCAGTACCATCTTTGCCATATTTTAAGCCCAATTTTGTGATCCAACTCTAAAGTTTAGCCCCCTTATAGGGTGCAGCACACAAAATCCATCCAAGATGGCTCCGCCGAGCTGATTATCATAAAGTGTGTACCCACAACTTTTTTTTAATATGGGGTCTTTGGAGGCTAATTAACTGATACATTGTAGAACAAGTGAAGCTTAAGACAACCTGGGGGTTCACTCTTCAATTTGGTATGAAATTTGGACCATATCTGGCTTTAAATGTGGCCCTATTTGGCTGCGGAAGTGGAGGGGTCCATCTCAAAATCCTTGCAGAAATTCGGCTTGGACGACTAGACATTTTGGGGGTGTTTTTTTCTGGGGGTAATTAGCAAAAAATCTAATCGGCTAAGGGCACTAAAATTGAAAAGAATCTGAGAGATGAAGGTCCAAACTACAATTTTAAGTATAGCTACAAGAACTGAGAGACTTTTGGGCATGGGATAATTGGCTTTGAAAGTGAGTGTTTTTGTACAGTGTTCAATGGGAGCTCTATTTAGTGTTCTGCACCCTATAAGGTACTCTACTGATGCGGTTTGAAGAGCGCCACCACGCGGCGACAGAAATTTCAGGCCTAACCACCGCCGCGCGGTGGCGCCACACTCGCCCTCAAACCGCAGGCTCAATAACAGCCCTAATTAGTTTGCCCTGTCCCACTATATACGTCCCTCACCATAAAGACCCAACCTATGAAAGTTTTAGTGGGGTTACGGTTTACTTTTTAGTTATTAGATAGTTATAGTGCCTAATGGTTAATGTGAGAGGAAGAAAGAGAAGAGAAGGGAAGAGAAGAGTGTGTTAAGAATTAATGCCAAAGATGCATGTTATAAAGTTCCATCAGCACCTTGCAAGTTAATGTGACATCAGGTGTGACATCTTCCTAAGCTAATAATCATATAACAACATAAAAAATACATACATGTAACATGGAACGACCCTCAACTTTTAGATTAAGGGCTCCTGCAGGCCCTTAAAACAATACAGGGTCGCTACACTTTTATTTTATAAACATTTATTATATAAAGCACAATATTAGCCAAAAGAGTTATTGATTTCATAATACATTTCACAGTATCCCAAAACTGTAACACTGGATGGTGTAAAGCACATTAACCAAAAGATTGATTGATTTCATAATACATTTCACAGTATCATAACACTGGATGGTGTCCCGGTGATGATGATAGACATGGAGTCACTCTGTAGCTGTAGTCTAGGCATGGTTGATTGATCAATTCCTTGGCCAGCACTCTGATATATAGGCAAACACTGGTAGGTGCTTCTTAGAAGACAGCAACTGCTCCCAACACAAAAGTCCTTCATCCTCTTGCCTGTCCAATATTGTTGATTGTGCTCCTCCGCACCCTCATCTTCAACAGCTCCCTCTGTCTGTCTAAAACATACCACGTACAAGACAACACACAAGGCAACGGAAGAAAACTGAACAACCAACGCAGAGACAGCTGTCATCCATCCAAAAGGCATCATCAGCTTTTCACTCATCTGCAGCACATGCTGGTCATCAGGGCATTACTGATGTATCTTCAAACATAAGAAGGCTTGAAAATCCAATTGTAACCTACTTTTCCATTATTGAAAAGCAGAATTATATATTCAATTTTTTATTGTATAAACATTATTAAACATTATTATTTTTGACAAAAGATTTCTATGTAACTAAAATATATAACTCATCTTGAGAGATAAAAAATCCAAGTTTTTGTATCTTCCAAAAATGTGAAGAGTATTATTCTGAAACTTAAAAGCAAAGGAAATTTGACAAGCCCAGGACTTGTACTCAATACATGTCTATCCATCCATCTGTCTGAGATTTTGTTCAATTTTCCATACCATTTTCATGAATTATTTAAGGGTCCATTATCCAACATCTACCATAATCCTACATGTATTTCAATGGTTTTGTTCTGAAGTTTCTTTCGAGGCTAGGCGGGAAATACACTTTCCTTCCCAAAAGTGTTCTCATCCTATTCATCCCACCCCATAAACCTCCTTAGCCTATTCTTTTTACCCCTTAAACCACCTCAGCCTATACACCTTACCCCATAAACCTAATCCTACCATTTAAAGCATGCTTTGATCTATAGCCTAACCCCTCAAAGCCTATCTCCTAAACCAAATCTAACACCTGAATCTCACTCCTCCTCCTCCTCCTCCTCGGCCCTCCTCCTCCTCGTCTGCCTCCTCCTCCAGACAGTGTCTGAAATGATACAAGAGGAAACAATAATCAGTGTTCATCTTTAACACAATGGAGGTGGCATGACAGGCTGAAATATCAAAATATTGTGCTTCCTGGATGGTCGAGAGAAAATGATGATTCAAACTTGGAGTGAAGTTAGACCAGCCTTGCAGGAGAAAATCTGTGGAAGGGACTATCTCAGCTAAGGAGGGAACATGATGCACCAGATGCATGTAGGTTGGGAAACAGCAGAACTGCCAGAGAGGCTAGTGTTGGATTGTTCGCCCAGGCGTGCCACTGGTGAGTACACCATGCGAGAGCCAGCAGCCAGGCTAGTGCAAAGGGTACAGGTCCCATAGGCGAGCTGAGTGAGGGAAATTAAGGATGGGAGCGGGTGAGCAGTCCATGGTATGGATGACGGCCTGGGACTGGATCTGGAAGACTGTCTACCAGGTTATCACCCATGAAGGCAGTTTGAGCCTTGGGGAATTGCACTGTGTTTGATAGATCTCTTTGAGCTCACAGACAGGTCATGTAAACCACTGATCCATGGTGGATGGTGACATCTGCTCGCTGCCAATTAACAGTGTGAAACCTAAGCACAGGTGTGCGCTACAACTGAAAAGGGAAGAGGATTACAGAGGAAAAATTAAGGCAAACTTTCAATATCCTTTGTTCCTTGTTTCAGGGTCAAGCAAATTTGCTTGACCCTGAAACAAGGAACCTCTCTTGACAGGGCCACTGACAAAAGTCGGGGTAATGAATACCAAAAATGAATCAAAGAGATGTATAGGCAGACAGATGCCAAAGTAATGTAGATTTGTTTCAGTATTTGACTGTATGCTGATTTTTTTGTGATTGATTGTGGTTTGAATCCCTGCTTCTTGTTTGTTGGTCTGTTTGTCTGTATGGCTTTTGTTTGTTAGATTGTACTTCTCTTCTTTTGTTATAGTGTATGTTGGTTCTATGATATTCATTATTACTTAACTATTTCATTGTAAAGTGTTTTATATTTTATACATAATTATGTCTCCTGTAACTGCCATTTTGTTTGCTATTGGATTAGAGTAAGAATAAGGTTGGACTCTAAAAAAAGAAGACACTGGCTAGAAGCTGTGCTTGATCCTGAAACAAGGATTAAAATCTCTTCACATGACAAACTAGCAAAGGTGGGGGTCACAGGGCTAGGTGGAAATAAAAACTTCCCCTCCCCCAATGATGCCAGGCAAGGCAGGACAAGAATAAAGATAGGAATCAGCAACAACAGGGTTGGTGAATTGAGAGGAAGCAAGAGAGGAAAAAGCTCAAGCAGCACAGTTGGCCCAGTTAGATTCTCTCCCATTCCACTGGCTGTGAGACTCCATCAGGATTTTTATTGGGCGCGTCTGGGATGACAGAATTCTTGAAAGGTCAGGATGCTGTGAGACTGACAGAAAACCCAGATGTCTCAAGTACAGGTGTAAGACATGTTATGGGTTAAAGCAAAAGCACACAGGGGAAACAAATAAATTCCTGCAAAGAACAGGGAAATAAAATTTGCAGTCAAGGAAGAGCACATGAAATTTAGTCGCTCCTCATAAGATAAGATCTTCTTGACAGAAGATGACAATAACAGGCTTAGAAAAGACACTGCTCAGCACCTTGGAGTAATTTGTAAAAGGGGTTTGCCCATACTTTCAGAAATTACAGCCAGGCAGACTGACTAGACCCTTTGCTTCATCTGTGAAAGGGGAAAAAGTCTTGATATCAGCCAATACCTCTTCATTGTGGTATTCCTCCTAACATACATGCACATGTAGGAGCATCAACATTCTGATTAATTTTGATGTTTCTGGTTTGTATTATAAAGAATGAGAAGTATCCATTATTTTGAAATATACACCGAGACTCCCCCAAGACTCCCCTCCAAATATGTAAATGAATAATAATAATGATGATAATAAAAACCAATTTGTCTTCTGTTTTTAATATTGATTGTTGGCAAAGGCCAACTCACCCCCATGGAATATTTCATGCAGTTGGTGAAAACTTAAAAGACTCAATTTTTAGCTGCCTTGGTCAAATCCATGAGAAAAAGCTGATGAGGCTTTCTGGAATTTTAGAGATGAATGAACAGAATGAACGGAAACCCAAAACAAACATTCAATTCAGACATTTAAGAAAAACATCAGATGGAATATAAAAAGAAATACCAAGTAATCATATAGGATAAACAAAACTGCCTTGTGTATGTACTCAAGGCAAATATCCATACTGCACACCAGTTGTGAAAGGTCATCTTTCTTAGGATTACAACTTGGCAAAATGCAGTTCATATCAAGGGACAGAATCAGACCAGTAACATGTTAAATATTTCAAAATCAGAGCACATGAATTACTCCATGAAAAATTAACTGCCAAGATATGTTTATAGGTACTAAGTTCATAGATCAAAGAAACAAAATAAGTCAAAACAAACCAGTGTTATTTGTACTTCATAATATAGTAACAAACACAAAATCAACACCATAATGGTGTTATGGGACATTTTTGGGAAGTACCGGTATGTTGAGCAGTCTTTTGCATACAGCATGCAGACCAGTGACTCCATCTTCAGGGGACTTTTTTTTAATTTTTCAACTATATAAAACATACACCTTTGGGAAGGATTTGTATAACTTCAAGTGGCAGGTCATGCAGGGGCCGTTTTTTGTTCTTGATGATCCAGACACAGGTTAATCAGTGATGAAATAGATCTATTAGATTTGCTTTGAATGGTGCAGGGTGATGCATTTTCCTCTAACCAGACTGGGCCCCTGATTGGTACACATACCATGTGAAGGCCAGCCCTTGTCCTTTGATTACATGGCCTCAGCAAACCAGCATCAATCTTCCTGTACCACAGGCAGACCTATGCTGATTTTGATTTGAGACACATTATACAATAGGAAGGCCAGCCCTTGTCCTTTGACTATTATACATGTACATGGCCTCAGCAAACCAGCATCAATCTTCCTGCATCACGGGAAGACCTATGCTGATTTTGAGTCACATATACTATAGGAAGGCCAGCCATAGTCAATTGACGCCATATGACCTCAACTAACCAGCATCAATCTTCCTGAAACATAGGCAGACCTACCGTATGCTGATTTTGTTTTGAGGGCAACAAATTTTGGGCCATCCTTTTCGAACAGCCAGACCAGTGTTTATATCTTCAGACAATCATGAATTTGTCTGTGCATGCTGTCCAAACTGGCACAAGCTGTGTGTTCCAATTTCAAGCAGGGCCCTGTGAGGTAGGCCTACATTAAGTTAAGATCAGTCAGCTCCAGAGTCCAGACCCTCAACTACAAGATCTCAGCTCAAAAAGGCTTTATCAGACAGCTATACATGCAATGAGATGCTTGTGAACCATTTTAGGGTAATAGTTTCTGGAACCATCTTTCAATCACCACTTGGCCGTATCAATTACTCTATCAGCAAGCTAGTGAATTTTGTATCATGAAATACACTTCATCCACTTGTACACTTTCTCTGCTGCTGATTGTTTTAATTATTATTGTGTTGGTGGTTAGGGCCTGGCATTTAAAAAAATAATATACTTTTGAACTGGTCTGTTTTAGTTTTTCATGTTTCTTTCTCTATGATCCAACATTGGGGCTACTTAAGAAGATATGGCATATCCATATACCTTTTATCCTTTAAAATAATTATTTGGTTGTGTTTGTTTTGGTCATGCCGTAGAGAAATGTCCAGCCAGACATGTGCTGTAATTATGCTGTGTGCTTTTCCACACTGCCTGCAAGAATTAAATGGGCAGCTCGGGCAGGATTCAAACCTGCGCCTCCTGCTTTCTAGAGCAGCCATCTTAGCCACTTGACCACCAAGCTGCTTAAGGTCTTGCCGGCAGTCTGGAAAAGCACCACACCACATTGCTTGTAGCCACTCAAGGTGACACTACTCTTAAACTTCATTGTATTTCTTGCAATAGGACAACCAGCATGCATACATTTTGCATGCATGCAAGTTGTCCTATAAATCCAAACTTCACTGATGTGATTAATATTAATACATGACATTTTGAAGGCACTTAATACAGCTGTTTCTAAGTGCACCATTGTCTGTCAACAAATTACAACCAGAAATTGAATAAATACCCGAATTATGAATCAGAATTGTTTTCAATACTGTAAATTATACATGAAGAACAATGAACAAAAATTATATCAAACATACATGTACATAAGATGGTGTGCACCTCCCTTGACCGACTCAAAACTTAATTAAATTGTGTGTGGTCCAATGCAACATTGGTAACGGTCAAAATGATTACTGCAGTTTGTACGTAAAACCATTCAACATACCAACAAATAACAGTGCATTTTTTTTTTAGCTCAAACGACAATCTGAGAAAGAATAAAAGGGCAAATGGGTGTTTTGAATATGTACTGATAGTTTGTTCCAAAGGGTAGGGGCAATAACAGAAAAAGCTCAATCGCCATATCTACTCAATAGTACGAGATGCGAGGGTCAAAGAGGATGTGACATGCAGGGTTAAATTGATAGTTTTCCACCGTCTTATATTAAGTTGGATAAAACCATGTCATTGGCATTTCTGTTTGCTTTTTGCACTCTCCGTCTATACGAGCAGCATTTTGTAAATTTTGAAAGAGGAAATATGTATGAATGAGGAAGGCCAGAAAAAATTGATTCCAAGCTTCCCTCTTCCAACAGGTGAAAGCCTGACTTTACCACTACTAATAAACATGTCAATGTATTAAAAAAAAAAATAAAAAAAAAAAAATATCTACCCATGATGAACCTTACATCATGCTGATCGAGTCGTATGTAAATCATCGACACTGATACTCCTCACCAAATAGGCGCATTAAGGCCAACTTACCACCATGTGGGGCTGGTCCGCACTTCCTATTCAGATCAAGTGCTCATCAGTGTCATTTACTTGCAATATTTAGATATGTACATGATACTGAATTTATACATTCATCAATTACACCATGCTGGTCTTCATGTGGCAAAGAGTACTGGCTATGCTCATTTTTTCCTCTTAAAAAAAAAGTCATTACGATTTAAACATGATAGTTACCAAACTGTTTCAAAGTGGTAAACAAAATGGCTGAATAGAAATAAATCAACAAGAATCAGGAATGATGACGCTATATAGTTCAAAGGAATACCAAAATGAAGAAGTGTTTGATTAACTTCATTTTCAGATGGCAGTACATTTAACACCACAACCAACACATTGGCTGCTCGGGAGCTTTGCATACGAAGCCACTCCCGATGTACCAAAATTGAATGAAGAAGGTAATGCTTGTCTACACATACAGTTGTGTACCTAATTATATCATCCTGAAAACAAGGCAAAACCTTTTCACAGGGCCACACCAGGGCTGGCCGGGTTATACTAGGCTTACACCAAAGAAGCCAGCCAAAGCAAGCAGACAGGAATTAGAAAGATAAAAAATTGTGCCAACAAATTGGAATTTGGAAAGAAAAGAAATTTGCATTTCCCCATCTATGGATAGTTTGCATCACATCATCTGTGACCACTATGTATAAATTCCTATGGCGGTGGCAGTGCACAAAAAAAATGGAATGATTGTCAATGTATATCTGAGTGTATGAAGAAGCTATATGAAGTGGCTAGAAATGTGTTCCTTTATAAAGTGAAACAACAGCAGTGTTTCTAAAGGAGTCAGATTTGACTTGAAAGGAAATAGGAGAATAGATGATAATGATGATGACAGAGTTCCGTGTGAGGTGAAGAGAGATTGCCATCAAACCCCTTCATAGATACCTCCATCATGAAGGCACACTGTACAAACAAGATCCACAACATCAACTGGCAATCAGGTAGATATCACCACCAACATGGACCAGTGGAAAGCCCAACCACCCTGATTTCATGAAACACTGGGGCATCGCATGGGCTAGCACACATGGGCATCGATAGGCAGGGGGGGGGGGAGGGGTGACACAGGAGGACATGTTCCGCCCGCAACTTCCAAAAGTGAATGGGGGGACATCATAATTATAATTTGTCCCCCCAAGAAAAAACAACAACAAACATTCTTTTGAAGATCATAAGTATCACAGAAAAGCACTCTTTTTTATAGTTCATATACTTTTTTTCTTACTAATAAAGTGCCCGTGAAGCTACTTTTTAGGAGTGATTTCTTACCCTAGGCCTACACCACCAAAAGTGGCCAGTCAAGGTGGAGGCGTTCTTTCATTTTTTTTCTTTTTTACATTTTGCTCTTTTTAAGGACTGTTTTGTACCCCCACACCACGAAGAAGTGGCCAGTCAAGGTGAAGAAGGACTGGAGGTGTTTTGTTATTGATTTATTTTTGTCTTGTTATGCTTCTTATGTATTTAGGGTATGTTTTTTCACCCAACTAAGTAGTGCCAGTCAAAGTAGGGTTTTTTCACCTATTTATTCATATTCTTAGTTTCTATTTTGGGTGTTATCTTTAGGAATGCCTAAGAGCAGAGTAAACACATTTGTTTTGCTGTATACAGCAAAACAACTTTTATGTGGCCAAAAATGTGAATCATCACGATTATATGCCTCAGCCATTGCAAGAATGAAGTGTCACATTCAAACTGCTAACAGTAGAAACATGCCACATTACCTCATTGTGATGCATCCCAGGGGTTCATGAAATCAGGGGGGGGGGGTGCCTGCAAGCCCAGTGAGATCTACCAAACACACCACAGTCCCACCACGACATCAAGCTCCTCCACAGGTGATTCCCTGGCATAATAAGTCTTCCAGATACAGTCCTCCTGTCATCTATAGCCAAGGACCATCCACCCTGCACACCACCCTCAGTCTCCCCCAATTAGCCCACCCATGGGTATACTCTGTACCATTGGCACCAAGCCCCTTCCCAAGCTGAGAGAGCCACCTTCACCAGAATTCTCCCCTACAAGACCACCACAACCCCCCACCAGGTCAAAACCCAGCACTTTCTCCCAAAGACCAAGAAAGCAATTGTATAGATAATTTAAAAAAAAAAAATTTCAAAAGTTAGAGGGCCTGACATTTCGATCATAGCACGACCTTTTTTAAAGACAAAAAATAAATAAACAGTAGTTCACTTATCCATTTTACAGCTTGCTCTTGCTTGCTCCTTACGTATAGTGTCGCTTCAACAAACCTGAAAAAATACATAAGACAAGACAAATTGAATACTACAGAATCATTGTGATAGAATCATAACAATTACATTTTTTTTCTAACTTTTAGGTTTTAGGGCGAATGCACTCATTAAATTTAAGAAGTTGAAATTTAAAACCTCCAAATTTAGTGGGCCTGACATTTTAATCCTAGCAGGACCTTTCTATAAGGCAGAGTTACCAGGACAAAACAAATACATGCATAAGAAGGGAGGGGTAGAGAGTGAATAGGACACTGATGATAAACAAAGGACAAAGAGGAAGGCTGGTAGAGTGAGATCAAAGGGAAGGGCATGGGCCCTGGAGTGGGATAGGGATTAGTGAGAAGAGGGGGAAAGATCAAAGAGAGAAGTGTGTAGGAGCGAAGACAAAAGAATGATTATCAGTGAACATGCAAGGTGTTAGTCATTACCCTCCTAGATGTTGAAGCCATGTGGTGGAATAGTCCGAAAACGCTTCATCCACATTTTCTCTTGGCTAAGACGGACGGCATCAGTACCGCGACCAAGTGATTCTATCCCCAAAACACTCACATCTGATATCGAATGATCAGGGAGATAGAAGTGATACCCAACAGGGGTATCAATTTTACCGGTTTTGATCGGTAAACCTATGACCATAGATACGTTTTTTGAGGGTGCTTTTGGTCTCACCAAGAAATTGAACATTACAAACTCTACAGGAGATGAGGTATGTAATGTTTGAGGTGGTGCATGTTATAGAGCCATGGGTCATGTGGGTTGTTCCAGAAGAATTTCCATTGAAAGGGTCTATTTCCCAGACATGTGTCTTGCAAACAATGCATTTCGAGGTACACTTAAATGTACCAAATTTTGTGGGAGGTGAAGTGTCCAAAGGGGGAGCCTCTGCTCGAACAATAAGTCACGCAGGTTACGGAGTGCCTGGAAGCCAAAACAGACGACTTTGAAATGGCACTGGCCAGACGATATGAAGTATGGAGAATGTGGTGGTTTTCCTTAGTTATCTTTCTGAGAGGAGGAAGACAAGGGTGGCAGGAAGTAACCAAGGGAACCTTTGGATTGTCCTTGGGACCGGGTGACTTTCGACTCAGTGCCAAACTTCTGGGAATGAAGTAGATTTTAGCAATGGAATTTTTCACTTGGCGAGAACTATAGCCTATTGCAAGAAAGTTTCTGGCCAATACTTGTGTATGGCAGCAAAAATCAGATTCATTACAGCATACATGCGCCTTAAACTGAGGGCCGCGCTGTAAGCTATACCAGTCTTACAGTGTCTAAGGTGATAACTGGAGGCATGGAAATGTTGATGAGTGTCGGTGGGCTGAGAATACGAGTCAGTAGTTAATGTGTTGTGGTCTTTCCGGATGGTGACATTCAGAAAGTGGGTCTGCTGGAGTGAGTGCTCCCATGTGAACTTGATAGTGCTATGGAAGGAGTTGATGTGATCAAAGAAGGCATTGAAGGTGCTACCGTCCCTAGTCCAAATGAAGAAATCGTCATCTATGTATCTCCACCAAATCCAGAGATGGCATGGAGCATTACTGAGTGTGCGTTCTTCAAGGTCACCCATGAGGCAAGCAAAGGAAAGAGCCATGCGCATGCCAATGGCAGTGCCATGTACTTGAAGACAGTGCTTGCCAAGAAAGGAGAAAGGATTCTTGGTCAGCACTAGCCTCATGAGGGTGGTTATGTCAAAGATGGGGGGATGAGGAGTGTTTTCCCTTGGCTAGGGCAAAGGAGCAAGCCTGAATGACTTCTTTATGGGGGATGTTGGTGTTGGGTGCGGGTAAGGGTGCGGGTGAGGCCTAGGTGAGGGTGAACCAACACCCCCAGGAAGAAGGAATTCATGCTTGCTCCTCTGCCTTAGCCAAGGGAAAACTTTCCTCCCCCCCCCATCTCTGACATGGCCACCCCCATGAACCTAGTGCTGATCAAGAATCCTTTCTCCTTTCTTGGCAAGCATTATCTCCAAGTACATGGTACTGCCATGGGCATGCGCATGGCTCCTTCCTTTGCTTGCCTCATGGGTGACCTTGAAGAATGCACGCTCAATGAGGCTCCATGCCATCCATGGATTAGGTAGGGATACATAGATGACGTTTTCTTCATTTGGACTAAGGACGGTAGCAGCTTGAATGCCGATCGTTGATCACATCAACTCCTCCCACAGCACTATCAAGTAGACATGGGAGCACTCACTCCAGCAGACCTACGTTCTGCGGGATGTCACCATCCAGAAAGACCACAACACACTAACTACTGACTTGTATCTAAGCCCATGGACACTCATCAACATCTCCATGCCTCCAGTTGTCACCCTAGACTTTGTAAGACTGGTATAGCTTACAGCCAGGCCCTCAGATTGAGGCGTATATGCTCCAATGAGTCTGATTTTCGCCGAAATACACGAGTGTTGGCCAGAAACGTGGTTGCAAGAGGCTATAGTTCTCGGAAAGTGAAGAATTCCATTGCTAAAGTCTACTCAATTCCCAGAAGTTAGATACTAAAAACAAAAGTCACCCGGTCCCAAGGACAACCCCGAGGTTCCCGAGGTTACTTCCTACCACCCTTGTCTTCCTCCTCTCTGGAAGATAACTAAGGAAAACCACCACAACCTCCATACTTCAGATCGTCTGGCCAGTGCCATTCCAATCTCGTCTGTCTTAACTTTCAGGTGCCCCCATAACCTGCGTGACTTAATTGTCCGAGGCCTCCGAGCAGAGGTTACCCGTTTGGACACTTCACCTCCCACCAAATTTGGTACATCTAAGTGTACCTTAAAATGCACTGTTTGTAAGACACATGTCCAGGAAACAGTGTCTTTCAATGGAAATTCTTCTGGAACAACCCACACGACCTATGGCTCCATTACATGCGCCACCTCAAACATTATACCTCATCTCCGGTAGAATCTGTAATGTTCAATATATTGGCGAGTCCAAAAACACCCTCCAAAAAAGCGTCTATGGCCATAGGTTTACAATCAAAACCAGTAAAATTTACACCTCTGTTTGGTATCACTTCAATCTCCCTGATCATTCGATATCAGATATGAATGTTCAGGGCATGGAATCCCTTGGTTACCATAGTGATGCTGTCCGGCTTAGCCGTCAGAAAATGTGGATGAAGCATCTCCGGACTATTCAACCACATGGCCTCAACATCCAGGAGGGGAATGACTAACACCTTGCATGTTCACTGATAATCCTTCTTTTGCGTTCACTCCTCCACACCTCTCTCTTTTCTCACTAATCCTGGCCCTACTCCAAGCTCTTCCCTTTGATATTACCCTACTACCTTTCATCCTTGTCTTCTGTTGGTCGTCCATGACTCCATGTCCTATTCACTTTCTACCCCCTTCCTTCTTAGACATGTGTCTGTTTTTCCTTGTCACTCTATGCCTTTGGGAAAGATCCTGCTAGGATCAAAACATCTCCAACAAAACCTCAATAAAAAAATAAATGTTTTCACTTACCAATTATACAGCTTGTTCTTACTTGCTCCATGTGCCAGTGCCGTCAGTCACTTAAACCTGAAAAAAATTAATAAGGTGAGACGAATTGAAAACCCCAAAATAAACTAAATTCAAATATATTATAGTAATCAGTAATCACTGTGATGGAAGAATTGCATTTTTCTCAAACTTTCAGGTTTCGGATTGTATGTACCGGTACTCAAAATTATGAGAAACCATGCTTGGTATATGGGATGATTTGAATACAGGAGATAAAAGATTATTTATGATGCTTTAAGAGATAAAGTAAATCTGGAATCGTAATAATGTAAAAGAATTATTAAGCACCCTCGCCTTCCAACTGTCAGAATTGGTTTTTTGCGCTCAACGAAATGTTCTTTAACAAAAAGGTGCAGAATTGGATTTCACAAGGCCTATTAAAGTATTATAATATTACTTTATTAGGCCTAACGATGCATCGTAACTCAACTCATGATGGATAAACCATCTTTAGTTGTGATACACCGTTTTACATGGTTTCTGTGCATCGCTCATGGTATTGCATAATAAGCAGGGTTCTCCCCAGGATTTTTCAAGACTGTGGGGGATTTTCTTTGTGGCTGAAGCAAACCTTGCGAAGCCATGGCCATTTTTTTTGACTTAAGATGCTCTCTGCTGCATTTTAGAGCATTTCCTGGGCTTTTTAAGTACTTTTTCTCAGCAAAATAACATGAAATTAAATATTTTTTTTTTCTATATTTTTAAGTATTTGAACAAATGACCAGTTTTTCTTTCTGGACTACATGTATATAATTATAGGCACAAAATGAGTCATTTGAAGTTTCAGACATGAAATAATATGTAGTGGCTGAATCAATCAATGATTTAAACAACCATTTATTCTGTTTTTGTGGAACATTATTGCTTCAACCTTTGGTTTATGCTGATCAGACCTGAAACCATGAGCTCCATTGAGTTACAAGGCAAGAATATTAGCTCAAGGGAATAAACAAATGTCATAAGAAATAAAACTATAACATATAGAAAAACAAAATATTCATGGCTTTTCCTGTACACCTGTTAAAAATGCATCTTTTTACAGAGTTTTTGGCCTGAGTTTGTGAATTATATTTTGATGTAGTCTGACCCCTTGTTAAGTCAAATTTCGTTTAAATGTGTGGCTTGACTTAACACAGACAATTTTGACTCTGCAAATTTAACAATTCACAAATTAACAAAATTACAGTAAAGGACAAATCAAGCATGAAAACTAACTGATGTGTGACTTGGCTCGAGGAAAAAATACTTTGATTTGACTAGACTTGTGAAACATGATTTGTTAAGTTGTTTTCACATGTGACTTTCCTTGACTTTGAAACAATAACTAGTTAAGAATTTAACAAGTAACAAAAGCATACATTATGAAAGAAACCATTGCTTGCAATGTTAGTGCAAATGATATGGCAAGTAAACTCAAGCATACATTATGAAAGAAACCATTGCTTGCAATGTTAGTGCAAATGATATGGCAAGTAAACTCTAGCATACATTATGAAAGAAACCATTGCTTGCAATGTTAGTGCAAATGATATGGCAAGTAAACTCTAGCATACATTATGAAAGAAACCATTGCTTGCAATGTTATTGCAAATGATAATTATGGCAAGTAAACTCAAGCCAAAACAGTAACTTTAATCCATACACATTGACAAGTAACTACTACATGTTGTGTACATGAATATAAAATCTTGGAACCCTATGCGAAATTAAACATCCAGTCGCCGGTTCTTGATCTCAGCCCAAGTATCTGCTGCAGCATTGAAGTCCATTTGCTGAATTGGGGGCCCTTCAACTGAAATCATTAAAAGGCTGTTCAGAGTTACTTCACTCATTCTATTCCTGAGGGTAGTTTTGATTCTCTTTAAAGAAGAGAACCCACGTTCACATTCTGAAATATAAGAAAAAAAAAAATCGAAATTTAATTTGTTTTGATAACATAAAGAACAATAATCAACAAACTTTTGACATGGAGTACTACCTACCAGCTGTAGAGACTGGCAACACCAAAGCCACAGTAGCCAGTTTAGTCATCTTTGGAATGATATCCCCAAGCTTTGAGGCTGTTGTTTCCATCATTTCAGTGGGAGACAAGGTTGAGTATTGCTGATGCATGATGTTAGTCATGACATCATACTCTGCTCTTGCTCCCTCGTAGTCAATGTCAAACCTGTTGCACAAGATCTGTAATTGCAGGCAAGTTACAAATGCATATTGTTTAGGTGATGATAAAATCAAAAACAAGTCTGCAAACTGGTGTAACTATACATAGGCCCTAGGCACAATATTATTACACGTACCTCTAGCTCATGATACTGCTGCATGTCAGCATCTGCAGGATTGAAAATGTTGAAGGCCTTAAGGATATGGTTATCCGGAAACCTTTGCTGAATGTTGAGTATCACTCTGTCAAGGTACTTTTTGTAGATCTGAATTAAGAAAGGAAGTGTAGAAATTATCGTACTCCGTCAATCATGTCAATAGCAAAGTATTTATCCATACTGTGTCATAATTTTTTTCCAGGAGCAGATCAGAGTGACTGCATCCCGTCTTACCTGTTGCATGAACTGTTCTTTGCTACCCGATTTGATAACAATTTGGTGTGATCTCAAATCATCTACAACAGTATCGATCGTCTGGAGATGTTGGCCCCCCTCATCACTCTCTCGAAGCTTCCTTAAAGCTGCTAAGGTACCCTCCACATGGATGTCGATCATCGTGTAGTCCAGTGATCTCTTCTGTTAAACGTTTACAATGGGGGGTGTCAAATTCAACACTTAATTGCAAGGAAACATGTCAAAAATAATCAGTTATTAAAATGTTTGTCTAGAAGTAGGAAAAATACTAACCTGAAATATCTGGGACAACCTGGCAAGCAGAGGGAGAACATCAGCAAGCATCAGCAGGGTTGCAACAAAATCATAGGATTTTGTAAATGTTGCAAGCCCTAGTGCCACTGCCTCATGGCGTTCAGATGCCTCTCTCTCCAGACTCATGATCACCGCAGGTAGCGTTCTTCTCAGTGCATCCACGGCAGCATTATGTGATAACCACCGGACGTCTTTTGCCTCCTTCAGTTTCAGGTGCGGTGACTGTACAATGTCCTTAAATGTAAAACATAAAAATTGAAAATGTTAAATAATTGAATCCATTGACAGCCGTGATTACATCTAAATGACCTAACAGAAAATAGTTTCTTATTGATGATGAGTGATCCTATAAATCCTAATAAACTTTTGCACAATGGCCTGATTTTGTTTTACCTGAATAGCTTTCAATCCACTTGTTCGCACTGACGAATAATCGTAGAAACGAAAAAGTTGTCCAAGGATGCTCTTGAACTTCTGCAGATAAGGGATACCTTCTGCTGACTGAGCTGCTGCCAAGGCAAGGCGATGAGCTATACAATGAATGTTGACAAGCTGCTTGTTTGATTCCCTTAGCCTGGCAGCAACCTGCATGGGTAAAACCAACTTGATTAATTATTTATTGTGAGCTTTATGTTTAGTTGCACTTACTTATCAGTAACAGTGAAACCATCTACAATGCAAAGTGTGAGCAGTTCCGAAAATAAATATAGGACTGAGAATACATACCCCACTCTTTGCACCGACCATAACTGCAG
This sequence comes from Luidia sarsii, assembly GCA_949987565.1. Lineage (NCBI taxonomy): Eukaryota > Metazoa > Echinodermata > Asteroidea > Paxillosida > Luidiidae > Luidia > Luidia sarsii. The sequence goes on along the minus strand of OX465102.1, from coordinate 19,584,893 downwards.
CCCCATCTGAACCCATTCCCACAAACTTTGTCTGGGGTAGTTTCATGGCTCGCATCATGTCGCCCACTGCAGAAGCTATTGTTTCAGCTTTACCGTTTGGGATATTGATGACTTTGAGGAAACTAGTGGTTACCTAAAAGATAAAAAAATAATCTAAATGCATGATACATGTATGTTGGTATGTTTAAAAAAAATGTGAATAACAGTCGCTGTGTGGAACCCTTAAAAATACATGAAATATGTGACCGGCTCTGCGAAAAAGGCCCTTAAGGCATCCGTTTTGGTTTTTGAGTTATGTACATGAGTAGAAAGAGTATGTTCTAAGCTTTAATTTGGTATATATATGACTTATGTATGATGTTCCATTGCGGAGATATACACACATTTGCATACCAGGGTTTGTTAATGAAATGAAATTAAATGAAAATGAATAACGTAGAAATGGCCCTAGAAACATTTACCACATGAATGGAAATAGTTCAAAATGCAATTAAATCAAAAGTCCATAGCAACAGCACAGTTCCTGTTTGGCTATCGCTCTAAAAAAAAATACACAATGTTAAATGTTACCCTGGAATGGATTTTCTGAATTTTCTATCATTTTGGTGAACTTCATCATTAATTTTTACTCATTTGCATAATTGCCTTAAAACCATTCTTAGTCAAAATATAAAGACTTTCACAGAATTCACATGGGCAGTTGGAAGGTGAAAAAAAATGTCTCGCTAGTCTCAGTTGTATTTACTATAGTGCAAGTGCTGAGATGCTCAAGAAAATTACCCTTCAAAAAATTGTTTAATTTTTGGGTTAAAATACCAGGTTTTTGGTAAAAAAACGTTAATTTAATGTATTGCAGAGGTTTTATCATCAAATCTGTCACCATTATGTTTCAAAATTACAATTTCACTATAGTCAAGTAAAAGACAAAAACACTGTCTGACTTTTGGGTGGTAAAGGGAGCTTTATCTTTATTTTCACTCATTTGCATAATTGTCATAAATCAGTCTTTTTAGTAAAATATAAAGACTTAGAGAATGCACATGTGGCGGTAAGAAGAAAAAAAAGTTATCTCCCAAGTCTCAGTTGAATTTCCTACAGTGTAAGTGCTAATATTCTCAGGAAAATTACCTTTGACAAGAATATATAATTTTTGGGTTAAAATACCAGGTTTTTGGGAAAAACGCGTTAATTTAATGTATTTCAGAGGTTTTATCATCAAATCATTCACCATTTTGTATCACAATTACAATGTCAGTATAGTCAAGCAAAAAAAAACAACCACTGTCGGAATTTTGGGTGGAAAATGGAGTTTTTGGTTTAAAAAATCACTTCTATGCTTATAAAACTCCTCGGGGATTTTGGGGATCTTCTTTTATACATGTACATGTATTGTGTGACTTTGATGTTAAATCTCTTTTTTGAAGATGTGTGTGGTTCTGAGAAGAACAGTTGAACAGTCAACACTGTCTTCATGATGGACAGTTGTTGCTGTGTAGGAGGGGAGACTGGGTGTGGAGAGGAGATTGGAAGATAGACTATGGCTTTGGAACTGTTGGCAAGGGACAGGCAATGTCCTTGTTGCCATCACTGCAGGACTCGCGGATGTTGTTATACAAGTACCACTGGCATCTTGCATCAAGTCCAGGAGGAGTCTGGGGCTAAGGAAGGTCAGCAGTTGGGCGTGTGTCATGGGTTTTAGGAGCTGGAACCTTGATGTCATTGTGCTTGATTCCTGGAATGCGGCCGGGAAGAAGAATGACATGCGTCTCATCAGAGTAGTTCCAGATGAAGTTACGCACACTGGTGTTGTCTTCATACCTCAGATGATTCTGGAAGGTTCGCCCGGTATTTCTGTGGATCCTTGGTTTACAACCATACTCATGATAGTGCTTCTGTGTCTCGACACACAGGCTGGTTTCGATACATGAATGATGACATCTGGCGTCCACTGTAATTTTGTGCATTCCTTCGTTTCCCTACGGTTTTGTCGGTGTTGGAAGTAACACAGCGGATCTGGCCCAACGGCAGCATGTCTTTCATCTCTGTTGTCATAAAATACAATAAAAACAGAAAGCGAAGTTATGTTTACAGTTTGTGACTTTGAACATTTGTTGCTGTCACCGATTCACCATTCGAACATCACAAGTTTCGAAACGTAGAGTGCCAATTTGGAGGCAGGAACGAAAGATGTCAGTTTTGTAACGTCTATAAATCTTGCGGATATTACCATGAAGACTTAATAATCTTGAGGAAAATAATAATATCTATAAGTTGCATTGTGAAAAGGAGTGCACACTGCAATGCACTGAATCAACGGCTATCATGATAGTACTAGTACTAGTACTATTAGTAGTACTAGTACTTAGTAGTAGTGTAGTCCGAGTAACTTGGACCCGACAAGTCACCCTTTTTTATCGAATTTTGAAATTTTGAGTTTCGGGTGAAACGGTCACCCGAAACTCAACATTTCAAAATTCGATAAAAAAGGGTGACTTGTCGGGTCCAAGTTACTCGGACTAGTACTAGTACTAGTAGTACTAGTAGTGAGTATGCGTACATCCCGTAAATGAGATTCTCTGCTTGCGACATACGGGGTTAGCACAAAATTGCAGGTCATCAGCACAGAATCAGCAGTCCATCTGCATTACGAATTCCATAATATTGGCCCCTAATAAACTGCAAGCACTTGCAGAAACATTGGCATGTACTAATGACTGTAGGCCTTTAAAAAAAAAAGGTAAAATGCTTAATGCTTCTCATTGTTCTTTAACGTGAGGAAAGGTCATTTTGTTTATCAACTGAAATTTGTAAATAATTTTCCAGCTTTAATAGGGCCTGTAAAGAAATCTGAAAATATACCTCTGGACAATTCAGCTATTTCGTACTGAGAATTGACAAAGTCATCCACGGAGTATCGTCGGGAACACGGTCCATCGTTGAAAAAACTTGCATCTGCACTGGAAGTTGCTTGCCTTGTCGCGTTGTTCGTCAACCTCAAGAGCTCCGTTCGTCTCGATGTCATAAACAGGCAAGACGTCTACCTAGACCAGGGTTCTTCTTCCTCATCGATCTCAAAGTCATCCTTGGACAATGTGGAATCGGACTCCGAGTCATCAGATTCCGAGTCCGATTCCACATGGCAATTGTCCAAGCTAGAATTGACAAAATAATCTTCAACAAAGCGAACAATGCCTCCCTCTTCTCCGTCAGGTTTCGCATTGCGAAGATCATTCAAAGACTCAGCAAGACACTGATCTCTTGAACACATTTTACAGCTAGATAAATCGCTCGAAAGCAATACAGACCAATCGTTTTGAACGTATTGACATGTTCCGCAACAGGCATTTACACGTAAACACGGCCTTTGTACGTACATAAACCAGCTGATCTGGTGTCACACAGCGCATACGTTGAAAGGCTCACTGCGCGTGTTGGCCAATCATTGCGCTCCGTTTGGAACAGCTGACATGATGTTTTGATGCGCGTAGCAACCAGCTGGTGTCAGTTTGTTTAAAAAAAAACACCAGTACTCATTTGCATTTACTCTTTGACCCGTGTTATGTCCAAATATGGATAGCAGACGTCCCAAGCTTTAGGATGATACCAAAATACCAATGGGGGAGTTCAAACTAACGTTCGAACAGAGGAGTAAAGATCGGACTTTTTTTACAACGTTCTAAAACAATAAACCACACAAAACCGGAACACAAATCAAAACAAAACACGTTTTTTATCATCTTTATTGATCGAAATCATGATACTTGCCTATCAGTTATGAAAGTATGGATATTAAACATGTCAAAAATCGAATAAAAAAAAAACCACATGTGTGAAGAATTTTTTACCTTTTCCACATAGAACAGTCCATTACGCGTTATAGCATAGCGCGCCTTACGGGCCTTTTTCGTAGAGCGGGTCACATATTACCTTCCCAGTTTGCGGCAAGAAGTATTGGCTATAGATGATGAGCTGGTTCATTACCGCAACGTCTGTAGTTTCATCTATTAGGAGGCTGAAGAATGGACTTTCATGCATCTCCTTGAAAATCTTCTGTCGAGGCACATTGGCCAGAACATCAATCATCTCTTGCATTGTGCGTTCTGAGCGGTAATTTGCATTTGCGCCCTGCAATGTAAAAAAAGTGTTAACAAAAGAAAAGGAATAATACCTGAACATAGTTTATATTGCATTTGTCAAATAAATTATTATTAAGTTAGGTCCACGTAGTGGCCAATACCTGTTCCAGGTTCGTCAAATAGCTGCAGCCAACATCTCTTACAAGATCCAGCAATGAACTATAATTGGTTGTGTGGGGCACCTCTTGCTTAGCAAGCCAGTACATGCAACGCAGGCCTGCAAGAAATGCCATCCGTTGCAAACTGACTTGATGTTGTAGTGCTGCCTCTATCCCACCTGTAGCCCGAGCAGCTATTTCTAACTCCACAGCATTCTTGTGGAGCCCACTTTTGGTATGCCGGTCTAGACTGTGCTTGGTGATGGAGGTACATGGGACATGTACCCAAACAGAAGTCCCCTGCCTCGTCATATTGTACTTTCTGCACAATGAACACAGCATTCCTAAAAATAATATGAATGCAAGTCATTAGAATAAAGTAGAAAAAAGGTCAGGTTTTCCCCATTTTCAAGATGTATAAAAAAATAATGTTTTGTTTTAGCCAAGGTATACTTTTTATGCATGCTTTAGCTTAAACAAAATAGCTTAAAAGATACCCAACCAAATTCGCCAGGGGTTCCCCTATGGGTGGAAAGCCCATTTTTAGAGTGCTAAAACATGATCATTGTATATGGCATTATGGGCACCTTTTTTAATTCTATGACTATGGTTCTCATTTTGTTCACCTTGAGGGGGGTCGGTCGGCAGTTAACGCAATTAAAGATTGCTAGAAATAATTAGGTAAATATTGGTTAAAAAATATAATCAAAATATTAAACCATTTAATAGGTAAAAAAATTTAAAAGCAAAGTTGATACTAAGATTATTCGATATCCGGAATTTTTGGTTTCGATATCGTCAGGAATATCGCGATATCTGGTGCGTAAGCGGAAGTCTAGGTAGCGACCTGGAATTCCATTCAATACACACTGTGATTGCCGGAAACCTATATGTAGCAAATGCATCTAACTTTAAGCCATAGTTACCAATATTATTGTTTAACCCCCTTAAACTCCTCATTTATCAACGAAAAAAAAAATTAAAACAACTATCCCAGGTCACTCTTTTAAAAGTATACGCCAAAACGAAACTATTTTTTGTTGATGTATTAAGAATACGTTATTACATTTAAAAAAGACGATATCCCAGGCGGTTTTCAGCAACTCGATGCTTACATATGACGCCACAAATACATGTCTGGCCAGAGCCAATGGGTCTTCAGATTAATATTCATGAGGGGAGACAAACCATCAGTACATTTACGTCGGCATAACGATCACTTTGAACAAAATCTGATGTCCCTGTCGGTCGTATGGATGCGTACTGGAAAAATGTTTACTGTAATTTTTTTTTTGGGGGGGGGGGGGCTGCTAAAAAGGAGAATAAAGCAGCAGTTCACCTTTTCTCATCCACGCCGCAAAATGATTGTTATTATACACGTCCAAGTTGGAATCATTCAAGTTGGAATAGATCGCGACGTGACCCCCCCCCCAAAAAAAAAAAAGGCCACCGAACTTCGGTGTACACGATGGGCAAATGGCCAGGCCGTACTTAGCTGGTGTACGTTGACTTACACGTGCCTTTAGTATATGTAAAGTATGTATTTTTACATCGGTACATGTACAGTGCGCATGTACAGTGTACGTACATGTACATGTACATGTACTGTACATGCACACGTACAGTGCAAGGGTACGTTCAACGCATGATGGTCTTACGATGGATTTTGATTCGCACAAAATTCGAACCGTTTTCTAAATTGTCTCGCATTTCGTGGAAAATGTATCGCATTTTGCGATGCGAATCCAGCTATTTCCATCACTGGGTACTCTAATCAAACGCACTTTTTAGCAATTCTAAACCTATAGTTTGCCCTCCAAGCTCAGCTCTCTGCCGTTAGGCTATGCGTATAATTCGAAGTTACCAAAAAATTGAATTACACACGAGTAGACACGACTAACAAGTCCACCGCCTCCGCTGCAACTATGGGCTATATTATATAGTTGCTGCGGAGGCGATGGAAAATCCCCATTAATAATTGTGCACTTAAAACTTGGTGGGTGAAAGGTGTGTGACACGATCGTTTGGTCCAACACTTGGTCTTGTTCAGTTTGGGGAGTATAATATCCGAAAGGATATATATCATGGCGCTAGACTGACGTGTTTAGGCAAATTTCGGTCAACTTAATTGTTGAACACGCCGCCCGAATTTCCTTTGTTTGAAAATGACATGCTAGTACCAATAGTTGCATGACACATCAGTATCCATCTGATAAACGACGTACGATTTACATAATATAACGAATTAACGATTGAGTAAAGACTAATTTCACTACCCCCCCCCCCGCCCCCCGGCCGGGATAATGATAAAACCAAACAAATCGGCGGTGCGGGATAGGGACTGCATTATAAATTGATAGCGCCCTCTACGTTGCCTAAACATCCGCGTTGGAAGGACAAGGACTTTGTATCAGAAATTGGAAAAATAAATGATCTATTGTTTGTATATACAGTGTATTATAAGGTTATCAAATGGCGTCCTTATTTTTATTTTTGAACAAGCAAAAACACAATTCAAATATTCCGTGTTATGTATGGGACACCGTAGTAGTTTACGTGAGTCGACATTCCGGCCAGCCGAATTTCAGGCGCAAATTTAGGGCCAGGATCAGTCTGGTCGTCTGCATCTTCATCGACCAGACTGATCCTGGCCCTAAATTTGGGCCTGAATTTCGGCTGGCCTGCCCGTAAAGCGCTACGGTGTCCCATACATGACACACAATATTTGAATTGTCGTTTTAATCAGTCTGGTCCGCTCAGGAGTGTTCCGGTCAGTGCCGTCCACAGACATAGAGCGTTTTCGAATTCAAGGCTTAGGCTTCAGGCTTAGGCTTCACGCGCTGTCGGTCATTTTGAATCCGCGTACGAATTCGAGGCTCCGGATAGGGCTTCGAAATTGAGGCTTCGCTGAAGCCTGAAAACGAAGCCGCACGGAGCCAGTTCAAAAGGTGGCTTCGCATAGGCTTCGTGACGTCATTTTCCAGCACGTCACACTTTTCTATTTATAAAAATAATGTGTCGTTATAACTTATAAGTTATATTATCGTCTGCTTTCAGAAGTGCACAGACGGTAATACAACTTATAACTACAACAAGTAAATACATTATATTACAGTACTGTGAATACTTTGAACATGGAGGAATGCTTTGAAACAACGGAAATGGAAAGTGAAAATAGGCCTATAGCTGAGTCAAGAAGAAGAATTTCAAGAAGAATTTCAATGTAAGTTACAAATGAATATCAGTGTTTTAATTAATTACTGATAATCGGACTGAAATTGACACTTGAAAATGATCGAGTGTCAAGAAATGTCAGCTGTCAGTACAGTCAGTAGACAGTATAGGGCCTATATAATATTTATTTATACACTAGTTACTAGTACTAGTAGTACTAGTAAAACTAGTAATAGTACTAGTAGTACGGTACTTAGTAATAGTAGTACTACTAGTATAGTACTAGTAGTAGTAATTTTATAAAGTTTACGGAAAACAGACATTCAGGTTGGAAGTTTTAATCCAAAATAGCAACTTTGGCTGTACTTGAAGAACCCTCTGCCAACAATTTGATTAATGCTTTTGTACTTTGACTGGAACAAATGGGGTGAGTATTTTTCTAAGTACCGGTATTAAAAAAAATACTTTTCATGAGATAACTAATAGTAATATATGACTTTGAGGCTATTTTGGGGCTGAAATTAGTTTGTTGCGGCTGTAAAATTTGATATGCAGCTCACTCCCCTTAACAGGAGTTAAACTTTCCACGGAATGGCCATGGGTTTGAAATAATGATGCGCCCTTTTAAAAATATTAACCACGTGAAAGACTTAAATTTTCATCAAAGGGAGTTGCATGGAATTATTGTCAACCATGCAGATCATTCAAGCAAAAGGAATTTTTAGTTTAGCTCTATTTTTGTTTTTTTCATCATTCACTCATTTACTAATCTTCACTCCAGGCCACATGGTGTATCAAAACAGCCAAACTGACCAATTGTAAGGTACCGGAATTCCATTCTGTGACATTACGCCAACCAACGGAATTGAATGTTTTCTGTGATTACAGGGACAGAAGACCTGACAAAAAGCTTTGTCACACTGAGGTCACAGCAAACCAAAAAATTTAGTGATAGAAGGAAAGCCCACCGCACACTGTACACGTGAGTACTTAAAAATTTACAGTTACACAAGTAAAAGTCTATTATAGCTCTTCCTTTTCAAATTAAATTTTACCCATGAAAAGGTGTTGACAGAAACTTGTTCACGGTCCCTTTCATTTTTGCAATCTCTTATATTCTCTAAATAATTTCTATTGGAGTCATAAAGCCAAGTTAATTTTAGATCCGCATTAACTATTTTTCTTTCAGAGAGATTGCAAGAGAGATGGGGGTCAATCTGAGGCCTGAACAGCTTCGAAAGAAGTGGAATAATCTGTGTAGGAAGTACAAAGTAAGAACAAGCACACTAGCTCTTGACAATGCAGTGTTATTATAGCACTGGTGCAGTTTCAAATAAGAACAAGAACTTGCAGCAAAATGTTTGTCTACAATTACTGCCATAGATATTTTGAATTTGCTTTTTACATTATTTAATTTTGTTTCTAGTATGCCACTTGCAATTCTTGATTAATGATTATAAATTTTTCAACTTCATTGAGAAATAGAACTTTTTATATTCTTGAATATTAAAAAAAAAAAATATTGACAGGAAATAAAGAATCCCCCGACAGGCACTGGCAAACCACCATCGTGGTCAATGTACAACACCATGGATGAAGTTCTTGGGGACAGCCATACCATTGTGCCTCCAGTCCTTATCTCAAGCAGTGGAGGTACAATTGCCAACCCGGTGGAGATGTCACCAAGCCCAAGCAACAGCCCAAAGGCTAAGAAACAAAGGCCTCTGGCAGTCATCCTACAAGAAAACCTGGACCGCATGGCTGAGAATGACGCAAAACTTATAGAGCAGCAGCAACAAATGCTCAATACATTTGAGAAGCTTGTGGGCATCCTACAGAGTGAAAAATATATATTTCTTTTTTAACTTTGAATGCCTGACTCTAAAAAAATGTTGAAAACTGCTTACCAACTTACCGGTAAGTGACCAAATTCCAAATTACAACAGATACACAAATAGGACAGGAATGACAAACAGGGCAAAGAGGGAAAAGCTGGAAGGGTGAGATCAAAGGAAGGGACAGGGATCAGGGTAGGGATGGGGATTAGAGGGGGAAGATGAAAAAAGAAAGCTGGTAAGGTCAGATCAAAGGGAATCATAGATATACGGGTTAGGGTTGTAGGGGGAACAGTTCAGAAACTTAACGTTTGTAAAAAATAATGGTCAATTCAGCTATATAAATAATTTATTGTACATGCATGTAGGCCTACACTATATATAATTATTATTAAAATCAATAAAAGATCAAAAACTTTTGAATTTTTTTTGAAATAACTTAACCTTTGTAAAATTAGTCAATCCAGCTATATAAATAATTTATTGTATATAAAATTATAATATATATAATTATCATTCAAATCAATATATTATCTATAAACATTAAATGACTACGTACAATCTGAACACATAGAAAATAACTTATTTGTTATAACCAAAATTGATCATTGCCGAGGTTTATCTATTCCTTTACGAAGATCATCAAGAAGTTTCACCAAGTAATGGGTAGTAGACAATCCTTTCAGTGAACCAAACTGTTGGGTATAAGTTTGATATGTCTTCTAAAATCCACTTTACAATATATGTCTTCGAAAATTTTCGAGAACAGACATGTCAATGCGATTGGGCCAAAGTTATCAAGATTCGGTGGATTTGTCTTAGGGACAGGTAAGCCAATTTCCAAATGTCTGGTAAAACACCATCTCTCAGTGAACAATTAAAAAATATCACTAAGTGGAAAACACAGTTCATAAGCAAACTCTATGATAACCCAAGGTGGAATACAGCCAGGCCCCCACTTTTAGTTGTGTCTATACTCTTCAGTTTATTGAAGACATCCTGTCTCCACATCGGTGGTGTTTCAGTTTAAAATAATTTGTGTTGCTTGCACCCTCACCAGGCTGCTCCCTAACCCCATATTTTGTCACAAGTGAAGATCACCTTTTCTGAAACCTGGTTCCTTCTATTTCAGAAGCTGTACCGACAACGCCACTCATCCCTCATTCACAAATGTACATGTTGAAATATTATCCAAAGTATTTAAAGAAACATTATTGAAATTATAGTGGATACCTCACAGGTCCAATTTGACAATCTATCTTATTTTTATTTAAACTTTATATTTCTCTATATGGCTGTATTATATGCCAGCATTAAACAGTGAGTGGAATGCAGACAAGTAGCTTTGTGGCAATAGTGTTAATTTGTGTCAGCCTGTTCAACCTAATGGCCCCCCTCCCCAAAATCATTTTTCAGAGTCACTGCTATTGCTACATTCAATTTAACATTAATTTAAATTGGAAGATAGAATGGCACTTATACATTTATTTGGCAATACATGTGGTCATTTAAATGGTCAGGGTAATGTTCAACAGCAGATATTGCTTGTGCTATCTCTGTTCTCATTGCCATACCCTCTGCATTATCATCCATGTCCCGAACAATGGCTTCCTCAACATCATTGTAAAATCTCAATGCATATTGCACGAGGGATCGTTGGCGTTGCCGTCTGGAAAGGATCTGTCGGTTTGCAATTGTTATTAGGCTCAATAGCGACTGCAATAATGCTCTCATCAACTGTCTAGGGACCGGCATGATGTTGACAGTAAAACAGCTGATTCGTGTGACGTACTCCAAAACGTAAACATTGGTCCAGCACTGGAATGACGTCATCAGCGAGTGTCAAACCTTGCGGCTGTGGCTCAAGCCTCAGTGTTCGAAAACTTTCGGCCGCCATGTTTAACGCGACGAAGCCTAAGCCCCATAGAGCCTGAGCCTGAAAAAACCAAGCCCGAAGCCTGAAGCCTAAGCCTTGAATTCGAAAACGCTCATAAATAACCTATAGACGGACAACAGCGGGCGCTAGACTGTATTTTCAGGAATGCCGTCATTTTTAAAAACCATTGGCAAACTTGTTTATCACGTCACACCGGATGTAAACAAACTCACGGAGGTTTCGGTGAGGTAAGCCATAAACACGTCACAGAGGATAGCAATTTGTATGTATTTTATAATATAACAAAATGAAAATATTCTTTCTCTATATTTTTGTTTCGGTTAATAATTCATTCCAGGGATTTTATTCGTCTTGTAAGTAGTAAAATTTGGCATTTTTTAGCAGAATTATTAGGCACATTGTGACATTACTCATTAGTCAGTAGCAGTACTGACTTGCCGTGACACAAAAGGGTCTTCCGGAGCCCTTTCGGCTTGAGGGGATTGGATTATGACATCATGTTAAATAAATGCAGGGTTGATTTGGTTTTATAAGAGCAGGCTTTTCACTGTTCATGGAATATGAGGGAAATAGTGAGTGATTACAGCATTTCAAACATGGCATTATCATTATTTGGCTATTAGCTGTTTTTCAGTCGAGAGTCACATTCCCTCCGAATCTTCAATTATAAAATTAGAAAAAAGTCATGTAATTTTTAGATTGTTGTGGTTTTTTTGGGGGACGGGTCAGTTTTGAAAGATTAGATATTATAATGTCTTCCGGGTCCCCAAATACATCCCCTCAATAAGCCCTTGTTTTCTGAATCTCTGTTAGTTTTCCTTTATCCATGGTAATGGCTACTTTCATCCTCATTAACCACTTCGCGCCGGGGGGGTTTTCAGCGCCGATGACCGCCATACGGGGGTTTTTGAACAATGCATCATTTTAAAATCTTGCTAAAACAATCGGAACAATATATTTCTGTGAAATAAATCAATAAGGGTATACTATGGGTACAAGAGAGTAAAACCTGGCACAATTCGGACGTCGTTGTGGCCTTTGTCAAGAGATTATCCGTTCGAAAAAGGGCCCTTTGTGCATCGTCAATGGACCGTAACGGACGTGTGTGTGTGGGTTCGTGTACGCTGCTGACAATCCCTGACCGCAGACTCCAGCCTCCACTCCAGGCAGTCAAATCTTCGAGTTGGTCGGCCACAAACGAGCGTACAGATTACGGTAAAGAATGTGGGGGGAATTCCAATGCCAGACCGACGACCGTTGGGCTGCGTGGCATGCAAAGACAATGTCCCCCACGTGCTTTCAGCTGCAGCGCGGTATCCCTCGATCCTCCACAGTAAAAGTCCCATAATTGCACAATTACTGCTGCTAATCTTGCAATTCATGTGGCAACGTGCGTCAAAAAGGGTCTTTGTACTGATTCATAATGCTTTGTTCTAAGCTGAAAAGAGTCTTTGTTTAGAATGTTGACAATAGTGGTGCCCGGATTCGGAGGGCCCCGTTGCAAAGGCAATCCAATTGACCTCCGGATTCGGAGGTCCCGGCGCGAAGTGGTTAAGATTAAAAAGATGGAGGATTCTGTCCAAACTGACTTTTTAATCCCAAAACCTAATTTAATGTGAATACATGTAAATTATTGTCAAATTGTATTGGTCAAATTGATGTTTATATATAAATGTACATTATTGCATATTTTTTGTTCATGTTTTTCGGAGCTTCAAATGATTAATCATGCCTTGATCATGCGTGGCTTATGCATGCAAGCAACGATATACCAGCGACAATGAAATTTCTTTTCACTACTTCCCAGGAGACATCACCAGACGAGCACAGTGGATACATGCGTTGCGTTGGGATAACTACAGTCCATCTGCCCAAGACAGCCTGTTCTAAGCACTTAAAAACAGAGTGCTTTCAAACAGGCGGGAAGATAAAAGTCCTGAAAAGAAGTGCTGTACCATCATTGTTCGATTTCCCCCAATACCTTCAGCCAATGCCCCTTAAGGAGCGGCGTATCTTAAATCGAAGCTGATGTTGCCGAAGTCACCAATGTACTACAGTCTCACCAAATCACATCTGCAGTCCTGAGTGACCATGGTTGCTATCCACTGCCATGTGATCTCTCTGACATGAAGAAGTGTGTGAATCATTGGAGAGAGAAATGTGAGTCTTTGCAGGCCAAAATAAATGCTCTGCGAGTGAAAGTCTGCAGGAAATCCTCTGACAACTCCGTTCTTTGAGAGCTTCTTGCAGATGTGAAGCGCAAGGAGCTGCTACGTGAAGATGATGCTTTGGCTCTGGAAGAGCACTTTTTTCCTCGGGGGGGGGGGTCTGCAGCTGGGGGCAGTGGAGAAGCATCAGTGCAAACATGGGTTGCAAACCTTCATGCATTTGGTCAAAAACTACTGCACAATCCATCAAGGTAATTTCTTAATTAAACCATCCACATTCCACAACTATCAGTCTAGTGATGTTTAAACATTACAAGATATTACAATATATAAGTACGCTTCAAATAAACAGGAGTACTGCAAGAGGTCCCTTTATGTTATAATCAGAAAGTAGCCAAATCTGTGAACCTTATCCATTTTATTTTGACTGTCTTTATACTTTCCATATCAAGGTTGACACTGGTTAAGTCCCTTCTCGGCAAAGGCAGGCACACTGCACTTCTACTCCCCAAGAGCCTACACATAGGGTAACTGTAGGGATATTGGGACGGTAGGGAAATTGGGACAATACTCATTATGAGAGGGCTATTGGTATATCGCCCTCAATAATTTGATGGTTTAAGTGTTATCACGGACACTCCATTTTGATGTTTTACTTTGTGATTTCATCTTTGAATTTTGAGGAGAAAATCTTAAAAAACTGGAAAGGTAAGACACCCAGCATTCTTTTTATGAGCTGCCTAAAACAATAAAGGTTGTTTTTTTCTTACATATCGTGAATATGTACGGTGGTTTTAAAGGGACATGATAGAAAAAAAATAAAGCAAAACAATTTTGTTGAGGGAACAACGAAATTTTGTTGTGGGAACAACCAATTTTGCTGAGGGAACAACCAATTTTGTTGAGGGCACAACCAATTTTGATGAGGGAACAACAAAATTTGATGAGGGGACAACAACATTTTGTTGAGGGAACAACCAATTCCTTGATGAGGGAACAGCAACATTTTGTTGAGGGAACAACCATTTCCTTGATGAGGGAACAGCAACATTTTGTTGAGGGAACAACCAATTTTGTTGAGGGAACAACCAATTTTGATGAGGGAACAAACAAATTTGATGAGGGAACAACCAATTTTGATGAGGGAACAACCGATTTTGTTGAGGGAACAACCAATTTTGATGAGGGAACAACAAAATTTGATGAGGGAACAACCAATTTTGTTGAGGGAACAACAAAATTTTCTTAAGGGAACAACAAAATTTTGTTGAGGGAACAACAAAATTTTGTTGAGGGAACAACCAATTTTGTTGAGGGAACAACCAATTTTGTTGAGGGAACAACCAATAATATAATTGAAAGTAGACATGTACTGTACATAGGCACATAGGCAGATTTAGATACAACTTGCCCACACCGGTTGACAGCAGTCATGGCCGAAAGGGAAGCCCGTGTAAAAGCTTACTTTGAAATGGGACTAAAATACTCAGAAATTACATTTGCTTTGGCCCAATATCATCACATTGTGGTAAGTGAGAGACACTTTAAACGCATATTAAGGGGCATGGGCCTTTTTAGACGTAAAGGCTACAGCGATATCGAAGACGTCATCAACTTTATTGAGGGCCAGTTGCGAGGATCTGGTAGGCAACATGGGTACCGATGGATGGCAAATAAGTGCCAAAGAAGTGGACTGCAGTGCACCCAAGAGGGGTTGCGCATCATCCTCCGTACCCTTGATTTGAGGGTACAAAACAGAGGAAAGGTCGAAGACTACTTCGTCGAACTTACATATCCAGAGGACCGAACTTCATTTGGCACTTAGACAGTTATGATAAACTGAAGCGCTTCGGTTTTTGCATAAACAGTTGCGTTGATGGATTCTCTCGGCTTGTTATTTGGTTAAACTGCTACGTGACAAGCAGCAACCCAAGAGTTATTGCTGGATATTTCTTGGAAGCTGTATTGTCTTTTAGTGGTTTTCCTCTCTTAGTGCGAGGCGACTGTGGGACAGAAAACACCAAAGTTCGCCATTTTCAGAGGTTTTTCCGGCGAAATGGAGAAGACAGCAGAGCAGGGGACAACAGTTATATGGAAGGGCCGAGCACAGCAAACCAGCGTATTGAGTATTTCTGGAACTTTCTGAGGAGAGAATGTACAGATTTCTGGATGTTCTTCAGAGACATTGAAGCAGAAAGACACTTTGACGGCAGTTTTCTTGATGTTAACCTGCTGCAATCCTGTTTCATGCACCTGGTTCAGTCATGATGCCTAGCTGTATCTGGCTTGGAAAGCACAGCTCTACGCTTATGTGACATTGTGTGTTTTTCAAGGTGTCTTTAACCAAGGGAGAATAATCATATTAGTTTAACTGTTCTGTCCTATGCAGGATGAACTGGATAGCATCAGGGAGACTTGGAACAGGCATAACATCAGACGTGTCCGTAATTCTAGAAGTCCACATGGACGCTTCCCTGTTGCACTTGTTCCCAGAGCTGTATGGAACCAATGATTACCTCTGTGATGTCTGCATGCAGCAGAGTTCATTCCGGAAACCGGTACCATGTGACGAGGACGTGTTCTCTGTCTGCTCACTTATCATGGCAGAACAAGATCTGCTATTCCAAACAGACTCCAAGGAAGCACTCGAGTTATATTTAACACTGAGGCAAACAACAAGACTCTGGACAGGTGTAATTTTACAATCACAGTGCAGTCCATTCCCAAAATGATAACTAGTAGACTACAAAAGAAAGTTATATCTACAGTCCATGAATGGTTCTTGCACCTCTATCATTTAGCCTCTGAAGGACTAGTTCAGTCCAAAACGTCAGGCCGGATGACTTGTTTAAAAGAAAAGAAAACACATTATAATCCATTTTTAAAACACCAATATAAATTTGTTTAATAGAAATCATTTCCAGTAAATGTAAATTTTGTAGTTGCTATTGCACAATTGCTATTGCACAATGAACATCTTGATAGTTTCCCAATTCTTTTTTATCATGAGAGTATCATGAGAGTATCATGTAATGATTGGGTGTTCATATACATGTATACAGAGTAGGTTGCACATTAAACATTCATGTCAGTTTCACGATGCTCCAAGGAAAGGAAAATGCCGGGGTGTATGTTGAACAACCAAAACCAAAAACTAGTCCCACCCTATTATAAAAAAAAATGTCCTGGTTTGTATCAGTTAGTACATGTACATGTAAAATGGTTCCAAGCTATTATTAGGCCAAGAAAAATTGCAAATATATAATATATAATGGTTTTGCTACTCTATCCCAAATTCTGCAGACAACACAAGATTACAAATCGGTATCGTTTCTGTACAAATAAATTTTCAAATGGAGGACCCTCACACCTCCCTGCTCATTTGTTGCAACATTGCTTGTTTGTGTTGCATATACCTGTATGTAGGCCTGTGTCTCTTTGGCCTAGGTCTATACAGTAAACTTTGGAAGAGTTATATCAGCCAGCCAGTAGTTGGGAAATGGGGGTCACTGTGACAGACCATACACACCTTTTGAAAATGAAAGTGATTAAAATCATGGTCAGAAAAGTAATGTTTTTCCTTACAGTTTATAATACCAAAGCAGGACAAGGGTGGGTGGGTGGGTTGGCAAAAGAATATGGTACAGTATGTATGGTAATGGTCGCTGAGAAATACAAGGTTCACGCGGGCTATACAACGGTCTCATTTCTCAATGGTAATTTCTATGACTGAGAAAAATGTTTCTTTTTTTTTTTACATATGTACATGATTGTATACTTAAAAATTATTTGAAAAATAGTAAAGTCTTTCAGAGACCCTTGAACGACAACAATCTATTCATGCAAGAGAGTATACTGTAAGAAACTTTAAAGTCTAACTTTAAAAACAATGACAAGACATCATGCATTAAAAACTTACCAGTGAAAACAGAACAAGGGAATCAAACTATTTTTTTTCTTTGCTTTCCAAACAAAATTTGTTCTATGTCCTACCTGTTATTCTGTCCAACAGGAATTATATTGTTTATTTCAGAACACGTGGAAGAACTTTCAGAGGCAAACGGTCAAGAACACACTTTTGGCATGTCAGGATGAACTCAAGGATTATTTTTTTCCCATTACATGAACCTTGTATGATGAACAATCTGTACATGGAAGAGTATAACTTCATATGAAGCAAAATGTTTTAAACCTAACTCTACAAACAATGGCAAGAAAATACTTAAATAATGTATTACAATATAAACATAGAAGTGAAAACAAAGTACTTTCTGCAAAAACACAACTGATCAAATTTGCTACAAATTATGACATCTGGCTTTCAAAGATAAACTGGTTTCTGCCCAAAGAGACATATTGAAAACAGGTTGAAAATGCAGTATCTTCTCCGTCTCACACAATTTCCATTTTCAGGAAGTTGGATTCCAACACACATAAGAATTCTTGTCTGAATTCACGATAGGAGGAGTATGTTGAGGGCAATTCTAGCACGGGCCCACAAGTGCGGCCCACTGGGACTCTCTGCAGCCCTGTTAATTTGTTGAAATAAACGGTTATCTTTTCATAACAGACAACTTCTGAGCCCGTCACAAAACGCAGGAATTTTCTTAGTACAGCTGTATCCAGGCCTTTGATGAAGTCTTTCAAGAACCCCCAAACAGCATTCTCCTCTCTGCTAACCGGGTTTGAGTCCAGCAGTCGCAACACTTTCCTGCAAGTTGGTCTCTTAGATGAGTACATAACAGCGGGCAGTACTGGCAATGGCATCAAGAGCATACTTGGGCTCCTGAATGAGTTCCTTATGTGCTGCACTAAGGACAGTGTGAAGAATGTCATTTCCTTTTGGGACAGAGTGGCACTAAACCCGCGAGAGGAGCTGAAGGAAATCATCTTGTTCCTCTTCATCAAGTGTGTCCCCATTTAAATCCAGGTCCACAACCCTACGATCCGCCTCACTGATATACAGGCGGAAAGACTCTAGCAACATCCCATTGCTAACACTAGATTCATCATGTATTAAGGCAAGAGTAAATGCTTGTGACAGTTGAGTAGGAAAAATGCCACAGTCAACAAAGCCTTTAAGTAGAATTCTTCCAACTGACTGCCATTCAACATGGCCATATTCTGGAAAAATGGCAGGAACTCTCTCTTGTTCCCCACATGCAGAGGATGAAAAGAATGACTCCCAAAAAGCAGAGTATGCATCTCTTGATACACCCTGGGCATCTGCTCCCATCTCGTCTATGAAACGGAAGCTAATCAGACTATCAACAATTTGTGGGTCAGTAAAATGTGAGACCATGTCTCGCTGTACTTGAGTGCGGTGGAGGTAAAGTGTGTTGCTGTATTCTAGTCTTTCATTTGCCTGTCTATGCGACTCATTTGGAAAAGCTTCAGATACGTTAAATGTGCTGGGCTGCTCTGCTTCAGTTGTTGGTACTTCTTGTACAGCTGCAGGTGCCCTTGCTAGTAGTTCCAACTCTGAAAGATTGAGGTTTGGTGATTCCACTGTGAGTTCACTTCCCAAGTTAAACTGGACTGTCGGTGTGCCTGCATCAACAAACTGTAAAAAGAAAATAATAGCCTCTACAAGGTAATATAGTACATTGCTAGTTGCTAGGGTTAAATGATAGTCTTGATAGCTTCTAAAACAAATCTATCTGGTAAGAGATGTGATTTCACGTTTTTTTTTTTTTATAAGTGCCCAGGCGAGCATCAAAACATAATAACCAATGTGTAAGGTGCATAGTATTGGAATAATGATATTGCTTTCATCTTTTGCCTTTATAAGAGGTTTTGCAACATTATCCCTTACAACCCACCATTTGTTTCTAGCACCTGACCTGAATCCTACAAACCTTCAGTTAAAAGCCCCAAACCTGACAGTCCAAGAGTGTCTCCCTGGACCATTGGAACCTACTCTTTAAAAAAAAAAAAAATTTTACTACCAGGGGCCAATTTCATACAGCCGCTTAAGCGTCGTTTTTTCGCTTAAGCGAACGTTAAGCGAACGTTTCGTTGCTTAAGCGGTAAGCAAGCCAAAAGTGTCTTTACGGGCCGTTTTTGTGCTTAAGCGAGGTAAAATTCGGTCAAGATGGCTGAACGTGGACGTGACGATCGCCCTGACAATCCTATCCCGAGGCAAATGCGGGTTTTCCGTGATAGACAAAATCCCATAGAGTTGTTCACGCCGACACATATTTGGTCACGTTATAGATTTCGTCCTGTGACAATTTTGAGGCTTGTGGATATGTTGTCAGGTGAATTGGAGCATCCGACAAAAAACAACCATGCTCTACCGCCCCTACTTCAAGTGTGTCTTGCCTTGAGATATTTATCCTCAGGGACGTTCGCTATTGTCGTCGGGGACACTTGCCCCATGGTAAGTCCCCCGACAGCTTGGCGAGCGATAGACTGCACAGTTAAGGCTGTCAACAGTGTCCTCGGAAGCCAACGAGGTTACATTCGCTTCCCACAACCTGACAACCAACTCACCCTAATGGCCATAAAACAAGGATTCTTCAACATAGCCGGTAAGAATAATCACCAGAAAAAAACAAATCAAAATTGTATTTAATCTCAAAACCATTCCGATGGCTAGTTGTGCATATAACGTTTTTCAACCACTGAATTTGTCGGGGTCAAAATGTGTAGCAGAACTAACATTGGCAGTTGCATAACAAACATATTTCACCGAAACAATATCTTACTCAATTCAAAGGGTAATCCTACGACCCTGACGCCGATACTGTCGTCGGAGATCAATAAATCTCACACAAGCACAACTTCAACTCTCTGGCTTTGCAGTTGACCACTCCCCACTGTTGACAGTGTCAGTTGACCAAAATATAAACACAAGCAAAGCGCACGTATACAGTGTACATGTACATGTACAATGAACATGTCCGTGATTACACGTACACGTACGTACATGTACAGTACAGTAGTACTCGTGCAAAGTAACACAGTGGAAACGTTCCACCATTGACACTTGTGAAAATGTGATACATTGTATCAATGTTGACCCGTTTGTTTTTTTGCCGACATAATATGTAAATACATAAAGAAAACTAAAGAGGGCGCTTCAATGATCAGTCATATAGAGCTGTCAGAGCTGTTTTCAGCTGTAATTTATTTATTGATGGCGAATAATCCTCAAGCTTGTCTCTGTCAAATACTATATTGCAAGTTGATTGTAGGCCTAATATCAATATTACATCAATTACCTAAATAATGAAATAAACTTTTCTGTTAATAGATGATATATATAACGAGAAATATATGTCTGTTGTGAAACAGAGCATAGAGCTTTTCCGCTTCTGTTTTTAACAAGTCATAGAATAGCCCCATTTCTACTGCAAAACGCATGTACATAGTTTGTGCACAAAGCCTATGGGACTCGAGTGTGGTATTCAAAAATTCATAAAAGTTATAAACAATGGTCCTTCGGTTCCAAACTTTAGATTTGGAATGTCTAGCACGGTAGCTAACTACATACCAAATTTCGAGATGATCGGCCAATGCCTTATATGTGTTTTAAAATCACACATTTTGATGACGTCATGATTACGTAACGACATTTTGGCTCCGGAAGGTGTTTCTAAACCATGTCCCCAATAGATATCAAAGAAAAAACTCGCTCCGTTGGCCAAATATGCTCATTTCAATGTGAAAATCTGAAAAGTTCATGACCTCATAAATATTCATGAGATGACGTCACGGTCAATTGATGGCAATTTTTGGATACACCTTTTCCCAACTTAGATACAGTGCAAAGTTGAAACCAAACGAACTTGTACTTTTGCTTTTAATGGATTTTGAAATTTGCCCCTTTAAAGCAAGGTCACGTGACACGTGATGACGTCATGATGATATCAAGGTGTTTAGGATCAATTTCAGCATGGGCTTTATGCATTTGCCACGTTTGAAAAAAATCCAAGTCTGTTCAATGACTAAAGTCGTGCTTACAAAACCCCTGTGCATTGTCTATGGGCTTTGGGGGAGAAGAAGAAAAAAAAAAAATCTGAACAACAGATATAGCTTTTCCGCTTCCCTGGAAGCGGCGGAAAAGCTAATTATGTATACAATGCATATTAACCAAAGATATGCAGCTTTTTGTTCAAGCACAGTACTGTGGAATTGTTTTGGTTTTCATTTTCAGGATTCCCCAATGCTATTGGTGCAGTTGATTGCACGCATGTTCGTGTAGAACCCCCCTCCGACCAATGAAATGTCTATATCAATAGAAAGGGATACCCTTCCCTCAACTGCCAGGTACGGTCTAAAATAAATTATATTGGCCTGAAGTTGAATGAACTTATTGTTATAATACGTTTTAGAAATCTTAAGGGTCAGTTGCAAATTCAAAGTTTTGACTACAATTTCCCATGTTTATTTCAGATGGTGTGCGACCACCACAGAAGATTTACCAATGTGGTGGTCAAGTACCCTGGCTCAGCACACGACAGCAGGATATGGAGAGAGAGTGCACTCGGCAATGCCATGGAAGCTAGTATTTCTTACAGCCCCCTTGATATATAGTTCTCATCATTAACAAATATTGCACGACTCATATCTTATGTCTAATTCACTATGACAGTGCAAG
The DNA here is from genome assembly GCA_949987565.1 of Luidia sarsii. Lineage (NCBI taxonomy): Eukaryota > Metazoa > Echinodermata > Asteroidea > Paxillosida > Luidiidae > Luidia > Luidia sarsii. Next base: position 19,562,980 of record OX465102.1, on the reverse strand, counting down.
TAAATTTGATAGTCAATCAATTTCCTGGATTTTTACAGACAGATGGCCAAATTGTATACTCCTGGGAGACTCAGGATACTACCAGAGAGTCTTCCTCATGACCCCATACTCAAACCCCCAAACAGAAGAAGAAATAGCGTACAATGTGGCCCATTCAACAACAAGGTATATCTTGTTATTGATTAATGATTACAAACATCAAATAATTGATATTCCTATTTCATGTTCCGAACGAAAAGGCCATCAGTAATAACTGTGACTAACTATACAGGGTACACTATACATTGCAGATCACTCATTAAACAAACGTTCGGAATTCTGAAGAGGTTTGCTTTGCTGAAGACAGGAACGAGGGTGAGATCGATGGGGAAGGCAGCAAGTGAAATTCTTGCATGCTGTCTTCTTCACAACTATGGAATAGATGAAGGTAACAACCTTTGATGAGATAAGTGGTTTATCAAAATACCAGTAGGTGTATAGTGACATGTTAAATGTTTCCGTAATCTGTATCAAAAATCTTGAACATTATTTTCCAGGTGACCTCATGCCCGCCGAAGAAAGGAATGAGCCTGACCACCCAGATGGCAACCAAGTATTTCCAAGTAGAGGGGAAGGGACAGACACTGCTCTTGGACAGGCCATGAGGGACCAATTTGCCCAATCTGTGCATAGGCATAGGCGTCACAGAGACATTTAGAGAAAATGTCTCTAGGACATCAACCCAAGAACTCTGGATTAACGTACCAGTGGTCTTCAATCTATCCAGCCCTTAGATGGTGGTCTCACTTAATACTAAACTTGTAGTAGTGGGGGTGTGATCCCTGGAGATATACGGCAGTCAATGGTTGAATTGCTTCTGACTGACGCTCCCACCCCGGCAAAGACTACCTGTAGTTGACTATTAGGAAAGGCCACTGTAGATATTTAAGGCATCTACTAAATACTAAGGAAATACTGCAGAGACACACACTGTACAATGTTCATTCGTTGCAAGCTGGAAGCAGAGTGGCCCCTCAGAGGGCTTTTTTTTTTTTTACTGAGCTCCACAAGAGAGATGTACACACATAATATAGAAAATCTGCCTGTCTAGTCTGTGGTTAGGTGAACAATAAAGCAATGAACAGTAAGGGCAGAGCTTAGCATTGTTGTCTTTACTACTGTACTGCCACAAGAATAGTGTGCTCTCCAGGCGAACTAAAATTAGAACTAATTGAATAAGCTGCCTGAGTCCAGTAGTGCACAAAGGAATACATTTCAAAGGGTGTGATTTCACAGGGATTTGTAAAGTAAGAGAAATGCAGTGGGGGAAAGCCTGTGATTCTACCTCGTCATCACCTGACACTTTGGACTTATATGAGATTACACTTTCCACCGGAGTGAGTGGTCACGGTTGAGAGCTCTTGAAAAGAGTCTGCTTCTATAAAAGGCCTCAACGCACTGCGCTCCACAATACATTTTTCTGTGCCGGAGTGGTTGAGTCAACATGGACAACGTTGCAGACGCCGACTTACTGGAGCTGATGGCTGGCCCCTCGGACGTGGTCGAGGACGAAGTAGTTACCCAGCAATATGCAGCCCTGAATCAGGGTGATTTGGGACAGCCATCGAGGGCCAGAGCTTCGGACAAACCGAAGGCGAAGCCCCGGAAAGGGAAGAAGTTGCCAGCTCCGTCGGATGACACTGTAACACGGCAAGAATTTGCTGATGTGTCGGAGAAAATCAGTCTGATGGCAGAGGCTATCGAGACCATGCAAGGGGTCATGCTGACCCAGCCTGCCAAGCGGGCTCGTCAAGACTCGGAACCGAGCTCAGATGGCGAAAGTGCCTCAAAGGCGGCCGATGATCTCCTTGGAGACATTTCCTATCAAGAGTCCTCAAAGGGCGATGAGCAGCTGCTGAAAAATTTCGACCAGCTCTATGCAGAGGATGCCCCTACTGCAGAGGCAGTAAATGACAAACTGGCCAAAGTCATTGACAAGATGGTGAGCCATAAACTGCCGGAGGACAAGGCGACAGAGAAACTCAAGTCCCTACAACGACCGATGAAAATGCATCACGACATTTCCATGAAGATATGGAATGGAAACTAGAACCCGAAGTCTTCCGTAAAATCACGGTTAAATTCATGACCCCCAACATTGACATGTTCGCGTCCAGGTTAAACTGGCAAATTCAGCCTTATGTTTCCTGGCAACCCGACCAAGGGGCATTGCACAATGATGCGTTCACGCTAGACTGGTCAAACTATAAAGTCTATGCATTCCCCCCTTTCTGCCTGATCAGGAAGGTCTTAACAAAGATCGAATATGACGAGTCTGTAGCAATACTCATTGCACCACTTTGGCAAACCCAGGTGTGGTTTCCGAAGATGCTTAAGTTGCTGGTGAATACGCCAGTCGTTCTGCCTCAAAGAGCTGACTTACTTTCCCTTCCATCCTCAGGGAAACTCCACCCATGGCAAGAGCGTCTCCTACTGATGGCCTGCCATTTGTCCGGGAAAACCTCCGACGTCAGGGAATTTCGCAAGAAGCTTCCAACATTATCATGGCATCCTGGCGGCCCGCAACCCAAACGGTTTACCGAGCAGCAATCCATAAATGGGTTCTATTCTGCACTCGGGAGGAAATTAATCCCGTTCGAGCAACTATAGCAGCGGTCCTTAATTGCTTAACGGAAGAGTTTGCCAAAGGCAACAGTTACAGCACAGTTAACACGTTACGTAGTGCCATATCGGCAATTCTGGCCCCCATAGACGGGACGCCTGCCGGATCGCACCCTTTGATAAAAAGGTTCATGTCTGGTGTCTTCAACGTAAGACCCTCCTTACCAAGATATAGTTACACTTGGGACGTTAACATTGTTTTACGTTATGTTAAAAGTTTGGGCCCAAATAACGAGATGTCGTTGAAACAGCTGACAATAAAGCTTGTCACGCTTGTTGCTTTGATTTCTGGACAAAGATGTTAAACTATTTCCATGCTTGATTTGGACCATGTGGATGTAACATCCTCAGCAGTGACCTTTTCAGTTGTTGGCCTGACAAAAACAAGTAAAATCGGAAAACGACCGATAACAGTGGTTCTTCCAAAGTACCCTCATGAGGAGCCTTTGTGCACCGTAAATGCACTCAAGCATTATCTGCAAAAAACCAGAGCAGTACGAGGCAAAAACAGAAACCTGTTTCTAAGTTATGTTTCCCCACATAAGGAAGTGGGCGCCGAAACAATCTCACGCTGGATAAAATCCAGTTTATTTGATGCCGGCATTGACACAGGCAGATTCAAGGCACATAGTACTCGAGCCGCTGCATGCAGCGCAGCTTTTCGGAAGGGTGTACCTTTGCCGACTATCTTGAATACGGCCCAATGGGCTCGATGTGGTACCTTTGCCAAGTTTTATAATAAAAACATTATTCCCACGGATCAGGCTTTTGCTGATGCCGTATTGGACAGAGCACCCGTTGAGTGCACAGGTGACATATGATTTATACCCTCTATTTGAAATTGGGTCTGTTCAACTGACTGTGTAAGTGCAGCTATATGATTGTTGATGTGTACGTCAATAAAAGATTTGACAACTGCAGCATACCTTGTATCTGTGTGTTGCCCGTCTTGTGCTCTAAAGTCTCATATAAGTCCAAAGTGTCAGGTGATGACGAGGTAGAATTTATAAATTAAACGAAAGAATGAAGTTTGATTGGAATTCTACCGAGTCGTCACCGACACTGAAGGACTTAGGTGCCCACCTCATGAGTCCTGTCATGTGAGGTACATGCTATTCCCGCCCTTCTCCTGCGCCGGGCAACCCCATACTATACAAAAAATGTATTGTGGAGCGCAGTGCGTTGAGGCCTTTTATAGAAGCAGACTCTTTTCAAGAGCTCTCAACCGTGACCACTCACTCCGGTGGAAAGTGTAATCTCATATAAGTCCTTCAGTGTCGGTGACGACTCGGTAGAATTCCAATCAAACTTCATTCTTTCGTTTAATTTATAAATTAAATGAGATATATTTTTAAGTCAATCAGCTGATTCCTTGGCTTAAGGTAATATACAAAAATGTTGCAAACTGCTTACTGACTAAAATTACCAAAATGTAAATCTTAAAATGTAGTGGGCCTGACGTTTCGATCCTAGCAGGACCTTTCTCAAAGGCAGAGGTCACTCTGCCTTTGAGAAAGGTCCTGCTAGGATCGAAACGTCAGGCTAAATGTTATGATTCCTTGGCTGTTAGAAGAAAACAAAGCAGAACAAATTATTTGATGAAATAAAACTGTTGGATGAATAAAATTGATGAGTAACATCCACTACACCACCATCTAAGGACTGGATAGCTCAGATTGAAGAGCACCGGCATGTTAATCAAGAGGTCTCGGGTCCAAGTCCTGGTCCAGTCAAAGTTTTCTTTGCAAATATAAAAAAAAATATAAAAAATTTACAGCTCCTTTAAAAGAGCTTCTGCCTTGAGCTCCAAAAATCTGGCCTGTGCTAGAAGCATTCTTTTCTTTGTAGCTTTGTAGCTTCCTCTCCATGTACTCCTCTTTAGTTATGGCAGTTACCTTCCTCTTCAATGATGGCACACTCTCACAGATTGATAACTGTTCTTTGTCTGTAAACATAAAATTTTATCAAAACAGACCTTGTTATATTATAATTACTTTGATAATGCATGTCATGGGTATGAAATTCCCCCCTCAAATCCATCTTCTACCTAATTCGCCCTTTTCATGTTAATTCTGTCATAAATATTCATCACATGCCGGCCAATCACAACCGTCGCTATCTCATAGAATAAATCTCCTTGCCAAGAATTAATCTTGTCCTCGTCCCAACTTATTGACCCTGACCACCCAGGGTCACAAATATGTCAGAGACTAGAGAGCTTGACCAAATGACTGCAAGCTCATGCATGTATTGCTTGATAACCAACATACCCATTGTACACCTGACTTGTTTTGCTGTCTCATCATCAATTGGCACACTAAAAACTGAAAAAAATAAAAATCTGCATTTTATTCTTCATGTTAATTAGTGTTCAAAGTCTTTACAAGCTGAGCTAGTTTCAGAAAACTAAGAAATCACTACAAATCTATTTCTGAGACCCTTACAACGAACAATTTCTTAAAATATGTACCGTAATGAATTCTATAGGCAGAAAAACCTCACAATCGCACATCGTAACCAATCAGAAATGTTATTAATGAAAATTCAAACATTATTGTTTTAAACTGTATTAAACTGTGATATACCAAAATGTTGCAAACTGTATTAAACCAAGTCATAATGAGATCATCAAGTAACAACATTTGCTTCAAAGTGGCAAACTTCCTACGTCTACTAATGCACTAAAGAATGATTAGAAATCTTATTGGGGAGAGGCCGGGCACACAGGATCGATCGAGGCGGACGCAGCTATTCTGTTGTCAGAGTCAGACCTGTGGAAGGTTGAGCAGGCGGTCTTTTGCTTGCTTCACACATCTACAGTACATGCATGTATACTGTGACGCAATGATCTGTGCATTGTGCATTGCGTTAGAGACTGGTGCATGGTCGACTATAGAGGGCGCGGTTCACGAGTGCTGTAAGTTAGGTGCAATGAGGTGGCGCGGTGCGTCGGAACACCAGTTGCAGCTTGGACGTCGTCGAGGAAGGACAGACGTGGATAGCCTGTGCCGTACGTACTCCGATATAGGGAAGACAGTGTGCGCTACCTCGTTTCGAGCGTAGGCCATCGAGTGGGACCGCGGATACCGGGAAGGAAACTTGGGATTAGTTTGTGGTCCGTGCAGGGAAGGGTAGCCGATACTTACCCTTGGAACCCTGGGGAAGGTAGAGGATACAGACTAAGAGGCACGCTTTGGGCTACTTCACGCTGTAATTGTTACCGAATTACTGGAGAGGGTACATTATTGGTTGGCTGGACGAATGCAATTGTTAATACACAGGGAAATAAAATCATCTATAGGAGGCTACATCTAAACCTCTTGTCCTCTGATGTTTTGTCCTGTCCGTGGTCTGTTTTGTCTGTCCCCGCGGAGGTTCGTTGAGGGTACGGTACAGCTGAAGCCCTGTCCACCCGACGGCACATTTCCGTCAAACGGGCCTACTCCACTGCGCTTGGATTACCTAGAGGAGTACCACACTCATTAAGTGACCGCTGGGGGAAGGTTGTCCGGGGAATCGGGTAAATTCGTGACAATACACGGGTTTAACATTACCGAATAAACAAACATTGAGACATACACCATAAATAGGCCCTACATGAAAATAACAACCTGACTGGGCATGACGGTGGCGCCGGCTACACGGGTACAAGCAGACAGGTCAACCCCCCCCCCCCACACGCACACAAACCGACCCCGAATATCCATCACGGACACCGTGCCCACTATACTCGACAGCGAACGACTCAAAGATGTATACATGTAGCATTATATAGATAGCCCAACCCCGCATTACAGTTGACCCACGGATGTTACTTTAAATCCCGATCCAACCCCAAACCCAATTATTATATGTAAATCCCAATCTCTCAAGTCCTATATCCGTATTAACCATGATCGAGTTCTACACAATCACAAAGCACGTATGTTATTACATGTATTTCAAAATTAACGTTAAAGCCCCGACAGTACACCACCTCAAACCACCTAAATTCCACATTTTCAATCCCACAACAGCCATTTCGAACATTATTAAACCAGTCTATGATCAATTGCGGTAAGAGATATGTCATCCGAGTCAAATGTTCCCAAAATAATGAATTTTACGGTAAAAAAACGGAGTAAAAGAAATGACCCATCAGAGAAAAACAATGTATTTTGTTAACCACTAACCCTCAAATTACAAACAAAAATACGGACGACAATGAAGGACACGGAACACAAAATGATCATTGGGTCCCCTACATAATCTTCCATCTTGCTAAGCTTTAGTAGATGATCAGCCCATCTCTGTACCTAAAGACGAAATGTAGGTACAATAAATGGTTTCAAATTAATACATGATTGGAAAAGGTCACTTGATTCAGCATGTACATGAAATAATACACTTGTGAAAGTTTGAGCTCAATCAGACATCCAAGTCACAAAAAAATACTGAACTTAAACCCCACTGACATTTTCTCCTCACCCCGAGATTAAAACTGTTTTCGGTCTTTGCTTTAGTAAATTCTGGATAAATACACCATTTCCTACAAGCACGATCTTCAATTACCTGAACATTTTCGGTTTGGGGTTGTTACTAATTATACACCTTTAACAGTAAGGAAATTGTTGTGATAAATATAATATCCTTTAGCATCAAAGTAATCATATATTTCACTGATTAGCGGGAAAATAAAAATTTAGGCGAGCCTGTCCACTATGTATATGTACAGTGTACTAGTTTGCTAGTAATAACTGCAGACATGCCAGTTTACCTGCTCAGGAATGAGAGCAAAACGGGAATCATGTAGAAAGTTAGAATATGACTGCTTACAGACTTTTTAAATTTTCTTTGCAGTTTTAAATTTTTCCTCACTTGAAAACCCCCATTACATTTACCTGTGCTTATATATTTGTAGCAACGAATAACGGTCAATCATGTAAAAAAATAGAAGTCGCATAGCAGCTGGAGGTATATACATCTAAATATACCATAAATAAATAACTTCTTCAATGTCAAATTAAAAATGTGTGTTAAGGACTGATAGTACTCATAAAAAATCAATTAGGTTGAATACCACAGTGATGAAAGTATATGAGTACATGGCTACGTATAACTCCAACTACCTTAATCAATGATTTATGTACTTAACAACCCCTGGGGTTGATGCATCAAGTCATGCTTTGCAAATGGCCGGTAACGGACTCAATTGAATGATCAATTCGTCACTCTCGATTCCGATTGAATTTTCAGTTTTAGAATCTTCAGTGCCAGTATTAACTTTTCGGTATAAGAACAAGTAACCGCAAATTCCAACTGATTCCTGGAATTTAAGCTTTGAAACTCTAGTGACCTTTTCATCGCTGTACGTTACATAATATATAATGCATGATGCCCGCTTGTTACGTCGTTCCGATATGGATGACCACAGCGAAAAGACGATAACGTGCAATGTGTTCTTGATCTAATTGGAAGTGTGATAAATCCAAACGCTCATCCGCACTTAAATGTCTTGCAATTTTAGATATTCTGCTATTTTTAACCGAAAATGTCATTAGCTGAACTATACGAATATCCAGTAGTTTAAATATCTTTGTATGGTATTTTTTCGTTGCTTTCGTATCATTGCAAACAAAACACGTCAAACCAAACAATTCTTCTGAACGCAAAAAAAAGCCCCCTTAAAAATCTTTAATGTTATTTCCCACGATAGGTAAAGGTACAACTGAATAACCAGTGGCTGCGGGCTTTTCTTGAGTCATACATTTCAGACATTGCATTCTGCGATGAATTTGTAACGTTATGTCTAACCCGATGCCATCCATGTCAAGTTCACTCACTGTGGGCGAAGACATAAATTCGGCGCGTCTTGTTGCCGCGACGGGTCAAAGTGTAACTCAGTAGCAGATTCACGTATGATTTCGGAAACAGAAGAGAATGTCAATGCTCCGCGCTTCCTTGACTGAAGCGCACTGAATACAGATATCTGATTGCGTATTAGGGGGCTGAGCTGTGATCTTGCTGAGTTTCTTTTAAATATAGGTTGCAATGCCTGCATTGCTGCAATCCACCAACATGACACATTGTTGTAGATTCCAACGCCGACATTATCATGAATTTCTTCGTTGATGATGTAAAATATAGCGCTGGCGTGTTGTGTGCCTTTTGGTTTTGTATCAAGGCAATGTAGAGCCTTGGAGGACATTTTCTTGGGTTTAGGTGCTTTCTCTTTAAATTTGATTGGTTTCACTGGGGGGGGGGGTGAAATATTTGCCCTTTTTGAGAGGAGTGGATGTGCGTGGTCTTTTGGACCATTTCTCTTTCGGCACTGTTAATTTTCGTTTGCTTAATTTCTTGCTGCGCTTGCAAAATCCTCTAACAAATTCTCTGTGTAGGGGCAAAACGTCCTTTTCATATGTTGTGAAGCATTCTACGTTTACTGTTCAGTTTTACTCGTTTTACTTCACCCATACTCTTTTAAATGTTTCCCTGTGTTCTGTTATCTTTTGCTATTGTTTGATATTTGCATGTGATTAATTTTTAATGTTTCAGAAAATTCTTTGTACTGTGATGTACCTCCGTGTCTACCAAGATCACCCAAAAAGATTGAGGACCAGTTTCAGACTGAAGGAAGGAAATAATTTAGCAGATGATAAATAGTCTGCAGTAGTAGGCGCTTGTTGCATATTGTAATATATTTTGTGTTAATTCAAAATTTGAAATGTCATGAAGTGCTTTATGTACGACATTTTTATAACGTACTTTGAATGGTGAGTTTGGTGCATTTTGGATAATTTCGCTTTGTGTACCAGTTAATGAGCTTTCATCGACAAAACCCTCGTCTTCGCATTCGCTGGTGAGTACAGACTCAAGATCGTCACATTCCATTTGTTTCTACCAAACTCCGCAAAGTATTGAAGCTTTCTCTTTGAAAGAGTTACAATGGCGTTACAAATAATTATGATAAACGAGGGTATCCATTTCATTTAGATTATTGCACATAACTAATTTCCCCAACGAATACAAGGCTTCTTTTCGATTAGCAGAAAAATGTTTATTGCACATTCGGCTAGCGTTTTTCATGAAGTTACTTGCACACTGATGAACAAAACACTTGTTTCAATCGTTTTGATGCGCTTGACCAGAAGCCACCGTGAAACACCTCTCATAATAATCCTGAACGGTCTCACAGCACACGCTTCTTAAAACAGCAAGAAGTAAAGTTGAGCTTTCGTCAATCATTATAAGGAGTGGGTTTTTCTGCCCGCTATGCCCCAAGATCATCTTTTCGCTCTCAAGAAATAATGTTAAAACATTTGTAATGGTTACAAAAGTATGATCTTTGGTGATTAGAGAGACAATAACGAGAGGAGGTCGCTTTTTTAATGGGTGTCTAATAACAAGGTTATGATAGATCCAGTCGCGTCAAAATATACAGTTTAATATCTCGCTGTTTTGTGTAATGGTAAATTATTTTACTATCTCTCGAATACAGTGCCGAGGGCGGTGTAACAGAAAAGTATCTAATTACCCCTGGCAGTACAGTAGTTTCCTTAGTTTGTTTTTTCAGCTAGTGTAAGGATTCAAGAAATTTCGTCATTCCCGGAACTCCATTCTCCTAATTTTATGGAGAACTGATTCACTTGGAACCCTATATCTGCACCACGAAAGGAATTCCGATGAGTCACTGACTTCTTTTAGGTTGTCAAAGTATTCACGTCTTCCTTAGATTGGATCTAGCTTCAGCTTTGACATATCTGCCCTTTGTGTCCGTATTCCGATGTTTCGTTTTACCGGAAAAAGTAACCCGAACTTCAAGAGTTTTTTGAGTCACCATTTTCAATCGAAATTCCAAATTACAATACGAGAAGTCGCAGAACCATTCTCTCTTGGGATTGCTGTGGCTTATATAATGCCGCCTAAATTAGAGACAGCAATTTTTGGCGAAGATTTCAATCCATATTGGGGGCAAACTGTGCTCTTTTTGGTGTAATCGTAGGTCCTCCCATTCGCGTTCATCGACATTAAAGTAAATTTCGGGAGTTCTGAATGCGGATGAAGTCGCATTACATTCATCATTTTCTTTCTTGTCTTTGCACATATCAATAAAAACCTCTTCTGGGAAAAGTAATGAGAGGTCATGATCGCCGAAAATCTCTTCTGACGCTTCTGAATTGCCGTCTGAGTACGTTTCGTTAGTCGACCTGCTTTTGTCGTATACAATTTCCTTCTTTGCTAAACGGGGTTGTTTTGTAAGATTTATTTATTCTGTGTTTTCGATCGAATCTGACTCAATATCACTTTCCACTAATACCAAGTCGCTGTATGCCCCAGACTTTAATTCGGTGGTTTCCGTCAAATTGATGTCTGTACTATTTTGAGGGGGGGTTTTAAGGTCACGTTTGCAATTTTCAGGAAGAACATTATTGCTTAATTGTTTCACCTCCAAACAGCTTGCAATCACCTCAGCTTCCTTGGCGCATCTCCACCCTGACCCCTTAGTGTTCGTTCGTTGACCTGCCCGTGTCTCACGCCTCTGTCTCGAATCCCCACCGCCGGACACCGGATGTCTGCCTGCCGCTGGTCCACGTCGAGCGTTCTTTAAGGTGAAATGAATAAGAAACAATTTTCAGCACGCGATGAAAAGAAATAGCACGCCTTATCGAATCCTGAATCTCCATTACGGATGAGGAAAATGGTCAGCAATAATCTATTTGCGGTTTCCCCTTGCCATTTGCAGGTTATAACTTGTCCCTGGCATGGGACCCAGCGTACCAACACGAGCAAGGGTGGCAACCTTTAGACATTGTGAGATATTCACAGGAAAAACAAGCAAGGCAATAGAGTGTGTAACACCGTGAATGTTATTTACTTCTTCCACCGATGATTGGTGCTGTGATGCTTGGTGCTGGCGATGTCGTGCATAGAAATGGTCCAAAAAGGCCGTGTCGTTCGGACACTCGATGCCGCAATCCATACAGATGGTAGGCGGAGTCCTTGGCTTCTTGTGGACAGCCTTTGCCGGGGATTTCCGAGGTGTTTGCGTGCACCGAGATACATGTACATCAGCCATGACCTGTTAAAACTGAAAGTTAACAGGTTTGTTAATTAACCTCAATTCACTCTTGATAGCATTTTCAACGTCTTATCTCAAAACTTGGAGAGGATGCTGCAAATTTTGCTAGACGAACCTTTCTCAAAGTGAGAATAACAGTAACACATACAAATAAGAATAGGGAATGTACAAAATTTAGTTATGTTAGACGATGAACAGATTCCCCGAAAGACACCACGTGATCAAATGATGAAAGATGGGAGACTGCGTCTATATAAACCTCACCCTAGACAGGGATGGGCACGCGGTAGGCGAGAAATCAAAGGATGAAAGTGATGGACAAATTGGTGAGATCATGGGAAAAACAAGCAGTAGGGAAGGGATACAAGGAAGCAAGTTGGTGGACAGACCAGAATGAGTTAAAAGTGACGGGCACGCGGTAGGGGAGGGAACATAAACCAATAAGAGCAAATAATGATTCTGAATACAATGCTGGCTTCTCCACACACTCATTTATAACATTTCATGTACATGCATATCCTGTCAATCCAGAAAACACACCTTTATCGATGAAGTGGAGTTCGGGTAAGGCACCACATACGTCACTGAGCCGAAAGAGCTTCCATCACTGCATGTGTCCAGCGTTCGTATCCTTCAAAGACACAAACGATAACAGTACATGTAATTGATTTATCAATATGCAGATATGTTTCTAAACTTCTCCTGAGTAAAATGACCGAAATGCGGAAATACAAAATTGGGGAGGGAGGGGGCTGACGTGCTGATTCTGGAAGAACCTTTATCGAAGTATTCTTTGAAGAAATGCTAATAATAACTCACGCCTTGCTCCTAGGTGTTCCTCTCGAACAAACTCGGCTGTGTCATGAATGTCTTGGTTCCGCAATATCCACCTTGGCGGCTTTTATATTCTCCGGTTCTTGCGGTCTCACCTGCGCTACTGAAAACAGGTTTAAAAGTACACACACAAAGATTTAATGACCAGAAACTTACTTCACTGGTGCTACTTCCGTCAGATGCTACCTCCGTCTTCGGGTGTGGCTTGTGTCAGTACATAATGGTCCAAATACACCTACCTTTATACGTAGGCCTACATGTACATATAAATACTTTCGAAACTTTGAAAGGCATTGGTTACATTTCAGACAAATGTTTACATTCTTCTTTCTCGGGTGAAAATTATACTTTCTTCTCTTGTTGTTTTAAATATTTATAAATATTGATTGAAAATGGTAGATACTTGAGATTGCGGACATGGTAGTCTGTGTCAATTGAGGAAATTGTCAGTCCAATGACGACTGTCCCCTAGTTTACCGGTAGGTCACGTGACCTATGGTTGGTATCGAACCATAAAAAAACAATGGGGTGCAGAACACTAAATCGAGCTCCCATTGAACACTGTACAAAAACACTCGCTTTCAAAGCCAATTATTCCACGCCCAAAAGTCTCTCAGTTCTTGTAGCTATACTTCAAATTGTAGTTTGGACCTTCATCTCTCAGATTCTTTTCAATTTTAGTGCCCTTAGCCGATTAGATTTTTTGCTAATTACCCCCAGAAAAAAACACCCCCAAAATGTGTAGTCCAAGCCGAATTTCTGCAAGGATTTTGGGATGGACCCCTCCACTTCCGCAGCCAAATAGGGCCACATTTAAAGCCAGATGTGGTCCACATTTCATACCAAATTGAAGAGTGAACCCCCGGGTTGTCTTAAGCTTCACTTGTTCTACAATGTACCAGTTAATTAGCCTCCAAAGACCCCTTATTAAAAAAAGTTGTGGGTACACACTTTATGATAATCAGCTCGGCGGAGCCATCTTGGATGGATTTTGTGTGTTGCACCCTATAAGGGGGCTAAACTTTAGAGTTGGGTCATAAAATTGAGCTCAAGATGTGACAAATCTATCACTGATGCCAAATGTGAAAAAAATAATTGAAAAATATGATTGCGTTTGTCTGCAGTGAGAGAAACTCTAAGGGCCTACTGCCCATGCCTTTGTACACAGTCTGACAAGAGAAACCCTGCATAGCACTGTGCACCCCCCCCATTTTTTTTTCATGTCATATTTTTGATGTTCTTCCAATTAATCTGTCCAATTAACCAAAAGGAGGGGACAGATAGTATCACAAACCTGTAAAAAGACAGAGAGAAGGGGGGGGGGGCTGTTACTTTCTCTTCCAACATTTGTCACCACATATTCACATTAAGTTTTATTTTTACAACAATTTCTACAATTCCACAATTATTATGCCACGAGAGTAAATCATACAATCCGGGCCAACTTGATCCCAAATCAAGCGGCATCAGCTGTACAAGAATTAACGACGAAGGTATCAAACTCCACAAGGAACATAATTATAGTAGAATGTCTCAAAAGTGAACTTAAAAGGGTTAGGCTTAGGGTTGGGCTTAAGGTTAGTGTTGGGCTTAGGCATAGGGTTAGGGTTAGAGTTTGGTCCATTTGCAGGTTGCAGGGTTAAAAGAAACTCACAAGTTTCATAGGATGCATGGCCTGTAATCCCCATGCCCTTTGCAGATTTTTCTTGCATTATTTATGCAATGGGGCTCTAATGAGAGGTGGTGGATATTCACGCACAACGAGTTGTGGCATAGGTGGCTCACATCATACTCCTGCCTGTCCTGGGGTATTAAACTACCAGTATGTATGATGTAAGCCAACCTATGAACACGCATCGTTGTGCGGGAATGGCTGCCTGGCATGCGGACATTCATTATGCCATATCCACCACCCCTCTGCCCCTTGCTCCTCCGGATAAATCCGTGCCAAACACGGCATTCTGTTCCATGCTTAGTTTTCTTTTTGATGGCAGCGGTCAACCTTGCAATCCATTGGCAATCCATCTTGTTACTGTCTCTGACTGAGTCTGACTGAAGTTATCCGATTTAACTTGGTAATAGTAGTCTCTCAAGCAACATAAAAAAAACCCTGAAAAACGCCAATGTTTGTATCATTTATTCTTATTCTTATTCTTATTTATTAATCTCATCCAACAGCAAACAAAATGCCAGTTACAGGGAGATATATAAAAATAAATAAAACACTAATTTGATAAATTAATTTACAATGAAATAGTTAAATAAATAATGGATATATCATTCATATAACATTGAAACAAACAGACAAACAAATAGAAAACAAGCAAACAAGTATAACTATGCAAGAAGCAGAGATTCAAACCACAATCAATCACAACAATTCAGCACATAGTCAAAGACTGAAACACAAACAGCACATTAAGTATTAAAAGTTTTGTGTGCTGCACCCAATGGTGGCCCCCATATCAAGGTGCCCGCTATTGTTAAGTACTGTGCATGATGATTGTTGCACTTCGATCGAGGCTTTTCTTTCTCGAAATCTATGAAAAATATTCCGGAGTTGGAACCCGAGACCTTACCGGAATACCCACTAGAAGTCATGTGATGATCATCGCTCAATCTGTCTACCCGCTATTCATTCTACACCGGAAACACGTACAAAGTACATGTAGACAGAAAAAAAATGATCTTACATTTTCTTGCATACTGGC
Source organism: Luidia sarsii (assembly GCA_949987565.1). Taxonomy (NCBI): domain Eukaryota; kingdom Metazoa; phylum Echinodermata; class Asteroidea; order Paxillosida; family Luidiidae; genus Luidia; species Luidia sarsii. The sequence goes on along the minus strand of OX465102.1, from coordinate 19,547,716 downwards.
TATTCCTAGGTGATGACGGTGGTTCACGAGTCGTTTCCTTCTCAGTCTTAGTGGTTGTAGCAGTCGCAATGCAGCTTCCCGTACAACCAGAAAATGCAACCGGTTCTCCCGGCATATGATGTGTAAATAAGTGAATAGAGGAACAGACGATCCGTAGTCATCCAGTCTACGGATTATAGAAGTGAACACAATCTACAAATGAAAAACAGTATGGAATATGGGAATTATATATTCCAGCAAAAACCGTAACAATAACAATGGGTATTTATAAAGTGCCTTATACAAGAACAGATCCAAGCACTGTACCAAACAAAAAGACACGGTTATGAGAAATAAAAAACATGCTTAAAAATAGTACGGAAGATCCCTGATGTCAACGGGGAGATAGTTTCACGGTTTGGGACCAGAGTACGATCTGTCTCCAAATGATATCGACCCAGTGGAAATAGACAGAAAAAAAAATATTTAGAAGATCGGAGTCCTACTCTGCCTGCTTGATATCTGTAAGCCAAATCCTTACTAAGTTACCCTAGCAGTCAATAAATCACCATGATTCAGTTCACTAATATTTGGATAACTGAAGTTTTAAATAACAACAGCAACCAGAATAAGTTTAATTACAATACGATCGTACTACTACTAGGCCTTAATAACAAAAGAAAGAGAGATCTCTGAAAAGTTCGTGCACTCGCGAAATCCGTACGCGGTACCGGTAGGCCTACTTGGCTTGGGGTCCTCGTCCCCGGACACTCCAGTCTCCAATCTGATGCTTGCTCCCACAGAGATAGCGACGGGAAATTCCAAGACCGGAGAGTGACTGAGACCAGCCAGTGAGGATTAGTCATCCGCTTTCTGAATATTGGCCATGAGGTTGTATAGTGCGGAGACGTTTAATCCACAGTTTCTCCCTGCTGAGGCGGATAGCATCTTTCCGATAGAGTAATATGTTTGCGATGACAACATGTAAAATTATCTCTTTTGTGAGTATGCGTGGTTCTGAAAAGAACCCGGGAATAGGAGGAACTCGACGTTTCGAACAGTATATTTTGTTCGGTTGGCTGAGTGAGCTGAAATGTTCATAGGTGTTATTCCATGCATAATTATGTTGGATCAGAAAACGTGTGGATGCTAATCTTTGACCTCGACCAATGTTGTGTTATCCCTTCAAGGGCCAGACTACGGGAGACAGACCGGGCCCTATTAATAGAGCATTCAACTTGACAACGACCCTGACCTCTGGCAATTAATTTCCTCTTGAGGTCCTGCGAATGGTAGGAGAAATTCGAATCAGTAGAACATATCCACCTAAGGCCGAGAGCCTTACAGTGTCTGGGAGGGCAGCTTGAGGCATGAAGATATCGATGCGTATCTATTGGTTTAGAATACAAATCGGTGGTTAGGGCGTCGCCGTCTTTCCGTATGGTGACAAGTGCGTCTGTTGGGATGAGTACTCTGGTGTGAACTTGATACTCCTGTGGAAGGAATTGATGTGTTCAATCAAATAACCTAAACTGCCGCTTTCCCTAGTGCAAATGAAAAATACGTCATCAATGTATCTCAACCACATCCATGGGTGCCGTCTTCAGCATGCGTTCTTCAAGGTCACCCTTGAAGAGGAAAGCAAAGAAAGGAGCAATGCGTGTACCCGTATAGCGGTCCCATTCTACGCTTCCCCTGTAAGATTTACTGGCAGCTTATGACTTCAGAAATCTGACCACATATGAAAAGGTACAGTGGGGCACTGTTTTACCGGTGATAAAACACACAGAAACACAAACATGGGAAATGAAATTGAAATGTTCAATGTTGTGTTAACAGTGCTCTTTTTATGTGTTTAGTTGTACATTTGTATTTTGTTCACAGTAATTGCAAGGAAAATTTCACATTTTACATTGGTATTTTTAAAAATGCACTGGGGTTCCTTGATGAATGACAGAAGGAAGCAGACAGTCACGAAGGTGTCAGGAAGGAGCTCAGAATGGGTCTCGGCAAAGAAACACTGGAAGGAATAAAAATAACAAGTATTTATACAAAAGTTGCGTAATCAATAGAAGTATTGATGCATGCAGTTTGTTGCATACTTCATTCAGATCAATAAAAATACCAAATGTCCACTTACCAAAAAGGGGTGTACACAATTGGAATAAAATAAAAACGTAGTCTGAAATTTAATTCTCCATGTTCCCATATTGAACAGGTTACCGGTGTTTAAGTGTACTGAGGGACGTGCATGGTGCAGCACACTGGCACTGTTGTTGGGAACTCCAGCTGATGGGTGAGTGGGGCGCCACCGCGCGGTGGTGGCTTGTTCCTGAAACTTCTGCCGTCGCATGGTGTCGTCCCTTCCATCCACCACCTCAGGTATTTAATTTAATCTTGTAGATCAGGTCGGGCACAAGGACAGTTGAGGACACATTGCACTTTTGATTAATTTTAAGAAGAAACATTTTATTTTGGCAAACATGGCGGCCGGGTAGCGTATATTTTTTTTTACACCGCAGCAATGGGTTTTTCGCTGTATTCGTGCAAATCCGCGCTTGAAAAGAGACTACCCCTGCGTTACAAGATCACCCAGTGCAGCTGAACAGCAGCTAGAAATTTGCAATTAATTACTTTACTTGTTCGTGTCAAACTACAGCTACAACAACAACCAGTCACATTCCGCCCCTGCTCAAGAAATCCCAACTGACTGATCTCGTAAGGTATTTTGAGGATAGGATTTATCGTGTGGATTAATAGGGAAACAGACACCCGAATAAGGCAGACCGTAAACAGTGCCCTCTTGTGTTTAAGGGTCATAACACACGTACACATAGGTTGTGCACTCCAGAAATGTTTGATGATTTTGAATGATGGTTTAAAGAAATTTTTACTGGGACTTTGCTTTAAGTAATATCTATACATAAATGTACATAGTGACCTTTTTGAGCATAGATATAGCCAGTTGGACTCGAGATATTGCCTAAAAGTTTATAACGGTCACTATTTTACGTACATGCTTTGCTTAGAGAAGATGATGACTTTGAGGAAGTTGATGACATAGATGGACACCGAACTGGACCCAATCCTTGGCAGGGTCTACAAATTGGTATGGTTTCACAGTTTCCGTTGGATTATATCCATCTTGTATGCTTAGGTGTCATGAGGAAACTAATTTTTTGGTGGAGAAAGGATCCTTTAAAAACACGTATCAGCGCCACACAGGTTGACATGATTTCCCAGTCTCTTGTACTGTTGACTTGATATTCAGAAGGAATTTTCAAGAAAACCACATTCCCTTTTTGAGTTGGATAGTTGGAAAGGTACAGAATTTCGGCAGTTTCTGCTGTATACTGGGCCTATTATTCTTTAAGGTGTTCTTCCAGATGCTATGTATAAACATTTCATGTTGCTGTCTGTAGCTCTCCATTTTTGCTTTCACCTTCTTTGGGCAGAGACTTTTACAGTTATGGCCATAATATTATTGTGCAATTTACCTAGCATTTTGGTAGCTTATATGGCAAAGAAATGTTCACGGGCTTGTCCACTTGGCCAATGGGCCGGGTGCTTGGATAACATTTCTGCCTTTCCATTCGAAAATTTCCTAGTGAAGTTGAAAAGGATGGTCCGTCAGCCAAATTTCCCTTTATCACAGGTTTTTAGGCGATTGTCCGAGAGAAAGTGTCTTCCAGTTTTGCTGCCTGAAATGAAGGTTATTTTGATGGCTCTTTATGTCAATTGTTGAGTAGTACTTGTACTTGTACAAGGAATTGTACTATACATGGGGTTGCATTGCTTGTTCAGAAGGTGTGGAGGTGCAAACAGATCGGTTTAGTGCAGAACATCTTGGTTGCTGGTATTGAAAAGCAATTACATGTTCTAGTTAAGTATTTTTGTGAGAAGCATGATTTCTTTCTTCAACCCTTGCCTTCAAGTTCACTGTCAATATACCGGGTTTCAAATCTGAGACAAAAACTTGAATAAGTTAAGGTATGTGATATCACATGTAAATGTATCCTCCTCAGAGAAGGTAAGGAGAGTTATGTGGTCACTATTTTATCTGGAAGCAGAACATTTGTACTAAAAGTACCTTTATCTAAAAGGTTGGACTGTTTTGAGTGACCATATTAGTACAGTGCATGTCTGTGGTATTTGTAAATCTGGTAGATACGACGACTGTCAACCATTGGTGGAAGAGACCCGAGAGTCGAAAAAGAACTTCTCGGCTTTCAAGAGTGTGGTCTCTGCAATATTTTTTAGTATGCATGTATCATAGCTGCTTCAATTTATTTTTTACATTCAGGGAACCATAATTAACAAAGGAAAAGTAACAAGTAACAAAAATGTACAGAGTGAAGCTGATGCAGCTTCTGCTGCTGTAAAATAGGAAAAGCAAAACAAATTCATCAAGACAATGAACCATTTTCAATATCTGAAACTTCATTCCCACTCTCATGAGTCTCATGCTTTGGTCTCTGCCAAAATGATATTTGTTTTATCTCTGCTAACTCTTTTTCTGCATTATTAATTGACATAACAAAAAAATCTGTTCCGGGAGCAGTGCGGAAAAACCGTGATTCAGTTTGTGACACTGATATCAAAGCAATCATCTCAGATTGGATGAAACATTCGAAAACTAGGAGAGGCAGCCTGCTGTGCTTGAGGGTGGAATGGACCATGTACACATAGATCACAACAGTGATGAAAGTATTTAGTTTTTTGGCAGGTTTTGTAAAGGCGTTTTGCTTTGCAGAGTAATATGCTGTGTAAAAATAACAGACAGTAAAGTTACTGTAAAAGTAGATTGACGCTTCATGGTGGTTCAAGTGGTTCATACTTTGTATAAAAATATGGTGTTTAGAGTTTATTCTGAGATTCAGCCCCTCTCAGTTCCATTTTTGGTCTAATTAAAAAAACAACACAAATTTAAAATTTAAACAAAGGAGGACACTTCGTAATATTTAAGATCAATTAGGGATTTATACATTTATAATGACGTGTGTATCTACTAGGTTCACATGCTCTATACTAAAGGCAACTTGGGGGTCAAGACTTTTGATATAACCATTGCATCGAAAGAGCACGTCTGCACACAATTGTGATGGTCACTGGTCCTTGCCCATGGCCTACTGGCTCAACATTTCGCCAAGGACAGTTGTTTTTCGGTTTTCCGTCCACAATCATTTCCACCTTGATTGAGGGATTGGCTTGCAGTTTGTCAATGTGGTGAGTGCTTTTACATGTACATTGTTTATATTTTGGGCCATGTGGGAGATATGACAATCTTGAGAAACGGTTATGTAAAGTGTTAAGGCCCCATATACATGTATGACCTCTTCACGTTTGGAGCATTGGGGCCTGGTTACAAGTTAATAAGGATCGATTGTAATTCTATTAGTTCAGTGGACCATATAACATGTAATTTGTGTAATGATTAGAATGGATTATTCGAGTCATGAATTGATCTCTGTGGGAGTTACAAGCATTTTGAAAATGATCGTGTATTCTACCCTTTTTGATTAAAACTATGGTGCATCTTCCCCCCAAAAGTGTATACCGTATTTTATAAATTGAGCCAGTGTGAAATTGCCAGCCGTTAAGGCCAAGAAATTATGCCAAAGATTGTTGCGTGTTCCATTGATTTTATTGGGCATTTTGTTGCTTTCAGATAATAACGGGTTCTTGGCGTGTAAAAGGAAATCATGGAAGGGGTGACCAAAATTCAAATTCTCAAGAATGTTGAGGCTAGACTTTTTGATCATAGCAGGAACTTTCCCAAAGGTTTCTTGGTGGGAAGGTCCTGCTATGGATCGAAACATCCGGCCCCTACATTCTTGGTATTTGAAGTATTTTTTTTCCTTTTAGATTTCCAGCTAGGGCAAAAGTTTTGTCAAAATGTGTACGTTGTATACCGGTACTGTGCATGTCTTTACAGCCTATTTTCCATCACTGCATGACGGAAATATGATCAGGAATGTCTGTTTTCCCCCCTTCTAATGTTCTTGATTATATGTAGGCCAGTAGTTTTTGTTCAGTTGCAAAAGCTGCAGATAAAAATAAATTTGTATGACATTTAACTTGCCTGAATTGCCTACGGGTATACTTTGCAATATAGGGCCTATATATTTTTTAAAGATGATACTGATATGCGCACATCGGTTTATTGTTTACAAATCCTAACGGGTATGTATCAAAGACATACTATGTGACTTTTTAGTTTTTATTAAATTTGTGATTGTATTTAGAAGTTATATTACAATGTATTTTTGATCTTTAAACTTGGCTTCGATGTCAGCTTCTTACATGTGCTTCTTGTTTTCTTAAGCCTATCCCACGCCCGTGTATGAAGACAGTTTAAAACCATGATTTTTATACAGGAATTCCAAAGCAACTATAACGTGATCCATGCATGGGTGCAAAATGATCGCTATATGCGGCTTCAAATGTTGGAATGGTAGGCCTACATAATATGTTCAAAAAGGGTCGCCAGTCTCATTATATGCATGTCCAGAAAAAGTTCAGAAGACGTTCGGAAAGGGCCGCCAGTTTCTATGCACGTTCAGACAATATTCAATTTCGCGGGGGGGGGGGAGGCGGACATCCATTTGGGCTGGTACCCATATTATTTTATAGGATCAAATCATATCGCAGTATGTGACGCATTTCATATCGGTAAACTGTCGTGCTTGAGTCAATTTTGTAGTCGAGTCAAGTCATGGTTTTCCGAGATCGACGCCAAGACCGATGCTATGAAAGAAATAAAGTGTAGACCAACGCCACCAACCTGACAGTTGCAAAAACGTCGATGTGTGACAAGCTATTACCAAAGTTTTATCCACCTGTTGTCATGGGCTGCTGCGAACTTGTTGACAAATTCATCCATATGTAGCTTTTTAGCTTGCCTCTTCTCAATGGATAACATGCCAAGGTCGCTCAGGCGTTCGTGTCCTATGGAGTTCCTGAGATATGTTTTAATCAGCTTCATCGTAGAAAAACGAGGCAGACGTCACTGGAATGATGGCGGTAATCTTCGCTAACATATAAAGCTCGAAGAACACGTCCTGTAACGTCGGTTAAAGACTTCGATAACCAACACCGCCGTTCTTGTGTTTGCCACTACGGCGGTTCTTGGCACGTCAACTTTAATAAAAATACACACAAAATAAATCATAAACACTTATACAAACACTTAGGACAGTACAGCAAACTTAAACTAAGTAATTCGGCCTACACGAATAAATGACACGAAGCTGCCGCAAGAGGGCGCTCTACCAAAAAAATGGCGACGCACGTAGCCCACTCCATCATACAATACAAATGATTAACTCAAAAAACCAACCCACAATAATTCTACCTTGTGATTATATCATGCGAAGGGGACGAAAAGGCTTAGGGCCCAGTGAAGCTGACTTATGCCCAAAACCAAAATGTAATTAAATGCGCTTCTCGTCAGCTACATGTACATATCTAAACAAAGATCGCTGAATAAACCTTCAAAATGATGAGCTAAAAATCCTAAATCATCCGCCAAATTAACAGTTAAATCAGGAAAGGTCAAACAGAATTCTCACCGCTGGTATGGGGTCCAGGGTCCTACGAAACTTAGGAGACACAACGACGAAGAGACGTCAAAATGGATGCGATCCGATCAGGTGTTAAACTCCAGTAAGCAATCCCCAGCAAGAAACCTTATCTATAGCGCCCTCTGCCGTCGCATAATAAATAACGGGGAGGCCGTAACACGTCCTTTTAAGGCTTCAAGAAGACCACAAGACCCTGCATACTTGATGGTACAGCCTCCTGTTTTGCAGATTTCCGCTCGATAAGCCTCTTCACTTGGTGGAGCTCGTGTCGCAGATCTCTGTCTGCGCCATAGCTGTCCTGTAGAGCCTTCAGGTTTTCCAGAGACAGGAATTTTTTACTAGATGGAGTGAGGACATCTATAGCTTCCATCAGACTGCATGCTTGATCACTGGACCTCCGTCTCATCTCCAGTAACATCCTGTCCAGCACAGCTTTAAAGTCAACTTCCGGGGCCTCCATCACATGATAGCCCTCCATGCGTCTTGAAGGTCGAGAAGCTCGTCTGTCTAGTGGGCGTGAGGTCATCTTTACACGTTTCTACAACTTGGTCTACCTCCTGCCAGATCTCTTGGAAGGAGTCACTGTTGACCCGCATATCAGCAGGCCACTACTGCCTCATACCAGCAGATTTTAGCTACATTCAGTCATCGAAGACCTCTAAACTGTCAGCCCAAAGTTGAAACATAACATATGTCATACACCGAGTTTGTAGATCAGAGTAACACTGGCTGTGTCATCAACAGAATCAACAGGTAACAACATTTTGCTGCATCAACATCTGCAGAATCAGCTGACTATGCTACACTGGTCCCAAATTGTGCGGTCGTGTAGAACACGGAAGCGATCACATGCCCAAGCATCTGCTGATGGTCATTTTATTGCCGATGAGTCATCAGTTGATGGCAACGCATCAGATAACTTAGACTTCTTTCCTTTATCAGATGTAACATCAACTGAATGCGAGTCAGATGTTGTTCCAGATTCTTCATGTGATAAAGTCTCAAAGCCATCTAGCCCCATTTTTCCAATGCTTTTCACAAATGCTCATCAGCAGCCTGACCAAACGTATAACGGGTGAGAAAATAATGTGAAGGTTGGCCAGAGAAAATGCACTACAAATTGGGGCTATTTATTGACAGACAGACAATAGGGTTTTAAACAAGCGAAAACATTCTTAACTTACTCGAACATACTCTTTTCTTTTTTAATTTTACGCTAATGACGACTTCAACATAAAAATGTATCTTTTAAAATTTAGTGGGCCTGACGTTTCGATCCTAGCAGAAGAAGTTGTTGATTTCTTGAGGTTCTGTTTGCAAAATTATAATTTTTAATTGAGGGTTTTAAAACTTAAAAGTGTACAACTTCGCATCAGACTTTGAGGGCCCAAGGAAGGAGTTTCTTCGCATTGCTTTACAGTCAGTTCACGACAGGGTGACACGTGGGCCAGGAAAAGTCAAGAGACCAAACATCCTATTCCGATAGGAAGGTGTATTTGGGCTGGGCTTGTTATTGTAGAAAATACGTGTACCTGCATGTAATTGTATAAATTGTTGGAGCATATTTTGCTTCTTTGAGTACTTGTGTACATCCGCACTTAATAATATTAATTCTTTAACAGTGATTTACAAAACTACTGTTTAAAGGGAGCCGAATAATGGCATTATAATAATGTTCCTGCTTGTGATGCTAACCACGTAATTAGTGTAGCACTGCATGGTACATTATATCTTTTTTTCTTAATTTACCAACATCTTTCCAAATTGTTTTTGTTCACTTACATGCAGGTCTATGCACACTGCAAGATGGTCCCAAACCCAGCTTCCTATCAGATGCTCTAATTGAGCCGTGAAAGCCTCGCTGAAAACTTATTGAATTTCTATAGTTATTACTGTCCGTAAAAATTGTTTCTATTTGGTAATCTTTTCCCAGCGAGATTGCTGATGCGATCACGCGAAGAGAGAACCGAAGTTTCAGGGTTAACTAACCAGGGCATTGAAACCACATTTAACCACACATGGTTATTCCTGTGGGAGGATGAGGGACATTCCACAGCGGGGTTTCTTTGGTGTCCTGTGGTATGTGAGCCTACACCCCCGTGGGCACTGTGGTAAATTGCGGTATACAGTGTACGTACGTTAGGGTTAATGAGCACTTTAATATTTTTGTTGAAGGTCATCCAGTAATATACCCCATGATATCCAAATCGATAGATATCTTGATACTTGACTTACGAACTAATAATTTATGTAATGTAGATGACAATGTGGTAGAACAAGCTCTGAGATTTCTGATTATCTTGGAAACGAATCGTCTTGTTCCAAGGCAGTCAATAAAATTACTAGGCGCGGGCAAGTAAGCATATAGACCTTTAATCATAGAGTGAAAGACTTTAATCGCCTTCTCAGTGAACAGTTGGATAAGCTTGAAGCTGTCGAAATTTACTCACAAAGAAGAGTCAATAATCGAATCCGAAATATTTGGTTGATGGTTGCCAGTCACCTAACGGCTGATGGAATGGTCAAGTATTGTCGAGGAAACCGGGAGGCTTTCTATAATTTAAAGTTTTAATTCTATGAAATGGAACCACTTAGTTTATCCTTACTTATCCTGTATAAATGATATTACGTACGTTGTGCATCATGTTGTGTATTGTTTGACTTCTTTTTTATTGACTCTAACAGATGAGCTGAGTGTTTGAAGGACTTGTATCCACGTGTATATATTTCACTTATTGAGAAATATTGAGCGAGGGACATCATGTTCTGACGGCTTTCTTGAATCCGTCTCTCCTCGTGGCTTCATTGCAATTCGCTCTTCAGCCTTCACTTGGTACTCTAGCAGTGATGCAAAAGCCTTGTCAGTTCCTGAACTCATGCTTGGTTTAGCCTTCTTCTCTGCAAAAGACTTAAACAAGAAAAAGAGAGAAACATCTGTCATTGAATTTGTGAAATAATTTATAAATATAATACCATATCAGGCCTTGGGCTAACTTTTTTTCTGGCTTGCCCACTGAGCTAGCTAATTATTTTTCAGATTTTACTAGCCCGTTGAGATTTTTACCAGCCCAGTGAACTTATTACTTTAATTTATTTGATACTCAAAGCATGTTGGTCCAAGTTTATCTAGCCCAGCGGGCAACCAATTTAAGTTAATCTAGTAAGCCGAGAGCAGTTCTCGCTAGAAATTGTACGCCGAGCTAGTACTATTTCGAGCCCTGCATGTTCAACCAGTGAAACCTTAAAATAAGCGGATGGCAAAGTGATAGCATGGATGTTGAGCTGTGTCGTCATATTGCCCAAAATGGCTCAATAGGGAGTGTGAAGATAAGACGGCATTCATATCCAATATTGTACCTTTCACACGGGGTCTTGGAACCGACCCTGACGACGATGTACTTCCCGAAGATGCTGAAGAAGATGCAAGCGATGGCAGAGAGAGAGCTGATGTGGCCGCACTGCTGTCATGGGTAAAATATTATATTGCTCATTTATAGGATTGAGTGAAGTCACAACAGTTGGTAATTTCGAAATGCTCAAAGAATATGCATTTTTTTAGGTTAAACAACTTAACCCAGAAGCTCGGTTGCTCAATTTTTTTTTTTACAGTGTATGTGTCCTTATACAAAGCAACCCATGAGTTTACTTTGCTCTTGAAGTTGGATAGTTCTGTTTCAGTCATAATAGTTTTCATAATTTGCATGATCTGTGGAAACTCCTCCCATAAACGAGCGACTTGTTGGAGTTTATGCCATGGGATGAGTGCTGGTAGGTCAATATTCCGCTGAATTTTTTTTGGTGCACGGGTCCAACAAAATGTCGGTAAGTTAGTACACCACTTCCACTGAAAACCGAGACTGGAAATGAACTTCTAAAAATTTGTAATGTTTTTACACTTAGCTTTGTCAACATTTTTAGCGTTTTTGCCGACATCACCTTTTGTATGGATATCCTTGATTAGTTGTCTAATGAGTTGGTCAGATATACGTAAAAACATATGAAGGGTATCCAAGACAACGTCACAAATTGGGCCCTGAAACATGCTATTTCCTGGAGAGTACGGGCACCTTTAGTTGTATGTATCATGGACCACTCAAGTGTTACATCATAGAACTTTCTTCAAGAGGTTCACAGACTGCCTGAAGTTCTGGGATGATTTTAGTTTAGAAGAGTTTTGTTTATTTCCACTGCCCGTATTTGCAAACTATGAAACGATGGCAACAAGTCAAACGATAAAGACAATTCCTGGTAGGTCCTGTCTGAAACACAATGCCGGTCTTTGAGAAACAGCATCTGGTCAACTGATACAGTCTTTTGGTCTTAAAGAATCCGTTGTGACAATATTAACATTGTTTCCATATTTATCTTCGACTGACAGGCTCTTTGGTGTAGTAAGTAAATCCCACACAAACTGTATTTCTTCAGACAACTTTACTTTCTGCTTTTAATTTAACATTTTCTCTTGATTTTCGGCTCTTCAACAAGCAATTTAGAAGAATGTTTGCTTTCTTGTGTTTTTTCTCGGTATTGTTTGCCCTTTTTCTCAGCGCTTTAGCTTCCCGCTCTGCAGCAGCTACTTTTTCCTCAGCCAACCTTCTTTGAATTTTCTCACTTTACAACACATGCATGAATTTTCTTTTAGCTCCAACAAGTATGAGTTTGTATGTTAAAGCCTTGAATTTGTTTTATCAAGACTTTGGTATGCCAACTTCCGGCTCTAACTGCTTTCTTCAACTGAGTGGTAAGGCCCTTGATCTTACTAAGCACCTTCGGCAATGTTAAAGCCAAATCAACAAAGTTAATATCGATTCTGTTTTGTTCGCATATTTTTTTTCTACAGATTTACAGATTTACATCAATCAATTGTCCAGAACGCATATTCACTGATCTTGATAAATTCGTGCAAGGTGAATGTGTTCATCTCTATAACCCATTCAGTCTCTTCTGGTTGACCATGCACATAAGGCATACAAAAATAATCAGCAGTAAAACAATTGCAAATCTTGAAATGTAACTCATTGTTATTGTTCTGTATACCTAATTCCTGCAATCGTATGGCTAATTCCTTACACACACCTAACTCTTTCGGTGAACTCACATCTAACTGTGTACTTGATTTGCCACATCAAAAAATATAACTCCAAGAAAATTTTACATAATGGTGTTCATGTACCTTATGCTGGGCACTCGACAACTACTCGCCTCACTATTGCTTACAGTTTGCTTCACAAAGCGAAGAGAACACACATCCTCTGTAGATTAACTTTTTCTTTAGGTATCGGGTGAACTCAGCCAGAGTTGAAGTGTTGAATTGTCCACATACGCAAAGTCCCCAGCTTCATAGCAAACTCGGTACCACCAGTCGTTTCCTAGTACCCCACTCAAAGATGAACGATCCAAGCGAAAGGCTTCTGTAGTTCCAACAGTTCTTGATAAATGGACTTCAAGTTTCTTTTATAAGTAGAAGAAATGTTTATTTTTGCAAGGGTACTTCAACCGTAATTTCAGAATCCTTTACACGTGACGAATTGAGACTCTCTTTCAACTGAATTTGTAAAGTACTCAGCAACAACTGGAAAGCATCGCTTTCTTCGTGTTCACTAGTGTCTGTTATTTCACAAACTAGGCGCCACTCATTAAAGGATGTAGGCCAGCCAATGTAATGGACAAGAAATTCCTCTTTTCCACACTTTTTCACTCTTGCATGACTTAAGTTTTAAGTCGCCATAGTTTTGAAGTCGGCCAGAATAACGGCTTTGGATCACTTATGGGGCAACCGCTGTGGAGATGTTTGTAGTTTACTTTCTTCTTCGTCCTGAGTTCCATGACATCCTAAAAATGTAGAAATGCGGAAAAGCAATAGGCCTACTTAATAATGTACAAAGTAATTAACAGAATAAACACAGGATAACGTAATTTTTCAGGTCAATACGGTAGGCACATCATCATATGTATGCATTATTATCAAGGGCCCGTGATGGAAATGGGGATTGGTCATTTTTGTCATACTTTGACTTTAAAGTGATAATTACCAATCTAATTTAATCAGTAGTCTCAAATGTTAGAGGGCCTGACGTTTGGATCCTAGCAGGACATTTCTCAAAGAGAGGACCTATGAGAAAGGTCCTGGATTGAAACGTCAGGCCCTCAAACTTTTGAGAGTTCGTCTCCTGACGACCAGCAGAGTACACACTGCTTGAAACGTTGAGTCACCGGCTCTTTTTGGAGCCACACTCGGTCTCATTAATAATAATGCATGGTGTTAGTCATTACCCTCCTGGATGTTGAGACCATGTGGTTGAATAGTCCGAAGACGCTTCATCCACATTTTTTCACGGCTAAGTCAGGCAGCATTACTACGGTGACCAAGTGATTCTATGCCCAGTACACTCATATCTGATATCGAATGATCAGGGAGATTGAAGTGATACCCAACAGGGGTGTCCATTTTACCGGTTTTGATAGTAGACAACCTATGGCCATAGATCCGTTTTTTGAGGGTGTTTTTGGTCTCGCCAACATACTGAATATTACTAACTCTACAAGAGATGAGGTATATGATGTTTGAGGTAGTGCACGTGATAGAGCCATAGGTCGTGTGGGTAGTTCCAGAAGAATGTCCATTGAAAGAGCCTATTTTCTTGTGCCTTGCAAACAATGCATTTCGAGGTACACTTAAATGTACCAAATTTAGTTGGAGGTGAAGAGTCCAAAGGGGGAACCTCTGCTCGGACAATTAAGTCACGCAGGTTACGGGGGTGCCTGAAAGCCAAAACAGGCGAATTTGGAATGGCATCAGCCAGACGATCTGAAGTGTGGAGAATATGGTGGTTTTCCTTAGTTATCTTCCTGAGAGAAGGAAGAGAAGGGTGGTAGGAAGTAACTAAGGGAACTTTGGGCTTTTCCTTGGGACCTGGTGGCTTTTATTTTAGTGCCGAACTTCTGGGAATGGAATAGACTTTAGCTTACTAATTTACTTTTTACTTTACTGTATATTTTTTCTTAAGGAAGCCTTGACTATACGCTTAACATTGTATGTTTTACTATTTGCGTGAAAAAACCCCGAATAAAATACTTGAAACTGAACAGTATATCGCCCGTTGATCACTTAAGGAATGTTTTGGTGAGTTCCGGTTGGTTTTAGGCAACTAGTGTCGTCTTTCATTTAGTTGTGTACGCGTGTTTCTTTTTGTTTTGCTTTGCTAGGGGGGTATTAAAACTGCTTGTCTCTGCACATGTATTTTGAAATGAAATAAGTCCTCAAACCATACGATTTACCGAAGTGCGTTCTTGTTTTAAGAAACAAACCAGAAAGAAGAAAACAAAATCAACAGTGTCAACAGTTCCGAAGTATAGTCCATTTCACTTACTTAAAATTCCCGTTTCTTATACCGAAATGCTGGGGAACATGCCCAGACACGCATCATCCCAATAAATTCCACCTATTTTTATCGATTGATATCTTGATCGGTTTCGTAACGTGACCACATTTTCATAATCCTCGGTGGGGTCACCACGCGACCTCTTTTAAGTTGTGGTTACCGCTGTGATCCTCAATGAGGATCATGATCCTCCTGGAAAAAATGAGGTCAAATGCCGAGTATACACTACTGATGGAGGAGGCCATGCATGAGGTGGGCAGCAAGCTAACCCAACTAATCGGATTTGTTCTTTTGCTCAACACTTTCTTCGGAGAAGACAACTGCTACATATTTTCCTCCAAGGTCAGTGAAAGTAAATTTTTAAGAGATTTGATAATGATTTAATTATCAATCATCAATAATAATTGTAGGTGAATTCTAGTCCAACAAATTGTAGGGGTTCTAATAAGTACACCTGCACTTACCTCCGTGTTTTGGTATTTAACCCGTTTTACCATTATTCTGATGATGAGAGTTGCTTAAAAAAAATTGGAAGGAACCCCTTTAAACAGCACTGAAGTGTTCAACTGCAGCTCTATTTAACCTTCCACTGCTTTTACACATGTTCCAATCCCAATTGAGGTGTATACTGGTTTTTCAGATACTAAAACCGCTGCATCAGTAATTTATGTAATTTTTTTTACTTTCCCCACCCTGAAATAGGTACTCGGACAACCCATCAACACCGAAGAACTACCTGGAAGCCCATGCTTAGTTGCATATGATGAGGTTTATTTTTTATTTTTGGGGTATTACAATGTTATTGAGAGTATCGATTGCTCTGTGGTCATTTAAGTTTTTCCTTTCTGGATCCTGTACTGGTTTTATTGTTTTCCACAGTTCAAAGTTTGGTTATGTCCTAAAAGAGCTGAGCTATTTTGGACTGGTCATACTTCTAGGGAGGGGTAAGTGCCCCACGCCCACCCCTGAAGAACTTTTTTTCCTGTGCTCAATATGTTTGAAACTTTGATGGATTATAGACACGTTCCTTTCTAGTTTGATTGTCTGTTTATGGTCAAGGCCGTACTGATGTTTAGTTTGGGCTGACTTGTCTTGCAACGAGTCCTTAAGATTTATGTTGTTATCCATGCTGTAGTTATTTTCATTTTTTTTTTGCAGGGAGACCTCTCACAGCAAACAAACTCACTAAGAATAGAGATGGCACAGTGACCAATGGCGACAAAGGAAGAAAGGGAGAATCAAAAGAAGTTATAATCTTCAGGGGGTCAGGCGACTTGCCAGTCATAAGAGACCAACCCGACTCTCATCGACAAGAGGCCAACCATAACTTCCAGAAGAGACCAAAGCAACTTGTCAGCCATAGGAGACAAAACCGATTGGTCACCCATAAGAAACCAACCCTACTTGTCACCCGTAAGAGACCAAACCCCAGTATTCCAGGTTGTTCACCTGATGTACAACGACGAAATGTCAGTGGATCATCAGGGAGTGCAGTCCCAGTTTAGGCTAGTAAATTAGTAGACAGAACGGAAGTTTGTTCACATGGCTGACAAACAGCTATGTGCTATACTCAGTGCAACAGTCAGGAATAAGCGACATTGACAGAAGGCGCCAGATTGAATTGAAATGATCGTGAAGGGAATGGAGACCTTGAGGGGATAAATAATGTCTTTCCGATAATATTTCAAGACGACAAGATCCTTAACCACTTCGCGCCGGGGGGTTTTTCAGCGCCGATGACCGCCATACGGGGGTTTTTGAACAATGCATCATTTTAAAATCTTGCTAAAACAATCGGAACAATATATTTCTGTGAAATAAATCAATAAGGGTATACTATGGGTACAAGAGAGTAAAACCTGGCACAATTCGGACGTCGTTGTGGCCTTTGTCAAGAGATTATCCGTTCGAAAAAGGGCCCTTTGTGCGTCGTCAATGGACCGTAACGGACGTGTGTGTGTGGGTTCGTGTACGCTGCTGACAATCCCTGACCGCAGACTCCAGCCTCCACTCCAGGCAGTCAAATCTTCGAGTTGGTCGGCCACAAACGAGCGTACAGATTACGGTAAAGAATGTGGGGGGAATTCCAATGCCAGACCGACGACCGTTGGGCTGTGTGGCATGCAAAGACAATGTCCCCCGCGTGCTTTCAGCTGCAGCGCGGTATCCCTCGATCCTCCACAGTAAAAGTCCCACAATTGCACAATTACTGCTGCTAATCTTGCAATTCATGTGGCAACGTGCGTCAAAAAGGGTCTTTGTACTGATTCATAATGCTTTGTTCTAAGCTGAAAAGAGTCTTTGTTTAGAATGTGGACAATAGTGGTGCCCGGATTCGGAGGGCCCCGTTGCAAAGGCAATCCAATTGACCTCCGGATTCGGAGGTCCCGGCGCGAAGTGGTTAAGCACTTCAGGAACAGGAAACACTAAGACAAGAAATGAAAGCGAGATTCAACAATATAGATAAAATATTAATAAAAATTAATCCTTATATAAACCATTGTTAAAACACCATTCCTGCCTTCGACCTTAAAGAAGAATGAAACCCAGAGAAAATAGTTGGCTTATCTCTTTGGTTGATAAAACCAACCTACAATTACCCATGTGCAACTCACCTACGAGTTTCATAAAGAGGGAAAAATCATGGAATTCGGTGGTCGAATTCGCGTTCCCTCAACCCGCCATGCTTTCGAAATTCCCGGAAGGTCACTGCGGGGGTATGACATCACGGCGGAGACGACCCTGTCTGATTGGTCAGTTAGGCTTGTTCAATCATTTTAATTTAAGCTACAAATATTAATCAACATTTAAAAAAGAATTATACCTCAATGTGTGAGAAAATAATCTTATAATCCTTTGCAGATTTATTGTTTTTCGCTTTGGTCATTATTTGAATTATTCTTGGGGATTGCGTATAGTCTTGATCTACAAACACTTTCACGGCTTCCTGATTGCATACGTTGCACGGACTGTACATGTACAGTGCACGTACAATGTACACGTTGTGTACTACATGTAATGTACAGTACATGTACACACTACTAGTACTACTGTACTGTACACGTGTACAATGTACACGTTGTCCTACTTGTAATGTACTACTGTACACGTGTACATTACGTTGGTATCTGTAACAAAATAAACGCTGCGCAATTTTGGTTCTCTGTTTTCTTGATCTTCGCCGAATGGCGCCCTGTTATAACAGCTAAACAAGTAGGCCTAAAATAACTTATACACCAGGGGCTGAGTTTAATAAAGGTCCGACAACTATGACTGGGAGCCCACTGTGTCCGGCTTTTGTTTCAGCTCGCGTAATTTTAATAGGAAAATACGAGAAATGATTCAAGAGATGGTCGATGTTTTGGAGAGATTTCAGTTGTACACGTTAGCGAAGCTGTGTGGAGCTTAGTGGGGGTCAGGGGTCATGCACTTCCCAGCGTATGCTATGCACACAATAGCGCTGGGTGACAGGAGTTGCGGTCAGCGACCAGGGAATAAACAGTGTGGGCGACTGGAGTCGCGTTCCGATAACGTGTAAATTTAGGCCTAGCTCCATGTTCTTGTTGCAGCACAAATAAAAATACGGCACGGTACGTATCCCCCCTTCTTCCTCCATGGTAATTGGTACAATACATGTATATCCATGGAGTTTACCCTCCATGAGTTACAGATAAGCGGTCTGCGAGAAAGACTAGGCAGAACGTGCATGTGAGAAAAATCACGCTAGGACCGAAACGAAAACATACATCAAAAGTCGATCGTATCATACAGGAAAAACATCAAAATTAACTCAGCTTTCTGGATTCCAATGCGGCAATTCGTGAAGCTGTCGATGAACGTGATGCCACCGCTGGTCGATGTGAAAATACTGAAGGAACGGCATGTTCTTTCAGTATATTTCTCGGCTTCGAGCCGGTGAGTTTGGCCCGCAAGTCAACCTCGATCCCAACTCCTCCGTGAAGTGATCGCTACAAATCACGTCATTTCGACTATATTTTGTAGCCGACATTGAGAAATGTTTCTACTTTTATGGCCGCAGCCCACTTCCCAAACAACTCAGATCTCTTGGCCTTGTTAGGAACTGCATGGACAGATTTCCCTAGCTTTTTTCCGCTGCCATTGTTACAACCAAAAGCCTGGTAGTACACTATCGTTCATGCTCGCGAGTGTATACAAACTGCACGCAGTATACATGTGTTGTGTACACACATGTTACTTGTAGGGATACGTCCGTCCTGGCCAATGCGGGGGTAGCCCGTCATTATGTCATACCCCCCGCAGTGACCTGCCGGGAATTTCGAAAACATGGCGGGTACAGGGAACGCGAATTCGACCACCGAATTCCATGATTTTTCCCTCTTTATGAAACTCGTAGGTGAGTTGCACATGGGTAATTGTAGGTTGGTTTTATCAACCAAAGAGATAAGCCAACTATTTTCTCTGGGTTTCATTCTTCTTTAATGGTACCGAGACATCGTCATCGCAGAATAATAACACTCATGACGGAGACGAGGACTTTTTCATATGGCAGGTTCATCTGTCACCAATTTTGGTGTAAATTTGGCTAGAAAATATTTCAGTCAGGATGAACTGGCTAACAACAGGTGTGGGCAGTCAAATGACAGAGGCCAGCTCGACCACGACAGACTCCAAAGATGAAGTTTTTTCCGGGCAATTGATACGAATGGCCGAGAAATTCTCCGGAGAAGACATAACGTTGCTTTGGGGCCTAAACAAATCCCCATTAAACATTGAAAATTGCTGGCTCCACTTTGTCATCCATAAGAGACCAAACCGATTTGTTACCCATAAGAGACCTTAGCAACTTGTTACCAATAAGAGACCAAAGCAACTGATCACCCATAAGAGACCAAACCGATTTGTCAGTCATAAGAGATCAAAGCAACTTTTCAGTCATGAGACAGAACCAATTTGTTAGCCAAAAGAGACCAAAGCAACTTGTCACCGTGACATTGTGAGGTGTGACACAAAGCCTAGTGTTGACCAGGTCAACAAACGCAAACCTGCTCAACCTAAACCCTGCAACCAAAAGATTCCACAACTGGAACATGTAAATGCTATGGCAGACAACGCAACTCCCGCCTGCACTGCCCTGCAAACGACTCTGTGTGAAAAAAAACTTGAAAAAGGGGCACTGGAAAACAGTTTGCCGTAGTCTTTCCGCATCAAACGATACAAGGGTCAACAAAGTGCAAGACGTGAACGGACATAGTACCCGTTTCAAGCCTGATACCGGGCGACAGTATCCGTAATCAGCGACACAGAACCATGGCTGGCCGGAGTACTTGAATATCAATATCATATTTTTGTGTCCATTGGTGGTGAAAATGCCCCTCTGCGTTTTGAAAGGTTTTTGACATTGGATGTACTCAAGTCATTTAATTAATTGGTCCTAAAAATGTGTTTCTTAATCTTAATATTTCTTTCATTATATGCAATCTCGTATTATGAAATATTACGTTCCTTATACCCCTTTTATTCCGTTTTTTCGAAAAAAACCAAAATTTTCTCTGAAAAAGTTTTCAAAGTGTTATTGATTGATTCATTGGTTAATATTGAATCCTGATAGATTGATTTATTATTAAGATTGATGATTGACTGATCAATTCAAACATCTACTAATTTATTGTCTTTACTCTACATTTTTTTTTTAAAGATCAATTTATCAAGACATACCTATTTACTGTCGTTTTATTTTTTAAATTTTAGAATAGCCTATAATTATTTATTGTCTCTTTTAATATATATTGTAATAATAGTATTATAGTACACTACAATATGTACAGGTAGTATATATTACTGGTTTCTCTGTAAATTTGTTTTTACCGGTATCTATTTATTAATTAAGAATACGATGTCTTTTAAAAGTATCAGTACACTCACAGATACGTACTTGTCTCAGTTATAACTTATTGTCAATTCTACTAGTACTACTTACTACTACCAGTACTAGTACTTAGTAGTACTACCTGTACTTCTTTACTACAACTACTACTATTACAAAGTACTAGTATTTTAGTAGTATTAATTTTTTTTCCCTTGTACTTCCACTACTTAGTTCCACTTTCTGTAATCTATTTTTTTAATTTACATAAAAATTATGGCCCTTGGTGCATGGTTGGTCAACGTCAACTCAATATTACAAGTAACTATTAAATTATTTTATTTCTTCTTTTCTGTCAACTGATGCCGTAAAAAGCTGACGAGGATACACTTGTCTTTTTTTCTTCTTAAACCTGCCAGGCGTCAATCCGTGAGGCGGTCATGACATTTAGCATAGTGGGCAAACGGGATGCCCGAATTCACCAGGCTGTGAATTATGTCGTTAAAGAGATGGGGGTTAAGGACTGTTTCTGGAACAGGGACAGGATCCGCCATGACATCGGGGAATGCGTGTCCAATCGCCGCACATACGAGAACCGAAAAAGGTATGCAAATACGTATTATAATATTTTCATAAAGGTACCAGCGAAACAATTGATCAAATACGCCAAGCACATGGAGATGATAGGCCCTTATAAGATCTAAACATCAGGCCAACTAAATTTCGAGCTTACTGTAATAAACATACACAAATTTAGAGATCATGACCGAACCTGCTTCAGAGGCAGAATGGACATTCCGTCTTGGGAGAGCTCTAGCCTGCAAGGGTTGAAACTTCAGGCCCTCTTAATCTTCATGTGTTCTTGTGTCCGATACTTACGTGACCATGTTTTCAGTTCCAATGTTGAGGCGCTGCCAATCTAACTACGTAAGTCAAGTTTAGTTTGTTTAAAGTCGCCGCCAAATTTAACCGCAAACTAGACCGCGGCACGTCGTCCATTCAGCTAGCGCATGTAAGGCAACACGTTCTGTCAAATCAAATCGGAAGCTCAACTAACCATTTCTTTCCCGTTCGTACTCTGGTTCGAAGATGCAACTACATGACATTAACCACACGAAGGGACATGTAAAATCGGCGATCAATCATGCAGATTTTTTCTTATACAAACAAGGTTGTTACAATTTTTTTCCCTATATAACAGGGCCTACATTGCAAAAACAGAATGGATTTTTGAAAGCTGTTTTCATCCCACACCACTTCGATCATTTCGACTCGAATCTGGGAATTTACGAATCTCGAATAAATCCGAGAATGAAATACTTTTATAGAACTAAAGGGCCTTGACTGGCATTTTGGCATGAATGGCTCTTTAAAGCCTCATTTATTTCCAGGACAGTCGAGCAGCGTCTCCGTACCGCATGAGCTTGGACGGGGGGGGGGGGGGGGGGTTCACGAGAGATTGGACAGACTGGTGTAGGTCGTTAAGGAACTCCCAGTGGTAGCAAAACAGTTATCTCTCTAGCTGTCCAGTAAGAAATGCTATTAGTCGAGCTTGACCCGGGCGAAAAACCATCAGCTTTTAATATCTGGGAGCTTATTGGGTTTTCATAGTGTAAAGGCCCCATTCAGAGGCAATCCTTGTCTTTCCAACCAATGTAAAGTGTGTAATGTAGATGCTTATCAGTAGTGTTTATGAAGGTATGTAAACATCACCCCCCCCCCCCCCTCACTGGACTAGTGAGACACTATGGCCCTGTGGTGGGAGCCTGTTGTCTGTAGGCCTGCATGCGTGTCATTCTGACTCCATGTTGGGGGAAGGAAACATCAGAGCTCAACCAGTGTCCCTCTCTCATTTTCTTACCAGGTAAGATTGCGCTTTATTTATTTTTTGTGTATGACTGTAAGGAAGCCATAGTTTTTTTTTAAACTGAATTTGATTTTTTTTATAGTAATTTTGTAAGGATTTTTGTCATAAGTTTGGGCCCTTTGCAACCATACATACAAAACAGGCTGGTAGTCAAAGTGCATGAACACGTATGTCTGCACTTTCTTGCCTTAGTGGAGCTACAAGTAGGATTTAGTCTGGAGAGTTAGGACTCTTTCACTGTTCCCAATGACTCCTTTATTTTATACTGAATTTCTTTTGTTTTCTTGTTTGTTAAATTGACTCCACATGTATGTCCTGTCATAGCTGAGAAAAGGTGACAATTTTGGGATGGTTATTGTAAAGCACACAGTTACTGATTGAATTACACTATATCAGAGTGCCCCAGATGAAATTCTAGGAACAAAAACTTGTGCCTGGGCAATGTGAAAACGCAGAGTTCTTTTTTTATTTTGTTAAGGACTATAAACAGATTTACATGTATTTTGAAATGATTTATTTAGAATTTTTTTGACAAACTGAGCAACCTGGCAGTACTGCTCTCTGTGTACCTGCTTCGAGTGTCCTAATGGAGCGCGTTTTTAGCAGAGGTGGTATCAACGTGCCCCCACAGAGCCAGAATTTGTGCTAAAATGTTGGAAACCTGGATATTTCTGAAATGTAATGAGACCTTATCATGCTTTAAATAGCCAGGTTTACAACAATTGGTTATTTGCATCCAAATGAAAGCTGGGGTGTGAGAGATACACGGTAGTTAACAGTTGATTTGCTTCTGACTGGCACCCCCACAAAGACTAGTTGACCATTTGTGAAGGCAACCATCTAAGCTAAGGGCTCGATAGAAGTTTAAATAATAAACTTATTGAAGATTGAATTTGTTGGTACGTGTGATTGTCAACATGATTTTGTGGTATTATGTTAAATGTTTCCCGTGTTTACCTTCATAGCAAACACTATACATGCATGTAAATTTGTATGTATTTTAGTCTCGGCTTGCAAAAGTCTTGGTGTCAGGAGGCCTGGTTTCGGTCTTGAAAACTCTGCTCTCGACTACAACACTGCTCCTCAAGGGCAAACATAATTTCACTCCCACCCCAATCGCGCGGTTTTTTTCTCGTTTCAAACCACCCAATATTTGGGTTATAGGAAATGTTTTAACACCCAAAACAAAGTTTGGTTGGAGATGGCATCAGTGCTTGTTGTAAATCAATGCTGCCTTTTTACACTTGTCAAGGAGCTTTTCTGTAAACTCCATTAGGTGACAGAGTTTTCTTTGGGATTGACTTCTAACTTTTTGGGTAACTTTTTGTCTGAGTGCTGAGGCTTGGACGAAATTAAGAGGCATTTACCCTCTCATTGTCTGCATTACTATGAGGCAATGAGAGTATTGCCAGCATGATCCTGTGCTGTGCTGCGATGTCCATCCATGCTTCATCTGATCTCTTTTTTAGAGATACATTATCAACCTGAAAGTGTGCAAACTCTTCCTCAAGTTCATCCAGTACTTCTTCCATGAAGTGGAATCACTTCACAAAGGAGAGTGATGAGAATGCAGCTTCCATTCTGTTAATTGGATGAGCAAATCTTGAAGGACCTCATCATGCAGGGGAAATTTAGTGATGACTTAATTGCAAACACCATTATAGTACATTCTCACCCGGCTCTATATACACTGGCATTGGTCATGTACGCGACATGCCACACAAAACAAACACACATACCATTGTTAAGTCTGACAACACTGAAAAGTGGTAACCGTTTAGAATAAAAATACCTTCCTAAACGTATAAAACACTAAACACGTTTCCGATGTGTTTAAATGTTAAACGGTTTTTTTCCCAGTGCACCTGCCAAAGCTCATGATCCTGTCCATCTCTCACAGTAATGGAGAAGATGAAAGAATTGTCAACTGAAGTGCAAAAACTAGAAAATCCTAATTTGAAATTAAATAATGCACATTAATTGGTACATTATAATCCTATTATAATTTTAATTGAGGTTTGTAGGCCTGCACAAATGCCTCAGCAGGGAGCTGTTCTACAAAAAAAGAAAATGGACAAAAAAGAAAAACAAGTAGCTTAATATATACATAATATGTACATGAAATCAAGTTACAGGTATTGAGTGATTAAGTGTGAAAACTAAAAAAAAAAAAAAATACAATTTTTTTACGCAGGTTTAAGGTTTGGATATAAAAACCCGGATTATTCATTTGGTATTGTGGGAGATTAAACATTGTTAGATATCCACTTCTTATGATTCACAATTTATGATTCTTGATTTCGAAGGCCTTACAGATGTTCTTGCAAGTTTTGAGGAATATGTGTATGCCTCATAAGTATGCAATGATTCAGCCAGGAAGACAGCAAAAACAACACTTCAGAATTTGCGTGTTGTTGCTGGATATGTTGGGGTGCGTGTGAAGGACCTTTTCCCCAGTTTTCCACAGAGGTATTGTCAGAATTTCAACATCAATGAGCCATACTGAACATTATATCTAAACATAAGTGTGACAGCTTTAACTTGTTGGTAATAATTATGCTTTTCCAATTTCACTCTCAAATAAACTCTTTAAATAATATAAATGCATTTACAGACCAGCAACATTGGCCAAGTACCTCCACAGTGTAAAGAAGTTCTGCATGTAGGCCTACTTGTTACAAGTACCTCCACAGTGTAAAGAAGTTCTGCATGTACTTGTCCCTACATGACGAATCTGCCAGGCTTCTTGGCATTAAGCAGGCCACCCTGCACAAGACCCATGCCGTGGTGTGCGACTTTTAAGGAGTACCCGCCCACGGGTGCAAGCCAGGCAAGCGGAAATGAAATCACAAAGTTTGTCTGAACATGGTTGAAAATGAGCTTCATCTTCTGACTGATGGTAAGTACCAGTAAAAAGTTTACATTAAATTTGTTTTCTACCTATACAGGGAAGTATAAAATAAATAGATATTGATATCTTATAACAAGCAATTGCTTTAACATTTATATTTTTATACAGAAGAAAATACCCTTACTCCAAGTCAGCATAATATCCTTCACACACGCAATCTGATCATGAAGATTGCTCTTGGCCAAGCACCAAGATCAGGAGTAATAGAAAACCATACAATGGGGCAGTATTACTCCAAAAGAAATGTTGCCCAACCAGATACCTTTGAGGAAGTGTTTGTGTATCAGGTGAACTCTTTTGCCTCAGTGACAACCAGGAATGAGATCGATTTGTCAGAGAGATTTTAATTCGTGATTTGTTTCCCTATAACATTTTACATGTATGTGTTTTTATTCTTGCAACAGATAAATAACCACAAACTGCCAAGACGGGACCTGCAACAATACATGTAGTTGCAAATAATTGTTTGCGGCAGCAACTGGACAAATATCTGAAACACTATCGCCCACACACTGAAGGATGCCGTGGTATGTTTCCGATTGTTTCAAATACCAAAACTAAGGTCAATCACATAGGTTTGATGTATGGCAAATAACAGTGCGAATTGTGATCACTGACCACATAATTTTTCTTCAATTTTGTTATAAAAGGTATCAACTTAAAGGCAGACACATCCCCTGTTCTTTGGGACGGCCCGTTTACAAGGTCAGTCAAGCACTGCAGAGGACCTGGGCATCTCTAGCTCTTGGCCATGCTCGCAATATAACATCGACAATCATCCGGGAGACAGCTGCATGCAAACTTAGATAATATCATGTGCAGTACATGCAGGAAACAATACTGTATTTGGGTCATTCCGTGGCAATTCAACACGCTTTTGGTCCCGACCATCACAGATTGGTACCCAATTCGAGATACTTTTGACTAATTAGCACAAACAGCTGTTTGGATAGCTCTATCCCACAAGGAAAGTACCTACAGATTTTTTTTTACATAATTTGAAAAATGTTTAATTTGACTTCATTTCAAAACATTAAAACAAATTTCTACAATATACCGGGAAAATACGTAAAGATATGACCTTTGACCTTGCTTAAAAACAATGCGTATTTTTTTTCCTTTTTTCATTCAAAGCTGAAAATGTAAGCATTATTCCCTGAAAGATTTGGGATGGGCACTCTCATGGTTTTGGAGTGCTTTTTGTAACACTCGCTAGTAAAAGGAAAAAATGCATGCATTGTGCGATATACAAGTGCACTGCATAGTGTACATGTACAGTACATGATATGCACTACATGTACTTAAAAAACCATGCCATCCTGGTGGTGTACAGTAGAATCTATGACACTACTTATTAGAAATTAACCGACATACTGAGTCAAATGGCTGTTAGTGTTATTGACTTGTTTACAGCAAAGTTTAGTTGTTTACACTAACCAGGAGAAAGGAATTTAATAGCCCGGTGGACAGCTTGCTGAGGTTAAATAAATTCGAGAAAGATTTAGGAATGCTGCCTGGTAAGGTTTACAGAGGAGAAACATGCAACTTGTGATCACTCCTTCCTGCCCACCTACCCGCGCCCCCTCAAACAGGTTGGAACAAGTACGCAGGCCTCCATGAACATATCCTGACAGGTGGTCGGCAAGTCACACTAGCAGAAATTAATTAAGGGTTATTTCATAGTGGCTTATGACAAGCATTGGTGGCTTGCATGTGTCATGGAGGCCCTCCCACATCTCAAGAAATGGCCCTGAGTTTCCTTTATCATCCCCATGGACCATCTCCATCATTCAAGTTCCCTTATCACCCACATCCATGTACACTTGTCATGCACTGCCAAGGAAGCTTTTAGGCAGCCGGCCGTACAGCCGTGATAAGCACTACCAAATAAAAACAAACACGGCCTAATTATAGCGTCACGTTTGACACTTTCACGTTGCTTTTATTATGCTCTTAAATACGTCCTCTTTTCCTTTAGAAAATCACCTCAGAAAACTGAAGAAAATTGTCCGGAAACCTTCACAACCCCTACAGCAGATTGTTCACAGACTCTCAGAAAGGGCTTATTTTATAAAGTCACAGCAAAGAACTGAAAGGTGGACATAACAATGGCCCTGTACCACATGGATTCCGTGAATTATCTCAGTATCAAGAGTTGTATGGTGACTTTGGCCGTTAGACTCAGTCATGGTGACAACTGCATAAATATACATGGGCAAACTACAGTTGTCAGCAATATAAATGTGTTTGCTGTGTACACAAGGTTTAGGAAGTATGCCAATTTGCTTGAATACCCTGTTCCTTCTCAAGATATTGGAATTTCAAGAATTTCTGATTTGAATATTGAAATCGAGTTCGCTTCAGCATCTGAAATTCAGGTTAAGTGTGTCCTTGTCCCACTTTTATCTACACATGGCATCAGACAAACTTGCATGTACATGACTGCACCTCTTCTGCATTCATATCGACATATGCAATTGTGACAAGGTGAATTGAAAAATAAGAGGAATCACTCTGAAAAACCCAGGTGGTTTCTTGAAGAAACCTAACTTTATTAGTGACTGCCCATACAGCTTGCATGTAGCGGTTTTCGAGCGTCAGTGAGCGATTGGGATAGGATTCAATCCCTATTATTATGTAAACGTTTTAGTTTCGCGGGGGAAAATGAAGATATCTTATTGGCTAGAGGATCCGAGGGTGACTGCACCTTCTACTAGCAAACCGGGTGAACAAGGAAAACAATAGATCGTCCAATGTCACGGGACGTCAAATTCACGGGGTTTGGGATTTTTCGAGGTTTAGAGTGAATAGGCTGACACTTGCGTTTGAGCTTCTGCGAGGAGAGGGCAAGCATAGCCAGCCTCGACAGTCTATTCTTCCAGATTAAGTTCTGAAGTGACTTGCTAGTGAGAGCTAGATCCAGATTAAGTTCTGTGTGGAAAAATCGAGAACAACTGAGTGTGCTATCTAGCAACCGGTCTATCTAGCAACTTCCCGGTCGCTGTCGCCGAAGAACTGCAGGCCGATCCTCCAACTCCTTTTTCACCATCGCCAAAAGTCGGTACCCCCTTCGCCAGGCTACATAAATGAGGGTGTTGTTATTTGTTTAGGTAATACTTTAATTTTAGTCATGTGTATTGACCATGTGTGTATATAGGAATAACGCAAGTCTGTAAATAAATATGTAAATACTTGCAAGTGACAAAAGAAAGAGGTAAGTTGTTAATTTTGTTTTGTGTGAGACAAATCGGATCACCGAAGGTTACAGCTCACGGGGTGGGGCTTTCCCTGGGGTTGTGACAGCAATGGATATACATACATTAATTTTTTTCATGTTTCTCATGCCTACCAAAAAAACACTCAATATTTTGTTTTTTATGACCATTCCAAATTTGCTGGCTCAAAAGCAATGTTTAATGGACAACAGTCGGTGCTAATAATGCAAAATTACTGGTATGTGTGTCAATTTTTTTAAACAGCATACTGTTATGTATGAGTATCTTGACCCCCTTACCTAGTAACCCTCAGCCCAATACTACATGACTCAATTATCTTGGACCCATTCCACTGACCACTTTCCTAGAAACCTTCTGACCAAACCTGCATCGAAATCTGTTGACCAAGCCCGCTATCTTTAAGTATTGTATTATAATTATAGGTCACCTACTTCTTTTAGACCACACCCCCAACTCCTTAGACTAGTAATATAAATGTGAGGACCACTCTTACTAAGTCAGTAGAAGAGAAAGTAAGAGAGACAACAGAAGAGTATGTATATGGATCAGAGTTAGAATACAATTGCTAGATGCTGCGTTAAATGTAATAAATGAATGCTGTATATCGTTGCCACTACGTAGAGTGAACCTAGTCCAATGTGAAAAGTGTTAAAGTCTGAAAATCAAAGCCTTACTGATCCCGGAACACAACATGGTGGAGAATCCGTTTTTTCAGACGATCTTCCCTTTTCATATCGTCACATTTAAGCAGACTGAGACGACGACTTCCCATCCCGACAGTGTCGCTTTACAGCCAATGTAACCTTTGACAAAGTTTTTTAAGTCAGGACCAAGCATCCTGTCCTCTATGCAAACTGTACTATGATCGATGTCCTCGAACAAGCCCTTGATGAGACTTCCCCTCTGATGAAGACCACCACCCCGATGACAGCCACAACACTGACGACCACCACCCCGATGACAGCCACAACACTGACGACCATCACCCCGATGACAGCCACAACACTGACGACCACCACCCCGATGACAGCCACAACACTGACGACCACCACCACGATGACAGCCACAACACTGACGACCACCACCCCGATGACAGCCCAAGTTAAGCTTGCCTCTTAGTCTGGATCCTCTACCTTGCAGCCATGAAGTCTAACGAGTGCCCTTCCCCAGGGTTCCAAGTGTACTGTAAATATCGGCTACCCTCCCCTGCACGGACCCCAGTAACTAATCTCAAGTTTCCTGCCCGGTATTCCACCGCGGTCCCATTAAATTATTCCCCACAATGGCGCACGCTCGAAACGAGGTAGCGCAGACTTAGCACATACGGCACTGACTATATACGTCTGTCCTTGCTCGACAACGTCCAAGCTGCAACTGATCTTACGACGCCCCGCGCCACCTAATCGCACCTAACTTACAGCGCTCGTGAACTACGCCCTCTATAGTCAACCTTGCACCAGTGTCTAATGCTACACACAATACACAGATCATTGCGCCACAATTGATGCATATGTTAGTTATTAGATCAATATGATATGTACAAGTACATGTAACTTGATTTCATGTACATTATTATGTAGCACATCAGCTGAATTCCAATACATAAAATTAATACATAATTGTGTTACCTAGTGTCAGGTATTGTTTTCGATAGTGGACAGCGACATTAGTTTTAAATTACAGATTATGTACATGTACATGTACAACATGCATGTAGTATGTGTGGAGTTTCTCTATTTCCCAACGAGCCTGATCTCTTCCTAGGTGCTAGTCTCAAGGCCAAGGGGTAGGGACCGTTTTGGCGGAAATATACCACCCATTGTTAATTGAATGGGTGACTAAGTTGACCGACACCAAAAACGTATTTTCAATTACTTTATTTACATTATGATTATAATCAAACGCTTGAGGTACCAAATAATTTGTACTCCGCAAAGAGCCCCATTAATCCACACCCCGCAAGCTGCCCTCCGCAATCTGCACTCCGCACAGTACCCTCTAGCTTTGCACTCTGGGAGATTCCGGCCTACACTGTCGGCTCTTTCTCACCGATACCAGAACGCCACGGTTTTTTTTTTCATTCATTCATTTTTCACAGTTTCACATTACAAATGTTTTACATTCTTTTATATTTATGAAACCATAATATACCGTGAAGGCAACCACGAGGAAGCAGAGCTTATAGATGTGGGCCCTTGTACAAATACTGGATTATTACAGTTACATTATTAAGAACACTTATGAACAATAGCGAATATTCAGAACAAGACAAATGTAAGACGAGGACAGAGACAAAACATGTACTCTAAGGACCAGTTTATTGAGTCAAAAGATAGGATAAACATTGGACGTTTTCAAGAGAATGGCCCAACTGGTCATCATAATAATTTAATAAAATACTCTTGTAATTCTGTTTGAAGACTGACAAATTTCTAGATGATTTTAAGTGTTTAGATAACGAATTCCACAAAGTAGGACCTTCATCGTTTTTTTTGGCAAAGGATGTGCGAATTGAAGGGAGATGGAGATGTGTGGCTTGGCTAGTGTTATATGTATGGAAATCGAGATTCCTAGAGAAGAAAGTTTTAAGTGTAAAGGGGAGACTACTGTGAACGGATTGATACATAAAGGATCCAAGATGATGAAAATAAATATCTTTGATTTTCAATATTTTGTTTTTAGAAAATAATGGGTCGGTATGGGCGTTATAGTCAGTGAAATTGACTATTCGCAAAGCTCTTTTTTTGCAAACGGAAAAGTCTAATTACGTTAATTACAGAGGATGCTCTCCTTGCAAGAATGACGTTGCTCATATACGACAGTATTGGAGTCTTGTAAAGAGTCATTAGGATTGCAGGGGGGTAAAGTGCAAAATTGTATTGATAACTCCTATATTTCGTGCTATTGTTTTACAAAGATAATCAGTATGGTCATTGCACATTAATTCTCATTAATCAACTTTCTCCATTGGAGTGTTGTTTATAGCAATACCATTAGCAGTATTGCTAAATAGCATATATTAATTTTTTTTAATATGAAGAGCGAGTTTATTGATTGCAAACCAATTATAAATGGATTTCAACTCTGTTGGCTTTATCAATGAGAGTCTTTAAATTTCTATGAGAAATTAGTAAATCTTAAAATTTAGTGGGCCTGACGTTTCGATCCTAGCAGGACCTTTCTCTGCCTCTGAGAAAGGTCCTGGTAGGATCGAAACATCAGGCCCACTAAATGTTTAGATTTGTATTTTGGTAATTTTAGTCAGTAAGCAGTTTGCAACATTTTTGTATATCACTTCAGAAATGAGTAAGTTAAAGTAATCGGCAAATAGGATGAATGAAAATTCATTTGATGATTTAACAAAGTCATTGATGTAAATTAAAAAAAGCAGCGGACCCAAAATTTAACCCTGCGGAACACCACACTTTACGGCAATTGGTGTTAAAACTGAACCACCTATGGAAACATATTGTTGTCTATCTGTAAAATAGCTCCTAAACCACGGACACCGTAGTATGAAAGTTTATGAGTAAAAACGTCATGATCAATTGTGTCGAAGGCTTTTGAAAGATTGAGGAATATCCCTAGATGTGTATGGATTTATCTAATGCATTTACTACTTTATCGTCAAATTCAAGAACAGCGTGCGTAGTTGAATGTTTACTTCAAAATCCATATTGGCATTCGGATAATATATTTTATTTATCAAAGCACTGGATGGTACGAGCATACACACTCTTTTCAAAAATCTTAGATAAACACGTTAAGATCGATATAGGCCTGTAATTATTGACAAGACTGGGGTCACAATTTCTATAGACAGGAATAACCTTTGCAATTTTAAGAGCATTTGGAACAGTACCAGTCATATATGAAGTATTAACTATATGGGCAATAGGCTTACTAATTATAGTAATAAGTTTTTTTTAATAGATGAAGTTATGCGATCATGGCCAGAGCTTGCCTTATTCTTTAGTTTGTTAGTTATGTCAATTACCTCATTTTCATCAATTGGATATAGAAACAGGGATCTCAAATTTGGAGCATTAAGGAAGTTGGTATGTGAGAGAGGTAAACTCGGGATAAGGTTAGCAAGATTTGGGCCTAGGTTTGCAAAGTAAGCAGTTGGTAATATGTTTGGGGTCATCAATAATTGATTAACCTTCGTGCATAATGGCTGTGATGGGTTTGGAAGGCATTTTCTTTTTTTTAAATCGAATTTATAACTTTCCAAGTATTTTGAACATTGTTTTTTTCCCCGTTCAAGCGAGGAGGGTTGTCGAACATAGTATTGTTTTTTAGAACTGCGTAGGAGGGTAGTTAGTGTATTCTTATATTTAGAGTATTTCTGTTTACGTTCTGTTGTCGGAGTGACAAAATAATTACGATATAACTTTTTATTTAGCATGAGCATAGCTTGAATTGACCTTAATTCAAATAAGCTATAAATTATAATAAAAAAACGAAATGATCGAAATCACAATTCCATACACTCATCCAAGTATGATACAACTCCGTCTGCACGACTCGAGACTAGTACATGTACAATAATCAATTTTTATACAAGATCAACAAAATGGCAAGAATCCGTTGAATGTCCAGCAGAATCAGAAATATACAAGATTAGACAACAACGTATGTTTATAAAAAAACCACACACATGGTCTCCTTCCTTATAAATACTTATGGTATCAAAGGGATGGATAATTAACCTGAAATTCTTTGGTATGCGCAAGTGAATGGAACAAATTAAACAGCTTCACTCGAGCTCTCTACTACTATACTACAGGTAAAGTTCAAGAGTTGACTCCTTGGCTCGAGGGACAGCATCGATGATGCAGAGCTGACAGACGGCGCGCCCCGCGGCGACATCAGGGCCAGCATCCCCCTCGGTTTCCCGGTTGTTGGCCTGAAAGGTCGGCCGGCTGCTCTGGAGAACTCGCAGCTCTCATCATCAATGGGGAGATTGGACAGGGGGACAGAGATAGCATATCTTCTTTGGCCTTGGGTGTTCTTCCCGGAGCTCCTGATGCCTGTTGGACGTCGGGAGGTTTCGGGAGGGAAGCAGGCACCCAAGTACTCTCCGCTGCTCTGGCCTGACCAGCCATCTCGGGTGCGGCCCTCTCCAACTCTGCCACCAAGGTAGCAACCTAGGTGAAAGCGACTGTAGTCTCTCTTCACTGTATCTCTTCTGGTAGCCTTGTAATGGCACTCCGTACAGTAAAGGTACCTGACGGGCCGGTGCACTGCTCGAATGTGTCTCCACAATTTCTGCCCCTGCTGAAATCGGGCCTGACACTCGTCCTCTGTTACATTATCTTGAGGCACGTCCCCATTATTGGCACCTCCCTTCCCGGGTTTTTTCTATTGGCTCCTTGTCGGAACTCACTACTTCAAGTCTTTCCTCGCCAACATATGGCTTTAGTCTGTCAACATGCACCACACGAAGTTTACCACCTCGTCTCAACTTGATGCGAACGACCACGTCAGACAATTTCTTTATTATCTGCCACGGTCCCTCCCAGCGGAACTGAAGTTCTTTTTTTTCGCTGGGTTATGCAGCCATACCAGCTGACCCTCTTTCAGACCGGCTTCGACTGCATTCCGGTCGTAATTCCGTTTCTGCCTACGGCTACACTTGCCCAGGCACTACCTCGCTCTCCCATGCGTCCCTTCGCATGTTGCTTCGCAGCTTTTCTGCGAAGTCAGTCACTTTGTCAGTATCTGTGTCTGGACACCCGGTGGTCAGATCTACAGGTAAACTGACCTCCCTCGCCAACATCATGATGTCCAGGGATTCCCCCGTTGACTCTTGTGGCGTGAACCGATACGCATGGGTGACATATGGGAGCATCTCATCCCAATCTCTTTGCCTCCTTTTTGGATCGATGAGCACGGCCACCATATTGACTAGTGTCTTATTAAATCTTTCGACCATCCCGTCTGATTTAAGATTGTACGCGGTCGTTCTGGTCTTTGTCACACCAAGTATCTAGCACATCTCACTGAATAACCATGTACTTCACTTAGGATCTCTTTCCTAAGTTTCCCTGGCAAAACCAATAGCCATCTGATTGATTTGCCGTCGTCGGACTCCCGGCACCTTCTATACAACACTCATTCTCGGACTGCCAACTGTTCCAAACTCAACCAGGGCGACCTTTGCCCTTCTCTTTCTCCTGCGCGACCCAACTCATGGTCGTGTCTTCGAGCTGAGCTTCTCTCAACTCATCTCTCGAAATCGTTGGTTGGCTACTGTGCCCCTGACCAACATCTCTTCTGCGGGGTATTCTTCCAGCTTCCTACTCCGTCTTACCCGGCAGCTATTGTATCCTGCCGACCACATTGCTTACACTGTCGCCATGTCAGTCCATCTGCATTGGCATGTTTCTCGCCTGTATGTGTTTGATCTCCGAATCATATTCTGATATGACCCCCAACCATTTAGCCAGCTGCCCTTTGGGGTTCTTGACATTCAGAGCCACCTAAGAATAGCATGGTCTGTTCTGATTGTCACCTTCCTCCTGTACAGGTAGGCTATTGCTTGTATTCCTTCCAGTATACCACTACTGCTAATAACTCACGTCTGGTGAAGCAGTAGTTTCTCTCGGGTTTACTGAGTTTCCTGCTGGCGTAAGCGAGAACTTTTTCTTCCCCATCCTGAAGCTGGGATAATACCGCACCACTGCTCTCCCCTTTCGCATCGGTGTCGAGTATAAATTCCCCTTTTGGAATAGGGTACTTGTATTTAAAATCACACGAGATAATAGGCTACAGATTACTTGTTTCAAAATTGCAAATGATACTGCCCATTCCACTTCACAAATAAATGCAACAGAACCTACCTTAGCAACCCTTACTATAGGGCCTAATATGCCTCACATAGTACTTGAGCTGACAGTCCAGAGTGTATGTAATGAAAATTGAGGCTGGACCACTTCTGGCTGTCTTGTGTTTACAAACCTGTGTAGGTTAAGTATGGAATTAAGTGTCTAATATGATACATTTGTCTATCGACAGGAAAAAAACTTGTGTTCCTAGGTACATACATAAGTTTCCTGTTTATGAAACCTTTGTTCACTTCATGCAGATTAAGCCCATGATGCATGAGGTATAAATCCTAACATTGTTTATTGATAGCATTGTCAAAACATGATATTTGTGTACAATAGTACAGATCACGCATGCAACTTGGACTGAAAAAAGCAAGAAAATTGCAACATTTTCAAGTAGTGCTTTTAACTTCAATGATGAGCTGGTTAGAGGAAACGTTGCATGGCTAAAAGATGATGTTTTTTTTTTCAAGAGTTGGACTGTTGTAAAAGATAATTCCGTAAAAACATTCAATAATTTGCTTTCTGTATTTCTAGTCTCAGAAATGCACTTATCTGTCCAATTACCTCGATGACGGATACCTCCTCAAAAGTGTAAGGTGCAGCCACTGTTTTTCGTTGTCTAGTGGCCAAGGGTTGCATTCTGCAATACACATGGCCTTGGTGCCTGGGTGAGCAGTATTTATCGATCTTCTCAGTTTCCAAGCTCTGGTTCCCTGTGGTGGAATTTTCTAAAGAAAGGAAACTAAAGCATTAGCGTTTTAATTAATATAATTGTCGATCATATTAAAAACGAGAGTACGTACATGTGTATCAACAATATGAATTTCAAAAAAAAAAAAAATAACGTTATACAACAATGTCTGAAATCAGTTTGAGAGATTATTTAATACAACTTTCAAAAATGTAATTTTTTTTGGTAATAACAACCATACCAGTTGCAATAATCTGCAACTCATCATCTATGGCTGCTTAGCTTCGCTTTACACTTGAACCCATTAATTATTACAAGATCTAGAAAACAAATGTGCTGAATTAAGCAACATATCTCAATATCAATATTATAACAAAAATGATAGTTTTGATTATTTCACACTTAAGTTCAACTAACATCTTTTTCCGAACGAATAAAATTATTTCCAGCAATACAGAAAGAAACAACTGAGATTGATAAAAAAATCTCTGCAGTGCGTTTTGTCATGCTTTGAAGAAAGACTTAAAATGTTTTGACTGTTTTGTGCTGCACTGACACTGCACACACAACCGCTACTCGCAAATCGATGACGTTTTGACAGGTCCGTTTGCGCAGTGGGTCTGTGTGCGTTTTTGCACGCGCACGCACGGATATATCCATGGATATAGAATAAAATAATTAGATAGGACGCGCGCACAATACGCGCGTTTTGACAGGGCGAAGCATAGATATCGGAAGAATAAAACACTAGATGGGAAGCGCGTATCAGACGCGCATTCAGTGTGGGCGCTGCCATTAGTCACGTGAATGAGGCTAAAAATTGAACGCGCAAATAATCGCGGCGCCGGCGTACGTGACGATCACTTCATCCATGCCATCTGCCGGAGGATGTACAGGCGCATTTTGCGTGTAGAAATACCTTAAATTTATTAGTCTTATTAAAATATTATACGATTAAAAGTGCTCATTTATTGAAAGTTAGGAGGACTGATTATAGTTGTGCAAAATCTGAGATCTCTGCCGAAGGGATGGTTGTCAACTGTGCGGCGGCAATTTGCCGCAGCCGCAAGCGAAAGAACGAACCTGATGGAGAACAGTCTCGCGTGTGTTGCGATCGGCCGTCAAATCATCATCCCGGGACGAGTTTTGAGGAATACGCAGCGCTTGGAAACATCTTACAAAATGTAATATTAATATCAAATTTATATATTAATATCACACATACATTTGTTGAAAAAAATAAATCACACAATCATCAACATGTGAGCCAACATCTTGTGTCCTTCGTTGTTATTCAATTTCTCAATGGCCCGATCCTCAATCTTTCCATGTAAAAGAATCAGAATGTACTCCAAGCAAGAGCCCAATATTAGCGTAAATAACATAATGAGAACCGTTATTAGACAAACCTGTCTAGCTCTGTCGTTAAAATTTAATTCACTTTATTCTCGTGTGTAAAGTTCCATTGGTTTGTCAGGTAAACAGCCCTTTTCCTCTGCTAATTTCATGTTGCCTATTCCATTTTACCCTTGCGCGTCGCCTCATTCACGTGACTTTTTAGCGCGTCCATGTGCAGAAAGAAAGTTTTCTGCACAAGCAATTGCTCGCGCGCACGCGCTTCCCATCTAGTGTTTTATTCTTCCGATATCTATGGGGCGAAGTCATTGGTCACGTGAATGAGGCAATAAAATTAAACGCCCATTTCTTCGATGTGACGATCACTTCTCTTTCTCTGCATGCTTAGCGTGGTGGACTTCGAAATGGTGTCAAACTGTGCAGCAAGAAGGTGCTCTGCAGAAGACGGAGAAAGGGTCCTGTAGGCCAATCTCTCAGGAAGTTGACCTATCAATAATTATGTGAGTAAACTAACTTAGAACACCGTGCTCTCATTACAAATCTGTCTAATATTAATATGCAATATTATTGGAAACAACCCCACAAGTTTGGAAACCGCTGGATGTTTATATAAACTACTCTACTAGGGATGACAATACGTTTTAAACTTAGGGAGTGTTCATTAATTTGGAAAGATGTGGGGCTGTTTGATATTCCGATTGACGCGTATCATTTTTATTTCCCAGGTTCTGTCACGGAGATATAACGATATTAAAAGTTTGGCTCCAGCGGATTAAGTGAAACAATCAAAATGTCAGTAAATGGCATCAAATGTATTTACAGGCGTGTATACTGACATGTTCTGAAATGTCATGTCCATCATCCAACACAAATGCGACCGTACAAGATGACACTGAGATCCTCACTTCCCTGTCTACGATTCATCCTACTTTGACCACCATACCCTCTGCGCCTACGAAGTTCTCGCCGAATTCTACAGCAATGTGGTTGCCTACATTACTGGGTATATTGTGAGGAACCTGTTGAAGTCAGTGAAGTGTGCTGAGTGCATGGAGGCTCTTGTGCGGCACCCCAACCCACGATAATTATACACCTTCCTCGCCAGACCTGTACCTTGTTTATCTCAGAGATGACGGAGGGCTCATTTACCCATCTGAGCTGATAACGCCTTGGCTGTTTGCAAAGCTGCAGATAGAGTATTCCTGGTGTACAACAACGGTAAATTATATCCCCAATGTCCAGAATACTGGTTACAACGGAATGCCGCACAATAGGGAGTTGATTGGCATCGGTGTGTTCTTGTCTACAGACCATCATACTTCAGAAGCAACCATTGGTGAAGCTGGCCACGGCATCAACCTGATGCGCGACGTTGCCCGCCAATATTTGCGTATTAGGTTATTTGACTTCGGCAAAATAATCACTGAGGAACTACAAGATCAAAAGAGTGTATTCTAAATTAGTGTTATTCCAAGGTCAGTGAGAAACACCATAGCACTTGAGTGGGGAAAGTATTTTGCAATGCGAAATTCTACAATGGTAACATTTGTGGCCAAATTTTTTCCTCATTCAATTATCGACTTTGCGTAATTCCTGATAATGTTTTCCTGAAAACATAAAATAACATAAAACATAAACATGTTTGTAAATACAACGATTTTCACTATTTTCTCTTGAACGATGATAAATTGGACTTAACATTTATGGGTTTAGTACTACGGTAGTTAGGCTAATGTATAATGCTAAATCACATTATGAAAACTGCATTCGTTTTCAATACTACCAATGCAAATAATACCATTGATAAATAAGTTCACTTCAACAGCTAGCATCATCCTTGTTCCAACGGATTTTGAATAATCGACCATCACTCATTAATAGAGCTCAACGGAACAAACTGGAGAACCAGGGAAAATATTGTTAATTGAAATCAGCTTCGCCTCTGGAAATGAAAAAGTCAAGATTTCAGCTTGCGATGATATATTCCTCCCATTCCACTCTGAGCCACTCAATATCTGTATACTGATTTATCCTTGTTTGTTTTTGGTAGCTTATAGCGTGTGGGCAGTCTGTACATGGAGATTATTTTTTGGATCTTTTAAAAGTTTGTTTGGATTTGAATAGCATTATATTTCGGTGAGATCTTTGTTTCTGGTACGAATTGCACTTCCCGGTGCCATTGCTATTTTTCTATAGTAATGTTTGCGATGACAAATTTCTCCTTTGTGCGTGTGCACGGTTCTGAAAAGAACCGGGGTATTCTCATTGACGTTCCGGCAAGTTTGCTCCTTCCACCACGCATAACCTTAAATCTTATTGATGTACCTTTCATAAAAATAATAGAACATTAAATTCTTGTAGAACTGTTTCAGAGGGGAAACTGCCTGCCAGTGGAATAGTGTGGGATAAAAACATTTATGAATGCCACAAAAAATGAAAAGGCAGCCCATACACAGTATGTGTGAATAATTATAATTACATTTAACCCTTAAGCCCTATTAATGATTCCCCTTCCCGTTGGTCTGTCGTCTGTTGGTTTTTTATGTTGTCTGTTTTTCCCACTCACGCGTCAGTTTATATATAAAAACACAGCCCCATACTCGTATACTTCCCTTATTGGTTTATACATGTATTCGTCCTACTTTATGTAATTTCATTTGTCTATTTTGTTCGTTTCAATTTCATGCACACATAAATAATTATGTACTTTTTGTATGGATATGAATATTACGTTGAATTGAATTTACTTGAAATGAATCAACTTGAATTACATGTCGATTGTTGGTAAATTTGTTGAAGTTGAAGTATTTCTGATAGGCAAGTACCATTTCAAAATTGTACATTTTTTTTATGAACTTTATCAGTTCGTTGACGACATTCTTCTTCTAACATTGGCTAAGATACACTCATCCTTCGTTTTTTAAGTTACTTTCGTCATCTCCTCTATTCAATATTGTTTCTTTCATTGTCTTTGCTCTTTTTTCTCGTCTTCATTACCCAGTCTAATCGTCTTGTTTGTGTTACCTTGTTTGTTTGTTCTTGTATTTACGTCTAATTTGTCTGCAAAGGCTTTGGCTGTTCTCTACAAGCCTTGGCTTATATGAATTAACAGCCCCTATACTTCACACCTTTTATTTAAGCTCTTTATAGAATCAAATTTGTGTTTAACAAAGTACGAACATTATTTAATTCACATTATCCATTCTGATGTGTATGTTTGTGGTAAGTATGAAAATAAATGTTATTATTAAATTAAATTAAATTGAATTGAACATTCAGCATGAAGTTGCCCTTTGCGCGTCGCCTCATTCACGTGACTTTTTAGCGCGTCCTTGGAGGGCCGAAATGCTTGTGCACAGTGAATGGCGCGTTCAGACGCGCGTCCCATCTAGTTACTTATTCTTTATATATGGTTGGCTTCTACTGGTGTGCGCAAAACGTCATCGATTTGCGTGTATACCGTTTCAATTTGAAATTAAAGATGGCCGCCGCATTTTGGCTTCTCGACCACCCAAGGGGAAATGATACCCACAGGCAACATGGCGTATCTTGGTGCGGCGTGGAAATAAACCCAAAATAATTATACATGGACATGATTACAATTGTTATAATTAAAAAAAATAGTATGGGAGAGTCCTAGCTGCAGGGAGCATTTTTGTACGTCATTAGAGAAATTGAAATTATATGAATAGAACAGGGGCAGGGGTACGATTAATGTAACGGCGGATCAGCACCCCTGTAACCAAGCGACTAAAATACAACGAGGGTTTAAGGGAGCGCCCTGTAGTATAAAAAATTACGTTAGTGGAGCTTAGGTGCACACTGCGCATTAGTCAAAGAACGGAGAGCACTTCCACAGACTTCTTTGCTGAAGACATAATTATGTACTTCGTCTGCGACTTCCAGAACCAAGTCTTATTGATTAATCCTTTAAATATCTTCTTTAGACATTAAGTAGCACTTTCAGCCAATTAATCATCACACGCAACAAAGAAGGTACTTTGCTATTTACTTCATCAGAGTTTTATTTTCCTTCATAAAACTCTTATACACATGAATTACAGTTAATCAACCTAGCAGTGATAGAATAGCATTCTTCGTTTATACTGTAACTAGAAATACCCCCAAAGCCGGCTTTGGTATTACATAACTTAGCTGTGCACAGGGTTTCGAGTCCTTGTCTTGTGAAAGTCTTGTAGTTGTAGTCTGGAATGTAGACACTTGTAGTAATGTTGCTGTCATGAGTTCTGACGATCAGGAAGGTGAAGGGAAGTCTGGTGTTGGGCGGAGATTGTCCACTTGAAGGGGAGTTGCTCCGGCGTCCGCTCAGTCTTGAGACTGGACTTGGAAGTGGATCTCCTGGATGTCTGGATCTGTAGCTGATCGGTTGTGCCCCATCTGGTAGTGATGGCTTGGTTAGTGAACCATGTTGGTTTCACTGTGGTTTGCTTGCTTCAGCTTCAGCCGAAAGTTCTTCCGTCAAGAAGAGGCTCTGTAGTATCTTGCTACTAGGCGGATTGTAGAGGAAGCCGTGGCTGTCTTGCAGGGATCATTCAGCTTTCTTCTGCCAGTCCTTCCTCGCTCGGGTCTCGTATGAAACTACTGAGATTTGTCTGCGCTTGACTTTATATAGCCAGCTAGTCTCCCATTGCATAAACTTTACGTAAGGCTTAAAATAAAGACTTAAAATAAGTGTTTGCCGCTTACATAAAACAATCCCACTTACATAAGGAATAAAACAAAGGTATATTAAAGAAAGGTTTATGTAAGTAGAAGTTGGATAATACTCTGGTCTTCTATGAAAGTAAAAGTTGCTGCTCTCGCAAGGCCACTGCATACTTGCAAGGCCACTGTACAAAGTATTGGCACTGAATCAGACCAAATGTACAGGCAAATGGGGGAACTTCATTTTGCACTAATTAATCTTTAATTAAACATTCCCCATAACACAAGACAAATGTTCAGGTATATGGGACTTCATAGAGTCTGTGATCTTTGAACTCAAAGGCAATGTTGAGGTTAGTGCCAATTAGGGATTTCCGGGCATTCTGCTCACATGATAAGTAAAGCATCTTTTTCAGCTGTTTTCATTAATGGGTTCTCCTTACCCTTGATAAGTGGGGATAGTGTGTTTTCTTAACTGAAATGTTCCATACATATATTTTCAGTAGTTCTCAGTAGGGTCTCCTTTCCCTTGATCTGTCGATTTATAGAAGTAAAAGGAAAACAGTCTTCTCCACCCATCTCTGACATAACCACCCCCATGAGGCTAGTGCTGGCCAAGAACAATTTCTCCTTTCTTGACAAGCACTATCTTCAAGTGCATGGCACTGCCATGGGCACGCGCTTGCCTCTTCATGGGTGACCTTGAGGAACGCATGCTCAGTGAGGCTCCATGCCGTCCCTGGATTTGGTGGAGATACATAGATGACGTTTTCCTCATTTGGACTAGGGACGGTAGCAGCTTGGATGCTTTCTTTGATCACATCAGTTCCTTCCACGGGACTATCAAATTCACTTGGGAGCAGTCTCTTCAACAGACCCACTTTCTGGATGTCACTGTTCGGAAAGACCTCGACACACTTACTACTGACTTGTATTCTAAGCCCACCGACACTCATCAATATCTCCATGCCTCCAGTTGTCACCCCAGACACAGTAAGACTGGTATAGCTTACAGACAGGCCCTCAGATTGAGGCGCATATGTTCCAATGAGTCTGACTTTCGCCGCCATACACGTGTATTGGCCAGTAACTTTGTTGCTAGAGGCTATAGTTCTCGCCAAGTGAAGAACTCCATTGCTTAAGTCTACTCCATTTCCAGAAGTTCGGCACTCAAACAAAAGCCACCAGGTCCCTAGGACAATCCCAAGGTTCCCTTAGTTACTTCCTACAACCCTTCCCTTCCTCCTCTCAGGAAGATAACAAAGGAAAACCACCATATTATCCACACTTCAGATCGTCTGGCTGATGCCATTCCAAATTCGCCTGTTTTGGCTTTCATGCGCCCCCGTAACCTGCGTGACTTAATTGTCCGAGCAGAGGTTCCCCCTCTGGACACTACCTCCCTCTAAATTTGGTACTAATTTAAGTGTACCTCAAAATGCATTGTTTGCAAGACTTATGTCAAGGAAATAGACTCTTTCAATGGACATTCTTCTGGAACTACCCACACGACCTATGGCTCTATCACGTGCACTACCTCAAACATCATATACCTCATCTCATGTAGAGTTTGTAATGTTCAGTATGTTGGCGAGACCAAAACACCCTCAAAAACGTATCTATGGCCATAGGTCTACAATCAAAACCGGTAAAATGGACACCCCTGTTGG
This sequence comes from Luidia sarsii, assembly GCA_949987565.1. Classification (NCBI taxonomy): domain Eukaryota; kingdom Metazoa; phylum Echinodermata; class Asteroidea; order Paxillosida; family Luidiidae; genus Luidia; species Luidia sarsii. The sequence continues at coordinate 19,503,695 of OX465102.1, read as the reverse complement.
GTATCACTCCAACCTCCCTGATCATTCGATATCAGATATGAGTGTACTGGGCATAGAATCCCTTGGTCACTGTAGTAATGGTGTCCGTCTAAGCCGTGAGAAAATGTGGATGAAGCGTCTTCGGACTATTCAACCACATGGTCTCAACATCCCGGAGAGTAATGACTAACACCATGCAGCTTTCTGATATCCTTCTTTTGTGTTCACTCATTCACACTTCTCTCTTTGATCTTTCCCCCTCTTCTCAGTAATCCCTACCCTACTCCTTGCCCTTCCCTTTGATCTCACCCCACCAGCTTTACTCTTTGTCCTTTGTTTCTCATCCGTGTCCTATTCATTCTCTTCCCCTTACTTCGTGTACATGTATCTGTGTTGTCCTTGTCACTCTGCCTTTGACAAAGGTCCTGCTAGGATCGAAACGTCAGGCCCACTAAATTTCAAGCTATGTAGCTTCTGATAATCCTTCTTGTGTTCACTCCTCTACACTTCTCTCTTTGATCCCCCCTCTCACTAATCCCTACACTACTCCTTGCCCTTCCCTTTGATCTATCCCTACCAGCTGTACCCTTTGTCCTTTGTTTCTCATCCGTGTCCTATTCACTATCTTCCCCCTTCCTTCGTGTACATGTATCTGTTTTGTCCTCGTCACTCTGCCTTTGAGAAAGGTCCTGCTAGGATCGAAACGTCAGGCCCACTAAATTTTAAGATTTGCATTTTGGTAACTTTAGTCAAAAAGCAGTTTGCAACATTTTTGTCTATCACCTTAAGTAATTTTTCAGAGGAAAAAGATCTACCAAAAACCTGCAGTGCAGGAATTATTAGTAAATAGCAGGGAAGCTGAAGCAGAAGTCCAGTTTCGATGTCAAATCAAGTTCAGAAATAAATATTAAGTTCAGAAAATTTGAGATATATATGCAGACCGACGTATGAAGCTCAATCCCCGAATAGAATCCCACACGTTTCAATGGGCGACCAGAAAACAACGACTTGTGCGTGAGGCTACATTTTGCAGGGAACCAGTTTATAGGCAGTTAGCTCTGTGGGCAACAAAAATCGCCCATTGAAACGTCGGTCTGCATATATATTTCAAATTTGTTGTATATTGTTTAATTGATTGTGGTGTGTCTTTACTATGAAATCAGGTTAAGATGAACAACTTTACCTATACAAAGTGTAAAAATAGTGACAACAAATACATAGATCCATGGTTAAATTATTAATTAATTAAAAAGTAAGTTGATGGATTTTACATTGAATAGTGGTAAACATTTTACATTACAGCATTGTATTTTTTTTACATAACAGGTGTTAACCTAGAATTTAGGTGAAAGTGGTTACACAATTTCAAGGTTTTTACCGAACAACTGTTAGGTAAAGTTTTACCTAATAATGAAGGTGTTCGCCCGTAACCTCTAAAACAGGGTAAATTTGATAGATGTTGTGTACATTCATTTTTTTTTATTTGTGTGTAGGTACACGGTTTCTAGGGGAATTCTAAAAAAAAAAAAAACACCTTCCACACCTTTAATTAGAACACTAGTTTGGCTAGATTCACCTATTGACGGAACCTATGTTCATCTTCGGCTTTATAGTCACCTGGTTTCCTACCACAGTGTTTATATTATTATTAACATAATTACATTCTGAAAGGTCAACATGGCCCTTGGGTACCCCATTTGATTTACTGGCAATAAAGGCAACGGGGTTCTCAAGTTGATAAATCTGATAGTAGCTACAAAAGTTATGGAGTTTCTCAGCAATGGACAGTTGAGAAATGGAGAGAAAAAAGTTTTATTCGCATGTGAGCCAGTACTTTGAAGCCAGCTGTAACTACACTGTCATGAAGTTTCCTATGCAGGATGTCAAAGTGGCTGACCCTGCCAAGCGAGTGAGCATGAGCTACAGTTCTCTACGTCAAGAGATTCTAGCTAAATGACATTGACCAAGATGAACTGGAGATGGAGTTTCCATTATATCAAGTTGAAAGCTTTGATGGTTGGATGATAGAGATGATGTTGTTTGGACACATATATTATCTCTAAAGAGCAAGTCAACAGACCCAAAAAAAATATTCCCATCTGTCCAGGGTTATGCTCACCATTCTGTCATTAGCACACAGCAATGCTACTGATGAGCAAATCTTCAGCTTAGTGAGAGGATATGCCACTGACTTAACCAAGTCCTTCAACTCAAACATTATCTGACTTTCTGACAAACAAGGTGATGAGTCAAGCCATGGGGAAACAATGCCACCAAAAAACTTTCTGTAGAACTTCTCAATAAGTGCAAGAAGGCAACAATGGTGTCTACATGTAGCACTTCAACACAAGGCAGAGTCCAATGAAATCTATTTTGACTTTGATAGCAAATGACTCCAATGAAAATATTTGAACAGGTCAGTGTGATATTCTTCTTATCATGCCATTAGTTTACCATGATGTAGACTTTATTTAATTAGAAATAAGAATTTGTGATTACCTGTATTGCGAACGTTGGTTTCTGTGCCTATGCTGCAGGTGCCTTGTGAAAGTGCACACATCAAAGGTTGTACATTTGATTATAATTGAATTTGTTATGCCAAACAAAAATACGACCAGACTACATGTACTATGTAAACATGCTTTTTTCATCACGCGTAAAATTAAAATAGTACTTATTTCCGTAGCCAATTGGCTCTGCGAAAGAAATTACTGTTTTCCTCTGAAAATTACAGAGTTGAGATTACTGAAATGCTTTGAAAAAACTCGGCAGCTCTTGTAATAACAAAGAAAATTGTTTAAATGTTTCTGAAAAACAAGATGGAGTTTATATATATATTGGATATTTTTTTGTCGGAACATTGGATGGATACTATCGGAGAGTTTGAATTTCCCTTACTGAAAGGACATTCCCTTAGTGACATTTCCCTGTCAACTTCCAGCTTCAGGAACTGCGTGGCATCACTCCCCGTATTCTTCTGTTTCCGAGTTGTTTTAGATGTTCAAATAAAGATATAAAGGTCATTATATTAGAAGAGAAATGATTTCCTACTGGTGAAAAAACATAAAACGAACAGCATATTTTTTTCTCAGTTGCTTGAATGTACCTGTACTGCAGACTCATCACAGAATATTACTACAAGTTTTTTTGTCTTCGGTTAGCATAATTTTTAAAATAAATTGTTCTAGTTCATATTTGTGAATCAATTCATTACTTGATGTATTGTCCACTATTTTCTTTTCCAATATATCACATTTGGATCGGCGGAGGCACCCCGCGGTGAACTTTTTCCTAAAAATGTTTCGGGGTTTCCTTTTTAAGTATAGGGCCATAGTTGCCAGTCGACGAATCTCTATGTACAAAGCCGCGGATTCAGGGAGATTAAGTTGAAAAAAAGAGGAAAATTACCAACCTAATCTACATGAGTGCGAGAACTAATAAGGCCAGTATTAGAACTCAAGAGATTACAACTGCTGAAAAGAGTCATGTCTGTACTCTGTAGTAAGGGGAATGTAACTACTGGGACTCTGTTCAGGGTTCTCCCAGGGGCCTGCTAGGGTGCCTGGTGGTGGGTCTGCTCTTGCTTATTGGCAAACATGCTGGCCAACTGCTGGATCAGGTCATTAGAGGACTTCAACTTATGCTCCTTTAGTTCAAACCATTCTTGCTGCAATTTGTCCTCTCTCTCCTCCTGCTCCATTTCATGTTCTTTTTCCCAAAGGAAACGCTCTTGCTCAACACGAAGGAGTGCGCCCACGTTCTCATCTTGCAGTTGTTGGTATTCAATCAATCTTCCAAGGATTTGTCAAGGGCATCTTCAACGTGGGTTCTTCGCCCTCTTCGTTTTCGGATTTGCAACCCTGTAGAAAAATTTAATAAAAATCAGTTATGTAGTTAGAACAAACACACAGGGTTCGATTAATTGACAATTAATGTCGACCAATTTACGGTGAGGATTTCCTTTGTTCCTTTTGAAATGCGCATCACCGAATTTATGAATTGTTGAAATTTTTGAATTTATTTTTCCAACTCTTCAGTCAGCAAATTGACAACAGGTAATCCATGCTTGATTTGCCGATTTTAGGAAGACACCACTATTTTTTTACCCGATGTGCCCGGCTAATAAGAGTCCTTGCTTGACTTCCCCTCCTCCTGCACATCGGCTGTGCTGTCCAGAGACGATCCACTGATGTCGGCACTGTTCTGCACATCCGCCATGTTGCCAGCAGCGGCTTCTTAAAAAGAGGAAAATCCCTTTCGAAATGCTTTTTTTCTTAAAACATTTAATACCAGCGTCTTTTTGGGCACACAGTGAAAAAAATGTATTGTCCTCACAAACTATTAGTCAAGTAAACTCGTATATGCGAGGCGGCATTTGCAATCACATGACTATAATAATGTCGCCTCAAGTCACAAACAATGCACCTCATAAATAAAGGTGGCTCTCTAATAAAGCCTTCACACGTATAGCAAAGATATATTTTTCTTTGGTACCGGTTCCTTCTATCATGAAAATCACCAGTAATTTAAGGAAGTTATTTACAAAGATCAGTCACTGATTCTCATCAGGTCAACTCGAGCTTAAGCTGCTCTATCTACAGTTCGACATCTACCATCCTGAAGTAGGTGTGGTGACTCTCCTCGTGTCGGATGATTCAGCCGTCCAGATAAACCACCATCATCTTCTTCTCCACAACGGCTTGTCGGCGGACGCTCCTCGGTGGCGGAAGAGTAGGGGTATCGACGATGGACTGGATGCTGTACTCGACGTACAACTTACCTAGTGCACGTCTTAACCATGTCCACATCGATATAGTAGGACCTCTTCCTCCATCTGATAGTTATACTTACATCCTTACCATCATAGATAGATTTACAAGGTGGCCAGAATATTTGGAGTTCCAAGTATCATAACGACAGACAGAGGTTCACAATTTCAGTCAGCTCTTTTCAGGCAGCTTAGTCGCATATTAGGATCAAAGTGTATCCGCACAACAGCCATTAAAGCTCAACCTAACCCTAGCTTTTGGACAGAAGTTTTACCCCTAATACTTTTGAGCATACGTACTACCTGTAAAAGTGACCTTAACTGTTCAGTGGCTGAGATGGTTTTTTGGACAACTCTGTCATTATCTTGTGAGCTGGTAATTACATAAAGATCTAGAAAATTGCACACATGTGTAAGTACGGACAGACGCGGTGCGTAAACCATTGCAAGCACCATACAAAGTGAAACAGTCAGCATTGACAGATTAAAGGTAGCATATTTGGATGACGATATCATCACTACCACAGAACCAGATAGAGGAACAACTAAGAAACAACCTAACGCTAACACATCTGTAAAGAAAGTAACAGAAACAAGCCACGGTCGTCCAGTTAGAGTAACTCGTTCAGGTCGACATGTTCATTGGCCAAAAAGATTTGTTCAGAATCTCTCACCAAGTGTGGAAAACTTTATTTTTCCTAGGTGAAGTAATTGTAATTAATTGTACTTATTATCGATTTCCTCGTTTTCACTCACAATCTAGGGAGGAGCTAGATGTAGTGACCATTGTTTGCACATCAGTTTAAGACAGCTCCCTGGGTGGACGAGTAGGCCACCCTTGTAGTATTTAATTTTATGCGGGCTTTTTGCCCATGCTGGCACTGGCCTTTCTTTACTGGAGGGACTTGCATAATAGCAGAAAAGAACCCACTAGAATTAAAGAGAGCTAAAAAAGCACACTGGCAGTCACACAATTATATATATTTAGTACATTGTAAACTGTAGTCAGGAACCACAGATATCTTGACTGTGTGTGATACTCGGGTGTTGGCAGTAGTATACAGCCACCCCAAAAGGGTGTCCATACAGTCAAGAAACACCAGCCTGACTCCGCAGCAAGGAAGCGGCGAGCATAATTGACGAAGGGGTAAGTGCATTGTGAGAATCCTCTTCACTTCTCTCAAAATCTCTCGACACTAATCTCGGTACCGCGAGGGTAACCTACGATCCCGTCTGGGGTACCTTCTACCACATTCGTTTCTAGACTGACTTCCATCATTTAGATCTGCTTCATGCTGTGAGTTTCCACTCACATATACACTAGGTTGCCCCACCATGTCAGGCGCCTCGTTTGCCACCTCATCTATCACTACCGGTACTCTATCTACCCGGTGAGATCAGCCTCCTCTAAAGATGACTTCGACTCGCAACAATTCATCGGGTGGACTGACTTCTCCATTGCATTCATCAACTCCCACGGTTCTATGGGATGTCCTTGATATGGCTTCAGTTGTATCCAGAAGACTACATCGGAAAGTTTACTGACAACCAGATAGAATTGAAGGATAAGTTTCGGGGCCGTCCCCTTTTTACGGGTACTGTTAAATAACCACACGAACATCCCCTCATGGAGACTCTTTCTGGTGGCTCTACAGTCGTAATTGACCTTCTGCCTCCTGCAGTTTTTCCTGAGGCACTGGCGGGCTCGGTCATGAGCTTGTTGCATCCTGCGCCTCAAGTCTCCAGCATAGTATGTCTCTGGCTTCTCCTCTGTAATGCCGGGATTCTCAATCGTCAAATCAATGGGCAGCATCAAATCAATGGGCGATCAATTCGTAAATTAAAAAAAAAAACATGCTGTGAACAGACAAGTGCACAATATGTATGAAGAGATAAGTCTACAAACTCACATCAAGTTGAAGTTCAAAGACCCTTGCAAGCTCCTCAATGACATCCAAGTAGTTCTTGTTGTATTGAGCATCGAAGTCTGGATCCAATTCTTTGATGATATCTGTGCATACATACACATAATTCCATCAATCCTCTTTCACCCTCTAAAATCACGTCACCTCAGTCCGTGACCAACACAGTCCCAAATAAACTCGATCCGTGACTAACACAGTCCCAAATAAACTCGATCCGTGACCAACGCATTGAATTGGACCCCAATCAAATTGTTAACGGACTGAGTTGACACACCAAATTGGTTACGAACCGAAATGATTGACACCTTACCCACATCCACCCAACGACATGATTCACGCGCCATTCACCAACACATATCCAACAGCTGAATAATCCGAAACTAAGAGCATATGGAGAAGTTCTCATTGAATGAGCCGTTGCAGTCTGCTTTACGTTCCGCAGTGTGGAAAGTGCACTTCTGAGAGAAGCTAAAGATATATTTTGCTCCAGTGATAACAAAAAATATGTTACTTCACTTATTCTTCTCAAATTAATTTTGTCTTAAGCCGCGTCCGTACTGGACTAATTTACCGAGCCTGTGGGTAACATTCCAATGGTTAAATCTTCCCGGCGTCCGCACTTGGACTTTCGACTCGGGTAAACTAACCAATACGACGCAGTAAAACTAACCAACTGGTGCGTATTAACTCAAAGAGGGCGCTATCATGGTGACCTTTCACCGGATGTAAATACCATACGACACGTCGACCCTGCTCGATTAATAAACAACACGACGATCGAGCGCGCGAAAAAAGAAAACTACAGTACATGCATACACCAGACCAGAGCAAGGAAAATGGCCGAAAAAGCAAGAAAATCTAGCAGTAGCAGAGGAAAGAGTGTAGCAGTCCGGAAACGGAACTGGAGCCACGAAGAGACCAGCGCGCTCATCGAAATATGGGGTGAGCGGGAGCACCAGGAGGGATTCGAAGGAATGAAATACAACTCGCGAGTGTTGGCTTCGATAGCCTCCAAGTTTCATGCCAAATTTCCCGATTGCCCGTACAATACACGTGAAAGCGTCAAGGAGCGGATGGAATATCTCAGAAAGAAATATAGGGTCGCTAGAAAGAACAACAACTCGTCAGGCAGAGGAAGGACAACTTTCCCCTTTTATGAGCAACTTGACGAGATACTCGGTAAGATTATAAAAACCGTCTGCATTTCTAATTTTTCTATGGTGTGAACCTTACATTTACAAATACAAGTTACAGCTACTGTCTACACCTGTGGGTAATTTGTTACTTGAACCTTGAGGGACCACGTTCCATAGAAGGTGAAAAAGTTTAATTTTCTCCCGACTGTTATGTTATTACACAACAGTCGGGAGGAAATTAAACTAAGAATTTTAAAAATACTTAAACATTAAACTCAAGTCTTAAAAGATTATGCACGAAAATGCCATTTAACTTGTGCTGGAATCTGCTGAGAAACGCAAATCAGACAGGATTAAAACCTTGTACACCCACCTCCCAAGAAATAATAATAGAAAAATGTCGGGTATAACCATAGGCATAGTTCAACTTTGAATGTAGAAACAACCCAGTCATCTACTAGTAATACTACTAGTTCTAGTTCAGCATCTACCTCAAAGGGCACTAAGCGTATTAAACTTCAGATTGTCAATCCTGGAACTTTGAATGGTTACAGTTGGAAACTTAAACTGATGGCTTCTTTGTAACAAAGGTATGGTGTTCTGTTTGCAACGAAGTTTATGAGGATTCAGATACTAGTAAACCAAAGCTCAGCATACATGACGGACAAGCCCAGCTGTGTTCGCTAGATAAGTATGTTACAGACACTTGTAACGTAAAGAAACACACCGTAAAGAGTCATGCTGCATCACGTACGCACATCAAGGCATTGGAGAGCATGCAGCCTGAGCCACAAAAATACCTCGGAAAACAATTCTTCAAGATGGATGAGGCTGCCCATCTGCGTATTTGCAGACTGTTACACAATTGCAAAGTGTGAGGTTTCCTTTTCCATGTTCCTATCATTGGTTAGTGTTGAAATCCAACATGGAAATGATCTCGGAAATAAATACATGAACAGCTAGTAGTGCCATAACGGTAGACGGTTTGAAGGACAAGATTTCCTGCCAGACGATGTACTGCTCCATCCTCTTTTGATGGAAGCAGTGACAAAACCCTCTTTGAGAAGTGGTTGAAGCCTTGAAAATGGAGAGCCCTTCATCATGCTTCTTGGGTAAGAATTACTAAGCTACCTTTGCAAGATTTATTTGGCAATAGTTATAATAATTTCATAACAAATTCCACGTAATTCTGAATTTATTATTGTATAATCATGTACATAATTCCATTGAAACTTATGCGGTTTACACATGTAGTAGACCATACGTCATTTCACATAAAAAATCCATTAAAAGTCACCAAAGGTATGAGGAGCTTTTATTGGAAACATCTCTTCTCAAATCAAGTCAATTACACACTCGATTATTTTTAAATAGTGCACTTTGTACAGGCAGTAGCCGGTTTGTCTTGTCTTTTTCTTTTCTCTTTGCATGATGCAATTTTTAAGCTTTGACAAGGCATTAGTGTTTCTAATGACAAAACTACAAATCTTATCTTTTCAGATACACATGTGTAGATGAGTTGATGGTCAGTTTGTAATACATGTTTCAACGGTCAGCAAAGAAATGGGGTGAGCTGCAGAGTCGCTCAGGTCCTTGATGAGCATTTCATCAAACCTGTTCGTTCTCAGGAAACACGCTGGATACACCACCGGAGGAGGGCACTGCTTGCCTTGGAGACCAATTATGCCTGTCTGTTTTAAGAATGGGCATCTGCCCAGCAACATCATGTCACAAATCTTTTATGAGAACTGCAATTATTTGGTCATAAATTCAGGAGCACCCTCTGCAAATCTCAAAAGCTCAGGCAGGAAAATGTTAGGACTCTGGAATACACATGCAAGTGTACTACGGTAACCGTGATGATTAATTATTAGATGACAGGCCCTGATAACTTTACTACTGAAGGAAGGTCAGGAAGAAGCTGTGTGATTGTTACAATGGATCTTTAATCAGCAAATGCCCAACAAACAAAAATGTTGCACATATGAATCAAATAAAATACAGTTCATGCATACACCAGACCAAAGCAAGGAAAATGGCCGACAAAGCAAGAAAATCTAGCAGTAGCAGAGGAAAGAGTGTAGCAGTCCGGAAACGGAACTGGAGCCACGAAGAGACCAGCGCGCTCATCGAAATATGGGGTGAGCGGGAGCACCAGGAGGGATTCGAAGGAATGAAATACAACTCGCGAGTGTTGGCTTCGATAGCCTCCAAGTTTCATGCCAAATTTCCCGATTGCCCGTACAATACACGTGAAAGCGTCAAGGAGCGGATGGAATATCTCAGAAAGAAATATAGGGTCGCTAGAAAGAACAACAACTCGTCAGGCAGAGGAAGGACAACTTTCCCCTTTTATGAGCAACTTGACGAGATACTCGGTAAGATTATAAAAACCGTCTGCATTTCTAATTTTTCTATGGTGTGAACCTTACATTTACAAATACAAGTTACAGCTACTGTCTACACCTGTGGGTAATTTGTTACTTGAACCTTGAGGGACCACGTTCCATAGAAGGTGAAAAAGTTTAATTTTCTCCCGACTGTTATATTATTACACAACAGTCGGGAGGAAATTAAACTAAGAATTTTAAAAATACTTAAACATTAAACTCAAGTCTTAAAAGATTATGCACGAAAATGCCATTTAACTTGTGCTGGAATCTGCTGAGAAACGCAAATCAGACAGGATTAAAACCTTGTACACCCACCTCCCAAGAAATAATAATAGAAAAATGTCGGGTATAACCATAGGCATAGTTCAACTTTGAATGTAGAAACAACCCAGTCATCTACTAGTAATACTACTAGTTCTAGTTCAGCATCTACCTCAAAGGGCACTAAGCGTATTAAACTTCAGACTGTTCAATCCTGGAACTTTGAATGGTTACAGTTGGAAACTTAAACTGATGGCTTCTTTGTAACAAAGGTATGGTGTTCTGTTTGCAACGAAGTTTATGAGGATTCAGATACTAGTAAACCAACGCTCAGCATACATGACGGACAAGCCCAGCTGTGTTCGCTAGATAAGTATGTTACAGACACTTGTAACGTAAAGAAACACACCGTAAAGAGTCATGCTGCATCACGTACGCACATCATGGCATTGGAGAGCATGCAGCCTGAGCCACAAAAATACCTCGGAAAACAATTCTTCAAGATGGATGAGGCTGCCCATCTGCGTATTTGCAGACTGTTACACAATTGCAAAGTGTGAGGTTTCCTTTTCCATGTTCCTATCATTGGTTAGTGTTGAAATCCAACATGGAAATGATCTCGGAAATAAATACATCAACAGCTAGTAGTGCCATAACGGTAGACGGTTTGAAGGACAAGATTTCCTGCCAGACGATGTACTGCTCCATCCTCTTTTGATGGAAGCAGTGACAAAACCCTCTTTGAGAAGTGGTTGAAGCCTTGAAAATGGAGAGCCCTTCATCATGCTTCTTGGGTAAGAATTACTAAGCTACCTTTGCAAGATTTATTTGGCAATAGTTATAATAATTTCATAACAAATTCCACGTAATTCTGAATTTATTATTGTATAATCATGTACATAATTCCATTGAAACTTATGCGGTTTACACATGTAGTAGACCATACGTCATTTCACATAAAAAATCCATTAAAAGTCACCAAAGGTATGAGGAGCTTTTATTGGAAACATCTCTTCTCAAATCAAGTCAATTACACACTCGATTATTTTTAAATAGTGCACTTTGTACAGGCAGTAGCCGGTTTGTCTTGTCTTTTTCTTTTCTCTTTGCATGATGCAATTTTTAAGCTTTGACAAGGCATTAGTGTTTCTAATGGCAAAACTACAAATCTTATCTTTTCAGATACACATGTGTAGATGAGTTGATGGTCAGTTTGTAATACATGTTTCAACGGTCAGCAAAGAAATGGGGTGAGCTGCAGAGTCGCTCAGGTCCTTGATGAGCATTTCATCAAACCTGTTCGTTCTCAGGAAACACGCTGGATACACCACCGGAGGAGGGCACTGCTTGCCTTGGAGACCAATTATGCCTGTCTGTTTTAAGAATGGGCATCTGCCCAGCAACATCATGTCACAAATCTTTTATGAGTACTGCAATTATTTGGTCATAAATTCAGGAGCACCCTCTGCAAATCTCAAAAGCTCAGGCAGGAAAATGTTAGGACTCTGGAATACACATGCAAGTGTACTACGGTAACCGTGATGATTAATTATTAGATGACAGGCCCTGATAACTTTACTACTGAAGGAAGGTCAGGAAGAAGCTGTGTGATTGTTACAATGGATCTTTATTCAGCAAATGCCCAACAAACAAAAATGTTGCACATATGAATCAAATAAAATTTAATTTCTCACCGGCACATGGAAATTGTTAAGGGTACACATGTCGATCAGGACCAGCATCATGAATAACGTCATGGATACCTTCTAGACTAGTGCAACCAAGCACTATAGTCCCCAAACTTCAGCTTAATCAGGTTAAAAGACATCTCGGAAAGGGGCAAAAGTTCATACATTGAAAATGGTATTAATACAAGAAACATTTCAATAAACCAAATCTGAACATACATTTACCTCATGATTGTCCTGCAACATACAGCTTTCCAACTTGCTGAACAGGTGTTTCCAGTTCTCCTTCTGACCAGAGACCAATGACTTGGGTTGCCGCAGGAAAAATTTTCTCTTTTTCTGATTTGATGGTGACAAATAGAGAAATGCAACATGTACATATAAGACTGTCATGAATGCATGGACTTGTGATACACAGCACATGATTCTCAAACATGTTGTGTGCGATTTAACTACAGTGTTGCATGTGGCAGTCAAACTGTGTAAGGCCTGGATGAATATAGCAATATAGTCTGTAGAATTAAGATAGTGTTTAGGTGCAACCATTACAGTAATTTGTTTTCAAAATCTTCTTTAAATGTAACTTGCCAAGTTCTACATGCAGAGTTGTTGGAATGCATGTCTAACTTAGGTAACTGGTACCCGTAACTTCTTTATGTGTTCACACAGTGCCAAGGATATGAACATATATTCAACATGTCAGATGTCCCGATGATGATTATACAAGTATATAGAGAATGCACAGTTTTTTGGGGGAATTGCACTGCCGGGAGGACAGGCAGTTTCCATTAATCCCCACACAACCCTTCCAAGCTTGCAGTCGTGCAAACATGAACTTTATTTTGTGCAGTATGAAACAAATCGGTCACATAGTGAATGTACATGTACGTATTACTTACACATTTTTCTTCCAAACGAAAAGTGCTTTTCTAGGGACACCTTTCTTCAGTTTTCTTGCACAGAAAGTACACTTTTGAAGAACTGCAAATCTGGCCTTGTCTGGCTTCTCTTTTTGAAGTTCTGCAAGGAGCATATTTTTCCAAGCCTCATCAGAGTTGTCTCTACCACCTTTAGTAAATATATTTGTGAAATAGAATTATCACAGATTCAAAGTACAGTGTACATGTACAGTGTACAGTACATTTACATGCGTACATATACTGTACATCATGTACACCATATGTCAGGTGTAGCAGTATAGTGTATTGTACTAATGAATTATTCATCAGTGCTGGGGCGAGAATAGTCTTGCATATTCATTACTTGTTCTACAAAGTGCACAGGTCTAGTATTCGGAACGACAGTTCAAAACTTGCATGTGGTGGCACAGAGTGTGCATTCCATCAAATAAGGAAAATGTATCAGAGATACCACGATGTCTAACATGAAACCTAGTTGACTTTATGTCATAAACCTTACTAAAAACCTTGTCTGTTACTGAGACTTAATTGTAATTTGATCAGTAGTGTTGGTTCCAAGATACCTTTTGCAATTGATCTACCTGCACTGCGCATACCCTACAAAGCATGAAAGCCAAACAAACCATATTGAGCTGATTAATGAAAGAGGTACATACCCACGGATTCTCTGGAAACAGTATGCAGGGCCAGCGCTCACCCACTTACCTCCCTACTTCATCGTATTCTGCTGCCAGTTTCATGTCATGATGTTTTAAAATGAAGTAGGCAGTCTCCAAAATGAAGCTATCTCAGTCAGCCATGATGTTCCAGATATTCAGAGCGCTCATGGCATGGTCAGAGTACTGTGGCCATGACTCCCGTGAGGTGAACAGGCCAAAGCGAGCTAAGATACAACAAAAAATACACACATGTTTTAATGGGTTATAATGGGTTTTACCCCGCCTGATACTGATATTGCGGACTATGATGAAGAATGCATGTACGAGTTGGTTGGCGTACGAGTATAGGTCAGCGTACGAGTTGGTTGACGTACAAGTATAGGTCGACGTACGAGTATAGGTCGACGTACGAGTTGTCCAAGCCGCTTACGAGTTGGCTGGCGTACGAGTTGACCTGTTTTGGTACTGTACTAGTACACTAGTACTAGTAATAGTAGTACTACTATTACTACTACAAGTACTAGTTGTAGGACTACTGTAGTACTAGTACGACTAGTACAGAGTACTACTGTCGTGAACTAGTCTATAGTCAGTAGTATAGGCCTACTACTACATGTAGACCTACTACTTACTACAAATAAGTACAATTTACTAGATATTTTGTTATATTCTTTTAGGGGTGAACTAGAAAAAGAAATAGAAAATAGGACTTAAGTTAGAATAGAAGGCCCACGTTAAAAACGGACCTTACATGTACCACTACTGGCAGTTTCCAGTAGCACTCAACAACAAGTACGACAGGATAATAATAATGTATCCCAGATAAGACGTATGTATGTATGTGAGTTATGAGAACGTCTCCGATCTGCGACTTCAAAACAAGATGGCGTCTAAACAATTTTCGCTTGGCGCCTCAAACTGGAAAAAAATTTGCCAATCAGCGCAAACCAACATTGACTACAGTGTTTAGATGATCTTGGTGGTTAGAGTGCAAAGATCCGATGTATAGATATTAAACACCAACTTGCAATCGTTTAGGAGTAAAACATGTTCAGAGTTTTTGCAAGTGTTTAAATGCTAAACTCAGTTTTTACAGTGTAGCAAAGGCTAGCCAGCCCTCTTCCAATTGGAAGAGGGTGTTGGTCAAGCAATGCGCATTCACTGAGAGGCATAAGCTAAGCAACCACTTTGGGGAAGAACAGTATATTGTAGTCAAGCGGAATGATGCGAAAGATTTATATACAGTCAGGCCTGCTGTAGGAGGTCCTGAAAAATTGCTGAAGCGAAAGATGTTGGTTCTTGACCCTAGAGGGGAGTCTAGTCAATCAGGGGATCCACTGCGACTGTTGCCAACTTTAAGAGACTATTGTTGCGATTCTGACACAGGATCGACCTCGGACGACTCCAAAGACGAGTTGTTGATTAGTTCCGCAGCGGCGATCCGATATCGGGGAAATGTCAGCAGAAGAGAACTCTCTTCCGTGTGGCGAAGCTGTTGCCCAGCCCACAGAAGAGACTGAATTGAGCCGTTCTGACCTCCAAACAAGCTTAGTGGAGGGGTTGCCTGCGAGACAAAGCTCCAGGTGAGATTAGGCCTTGCCTAAATGAACCTCCTGAAAAGAACTTCAAATGTGGAGACTAAATCCCATGAAAAACCCAGGTGATAAAATAACCAGCTAAGCAGAAATCCAAGGTTGGAGAAATCCAGGTGTAAATAAGCCTAGTGAGAACAAGGACAGTTGAAAATCAAACAAAGATCCGGTTGAAAAAAAACTGCAAATCATACACGGTGTTGCTTGAACAAAAAGGCTGTGACAAAGCCTGAAGCAGCAAACTGAAGGTTATCAACATCACAGATTCCCCAGATACAGCAGGCTTTTTCATTGGTTGCATGTTTTTCACCCCCTTTCCTGATTGGCTGGGGGCTTGCTATTATTTGAATATATTTGCATCTCATTTGCATTGCCCAAGGATTACCTTATAATGGTAATGACTGTTCTGGTCTAGAACTTTCTAACCTGTTATTAGCTACATTTACCCTTTAGGCATAGACTTGTTACCAGTCTCTTAGTAGCCGAGTATTAATGATTTATTTTATCCTCAATTGATAAAATACAGTATGTAAAAGTGGTTCAGTCATTATCCTTTATCTGAAGTTGGTAAATGGTTTATAAATGGTAGGCCGGTGTCTATGCGGGGAGGGGGATAGGCTTGGCCTTCTCCCGGGAAAAAATCCTTCTTTAAAGATGATTTTTGAGCACTGCTGGAACAACATAGGTCATAATTATGACATAAATTAAAAATCTTAGTTATCAATAAGCAGTATGCAGTACTAGTAATAAGTCCATCTGGGCTAGCAACATCTTACTTGTGAAAAGATATTCCTTTCTTACGGCTCACTTTTCCGTCCCTCTCCTGGCAATTCCCTGCTGAAAACTCTTCGACCATTGTTCTTTTCGAATTTTCCTATTTCATTTGTGTGTTTGTTTTTTCAAAAGATGATTATTTGAAGTAAAAATGTTTTCACTTCTGTCAAATGTGCGCGCAGCAAAGCGACACGTTCGTTTCTTACCCTCTTGACAAAACGCACACGCGTATTTGACGCGGTGTCCTATACAGTCCGGTATTATGGAGATCAATAGGTGCAGCACACACAATCCATCCAAGATGGCTCCGCCGAGCTGAAGGTTCACTCTTCAATTTGGTTTGTTATTTGGACCATATCCGGCTTTAAATGTTGTCCTATTTGGCTGCAGAAGTGGAGGGGTTCATCCCCAAATCCTTATAGAAGTTCGGCTTGGACGGCTACACATTTCGGGGGTGTTTTTTCTGGGGTTAATTAGTGTAATCAGTGTAATCAATTTTTTTCTGGGGGTAATTAATCTAACCAGTTTAATCGGATAAGGGCACTAAAATTGAAAAGAATCTGAGAGATGAAGGTCCAAACTACAATTTTCAGTGTAGCTACAACTACAAGAACTGACAGACTTTTAGGTGTGGGATAATTGGCTTTGAGCTTGATTTAGTGTTCTGCACCCTGTACTGTATACTATTCGTTTATAAACGAACGGGGGCGCTATATTATTATGACCCCCCCCCATACACACACACACACATACTTGTATATACCTGCAAGTGTGGACATTTTGCCATAACCATCCAATGGTGGACTCCCTTATTTTCCATGTCTTAAAGGAATAATGGAAATTCTTTTGACTAACACAGTTTAAAGAAGCTATAAATCCAAATTCTATAAAGAAAATTAGGAAAAAGCCTTGTCTTTGAGAACTGATTTTAGGCCTTACAATAGTGGACGTACTATGCACAAAATTGAAATAGACCTGCAAAGGTGGACTCTTTGGCTCAAACCATGCAATCGAGGACTCGATCATTTTCTATAAAATCTAACAAAATAATACTTTAGAATAAAAAAATGATGGCGACGAGTCCAAAAAAGTGAATAACGTATTTGGAGTCAGGAGGGCCTCACGTTTCAATCCCAGAATCTTTATCAAAGGCGCCTTGGACAAAGATTCTGCTAGGATCGAAACGTTAGGCCCTACTATCTGCAAGTATTTGATATATTTCAGGTAAATTTATAAGCAGTTTGCAACACTTTATTACTAGTATATTGAAAATCAGTAACGATGATAATGGCATCATAAAAATCCTTCCGAGAACTCATTTTCAACAGGACATGCATCATGCATGGTCGCGGTATGCTGGGTGTATAATGGTAAGGTACAGGTAAGACTTCATTTTTTCCTGTGGATTATTAATTATTTTCTTTCCCCTAAATGGACAGAAGCAAGCAAACCATTGACACCAGAATCCAATTTAAAACAAAATGACCTTTGTACTTGTTGCGTGTTAAAATACCTGAAGTATTGACATAAAATCGTGGACCTTCATACTAAACCATACATTACAGTATTTTATTAACTTGCTCAGTTAGCAACTCTTAAGTAGGATTTGTATATCACTGGAAGCTGCGCAGATAATAGAAAAAGAAAAGTAAAAGAATTTGTCAAGTTATTCAATGTGCAATAAAAAGGCAACTTATTTTCAAGGATCTTATTATTTTGACTCACAAGATCACATGGCTACAACTAGCAGAACAGACATGCAAATGTGGACTTTCATTCAACAGTGGACTGGATAAATAGGTTTGCGGAGGCACCATGTAAAATTGCTCTTTCGAGAGAAAGTGTGGCTCTGAAAAGAACCGGAGGGGCTCGACGTTTCGAACAGCGTGCTCTGTTCGTCTTTCTGCTGGGCACCCGTCTATTGAGTTTTGATCGCCGCGATCGAAAATGGTTTCGTTGTTTTGTTTTACGGTTTTCTGGAATAATACAGCATTTCAGGCTGAATTTTTTTTAATAGCATGTTTCTACCAGCACCATCTTGATATCCTGTAGGTTGTATGGAAATCTGTGAAGATTTCTGTTTTGGCTTGTTACCAAAGTTGAACTCAACCTTTAAACAAGCTTTCAACTCAAATTCCCTAAAGAAAATTAGGGGGAAAAAATCAATAGTTGACGTAGACAATATATAAATTAGCCTGGAACACCTTTTTTTTTAATGGAGGACTTTTTCATTTAGTACACAAAGAAACATGAACGATACCTGGACAGAAACAAGTGAACATTGACATCAGCAGCAAATTGAGAAAGGAATTGCTCTGTATTTGCATATCAATGGAGGGCAGAAAGCAAAAACAAAAAATGTAAAACAAACCAGAACAAAACAAATCAAAGCGATGTGTCAAGTTATCCAATGTGCCTTGGAAAGTCGAGTTATTTACATGGACTGTTTTTTGACTAATAATATTATTATCACAATTAGAGAGACATGCAACAGTTATACATACAACAGTGGACCTGTATACACACAGCAGTGCACTTGTAAACATACAATAGTGGACTTGTATACATATACAGCAGTGGACTTGTATACATACAACAGTGGACTTGTATACATATACAGCAGTGGACTTGTATACATACAACAGTGGACTTGTATACAAACAACAGTGGACTTGTATACATACAACAGTGGACTTGTATACATATACAGCAGTGGACTTAACAGTGGACTTATACACATACAGCAGTGGACCTGTATGCATACAGCAGTGGACTTGTATACATATACAGCAGTGGACTTAACAGTGGACTTGTATACATACAACAGTGGACTTGTATACATATACAGCAGTGGACTTAACAGTGGACTTGTATACATACAGCAGTGGACCTGTATGCATACAGCAGTGGACTTGTATACATATACAGCAGTGGACTTAACAGTGGACTTGTATACATACAGCAGTGGACCTGTATGCATACAACAGTGGACTTGTATACATATACAGCAGTGGACTTAACAGTGGACTTGTATACATACAGCAGTGGACCTGTACACATACAACAGTGGACTTGTGTACAAACAACAGTGGACTTGTATACATACAACAGTGGACTTGTATACATATAACAGTGGACTTGTATACATATACAGCAGTGGACTTAACAGTGGACTTGTATACATACAGCAGTGGACCTGTATACAAACAACAGTGGACTTGTATACAAACAACAGTGGACTTGTATACATACAACAGTGGACTTGTATACAAACAACAGTGGACCTGTATACATACAACAGTGGACATGTATATATACAACAGTGGACCTGTATACATTCAACAGTGGACCTATATACATACAACAGTGGACCTGTATACATTCAACAGTGGACCTGTATACATTCAACAGTGGACCTGTATACATACAACAGTGGACCTGTATACTGTACATACAACAGTGGACTTGTATACATACAACAGTGGACTTGTTTATTTTGCCTTGTATGCATTGCTGCAAATTTATTCCGAAGTATCAGACAACGAACCTAGGTCCTGGTTTACAATAAATAAATGAGAAAAGAAAGAAAAGAAAATGTGATGCACCTGGGCCTTCAATCTCTTCAGCATTGCCATACGAATACCAAAGGCAGAATAAGTACAAACGTGGACCTTTATGATTAACCATACAACAGTGGGCTTCCATGAGTAAGGGATTAGTACCTACTGCAAACTCATACATGGATACAGAAAGCAATAAATCAGTTCAAATTATCCAACATGAAAATTAAAAGTGATAGTTTTTTTTTCCATTTTCACTCTACAAGGCCAGTAGAATACCAGCAGCAGACAAAATAAGCAACATGGACTTGTTTGTCTAAACATACTAACGTGGAATTCCTAATTTTCTGAGTGTCAACCATTTTTTGCTTCAAATCATCATGTGTGGGCAGAAAGCAAGAAATCAAGTAAAATGTAAAACATGAATTGAAAGGGAAAGTTATTTTCGAGGATCTTATTTTGACGTTTTAATGTATCCAAGGCAAATCATTGGTTGGCGATCTCTTTCATTCACAGATACATTGGAAAATTATTTGATATATATATGCACAATGAAGTTTACTGCCATGGCTTACTTATCCAAAGTCCTATTGCAGGTAAAAATGTTCAAAATCAATAAAAGAAGCCTTCAGGTCTGTTTACATAGGATCCACGGCACCTAAAGCAAACAAACTTACAAAAAAAACTAAAATAAAACCCCCTTAAAAATACATCATTCTCAATAACAATATGTCTCTCAGAGGCACAAAAAATGCAAAACCACCTCTTAGCTAGAGTAAAATATGTAACAAAAACACAAAACTGACAGCTGAAAACAACAGGATAATGTAGTGGCCATTTGTATAGAAAAAACATATTTGCAGTTTTCCTGACAAGTCAAGTTAGCTTCAGAATGCTTCTAAACTGACAAATACAAGATTGGAAGATTCTGAAGTCTTGTACACTTACGACAAAAAAAAAGAAAAGAGACTTTGACTTCCTTTTCCATCTTAGAATTTCTCGTGACACGCCAAGGAAGCTTCTTAATATTTGTAACTGACAAAAATAAGGACTCCTGCATCCAAAAAAACAGTTGTCATTTCAAAGAAAAGAAACAAAAATGTACATTGTCTTCCTTGTCTTTCTTGGAATTTATCTTGATATGCCAAGGAAGCTTTTTAATATTTGTAACTGACAAAAATAAGAACTCCTGCATTCAAAAAACAGTTGTCAGTTCAAAGAAAAAGAAACAAAAATGTACATTGAATTCCTTGTCTTTCTTGGAATTTATCTTGACATGTCAATTAAAGGTACCCTAGTAACTGACAAAAGTCAGAATTTCTGCATCCAAAAAAACCCAGTTGTCAGTTCAAAGAAAAGAAAAAAAAATGCACATTGACTTCCTTGTCTTTTTTGGAATTTCTCTTGACATGTCAAGATACCTTGTTTACATTTGTAACTGACAAAAATCAGAGCTTCTGCATCCAAAAAACAGTTGCCAGTTCAAAGAAATGAAACAACAATGTATATTGACTTCCTTGTCTTTCTTGGAATTTCTCTTGGCATGTAAAGGTACATTTTTTTTACATTTGTAACTGACAAAAATAAGAACTTTTGCATCCAAAAAACAGTTGTCAGTTTTAAGAAAAGAAACAAAAATGTACATTGACTTCCTTGTCTTTCTTTGAATTTATCTCGACATGTCGAGGTACCTTTGTTTTTACATTTGTAACTGACAAAAATAAGAACTTCTGCATCCAAAAAAACAGTTGTCAGTTCAGAGAAAAGAAACAAAAATGTACATTGACTTCCTTGTCTTTTTTGGAATTTCTCCTGACATGTCAATGTATCTTGTTTACATTTGTAACTGACAAAAATCAGAGCTTCTGCATCCAAAAAACAGTTGCCAGTTCAAAGAAATGAAACAACAATGTACATTGACTTCCTTGTCTTTCTTGGAATTTCTCTTGGCATGTAAAGGTACATTTTTTTTACATTTGTAACTGACAAAAATAAGAACTTTTGCATCCAAAAAACAGTTGTCAGTTTTAAGAAAAGAAACAAAAATGTACATTGACTTCCTTGTCTTTCTTTGAATTTATCTCGACATGTCGAGGTACCTTTGTTTTTACATTTGTAACTGACAAAAATAAGAACTTCTGCATCCAAAAAAACAGTTGTCAGTTCAAAGAAAAGAAACAAAAATGTACATTGACTTCCTTGTTTTTTTGGAATTTCTCCTGACATGTCAATGTATCTTGTTTAAATCAGAGCTTCTGCATCCAAAAAACAGTTGCCAGTTCAAAGAAATGAAACAACAATGTACATTGACTTCCTTGTCTTTCTTGGAATTTCTCTTGGCATGTAAAGGTACATTTTTTTTTACATTTGTAACTGACAAAAATAAGAACTTTTACATCCAAAAAACAGTTGTCAGTTTTAAGAAAAGAAACAAAAATGTACATTGACTTCCTTGTCTTTCTTTGAATTTATCTCGACATGTCGAGGTACCTTTGTTTTTACATTTGTAACTGACAAAAATAAGAACTTCTGCATCCAAAAAAACAGTTGTCAGTTCAAAGAAAAGAAACAAAAATGTTCATTGACTTCCTTGTCTTTCTTTGAATTTATCTCGACATGTCGAGGTACCTTTGTTTTAACATTTGTAACTGACAAAAATAAGAACTTCTGCATCCAAAAAAACAGTTGTCAGTTCAAAGAAAAGAAACAAAAATGGACATTGACTCCTTGTCTTTCTTGGAATTTCTCTTCTTATTTTTAACATTTGTAACTGACATTTTTAAAAGAACTTCTGCAGAATGAAATTTTGCATTTTTGATCCCTCTTTGATGCTGTAAAAAAAAAAAAAATGAGATGCACCTGGGCCTTCAATCTCGCATTGGTATACGAATACCAAAAAGCTGGCTAAAATACTGGTAAAAGCAAAAGTGAAGTGATTAATGTGAATACAACAGAATTTAGGATTTAAGAAAGCCCACTGGGTCTTTCTTACTGATGTGATGCCTTACGAAGTCTTTAACATTCTTCCATGACCGATTTGCGAAGGGAACTGGCTCAGCATTGAAGGCTTTCATTATTGGAGCTTTCCCTGGCACCTTACGACTCCGCAGGTAGCCACCAAGATGTCTTACTACAGCCTGCTTTTCTCTGTCACTCCAGGATCTCTTCTTTTGGGGTTCCCGCTGCTGGTCAAGTGCACCTGCAGGTTTAATAACAATGATTAAGTGTATCACCTGCTCATAATTATCAGTAATGCATTCTGGACTGCACAAATGCACCCCTTCCACCTTCTGAAGACAAAGCATTGTTCCATGATGAATATGAGCAATGCAGTAGATCAAATTTTGGTGCAAAAATCTCCCTTTGAATAAAAGAGCAAAATTAAAAAAAAAAATGTTGTTGAAGGGGGGCTTGAGGCCTATTAATTTGATATTTTTCTTAAAGAAGCAGGCATAAGCACTGACTCATAAGGGGAAACTGAGCATGTGCAAAATTAACAGGACTCCAAAAGTGAGTCATGAGCTACAAAGTGCACTGCATTCCTCAGGATTTTCATCAAAAAAGAGAGGACCCATCCCTGCCTGTATACAACACCGAGCTTGGCATTGAAGATAGGCCAGTTGAAAAACTTATGCTGAAATTTTGTGTGGTGAAGCTCCAATGAAAGGCCTAGTAGCACTGAAAAGTGGTTATTATTTTCCGAGGGGCATACAGGCCAGTGTGCTGGGGCACGGCCTGCATTCCTCCAGTGGCCTCCACTAAGGTCCAGGCCTGAAACTATCTAGATTTCAGACACATACTGGTCGCTTAAACTTAGAGGCATACATACCTTTTCGTTTTCTGCCCTGTGTGGAGGTCACCAGTGGCTCTTGTGGCAGATCAGCATCTGACTGATCCGAGTCATCAGATTGTGCATCAGTGTCATACTCTGAAAAAAAAGAAATCACAGGCAATTATGGAATGATCGGCAAGTGATTCAGCAGGGAGATGTGAGACACGGGTCAGCAAATCCAGAGTATGCTGCCATAGTGGCGTTCCTTCCTAATTCCACCTTTTCTCCAAAGTTTCATGCAGTGCTTTCATAAGTACATGTTTGCTCTATTCTCAAAAGGGTAATTATAAACTTAAGTTAGAGAAGAACCACCACTGTGAATCATTTTGTAAGCTAACTTGATATACAGGCCTTACTTCCTTAATTTACCTTCTAAGGGATTGAGGCAGACATCAGAGAGACTTTTCCCTGCCAGGCTCTGGATATCTCCCCTCTCCATCTTCAAGAGAACTTTTGAAACTTTAGCAACTTGTAATGTCGATTCGGGTAGGCGGTAATATTGCCTGTGGGTCCGAACATCGTGACCAAGGAAATTTGCAAGTATATCTAGCTCATTCTCCTGCAGATTCATAATCTGCGAGACAGTCGCGATGTGCTTCCTTAACCTTGTGGCGCGTAGAAATCCTGGTTGTTCTGCACCACAGCACATGGCATGCTCACGGACAGTGTCTGGACCCCTCAGATGACCGACTCCACATCGGGCTGCAAACAGGTAGGTATTGCTGTCATTGATTCCTGCTTCACTCCTTTTAGTTGTCAGTGTGTCTAACGCATGCTTCATGGAATTAGTGAAAAGGACTGCCACAGTTCTGGATCGTTTTCCGACAATTTCAACACGCCAGAGACACCTGCATAGTGCTTTTTCCCACTTTGTCAAAGCTTCATCTACTAAGCCTTCTTCACCACTGGTACACTTATTATAGTCTTCCAATGTCATCTTCGCAACTTCTCCTGGTCGCTTTCTATTAAACACGATGACATGGGTTAGGAGAACTTCTGCAAGTCTACGCCATGCTTTCTGGATCTCTGCTGGCTCAGTTGCATTATTCAGCACCTCCTCTCTAGAAGCAGCCTCCGACTTAAGAAAGCGGGACAACTTAACTATGTCGTCTGTCAATGGTAACAACTTTGGGTTGTTCCTTTTTGCTTCGTGCAAGGTACGCAAAGCATGGTGACTAACTTGATCCTCCCACTGTGTGGAGTATAGCGAAACAAATGCTTTGCATTTTTTCTCGAGGGTATCGTCCCCCGTCATTAGTGCTTCACCACAGAGTATTTCAGCGCAGGTTTTTAAGCTGTGACCTATCTTCAATGCCAAACTCGGTGTTGTATACAGGTTAGTATCAGCATTGAAACCCGCAGTGATTCTTGTTGCACGTATTACATCTTCAAATTTCCTTGGGCAGATCAGGTCTGCTAACTCAGCATTTCTTGTGTTTGTCAGCTCTCTGTACTCAAGCACTGCTCTTGCAACCTCCCTTACTCTTTGTCTGATGTATCCCTCCTGGTCTTGAGTGTGGCCGTGTTTCATTGTAAGCTTCTGCGCAAACATCTTTATTAATCGGTCAGATTTGACGAGCTGAGAAACTTTATCAGTGTTCATCTTGGAAAGTATCTCATGAGTGCGCTGGCTTACTCCGGGCGTGCATGGGAGAAGCATTCTTCCAGGCTGACAGTGCATGGTTCTCTTTGTTCTTTTTGTCGAACAAGGTTCATCTGATTCATCCTTTGGCTTTTGAGAGCACTTGTGCTTCCAAAGATCGGACTTCGCAAAGTAGCCATAGCAATGCTGGCAAGGCAGATAATCTTCAGGGTTCGCACGGAATGTGGGGCGGTACACCACAATAAGTGTTCCTTTGCCTGCTTGCAAAACTGATGAATTATGCAAAAAATTCCCATAATTTCGCATTAGCGTCAGTTGTTGCTTCTTCTCCTGTTCATCAGTTGTAGAGAGCCATGCCTTCACCTGTGCTTCATTTCTGTGCATCGGAGATGCCAAGTGGCGTGGGAGCTTTTTCTGTTTCGTTTGGCAAAATGGGCAGTACTGAGGCTTATCCCATTGACGGCCACCCTCATTTGATGTCATCAAAACAACAATATCTGAGCTTGATGAGACTTCAGGGCTTCTACTGTCAGGTTCCGATTGTGAAGGCTTTGTCTCTGTGGCATGGTGTCGCCAGCTTCTTTCTCGTGGCATGGGTATGATGGGACTCGGGGATCTATGATACCCCTCCAATTCATCAGATGACCCAGCGTCAGACTCATCAGATGATGAGCCGGGAAGATAGTCTGAACTGTCATCTGTAAAGTTTTCATCGGACGACTCAGCAACATTAGCATGTACAGCAAGGCAAGCAGCAGTGCCCGTAGATGGCCTCACAGGTTGTACAAGTTGTCCAGATGTGAGTGGTTCATCTTCCAGGAGTGGACTCAATATGCCAGCTGAAGGAGAATGTATGGCAAGACCAGCAGCTGCAGTGCAAGTACCCTGAGATGGCCTCACAGGTTGTAAGGGTTGGCTAGATGTGAGTGGTTCATCTTCCAAGAGTGGACCCGATTTGCCAGCTGAAGGAGAATGTATGGCAAGACCAGCAGCTGCAGAACAAGTACCCTGAGATGGCCTCACAGGTTGTAAGGGTTGGCTAGATGTGAGTGGTTCATCTTCCAAGAGTGGACCCGATTTGCCAGCTGAAGGAGAATGTATGGCAAGACCAGCAGCTGCAGAACAAGTACCCTGAGATGGCCTCACAGGTTGTAAGGGTTGGCTAGATGTGAGTGGTTCATCTTCCAAGAGTGGACCCGATTTGCCAGCTGAAGGAGAATGTATGGCAAGACCAGCAGCTGCAGTACAAGTACCCTGAGATGGCCTCACAGGTTGTAAGGGTTGGCTAGATGTGAGTGGTTCATCTTCCAAGAGTGGACCCGATTCGCCAGCTGAAGGAGAATGTATGGCAAGACCAGCAGCTGCAGAACAAGTACCCTGAGATGGCCTCAAAGGTTGTAAGGGTTGGCTAGATGTGAGTGGTTCATCTTCCAAGAGTGGACCCAATTTGCCAGCTGAAGGAGAATGTATGGCAAGACCAGCAGCTGCAGTACAAGTACCCTGAGATGGCCTCACAGGTTGTAAGGGTTGGCTAGATGTGAGTGGTTCATCTTCCAAGAGTGGACCCGATTTGCCAGCTGAAGGAGAATGTATGGCAAGACCAGCAGCTGCAGTACAAGTACCCTGAGATGGCCTCACAGGTTGTAAGGGTTGGCTAGATGTGAGTGGTTCATCTTCCAAGAGTGGACCCGATTTGCCAGCTGAAGGAGAATATATGGCAAGACCAGCAGCTGCAGAACAAGTACCCTGAGATGGCCTCACAGGTTGTAAGGGTTGGCTAGATGTGAGTGGTTCATCTTCCAAGAGTGGACCCGATTTGCCAGCTGAAGGAGAATGTATGGCAAGACCAGCAGCTGCAGTGCAAGTACCCTGAGATGGCCTCACAGGTTGTAAGGGTTGGCTAGATGTGAGTGGTTCATCTTCCACGAGTGGACCCGATTTGCCAGCTGAAGGAGAATGTATGGCAAGACCAGCAGCTGCAGAACAAGTACCCTGAGATGGCCTCACAGGTTGTAAGGGTTGGCTAGATGTGAGTGGTTCATCTTCCACGAGTGGACCCGATTTGCCAGCTGAAGGAGAATGTATGGCAAGACCAGCAGCTGCAGAACAAGTACCCTGAGATGGCCTCACAGGTTGTAAGGGTTGGCTAGATGTGAGTGGTTCATCTTCCAGGAGTGGACTCAATTTGCCAGCTGAAGGAGAATGTATGGCAAGACCAGCAGCAGCAGTACAAGTACCCTGAGATGGCCTCACAGGTTGTAAGGGTTGGCTAGATGCGAGTGGTTCATCTTCATGGAGGGGACTCGATTTGCCAGCTGAAGGAGAATGTATGGCAAGACCAGCAGCTGCAGTGCAAGTACCCTGAGATGGCCTCACAGATTGTAAGGGTTGGCTAGATGTGAGTGGTTCATCTTCCAAGAGTGGACCCGATTTGCCAGCTGAAGGAGAATGTATGGCAAGACCAGCAGCTGCAGAACAAGTACCCTGAGATGGCCTCACAGGTTGTAAGGGTTTGCTAGATGTGAGTGGTTCATCTTCCAGGAGTGGACTCAATTTGCCAGCTGAAGGAGAATGTATGGCAAGACCAGCAGCAGCAGTACAAGTACCCTGAGATGGCCTCACAGGTTGTAAGGGTTGGCTAGATGCGAGTGGTTCATCTTCATGGAGGGGACTCGATTTGCCAGCTGAAGGAGAATGTATGGCAAGACCAGCAGCTGCAGTGCAAGTACCCTGAGATGGCCTCACAGGTTGTAAGGGTTGGCTAGATGTGAGTGGTTCATCTTCCAAGAGTGGACCCGATTTGCCAGCTGAAGGAGAATGTATGGCAAGACCAGCAGCTGCAGTACAAGTACCCTGAGATGGCCTCACAGGTTGTAAGGGTTGGCTAGATGTGAGTGGTTCATCTTCCAGGAGTGGACTCAACTTGCCAGCTGAAGGAGAATGTATGGCAAGACCAGCAGTTGCAGTACATGTACCCTGAGATGACCTCACTGGTTGTCCTGGCTGTGTAGATGTGAGTGTTCTGTCTTGCAGGAGTGTGCTCAAGTCACCAACTGATGAGTTATCTTTAACCTACAAAAACATACAAAACAAAAACAAAAACCGTCAAGCTCACAAGTCATTTGTGTTGGGTAACTTGCCAGCTATATTTTAATTGAAATCCCGGTCCAAATAATGTTATATCCTTGTTTGTTCTTCACAAAAATCAGTCTCTGACAATGATTTTCTCTGGCTTTCTATTGTTAATGTTAATTGTACAATCTATAATCACAAGCTTGGGTGGGATGTATTTAGTTTCAAAGACCACATGCACTTTTCTTATGTGGCCTACAATAACAAATTTGAAATGATTGCAACTTGCATAGCAGTAAGCTGGTAAAATACAATATGTGAAAGGATGTGCTTTGATTAAACTGGTATTTTGTGTACATGTACCTTATGTAATAATACCTGATGTGTTCAGTGGCCAAAACTCGATCACCATACCTTACAATTAATCACACAATGCATCGCTGCGCTATCATAAATTACAAAAACACTGCGGATAATAATTGGATATCAATCGTAAGCTGAGTTACGATTGATCACAGGTCCACCTGAAATTTGTCAGTGGTTGATTTCACAAATTGTCAATTTATCGTAATTACTTAGCAATGTGTGACATCACAATACAAATCACCATGGTGATTTGGCAACTCAAAGTTATAATCTAGTTACAATCTTAGTGCTTTATGAAGTTGGCCCCTGCAGTGTGTGGATTAAGCGAGAAAAGGGTTGCGCAGCAATGTGATAAATACATGTTAATTGTAAGTATCATCATATTTTGCTAATTGATCCAGATAAATGCACCACATTGTCAAGGAAAGGTGAGTTGGACAGCATGTTTATCACTAACTATGGTGATTTAGAAAGAAGAAAAACAAGTTTTTACCTTGCGCCAAGGATATTCATCTTGCCCGTAGTCATATCTTAATTCTGTGTCTTTTTTGATGTCAATAAGAGCAAAAAGACAAAGGTGGGGGGTGTTGTTGATAATGTGTCTCTTCATTCTGCAGTTCGGGTGCCTGTGCTCATCATTGATGTATTTTGCAAGGCAGTTGTCCTTTGAAGCATCAATTCTACAAAAAAAATACCAATTGCAATTGGTAAATTGTTAATTTTTGAATGGAGTTCCCAACAATTCCAACAAAACATTCCAACAATATGCGTATAAATTCTTGGGATTATTTTGACTTAGTTTTCACTTCTTTTTTTTTAATTCTACACCCATGTATTATGCAATTCCCTAGCAAATTCACATTTCCCCGCGAGCAGTGAAATGGATTTACATATTTTTTAATGTATTTTATAATTTGTTTCAGGGTGACCACAATTTTGTATGAGATTCTCCTGCCACTAGGCCATGACTAGCTAAGGTGGAGCTACACATAACTGAAACCAGAGAAAAACAGTCCCTACAATAGTGGTCAATGGACAGTATGAATAGAGTTGGGATGAGGATAGCCAGAAACAATGCGAAGCATCAACCCATATGCAAACCTGAATTAAGCTTCCGATATAGAATGGAATACCCGTCTTTGCAAGCTAGCACATTTAAAGATTTGAGATGAAATACCGAAGAGGTGAAAACTACTTCCCAGTTGCATTTTTTTAGGCAGATGAAAAGGCTGGGCAACTACAGGCTTGCAAATTTTTTGCAAAAATCCTTAGATGAACAACTCATGTATGACAGAAGTATGTAAACAATGATTAACAAACCTGAACATATTTATTCATAAGTATTATTGTACAAAACTGTACAAACCTAGGAGAAATATGTAGATAAAATCCAGTACACAATGTATTTAGCATAAAACATTTCTTTTGCAACTACTCTTTCCATGTGACTGCCATGTGCAGCTCACTATTGTCAGCCCACCTGTAATTGTTCTTGTTATATTTGAAATGGAATGCATATGTGTCATCCTCCTCATCTTGTGATGCTTCTGTCGAAGAGATTGACACCTGACCCCGATATTGCAACAGAAAGCTGCCTTTCTCGAAGTCTCTGGTTGTGAAAACACCATATCCTGGAAAGAATAAAAACAATGATTTTAAGGCCTGGTTTACAATAGAGGTAACAGGTCCACCGAAAAAGAGAGCAAAAATACACAGAATTGGAAGAATCTAGTCTTTTGAATGTTAATTAATCAGTATTAGATTGATTATTTTCCATTTAAATGAGAAACAAAAGGAATTTAACATTTTTACATCAAATTTCCCTGCCCCTAAAAACCTCATATGATGTATATGAACATTTCTGTTTGGGCTTATTACCATTGATATAATAGGAAGGAATATATAATTCAATAGCTGTGTAGACCATGCATATTAATTTCAGTGAATAAATCTGAAGATTCCAACTTTGTTATTGTACAACCAACACTATGCAGAAGCCCCCATCATTGAACGATTTTTCAATTGGTTGTGCTCCTATTTTAAGCTTCTATTATTGAAACCAAAGCAGCACTACATTAATGAACAATGTACCAAGAGTAATCACAGTTGGCATAGTTTTTGGCATGGGCCACTATCAAAAAGTATAATGATTACTATTTTAATATTACATATCAACATTTACATCCATGTGCATGTTTATAACAATAGGCATCAAATAAAAACAGCAAAATTTGGTAGGCCTAATGTGTGAAAAGCAATTTAAATATTACATGCTGCAACCAGGATTTATCACCTTTTCTGGTTGAGAATTGGTTATCAGTGACCCAAATAACTTCATTTTCAGTATGAAAGAATTGTAGACAATGTCGATATACCAATCTTCCTGTGAAATGTTTATTCTGAAATGCTGTCATCATCAAGAAAATTGGATTCACAAACTATCCTGCTGATTTGGATTGATGTAATCACCCCCCCCCCCAAAAGTCGATGTTATGAATAGTGTGATTTTTTCACTACTTTTTCTCATGACTTGGTTGACAAAATAAAAGTTTGAACAACATCTGCGACTATGTTTATAATCACCTCACACAGGTGCCAACCTCGGGACTGCAACGCATTTTTGAGACTTGCAAAAAGGAAAACATATCCTAATTCTGAAATTAAATTTGAACATCTTACCTATCGCGTCATTTATGTGGCGTTTTTCAAATCCACTTGGGTCTGTTTTACTCTGGCAGAACTTTTCTGCCTCAATTAGAGGAGAAACTCTCCTGCTCCGCCTAGTACGTATCATGCTGTAACAAACAACGAAACGGCATCATTTTAATAAAAAAAATATGGTCATAAAAAGTGAGAAATTTTTAAGATAATTCACCAATTCTATCAGGCCATTATAAACTTGCCTTTTATGTGTAGGCACACCTCATAGGTCTACCCCAGAAAATTAGTGGCATATAAAAGCACTCAGTCCAATGATCACACAAAGCACTAAAATGAATTAAGTGTTAAACACTATTTTAGTTTTGAACATGATGATATAATGTCAGGGTAATGTCCATAAGATCCCATTGTGCAAAAAGTTTTCCGTCCGACCGAATGTAAATTAGTAACACACATAAATACAGGATTCAACCACTTTAGTTCACAAAATAATTATAACCATTGATTATAGGAACAGATAGGCACAGGCTTCCCAAATGCTCAAGCAGGGGTCAAATTTATTAAGCTGCATATAGCACAAAAATTTGCATAAGCACAAAAATTCTTGCTTAGTAAAAGTGGGTTTCCAGCCAAAATTCAACAGTGATTGTTATGCTTATCAAACAACAGCTAAATACCAGTCACAGATAATATTAATCACATGGAAGTTTGGCTGGTAGCCCTTACAAAGCAATTTGTTTTTGTGCATAAGCAAATTTTAAGCAGCTCTATGAAATTGGCCCAAAACAAGTTGCTTTTATTAATAATAATCAGGTCAACAGCCATAATTTCATGCGCTTTATATTCCATGTGACTCTTAGGCCTAACTGTTGTTTGCTTTAAAATTAACATAACAAACATGCAACCTAATTTTACCAGGCAAGTATTTTTGTGCTTAAGCAAATTTTTGTGATAAGCAGCTCAAGTAATTGTATGAAATTGGCCCCTGTGATTTTTACATCATGTAGGCCTACATGATCTAGATTGACCAGATAGGGGGCCTACACTGTTTATTATACAAAAATAGAAGTCCTCTGTGATTGAGTTGGATCAGATTAAAATGTACTAACCTGTAGGCCTGCGTATTTAGGAGATGATGGTGCACATTGCCTTGGCATTGGTCTAGTCTATAGAGACTCATGCCATTGCCAACTACATGTAAGTTAGGCATAGGCCCTAGGGCCAATTTGATATACATACTAGGGGCCTATGTACTAGATGTAAGCCCCAGGCCTACAAAAATGCCTCCAGAAAATTAAAAAATGTCAAAAAAATCACCCAGATGAACAGTGCCGTTACTGCAATTATTAAGCTGCGGATGTAACACTGTACTGCATCCAGCCTTTCGCTGTGTTCACAATGTGTACGCCACGCCATTTTCAGTCTAAATTATGAGCAAACCGAAAACATTATTACGCTGGTAGTACTATTCAACATGCAGTATTATACACTGACTAAATGCATCGACATTTTCCAAACCTCGGCTCCGGCTCCGGCTCCGGCTTCGGCTCCGGCTTCTCCCTCATTCATTAGGCTAAATCTATTTTCAAGTACAGGGCATGAACTAAAACGGCTGGCCTTTGGCTCCGGTTTGAGAAAAACTCTATTCTTAACAAGGCTCTCGAACTTCAGCTCAACAAAGAACCCAAACTTGTATTTTCAGCTTTTTGATAACAGAGACGAAGCCGGAGCCGGAGCTGTGTTTTTGGAAAGGGCCAATGTCTCGATATAAACGGTCCCACAATGCACACTGGGCCTTAAACACAACAGCTAGCTGTTCTGTGCACTGGCGCAATTTTAGGCCAAGCCTCAACCCGATTCTTGTCCAGAAAACCAAAATCAAAATGGAAAATTGAAACGTAATCTTGAACATGATGAAATGAGTAATGTACTCACCTCTGCCAAAACTTTACTTCTTAAAGTTTGTTAACAGATTGATTGGATGATCACACATCTCAAAAGCAGTAGATCCACCGCCTAATCGCGGTCGCCATCCCTCCCCTGTGCGCGCGCGGGCCGGCCGCCTGCTAGTCTGGCTCCCAGGTCAAGAATCTCCGGCTAACGCCCGTCATGTCGGGCCGGGAGCGAACCAGACTACCGAATGAAGGCGCCAAACCAATGCGGTTTATTTATTTATTATTACTTTTTTATGAACCTATAGCCTCTGCTAAAAAAAAGGAAAATAAAGAAGCGCCCTCGTTGAACAGGGAATACAAATTTTTCCTTTCATTTTTACAATGAAGGCTTGACAACCGTCGACGCCCAAGTTTCCCGTGCGTCTTCGATTTCATGGTGTGCACTTTTGTAAAAGTCCACGATTGCAGGTGTCTACGAAACACGAACATGTATAAACGTGCAAAAAATAATGTGGAAACATTGCCAGAACGATCCAAACGTGGACTCACTTATTTTCCAGTTCAGGGCCCTTGTAAACGAATATCAAGGTTTCTCTCAGATAGGCCAGATTAAACAAGCTTTCAACTCAAATTCCCTGATGAAAATTAAAAAAATATTTTCTTGGCTTAAAATAGTGTACGTAGAAAATACATCAATTAGCCTGGAACATATTTTTTTTAAATTGAGGACTTTTTCATTTAGTACACAAAGAAACATGAACGATACCTGGACAGAAACAAGCGAACATTGACATCAGCAGCAAATTGAGAAAGGAATTGCTTTGTATTTGCATATCAATGGAGGGCAGAAAGCAAAAACAAAAAATGTAAAACAAACCAGAACAAAACAAAACAAAGCGATGTGTCAAGTTATCCAATGTGCCTTGGAAAGTCGAGTTATTTACATGGACTGTTTTTTGACTAACACTGTTATTATGAGAATTAGCAGGGCAGACATGCAAGCGTTGACTTGTATACATACAACAGTGGCCTTTATGCATACACTGTACATGTACTACACTGCAGTAGACTTATATGCGTACAGTTATACTTGTAAATACAACAGTGGACCTGTATACATACAGCAGTGGACTTGCATACATACAATGGTGGACTTATATACATGCAACAGTTATACATACAACAGTGGACCTGTATGTACATACAGCAGTGCACTTCTATACATACATACAACAGTTACCGGTATACATACAACAGTTACCGGTATACATACAGCAGTGGACCTGTATACATGCAACAGTGGACTTGTAGTTGTATACATGCAACAGTGGACTTGTATACATACAACAGTGGACTTGTTTATTTTGCCTTGTATGCATTGCTGCAAGTTTATTCCGAAGTATCAGACAACGAACCTAGGTCCTGGTTTACAATAAATAAATGAATAATGAAAGAAAAGAAAATGTGATGCACCTGGGCCTTCAATCTCTGAAGGCATGGACCATCATGATTAACTATACAACAGTGGACTTCCATATTTTTTTATTTAAGTAAGGGATAGGGCCTACTCCTTTAAATCATACATAGATACAGTCAGCAGAATACGAGCAGCAGATTAAATACGTGAACATGGACTTGTTTGTCTAAACATACAAAAGTGGAATTCCTAATTTTGTTAGTGTCAACCCATCTCCATGGTCAACCATATTGTTTTCTGAATCATAACATGAGTGAAGAAAGCAAGAAATCATGTGAAAGTGTAAAACATGCATTGGGAGTTATTTTCGAAGATCTTATTTTGACTACAAGATCACATGGCTACAACTAGCAGTAGAGACATGCAAAAGTGGACCTGTATAGTACAACAGTGGACTTGTATACATACAACAGTGGACTTGTTTATTTTGCCTTGTATGCATTGCTGCAAATTTATTTCAAAGCATCAGACAAGTAAGCAAGTAATTCTTTCAAATTTTCAAAAACAAATTGAGAGGGATTTTTTCTTCTCCGATTGATCATGTCACCTACAATGAGTTTAACAATAGCCACTGCTGAAAAGAGATATGAATGTGGACTTAAGCTAAACCTGAGAGAAGTCAGTTATTAGGTACATGTATTCAATTTATGTAATATTTGATGTAACATGAGAACAATGCTAGCTTTGAAAGCCAATGGTCTCTACCTGAGGGACAGATATTACGGGGTTTTGAGAATTTGCAACTTGCAAAATGGCAGCCTTATATTCCCTTTTTTTCCCAAATTAATTTTATGTTCATTCATTTTCACCCAAGGGGAAACTATGAATGTAGTACATCCTATTAATGGGGACACGTGAATTAACTTTTCCAGTTTTCCCTTAACCGGCCATGGGTGCATTCTTTGTACAACTGTTTTATACACAAGTTTTTTTCTAACAAGAGGATCTTAAAATGAAGCCATGAAAGAAAAAATAAAGATTGAAACATTTTTTTGGGAAGTGAATGAAGTGTTTATCTTAATAATACAAATGGATAGTGATGGAGGATTTTTGTATGTTCACGGTATGCTACACAGGATATGTTTTAAAGCAAACTAGCTGCAAATTATGCACACAAGAGAGTATACAAATGATCACAAACACCTGTTAAATTGCAAAATTCCAAACAG
Organism: Luidia sarsii; assembly: GCA_949987565.1. Lineage (NCBI taxonomy): Eukaryota > Metazoa > Echinodermata > Asteroidea > Paxillosida > Luidiidae > Luidia > Luidia sarsii. The sequence goes on along the minus strand of OX465102.1, from coordinate 19,467,965 downwards.
CTAAAAAATGGGTTATTGCAAATCTACTTTCAAAGCACTATATTACTTCATCTGGCCCAAAGCTTCAAACTTTAAAATACAATTTGAAAAAAATGAACCCTAGACATGAATTGGATCAGGAATAAGGCTGAGTAGGAAAACACATCTGCAAAGCCCCGGCCTGGACACAACATCAAATCTTGAAAGTCGGTGTCCTGTATCGAGATAAAAAGTGAAACAAATATATAAATAAATAAATAAATAGTACTAAAATAGATAAAAGAATGCAATGGTGCCTGCAATACTTGGCTGACATTTCATTCAAATCTAACCTAACTCTACAAATAACCCTAGGAGAAACTGACTGGATTAATTATAAGACATTGAGGAGTGAACAAAGAAAAGTTGACTGGAGTAGGATTCGAGCCAGCGACCTCCATAATACCGTATAGGCGCTCTACCAACTGACTATCCAGCCCTACGTTGGTGGTATCCCTCTAAAGTCAACTAAAAAGATCTGTTCAAAGAAATGAAAGACAAACTGACTGGGAATTTTTGTGAACAATCTCCGAAAATGGCAAAGAAAACTTTGACTGGAAAAAGATCTGTCTTTATTTAACGGTGAGGAACCATGAAACCACTCACATACTATATCCCACATATCACTTCAAGATATGTGTAGCATTATCAATGTTTCAACCCAAAATACAGTACATGGGGCATCCCATGCAGGTCTCATCAATATGTTCAACAAATAACCACAAGCGAAACTAACTGGATTAACTCGAAGACAACGAGGAATGAACAAAGAAAAGTTGACGAGTGGGATTGGAACCACTGACCTCCAGGACATACAGCTGGTAGCTCAGATGGTAAGACCAGGTACGGTACATGTATTCTGGAGGTCGCTGGTTTGAATCCCTTTCCAAACAACTCTTCTCTGTTCACTCTGTTCAATGAATGTCTTAAAGGTTCCTGGAAATAAAGAGTAAAAATACAGAGTATTGGAAGATTATAGTTTTTAAATGTTTATAAATCAATATTAAATTGATTATTTTCCATTTTAATGAAATAAAGAGCTTTTTAAGTGTTTTTCATCAAAGGATTTCCACATCCCTAAAAATATTTTGACTTCAACTGCATAACTGTGAGGAAATTCACAAGTCCTCCTTCAGGATCCTTTTATTTCAGAGCGATGGTCACAACGATGGGGAAGATCTTGGTGGAAGACTTGTAAATTTCCCCCAAAGTTCTGCAGGTCGGGTGACATCATACAAGTTTTTTTAGGGACATGGAAATGTGTTGCAGAATACTTACAAAGTTTTTTTTACCATAAAAATTCTTCAAATTCTTCAGATATTTTTACTCTTTACTTCCGTGAGCCTTTTAAATTGATTCAGTCAGTTTCCCTTGTGGTAATTTGTTTGGCGAATTTGTTAAAAATCCTAAACTTAGCAATGTACATGTCGTTATTTTATGATATGAAAAACTTACCAATACAATGGCTGAACAACTTTTTACTTTCGGGTGAACACCCAGGACACACCATGATCCAGCCTCTTGTCATGCTTGTAGAGGTTAAATTCTGCGGTGAGATCTTATCCGTGTTCTCAAGTCCTGTGTGTGCAAAAAAGTGCACATACTTGCCAGAAATATCTATGTCATATTGAAAAGCGGCAGGTGAAGCCAATATATCTCAGATCACATAAGCAAAAAAATCTGTATGAGACCGCACTTCACTGAGGAAGAAAAAGTTCCAGTATTTTTGTGGTTTTAATTTAAAAAAAAAGACATAGACCAAGGGCCGAAGGGCATCTCTTAATCCTCTTTCTTAATCAAGTACATGCCTACTTATAATTAACTGAGTTCCAGTGGTCAAGTTACATGATTTCTCATCACACCTAGTTTGGTTTTAATTTGTGATGATAAGGTCCATAGAAATGTTTCACTGAAAAAGAATATGCCAAAATTTTTGAATATGACTGATCATTTCCAAAATATGAATATGAGATAAACATGATATAAGTCTGTGTAACTTGGACCAAGACGTGAACAAAGGTAATGTTAGTATATCCAGGATTATCATAATAAGTTCATGCTAAAGTTTCGCAAACCGAGAATATTCCACTCAGCACGCCCTGCTTCACAATGGCAGAGATGGAGTCTCTTGTGCGATCGATCTGTCCTGATTCAAATTGTCCCACGGTCAAACTTTCCCTTGCCCATCTAGACTATGAATAGGGCCTACCCTGATTCATATAGCTTAATTACCCCCTAACACTTGAGATGTCGATGCACCATCATGTTTGATAGTTACAAATACTGCCATGCTATGACTGCCGCCATGCAGCACGATCGAGTGTCAAAATAGAAATCCATACAAAACGGACACACATAGCGGGTATCGTCAGGTTGGGGACACCTGCGTTTTTATCATTTGTACAATTTTAAGTAGCCGTGGGAGTTACCAGAGAATTCGCCAACCAGTTTGCCGGATTGAAAAAATAAGCGGTAAACCGGTTTACCGGTCTTGTATATGGTGCATTCCCACTAGAAAAAATCAAAAAGTGGATCGCGATTGAATTGGTTTTGGAGAAATCTTTGTTTTTACCCCCTTACTGACTGGATGACGGGCTCAGCGCGCACAGGCAACAATGCACACACCGTCCTGTACACTGCGCCGCTAGCTCGCGACGCGTGCCGAGCCCGTCATCCAGTCAGTAAGGGGGGAAAAAAGTAAGATTTCTCCAAAACCGCCCTCTCAATGTTGTAACAAAAAATAAGTTTTGGTGCTTGATTGTAGACACATTTTCTGTGTAATTTTAATAAACCTTTTCGACATTCGCAAAGCATCATGGGTATGGATGACAAACATTGGCCGTGTTTATCGCACAAACCTATGGCAAACCACGGCAGTTCGTGAATTCTTTCGTTTTTTTCTCGAAAACTGGATGGAGTTCAGCCATGAAAATTACACAGAACATGTTTCTATAATCAAGCACCAAAACTTATTTTTTGTTACAACATTGAGAGGGCGGTTTTGGAGAAATCTGAGTTTTTCCCCCCTTACTGACTGGATGACGGGCTCGGCGCGCGTCGCGAGCTCGCGGCGCGATGCACAGGACACTGTGTGCATTGTTGCCTGCGCAACTCACACACTAATTTGTATCGAGAAACTGCAACTATGCATCAAACATTTGTAAGGGATTGTGATCCATAATTTACTCAATTAGCCCTAACACAAGAATGTAAAACTTACCGCTTTGTTGTACAGCTTTATTGTACCGAATAACCGTGGACCAAAATGGCGCCTCGGCGAGAAGAGTGGAGGGCTTACGGAGACTAACCGCTTGAGGGCGTACTTTAAATTCTTTTCCCGTGAATAAGTATAAGATGCACACGAGACCGCTCGAAGTCGTCCAATTTTACGCACAATCCTGGTAGCTTCTATACAATCGCGGACGTACTTCCGATCGACAAGATATCGAAACTGCGTCCACGTTTGATGGTTAAGCTTCCAAAAAATTGTTCAATTCTAACCGAGGACGTCCGCGATTGGTGAGGGTCCACTATTGTCAGGTGTGCATTTTGCTAATGGTCCACCATTGCAGGCATTTACACACGCACATACACACACAGACAGACACACAGTACAGACAGACACACACACAATGTACTGCTTCTCAGCGTCGGCAACACTCAATCGACTGCGAACTGGGGTTGGCAGATTCAGCGCCAACATGCATCGCTGGAAACTTTGTGATTGACCAGCATGCACCTGCGGTGAAGAAGAGCAGACGGCAGATTAATAATCAGCTACAACTGCCCCGACCTCAAACCACCTTACGGGATGACTGACCTATCAAGCCTAGGAGGGCTAGGGAGCATGTCCACTCCGAAGAGCGTGTTGACACCGAGGAGCTGCACATATATGTACGTGTGAACGTAGCCTTGGACGGAGAGGAGAACGTTTTGGTTGTTTAGTAGGCCTATAACCTTGAATATGATATAATACTTATAATGATACACTACCTTTGTGGCGGTTTATCTTTCTTCTCCCGTACCTACAACCCAGTCTAACTTTTTGAAGCCCGGTGACACCGATGCGTTTTGGCGGCAGTTTACCGCCTGGCCCAACGCTCACCACACCAATTAACAGCGCAGAAGGGGTGGATTGACCACAACAGAGAGGCACTCGGACACGATCTTCCAGACTTTTGCCTTGGGTTTATTGACCAAAACACGCAGCCACGTGCTCGCGTCTCCCTTGCTTCACAAACGGCACATAAATTGCTCCAATATACCCAATATTTCATAGCTACAACTCGTTTACCAACCCAGAGTTTCCCAGCCTGTACTTCGGTTCATAGCCCCAGTTTCCGCCAAGCCCAACAACAAAACTTAGGCTCTACACCCGACGACGGCTAGACAGGAAACAGGGGCGAGCTACGCCTGTAGCGTGTTTTCATAGTGCAAAATTGGTGCCCCTAAAGAGTTCATAACTTTATATAACCAACCAAATAAGGGCTGACACCGCATTGCGTCACAGTATCACGTTCCAATTTCACTCTTCCCAACAATTGGAAAATACCGTTCCTTGTAAAACGGTATCGTTGGTAGGTCTCACTGTCTGTGAGTGAGTCGAGGGGATTTATGCGGTCCTATAAAGCAATCGGCTGACGAACATGAAGTTATTGACATCGTCAACAACTTGCGAAACAAAACAAGCTCTGGCCACGACTCAATTAGCACCTACCTAATTAAAAAAACTATAACTGCGATTAGTAGACCTCTTACACACATCATTAACTCATCCCTCTTAACTGGTATTGTTCCCTCACAACGTAAAGTCGCAAAAGTCATTCCGGTCTACAAAAAGGGTGATCCAACTAATATCGGCAACTACAGACCAATATCTATACTCACATGCTTTTCCAAGATTTTCGAAAAATGCGCTTATGCTCGAACTATGAAATTCCTAGATAAATTTAATATTTTGAACAATTCACAATTTGGATTTCGTAGAAAACACTCCACAACTCACGCCCTTCTTGATTTTATAGACAAGGTCTCCTGTGCAATTGACAAAGCTCAACACACCTTAGGGATTTTCCTTGATCTTTCTAAAGCCTTTGACACCATAGATCATGATATTCTGCTACACAAACTATCATATTATGGTATCCGAGGCATCCCCTTGGAGTGGTTTAAGAGTTATCTATCTAATCGATCTCAATATGTCTCTCTCGATGGAAACTGTTCAAACTTATGTTATTTATCCCACGGTGTACCCCAAGGATCAATTTTAGGACCATTGCTCTTCATACTTTATGTTAATGACTTTGCTAAATCATCAAATATACTTTCTTACATTATGTTTGCAGATGATTCAAATCTATTTTTTTCACACAGCAACCTTAGTCTTCTCCTTGACACGGTAAACGACGAACTAAAATCCGTTGCAAATTGGTTTCGAGCCAATAAGCTAGCTCTCAATATCAACAAAACCAATTACATGTTTAGTAATTCTGCTAGTGAACTACCCGGTGAAGTGGTAATTAATTATTCTGTTATCAACAAATGTGACTGCGGTAAATTCCTTGGCATACTTATTGACTCTGGACTTACCTGGAAACCACATTAATTACGTATGTAACTTAATTGCCAGAAACACTGGAGTAATTAACAGAATTAAACATTTTGTGCCCGCAACTGTCCTCAATTCTCTTTATAATACATTAATTGTGCCATATATCAACTATGGCATTCTTGCCTGGGGTAACAGTCCCGCCTGCAACTTAAACAGGATACTTGTTTTACAAAAGCGGGTCTTGCGCTCAATCAATTTCACTGAGTTTCTTGCACACTCTGATCCCCTCTTTCTGAAACATAAAACCTTAAAAATTAAAGACATCTATTGTCATCAACTTGGGTCCCTCATGTATCAATCCACATGTAATTTACTACCATCTGCAATTAATGCTATATTCAACAGGAACCATGAAGTTCATACCCACTTCACACGCCAAGCCTTAGACTTACATATCCCATTAACCCGAACAACACTTGCTAAAAAAACAATCAAATATGAGGGGCCCAAACTTTGGAACTCCCTCACTGACCAACTTAAAACCTCAAAAAACCTCTCCACCTTTAAACGTGAGCTTAAATCTAACCTTTTGAAATCATATCTCTGATTTCGAGAGTTGAAGTTGACATGTATTATCTACTCTATTTTTTTTATATTTTTTTTTTAGCTGAATCACATTACTATCTAACGGCGACATATTTCGCTATATTTCCCAATCATTGCCTATTCCTCAAATTCGTTTTTGTTTTCTCTGCTAAGTGTATAATGTATCTAATTAGTCCTTGTGTATAGTTTTCTATGTGTTTTGTGTTAATACTAAGGATTTGTGTTCTATTGATTGATTGCTTCACTTGCATTGAGCCCTCTCCCTACCGTTTACGGTCTAAATTAGCATGAGCATTCCTTTTCCGGCTCAGTGCAAGTGTTGCAATGGGGCCCAACACTTAAAAGCTGTGCTTCTTGATGGGTCCCCTCTGCAGTATCGCATTCATTATTTATTTATATTAAGTTATCACTTAATGTGCCAGTCATCTCCCTATTAATTTTGCCTATTCATTCTTTGTGATGTACATTCTGTGATATGTGCTTTGTTGGTTGATGCTGTGGAAAAAGAAATAAACTAAACTAAACTAAACTAATCTTTCTCGATGCAAAGGTAGTCTTTCTTCTTCCAACCTGAGCATTAACGCCATTTCTGTAACTTCCGATGATTGGGTTGTCGCAAGTTGCGATGCATCGCACACCATTTCCATGGTATTTGATGCGTTGTATGTTTCGTGAAATCGTTCACAAACCACACAACAATGGATAATGTTGAACACACTCCGGTTGAAATAAAAAGCCAGTTGTCACCACCAAGATCCTATTTTTCGACCCCACTCTTCAAAACTTCCATTCGTCAGCCTATGCCTCTTGGAAAAAGAATACTAATACTAGCTTGGCAATTCCGTCCGCAAGTAAAGAACAAAACACTACTCAGCAATTCCATCCGCCAGTGACATCAAGGCCTCTGGTAGGTATACCGCGATAGTACCAGCAGCAGTTTCTTGATTCACCTGAGCCGAGATTCAAATAATGATTAGCTTACAATCTGCTCGCCTGTCTAATCTGCTCCTCTGGCTCCTCAGCTCACCTGGCTCTCTCCTCTAAACGTTGAATCCTTATAGCTTCCGCAGAAGTTCTGACTTCCCTGTAATTGTAAACAAAACAATTTCGCAGCAAGATCCGCCAACAGCTCCTCAACTTCTTGACTCGGAGATCAGCAGTACGACAAACTCAATTGCGCCAATTATGATCGACCGACGTGTGATGTGTGACGCGACGTACCTCAAATCGCATCATACGCACAAACGACGCGCATGCGCGCGTATACATCACAATAACAAGCCAAGCTCACGCTTGCAAAGTGCTACACAAAACAAAGTTTTGTTCATCTTAAAATCACATTCTCTAAAGCATATGTAACAATTAAAGTGTCCAAACTCATTATGGAAACTTACATTCTCAGATAAAGATAATTATCAAAAGCTGTCACGAGCGAATGTAAACAACAAAATTACTCAATGAAGTAAAGTGAGGTTATCCATAAATATTAATATGCTAAAGTAGATGGTGATCCCAGAAAATGCAAAGAATATTCTAATTTTCGTGTGCTCTAACCTTAACTTAATATAACACTGAAGTAGATACAAATCATGCTAAGAAAACTTTCTGATCTTGTAATCATGGGCTTCCTAACCTAAATTTATTCTAACTGTGCACCTGTGTACCAGTAACTGTCGACCAATCCCAACGGATTTTAGATCTTTAGTAGGCCGCCATTTTGAATTTACCAGAACTCTATTTTTAGTACACTTCCACACGTCATGTACAGAACACTATATTGCATACACGTTGTTCACATGTAAATAGCTACACTACAATAAAGCTCTACAGGAAAATTAATACACGCTAATTTATGGAATCTGTGATCGCAAAAGTAGAGACAAACGAGTGGAAAATTATCAAAATAATTTGTATAAGGTGAATTTCATTAGAAGACTTACATGTTAGGACATCTTAGCTTGGTTTTCGTGTAACTTTCTTCAGGAAAATTAAAGGTAAGCTCGAATGTTAACTTAAAATGACACTACAGTATTACTAGCAGTCGGTGTATTTTTGTCACAGCCCTCCCCGAAGCCTTTGCTGTCCTCAACAACTTTCTATATGTATATCTAAATTATCATGTTACTATATTCTCATCACATGTAGGTGTTCACTCACTCATAAATTGAAACTAGTGCAAATCCACTTCCTGGTACTAGTCGTAGGTACTTCAACGATATACGGGAAATAACAATTAACATTTTGTCCTCCTAGCCTGCAATCCCAGTGTCTTTTAAATTTTACCTGCCAATACATTCACATTAAACAGGTAGACAGTTCGATCATTAAAATTTGATTTAAAATGTCTGGTTATGTACATTCTTGTTAAACAATTCTGATTTTCACATTCTTTTTCCTCATTTCTATCTATCTTATTATATAGTGATATACAAAAATGTGGCAAACTGCTTACTGACTAACTTTACGAAAGTAAACCTAGGCATTGAACCCAGGAGATTTGTGATGACCTGGGGGCCCAATCCTTTATTTAGAGGTCGTTCATCCCAATGGAGACGACGCTCCATTTTGTCCCAGAGATTCTCCAGCGGATTCAGGTCGGGACTTTTGGCCGGCCAGTCAGTCACTTCAAACTGCCAACTGCCCTCCATTTCCCGAATAAAACCGGAGTGGGATCGGCCAAGAATTCCTTTGTAGCCCTAGCAGTGTGGGCCGGAGCGTTGTGCTGGAAAAGGAATTCATGGCCGATCACATGGTGGGCAGAAGGCAGCATGTGATCCCGGAGAGTATCGATGTAGACCTGGGCGTTGAAATTCTCCTTGATCCAGACCAGGCTCCCGTCACCAGACGATCCCATACACCCCCAAACCGTGATACCAGATCCCCCATGCTTCACAGACGGTACCACGCAAGCCTCGCTTAATTCCTCTCCGACCACCTAACAAAAACCCGGCCGTCCGACTGATATAGTTGGAGCCTGGACTCATCACTCCAGAGCACGGTTGCCCACTGCTCTTGAGTCCAGTTTACATGGTCGCGGGCCCATGCCAGGCGATGTTGTTTATGTCTGTCAGTAAGGCGGGCTTGTGCTTGGCAACCCTCTCAAACAGGCCATCAACACGAGGTGCCGGTCATCCCGCTCGGACGTCGATCTAGGTCGGCCGGAACGATCCCTGGTTTCCATAGACCCATGTCTGGCCATCTCGGCGAGATTATACCAGACGGAGCTGTCACTAACGCCCAATCTTCTTGCGATTTCCCTGTAGCTGTATCCCTCCTCGAAGTGCTATAATCTGTCCCTTTTCGACATCGGAGAGCTGCATTTTGCTGGCCATTGTTGAGCTGCCATACCGTAGTCATTCATATGCAAAATACCACTGTTAGATTGACAGGGTCACATGTCCAGATCACTTTTCAGTGATTGGTTAGCCAAAAGTCCCTCATAAATATTTATGAAACATTTTTCCCGCCGCGCGATCAATGTTGTCCTTGGTTTAAATGCACAGGATAACATATTCATGAGCTCATGAATATATTATGGCGTTACGTGCAATGGCGGATTATCGTTCGGAAAAATACGTCGAGGATTTCCCCACGAAAAGGGGATAACTAAAGTGGTTGTGTCGTTGGCCTTTTGTGTTCTTCAAACAAACGTTCCCTCAATTCCTCTGCATAATTTCCACTGTCGGAAGAAACTTCCCCATGAGGTTTCTCGAGTGTTAAATATATTGGCAGTTTTGCATTCCTCCCCAATGTACTGTTTTGGGACTACAACCCGTAATTAAACGGACACAGCTGTGACGCTAGTAGTTGGCGGGTAGAAATTCCAGTTTATTGCACGGTTGAGTGTGTATAGGAAAAGGGAAAACCAACTGATCCCCTTGATCCTTAAGTGGCCAGAGGACTTTTTTTTGGGGGGGGGGAGGATCTTTCCCTCCCAAACTGGAATGTATTCCCAGCTGGCCGCTTCGGTTCTCGCGGCAAAAGCCCTTAGTAAGTAGTCCCGACCGTTTTACAAAGTAACATTAATGCGCGTGAGCCATTAAAACAGCGCTGTCTTCCTTTACAATGAGTACTAATTTGAAAATAACAAATTGAAATTAGATCATTACAGGATTGATAAGTAAGTAGGGGATAAACTGAGATAATGCTACATCATGAATAAATGACCAAACTTTTCTGACTTATGATGACCCCTTTAAATGGTATCCTCTGCCGCATGTCATGGCACTATTAAAGGAGAATGAAACCCAGAGAAAAATTTTGGCTTATCTGATTGGATGTTAAAAACAACCTACAATTACCTATGTGCTACTCACCTACTAGTACTAGTTTCATAAAGAGGGAAAAATCATGGAATTCGGTGGTCGAATTCGCGTTCCCATAAACCGCCATCTTTTCGAATGGCCCACCAGTTACTACGGGGTTATGACATTCTAACTGACAACTCCCGCATGGGCCCGGACGGATGTAACCCTACTACATGTATATACTGCGTGCAGTTATGCACTCGCGAGCTGAACGACGGTGTACTGCCATGCTTTTGGATGTCAAAAAGCCAGTGGGAAATCTTTCCATGCAGTTCCAAACAAGGACAAGAGACTGAGTTTTTAAGGAAGTGGGCTGCGGCCATCAAAGTTGAAACATTTCTATATATACTATACTTTAAGTATAATTTTATATACAGTTGATTTTTTTTTATTTGTAGCATGGTGATTATGTATAGTCTCAATCTGAGTCTCGACTTTGAGAATTTTTTTCCACCCTTAATCATTTCACGAAATAGATGCAGCATATGACTTCTGCTTAGTGGTTAGGACCGGACTTGGCCTGAACATCAGTCTTTAGAACTTAGAAGTACGCTTTAAATAATGAAAGTTACATGTTTGTTGTAAACTCACTAGAAGATAAATCATGTGATCTCTCATTTTACTGAATGTAGAGACGCAGAGATGCAATGTTCAGTTTCAGTACGACAGTAGTAGTAGTACATGTAGTACACTACGTTTTTGACCACTCGACAGGTTGGAGTTCACGAACTCAAAATTCTTGCAGCCAACAACGGCGCATGTCTCGATCTCCAGGTTGGATACACTTGCCGCATAGTAAAGCGCAACAGGCTTAAAGTCCTTAGCATAGCATATCTACGTTGTCTGATCCAACATATGCATGAAATAGCACACCTGTGTAAATTTCAGCTCAATCCGCCAACGGAGTCTCAAGAAAATCGTGAAAACCGCTTATTTGTTTTGCGAAAATGCAGCATTCAGCACTGTACTGTTCCGAAAATAGTGTTGATCTTAATGAGACGTAAACGTTTTCTTTGACACTGATCAGGTTGTGGCACACTAAGTATCATTTAGTTGCATATTGCAGTATAACATTTAAGTTATATTATTTAGACCTTAAACACAACTGCCTTATGGGAGTCTAGGTGCAACTTTCATTTTCAAATGTAGAGGGCATTTTATAACCCTATCATATCTTTTCAACTCCAGTTTGATTAAACAGCCGTGCTTGCAAAATGCCATGGGCGGAGAACACAGCGTGGATCGAAATACCTTAATTTCGCCTTAAATTGAATACATGTATTGGGAAAGTGGAACATATGCATTTCTTGAAACTTTTGGTGCATATTGTAATCTTAAGAAAAGGCCGAATTAAAGCCGTCGGCTCGGTGCATTAATAGTGGTCACACACCTTGATTTTTATCTTCATGGTAAAGATCGGGTCATCACGCAGTTATCCCCTTAGTTAGGTGGTACCGGTCTGTAAATTAAACCTTAAAAGTTCTGAAAGTGGCAGTTAACATCTCTGTTTAAACGTCAATCATGAAGGGGTCCTGCATAGGGCCAGGGGGTGCATCAACATCATCAAAATCTGCCTCTGGTTCTCCAAGTCGCTTGGCCATGTTGTGCAGTATGGCACATGTCAAAACAATCCGAGTTGCGCGTACTGGACTTAACCGAGGACTAGTTGCAATGCAAGAAAAACGTTGCTCCTACTGCCTGAACGTTCTCCTCTGGTTTGTAGGTTAGCATATGACGTCATTAACCATGGCCCGAAAGCATAGCCAGTGTCTGAGGCACAGCACTGAATCTACGAAAATATAAAACAATTCCCACACATACATCCCAACAAATACATAAAAGTTCGGAAAAAAGGTTTTCAAACTGGCTCCAATGACACTTGTTTGCAGTATGGCACTGTCATGTGTGCTGCCAGACCATCGCGCAATTACATTTGTGATGAATGTACTTAGCGTATGTACTTCTTGTAACAGGCCTGTGGGGGCATAGACATGCGCTATTGAGCTTGTGACTAGTCCATTCGTGTATAACATTTTGAAAAAATACAGTGACGGATTTACCAATTAAGCCCGTTTGACAGATGCACAGGGCTTCAACTGTACCCTCAACGAACCTCCGCGGGTACAGACAAAACAGACAACGGACAGGAGTCACAGGACAAATTATATCTGAGGACGAGGTGTTTAGAGGTAGCCTCCTCTGTGATTTTATTTCCCTATTAGAGGTATTACATTCGTCACTAAACCAAGCAATAATTTACCCTCTCCAGTAATTTGGTAATTATACTGTAACTGGTGATTGTCCAACCCTAAGTAGTATCCCCCAGTTAAGCGTGCCTCTTACTGTCTGGGTCCTCTTCGTTGTAGCCTCCAAGCACCACGAGTGCCCTTCCCCAGGGTTCCAAGGGCAAGTATCAGCTAACCCTCCCCTGCACTGACCAGAGACTAATGTCAAGTATCCTTCCAGGTACCCCACCGCGGTCCCACTCAAGCATTCCAAACAGTGGCCCACGCCCGAAACGAGGTAGCGCACACTGTAGCCTCCCGTTACCCGAGTATGTACGCGAGCAGTGACAGCGGGCACTGTGTACAGAGCATGTGTGGCATGGCCACTTAGTTGTTAGTTCTTTTTAATATCCTTGCAGCATAAGTTAAATAGTAAATACCCCACTGGATTTTGAATTGCTTTTAGAATAGCGCCTAAGGACAGTAGCCCCCTTGTTCTCCAGCCCCAGCCCTGTGTATTTCCTGCTTAACTACTGTAATGTAGAGTCACTTTGCAGACCGGCAGTGGAGTGAACCACACGCGCTATTTCTACTCCAATTCAGTCAAGTTACTGCCCTTTCGCTTTGGTCTGATCCACCCTTGGTAAGTTATCTTTATTACTGTATAATTGTAAATCGCCAGATTGGGATTTAAGGATTAATTGTATTGTATTTTCATTGTATTTTTCTCAAGCCCTCTTTTGCTTGGTTTTGTCTTGATTTTTGGACATGCATGTAGGTTTTCCCGAGGACTGGAAGTGTGATCAGATTTATAGTCGTTTTATTTTCCCTCGTTTCCCTTTATGGAATTGAGCAGACCTGGGATTGATCTCATGATTTGATTGGTTGTCTTGAAATAGATGGCATTGTAGTATAGTTGGATTTACTTTTACTTTGATTGGTTTTTATGTTGTTATTGTTGGAAGATCGAGTTAGCAGTGACTTTACTTATGTCATTTTCCAGTTTCTCAGTTTCTTTGGAGTTAGAGATAGTTGACTTGTGTTGAGACAAGATTGTGTTTTTATATTTGTTTGATCTTAGTTGAAAGTTGCGGTACTTAATTTAAGTTAGATGCTTTCGATGCATTTGTGTACTGGCGAACTTTTCCCTTGCATTGATTTTTGTATTTGTGCCATCTTATGGGAGAGCTATGGTCTCTTTGCTCAGTACCTTGTTTTTGGATAGTAGCCACACAGGAAGTTATAGACAATGAAGACTGTGTTCCTTATGTTTAGACTTGCCTCTAGTCCCTGTAGGAGTAATTTAGTGGACGTACACCACGGTAGGCGTATGTATGATGTACTACATAACCTACATGTAGGAAGGACTGGTGTAAGTTTACTCAGTACCACCAGCTGGTTTCACTCCAGTGATTTTGGAGGTGTAGGCCTGAGCCACTGAGCTTATCAGCTCATAAGGTATTCACAAGGAAAAGGGTTGTTTATGTGTGAACACTGGGACCATGGTTAATTTAGGTAATCCTGTTTGGAATAGGCAATGTGGTTAGAGCCACATATTCACAAGAGGGTTGATTTAGTTTTTTCTATAGTCTGAGGATTACTTTGTTTTTACTGACATGTATCCTTGTTCTATTGAGTGAAAATACTTATTGAGTTCTATAATTTTATCTTTATTTGCAGGTTGTTGAAGTTGTTGTTTTAGACCTGTAACCGGATTTTTATACTGTGTTGGTCTTGTTCGTTTTGCGGGTTTTGGTCTTAACCTCATTTTTTATTGTTGGTTTTTTCGGGTCTCGCCATACCTCATTTTTATAGTTTTCTTCTTGACTTATCTCACCTTAGGTGATTTTCTTATCTTCCGACTGTCTTAATTTTTTCCTTTCTTGCTTTCTTACGCTCTCACTCTCTCACTCTCTTTCTCTCTCGCTTTCTTACTTTCTTACCTTTCTCAGTCTCACCTCTATTTTTTTGTGTACTGCCAGTGAGCAGAGATCTGGTCAGTCTGGATGAGATTTTTTGCATTAAATTTATTTCGCTCTTTTTGGATTTAAACACGGTTGTCTGTCCCTATTTATTGAAATTCTCTTCTCGCGACTTGTCCCACACTCGATCTATAAGTTGTTTTTTGCAAGTGAGTTCCCCAAACTCTTCAGTATTTTTTTTTTATTAGGTAGCGTGCTCATTTTTCAGGCTACACATGCACTTCCCTATTCCAACATATGCGCCACACATACGTACATGTACATGCCACAAAATCATGATTTGGGGGAACACGGTGTCAATTTTTTTTTGGCCAAGTGGTTGTACCAGACCATGGATGTTGTCTACATTACAATTGGTTTAATTTGGGTTAAGGTTTTTCCCCAGACTTTTATACTATAGTAGGATATTATTAATCTTGCACCAGTAAGTACCGGTTTGGGCGATAATACTAATTTACTAGTAATACTAGTAATACTAGTATACTTTCATGCTTTGACGGGGAATACCGAATGGTAGCGTAAGCCTTAGTATCATTGTCAATTGTTTTAGCTGAGTATCGTGGTGCTTGCCAGGATCCTAATGATACTGGCATCATTAGCCTTATGAGGACATGCTCTAGACCCCACACTGTGCCCACTGTGTTATCAGTAAAACAATCAGATAAGAAAGTCCCCTGAGATAATGTTTGGCTTATGCCAGCCACTGGTCCTAATGGTTCCCATATGTAGGGTTTTGGGCTATCCAATTACGTAAGAGAGGGAAGTAGTGTACATGGATTGTAAGTTCCAAGACCTTCAAGTGAGCTCACTGAATGGAGTAAATCAACAGCAATGCAATCTCACATGATATGATTCAACACATCGCCTTGATCATCCATATTTCTGTAGCAGTATTTTTGAGCAATGGATGACTACTCAATGGCCATGTATAAAAACTAGCAAACGTTAGGAAGTTCAAGCATCTATGATACTACCTAGTAAAATAATTACTTGGAACATAAACATGTAGGCCTATAAATGCTTGAATTTGTATAAATAAAATGTTTATCTTTTGGTGAGAATGGTACTGGTAGCAAATTGCAAAATTGAGTGGACATCCTAATTGATTATAAAAGTACGGCTTTTATTGTATGTTCGTAACTTCGTGTACACACCGAGCAGCCTGGTGCAAATTTCAATATGTCGGATGTGTGATTTCGATCCAGAAAACCTGGGTGATGAATAAAATTTCTCAACGACTGTGCAATGCAAGCAAAGTATAGGAGCATACATATTTTTTTCTTCTGAATAGCGTGCATTCACGAAGCTGTCATTTTGTGCACTCGTATTTGCTTCTTTTCAAGGTTGTCATGACCCACCGCATTGCAGCCTGAGTAAATACGGGACATCTGAAGCACTTACACTGTACTTCTTTTTATTCATATATAAAGAAGCAAATGCTTGTGGCCTTAACAATGCCACAAAAGTGAAACTTAATATCTAAAGGATTTAGCAATTACTTTCTAGTAGTACATGATAAAAGCATAACCTGATCTAAATTATTCATACAAACACGACTGAATGCTACTAAGATGGTTAAATTTCAACATTCAGTGGGCCTGACGTTTCGATCCTATACTAGCGGGATATTCTCAAAGGCAGATCGAGTGACAAAGACAAAACAGATACAAGGAGGGGGCAATTCCATGGTAACAGAAGGCCATTCACAGGCAGTTTTAAATTTCTGAGAACATTATATTTCAAAGACTTTGCCTAATATTAAAAACAAAATACCATAGTTATGTGTTCATTGGTGCTACCTTTCATTTTCACTGGAACAAATATGAGTAAAATCTTACACTGACAAAATATGCATATTTAATGAGGTCGGAAACGGAAGTACGCAAAATGGACATGGCTTTTTCACTCAACACGTGTTTCCTTTAAACGCTTTGAATTATCTGGCAACTTTGTTTGCACAAATTTATTTCACAACAAAAAACCCGCATTTCGGATGGGAAATTTCAGCATCAGATGTGTGCAGTGATTGTAGTGCAGTTATCTCAATGAAAAGGCATGTAGGAATGGAAGTTGGCATAAGCTGTGTAGTTATCAAGTGTACATTGAGCATTAGCCCTACACCAAGCAAATTTATATTCCAATCCATTTTAATCCATTGGTTCACAAAATACAGAAATTCCATTGATCCTCACATTTTCACCAAGTTGAAATCAATCCAGCTACTAGTACTAGTACTAGACAGCAAAATATTCTGTCAATTGTGCAAAGCACATAAAAGCATGGTAAAAGCATGGAGGTAGAGGAGCATGGTAAAAGTAACTATTTTGGCCCTCAAGTAAGGGGGTTATTTTCAGGGTTTAATTTTCAGAAAATGCGACATGTTGTTTTTTGAGGTAGTGTATGCCATATGGTGGAAATAACAATGAGCAAAGGATGAGTAAATTATTGTAAGCATAGTGATAAAATGCTGCACTACATCATTTCATCACTATTTATGGAATTGTGGGGCTAACAAAGTAATGTTACTTTTGTGCAACTCAGATCATGTTTAATTTGGAGTATACAGCAGATTTCATGTCTAATTTAGAGTATACATCAGATTTATACCCGCCCGGAAAAAAATGTTGAATCAGTTTGTTCCTTATAAAATATATAAACTCAGGAATCAAACATTGCAAGTGATAATTATATTATTTACATTCATTTCAGTCTTATTTTTATAATTCTGGTATGAAGTGTTGGGATATCGTGAAAGGACACACAGAAATAACATGTAGATGTAACTTATCAACTAATACAACTACATAAATATGTACCCTAAGATTAAAAGTCTTTTTGTAAATGTATTTTAATAGAATAGGGCCTATGTTGTCGGTTATTCTCGACAATACCATACATTACGTTACCGATGAAAGGATATTGCTTCTTCCAAGTGGAATACGGCACAACTGGAGAACTGAAAATATGATAGTGTCAAGCATGGTGGATCAATTGAACAAGTATGTCTATGTGAAGATATCAAAGGTGAAAGTGAAAATAAGCACTGTGCAATCATGACAAAAAAGATAAGTAATTTAAAAAGAGGGGAATAGTGTGGTTTTAGCTTGCAATTAGTAGTCCAAAGATAAGAACTTAGTTTCAGGCAATCACTTTTACATGTATTTGCTCTTTATTTTTTGTGGTCACTATGCAAGGTTAAAGCATGATTGGAGCATAGAGCAAGGAAACATTCCCTAAAAAACATGATCAAAACGTACCCTTATGGTGACAGTGTTTTATCTTACATTTCGGTGCACTGTTGTTATGTTCATTTGTCAGTGTAAGCCCCTCGTTTCCCCAGCCGTCTTCGCTGATACAAAAATTTACATGAGCAAGTTGTGGGCTCACCCAGATACGGGTTACCAAGCAACTTTCTTCATCAATGTTCATATACAATCACCAGAAAAGTTTTCAATGTTCACCAGTAAGTGAAGTTGTGTCAGTCGTACCGTATGTCTGTCTCTGACCCACCTGATTTCTGGGGGTCTTAAAAATGTTGGTTAAATTAGGCCATTGGACGGTTTGGAAAAATCAAAACGGAAACAAAAGAAAACCCACATTGGTCGGCAAAATATATTCGATTTCTGAAACATAACACTTTTACTCAGATGTATAAAAAAATCAAAAAGATTTAGGAATTTTTTCATACGAAAAATAATAACATCTAGTTTCACGTTTAAAAAACATGCAAAACCGAAAAAACCGTTGACCTCGAATGCAAATCTGGAACAACTGGTAAGCCACTATGGCCTACCACGTACCACTACCAACAACCAGGAGAAAATAACTAAAAGAAAGGCTGTCCTGTACACACACCCTGTATACACACTCATGCACAATACAGTGTACTGTACATGTACATGTACATGTACAGTACTGTATATAGGGGGGCACAAAAATCAGTGTTCATGTACAGTGGTACTGGCAGTGTACAGTGTTTTACCCAGGCTATCACATAATAGGACGTAACAACCATGGCCAACCAGACCAAACACCTGAGGCATTAATTAGTTTGTGGCTCTCCTGGGAGGTCCCAGAGCAGGTTTTGCACTGGGGTCGCTGGGTTGCGCTATCTAAAAAACCGAGCAAGGAAACCACGAGAATGGGCCTTTAAAGACGACCGCGTCGTTTTATGAACTACACCATGCACCCAAGCTGTTTTTTTTATTTTGCTAGTATTGCTGTTGTTTTATTCAAGTGCAAATAACTGAAATATTTTTTTATGAAACAGCACGTAATTTTATTTCTAAAATTGTAAAAAGACAATGTAAGGAAAAAACTTCTGTGATACAATTGATTTTAAGGTCAATGACGTGTGGCCTTGTTTTGACCTTTAACCTATAAAATGATGTTTTTCATCACTATAGTGTTCTTTCCACTTGCACACTATAACTTTGTTGATCATTTGGGGTTTTTTCGCCCTTTTAAAATTTTTGATAGATTACCTCCTTCGGTAGACCTTAACTTTTTTGATGAACTGTGCCACAGTAATATGTGGTTGCTTTCAACAGTTTCTCTACAAGAGCCAAAGAAGAAAAAGACGTTTCATAACGACATCATGTCCCAATCCTGTACTGCTTCATTCGGTGTCTTTTCTAGTGTAGACCTGGAATGCAGCACAGTAACCGGTTAGTGAGTCGCACAGACACCATAGTTTTATTCCCCATTTGATGGACTTTTTCGGCATCTACTGTTTCCAGCCAAGTCTGCCATCAAACTGAATCATGGCCTCATCCTCAGGTACATGAGGCCCAGGAGTATAACTGGTTCGGAATGCATCCTGCAATTTACTGAGGAAAGATCTAACCCTGTACAGTTTGTCAGGTGCGTCAGGTTTTGTTGGGTCGCTTATAAATTATGCAGATAACGGCTCAGTTTTTTCAAGCCGATTTCTTCAAAAGCGTTTCGCTACATAATGATAATGGAGTAATTGGTCACAGTTCCAGTAATCTCTACCTTCAGGTAGCTGATCAATACCTATCAACATATTGATGCCAATATATGCTTTCATTTCCTCTGCTGTGGTAGAATATCATTGTCTAGCAGATGTTGGATGACGGTCAGCAGCGTTGGGGTGCGCAGGTGGGCACTTGAAGGTAGCGTAGTCATTATTTTGTACTGTCGGCAAGGTTATCAAAGAAATTATCTGCAATTTCACAGTACAGATAATCAAGCTCTTGGCTACCATACGGTAGATTGACGGGTTGGGCCAAATGGAATGTCTGATGGTTGGATAATCTCACTCCAATTATTATCAACGGAATTATATTTCTTCTGTGACGCTACATGTTTCCTTCTTGGAGCTGCCGCTTTACTTGTTGAAGGTTGGTTGGCCTCATCTTCAAAGGGTGTACTGTCAGTGTCATCTGAAGCGCTACCCGGCATATGAACATCAAGTTTATTATCTTCAGCTTCTGAATCTTGATTATGTCATGTACATTATTTTTTTATCAATATAGTTGACTAGAAATAACACGACCGTCTGTGTTTGTCAACAATTTTGTCAGATGAAGATGTGTGATGATGATATTATTCCTAACTGTATACTAAGTACACTTTAGAACTTAAGAAGAACAACTTAGTTGGTGTGGGCCGTGGCCAAAAACTAGGGAAAATTGAATCTATTTATTTCTGTAATTTTGTGTCTATTATTTTCTATTTCGAGGGACTTTTTTGACAAAGATGAGCTGAAATATACATTTACATAGATTCTTTCTACCTATCAATTTGTTTACGTATTTATAGGCTAATGTGTATCTACTATCAATCTTGCAGAATGATGCGGCCCCCCTCGGTTACGTTATTGCACACTTAAATTTCGTTTTCATGGGCGCTGCCATTTTGACAGTGCATAACAACAACGAAACAAGTTTCAGCCATATCGCAGTTTGATTTGGAGAACTAATTTCAAACTAACCAGAGATTCCACTTCAATGTCTGAGGCTTCATCAGAAAGAGGTGATTCTCCATCCATCATATCGAAATGCATGGCAGAAGCCTCACTATAATCATCTGTTTACGTTTGTTTGAGGCCATGATGTATTGTTACGTGTTGCATGTACAATGTACATGTAATGTATTTACAATTCATTTGTCAGGCCCTTTCGCTGGTCGCCAACTAAAAAAGAATTCGTACGAAACAACATATACAAAAAGTACCAGTATCGGAAGAGCAAGGCATGAACTACAAGTTAACGCTTTAGAATTGCAATAATTGTGTGCAGCGCCTGCACATGAGCTAGCTAAAACCAGCAGCCATGGGCGTTTTACTCAGCCGTTCGCGGCCGTTCTGGTCTCTAAAGGGTTCATTATAATTGAGAACAACTACTGTAGTAGTCCAAGTAACCTGGACCTTACATACAAATTACAATCGCCCTGTTTCAAAATTTGGAGGGGTTGGGTGATAGGCCTACTATAGGCCTGATACTATTAAGTATTATTACTAAAATTATAAAAAGGACACACTGGACACGTTATGATGTAGCTGGTTCTGTAGTAGGCCTATATATGTATTGTAATATTTAGTAGTCAGAGTAATAAATTAAAGTAGTATTTATAAATTAAAGTAGTATTTAGTAAGCACTGATGTATATACACTGCCTCTCAAAAGTTATAGTGTACGTGAACTACTCTAAAGTAAAATGAAAAACATTAAAGAAATCAATTATAGAAAATTCCATTGATATTTATGCTTCAATAAAATTATCATTTGATATGTCATATTTGTGTCCCGGCACAGCGACTTGAGGAATATCCCGCCAAAACAATTTTCGAGTAAACAACGCCTGAAGTCAAAGTATTTTCTGATTTATAAAAAAAAATCATGTTGTTTTTTTTTATTTTCGGAAAGTTAATGTATTGGTGGATATTAGGTGCAAAGGTTTTTTTCCGAAATCTGTCTCTAAATGTTGAAAAAAAAGGATGATTTCGGGGGAGTGTTCGTGTATTGTTTTCATGAAAATATAAAGTTCCTGCCTTTTTGATTGGCCGCTTTCGAGGAGTTAGACTGGTGCTGCTATATTGTGTCTGCTGCCAAATGAACGAGCGAAGTCCCCTTGTACTATTTACAACAAATTTCACATCAAAATAATTTTGATATCATTTGAAAGCTAATGGTATACTCTTTCACATCATTAGAAAATCTCGAAAGTGGGGGTTAGTCCTCATTATGCTGTGCCGGGTCACATTTATGTTTAAAGGTTATAAAATGATAAAAACGAGCTTAACTGTTTTCTGTGTGCACAAAGTCAATGGGGGACGCGGGGAAATCCAAGATGGCGGCGCCCATGGCACGTAAGTAAAACATGGACCTGGGGTTGATTTCACGAAACTCGTCGTATATAAGCGCGATGCGTTCAATAATCCCTTTAAAATAAAAATAATTATTGAACGAGGATAACCTCTTGTTCTACGGCTGTTTTATGTGCTCTTCGGCCCGTTTTTCAATTTAACTGAAACGGTCGTCGATACTCATCGATGTTAAAAATATGGCATAATACATGGACCACGGGCATATGACGCGGACGCAGAGAAATGGAGGAAAATGATTGGAAGGAAGTTTTTGACTACCTTGTCGTCTGCTAAGATTAAGGTGGGTCTTGTGTACTTTACTTTGTTGTAGTTGTACTTCGCAATCGTAGGCATTCACGTCCGTGGCGCAAAGCGACAGTGAAAAATGTAGTTCAACCTCAACAAGTAAAACTAGCGTTACGTACAGTACTCAGTAGTCAGTACATACGTGTACAGTGCTAATGTAAGTGAATACAAATTACTGTACAATGTTTTTGTACATGTTTCGATACTTTGTAGTTATGATTTACTGCAAAAATTAAGAGAATTATATCGACTACAGGCAGAAGACTTAGGCCTAGGCTGTCGGTTTTCCGCCTGAAATAATTATGAAAAACTTAGCATATTTATTTACTTTAAACCGCTGGTCCCATTTCATTTG
The DNA here is from genome assembly GCA_949987565.1 of Luidia sarsii. NCBI lineage: Eukaryota > Metazoa > Echinodermata > Asteroidea > Paxillosida > Luidiidae > Luidia > Luidia sarsii. Next base: position 19,445,286 of record OX465102.1, on the reverse strand, counting down.
GACATAATTCTTTTACTTTGTTTTAGATTTGATGGAAAAAATACTGAAATTATTTACACAAATTATAACAATTTATTCATAGCCGACCTACTACTTAGTACTAGGCTCATGTACAGGCCAAAGCTAATATGAATAATAATATTAATAATATTATTGTTGATATTAGTAACTCAGGCCTGTAATCAGAAGTATATATACATGTACTTCCGATTGTTTGAGGTTGAATTTGTTTATGCAAAATAAAAAATGATTTTTTTTTTAGGCACCATGGCAAAACGACAGCGTACACGCAACTGGAGTCATGAGGAACTGGTGATCCTTTCAGAGTTTGTGCGCGCAAACACAAATTGTTTGGAACCAATCATAGAGGCACGGAGAGCGTTGAGGGGGTGAAAAGGGAGCATTGGAAGATGGCAGCCGACGTGCTGATGGAGAGTGGTGGGAAACAGATGGATTGGCAGAAAATTAGGAAGAAATGGCAGGACGTCACATGTGAGGCCAGGAAGTACCGCAGAGAATGTAACCGGACAGGTAATACCATTTTCGAAAAATAAAAGTCAATGCTTGGTCAAAATCTGAAACTTCCCTCCATTTTCTTTTTACAGGCGGGGGTGAAAACCCCAAATCAATCCAACACTTGAGGTGGTGCTTGAGGCATTGGCCCCTGTGGCCAAGGATGGCATCCTTTGCCAAGCAGATGGGGAATCTTTCCCTTGTTTGATGGATGCAGCTGTTGACGGTAAATGCATACATTTGCACATTTGATTGGAGGGGAAAATGTGAGACTTAAAACATTAAATGTCAATTAACACATGATGTAATATTTGTAATGCCACAGATATATTGGACGACATGATTGCCCAAGACGAGGATGTCCTTTTGGTACAAGTGGCAACAGGTAATCAGCAGCATGTAAACATACTGTACATGTATTGTGATGAGACAAAAGAAATAGTTCTTTTAATACAGATCCCAGTCATCAATCTGTCTGTAACTATGTACTGGGTTCAATTGTCAAAGCTTTTCCTTGGTGAATTGTATTTTATTTTTCATAGCTGTCAGCTATACTGATCAGCATCATCCAGCAGCTGATGTCACTGTCAGCCCAATGGTGTTCACTGAAGCAGTGCCAGAAGCTGGAAAGTCTGAGACATCGATGGAGGCTATGCTGGGACTGGAGAGGGAAAGACTTCAAGTAGAGAAGGAACAGTTGCAAGTTTCTAAAAACTTTTCTTTGGTTAACAGGTTAAGGGCATTTCATTATTTCTCTATTTAAATCAGCAAAGACAAACACTTTATTTACATAAATAATTCCTTATTAATTATGTGATTGGGTATTTTGTAAATTTGACCTTATAATGTACAGTGTATATATGTAAATGAGGTCCCTATTTGTCCCTCATTTATAGATTTGAAGTTTTATCTCATTTCATTTTTTCTTGTAAAGATTAGTATGAGGATTTTATTTGAGTAATGTTTTCTTTGGATGGTCCCTGGAGACACCCCTGCTGGAGAGTGGACCGGTCCACAGTACCCCCCAGGATACCAGGGTGCAGTGGTCAGTGGTCATGTTGTCCAGCATCCTTCAGTGCTGATACAACATAGACCCTGACCACTGTGTCCTTTATCCTTCTCCTCTCCAGGTAAGAGAAGTCTCCTCTTTTTTGTATAATTCTAAATTTTGACTGCTTAGATTTGTGTTAAATTGTATTGAGGATTGTATTGTGTGTTTGGATTTGTTTAAGGAACTTTGGAAAACTGATGTTTGATGTGTTTCCATTGAGGGATTTTGAGGAACAATTGAAGTTCCTGCAGTGCTTGAGTCCACACACTTGAGACCAGAATTGGTCATAGTATTTGGAACCTGGAGACTTGTAGACAGTGTTTTTGCCATTCATTTGTTTACTTGTTTGGTTAGGTCTCCCTTGGTAAACTTTTTAAGACAATTTAAGGGTTGATAGTATTTTATATTGTAGGCATTGAGTGGTAGGCTAGTGGCAGGGTAGCCTGTCACTTATCCTTTCACTGTGGGTCTGTGCCTAGTAAACCCCTGGGTGGTGGTTTGAGAGGCAAGTGCCAGGCTAGGCAAGTGGCTGGAGGAATGATCTACTGTTTATTTGGTTATATAATCCTCTAGCCATGGTGGCTGGAGCCTCAGAAGACTGGTGTCTCAAGGATTTTTTATTCTTTTAATCTTCTGGTGGTTTTCCACATCTGGAAACTGCAGTGATTTAAATGTATGTTTTTAATGTCTTTAGAAAACTTAGTTATTTTTGTATTATTCTTACCATCATGACGTGAGAGGTTTCTTACAATCTGGAGAAGAAATCTGGTATTATTTCATAATTTTAATAAAGTTCTGATACAACATAGACCCTGACCACTGTGTCCTTTATCCTTCTCCTCTCCAGTCCGCCAGCAATCTAAAGAACTAGACCCGGCGTAGCAGCACTCACCTCCAAACAACCCCACACACATCTCACCCCCTTACATATACATAATATAAATACCAACATTTCTGATTAATTTACTGTACATGTCATGCACCTCACATCACAAATCGTAATGAAAGCATTTTTTTTAAATCAATATTCTGTCTGGTATGTTTATGCATGCAATAGATGATAATTATATGGGCTATTCACATTTTTAACCTAAATTGAAATCGTTTTCATGGCAAGGCATTGTTTAGTAGTTTGACCATTAATTTTGCATATGTCATACCTTTTTATACATCTCTATCTTACATTTGTCCCATGAGAAATAAAAAACAACCATTTGATTAATTGAAAAATCTATTGGCAACTCTGTCTCGATGAGCTCTACCATCTGCAAGTGGGCGAACATAGTGAACCCCCTCTACCTCATCTTCTTCAATGAAATCGTCCACAATGGCATCTGGCTCTCCGAAATTCTTGGACAAATTAAATACAACACAGCAGGCTTTCACAATTCTACAAGCTCGTTGGGGAGAAACACAAAGGCCAAATGTCAAACAAGGAAATTTCTTTTTCAGTTAGCCAATCGTCTGTTCCACCTTGACTCTTGTTATTCGATGAACCCTGCAGCAAGGGAAATCGAGAAAAAATAGCAAACCTTTTTCAATACAGTTACTTGTACAGTATACAGGTAAGTTCAACCTTTTTTTCATGGCCTTAGCGGGTATCCAGTGTCCCCAATCAGCACTCCGTGAAGTCTGGAACAAGTAGACATAAAAGGTTAGAAGTTCCAATTGGAACTGTTGTAGACACTATTTATATGTGTTAAAACATGAGTGCAACCCTGCCCGTTCTTTAAAATGCAAAAACTGAAATACCCTTCAACTTAATTTGAAAAGAAATGAAATTATGAAATGATAACATGATACGATGACATTAAGTAATATTTCTACTAACCTGCCATCAGTGAACATGTTGCCAATGACACTTCCATGGATGATGGCACTGTCATGGGTGCTCCCTGGCCACCTTGCCACAATACTGGTTATGTGGTAGTTGGCGTTTCAAATTAGCTGCACATTAATGCTATGGTAGCCCTTTCTGTTCACATACAGGTGCTCATCATCAAGCATAGGAGCTCCATAAAGACGGACATGACTTCCATCGATTGCACCGACCACCTCTGGAAAGCCAGCAACAGCAAACAACTCATGCTGGGCCTGCATGACCTCTTGCCGAGAAATCTGATGACTTGATTGGTCAAATTAATAATTGCTGTGGTAACTCGGTGAACAATTCTGCACACTGTTGATGCACTGATGTCATGGAGGTCTGCATGGACTGTGTAGAAGGACCCAGTTGCATAGAAACGCAATGCTGCCAAGAGCTGTAATTGTGCTGAAACAGCATTGCTCCGCTGAAAAATTAAAAAAAAGGCTGATTTATTATTTGAATAATCATTTTACAAAACATAAGTTTTTCAGAGATAAATAAAGAGACCATACCTGGGGTATAAAAAAGAGCATGACAGTTCAATCATAAGCTAGTAGCAAGTAGCAACTAGCAATACAAATAGTTTTGTGCTTTCCAAGTATAAGTTTGTTATTTGTGTGATATTCTTAACTTCCCAATAAACGCCAATGTGATGAAAGTCTTATTTCTGGGGAGATTAGTGTGACTGGCCGAAGATAAATTATTACCGGTACTTGTATGTAGAAAATCGACACTGTCTGGCACACCCACTTACCTCAAAAAGTAGACTTACAGACTAGTTACAGTATTAAACAAAATCATGATTGGTTGAACCAGACTATTCGTTGATAATGATACTGATACTGATAGTCTGGTTCCAATAATTGGCAAGAGCTAATTAGTACATCCTGAAAAATATTAAGTATGTCAGGGAACCACATGGACGTCTACCGTAAACACAGCCACTGCTCAAAAATCCTAAAAGTAACTTCCTTTCCTATCCTATAGTACTATAACTTCTTTTCTCCCCCCCCCCCTTTTTAGGGGGGTGAATTGGCAGGTATATTCACCCAGCCGGCAAAGGCATTCTATTCTTCCCACAAATTTAATTTAAATTACACAAACGCTATGTCACTGCCAGGCGGGCACACGATTCTTCACGCTAGCCTTTACTAAAGTATTCCAATTAACTTGGACCCTTACAGTTACAATCGCCTTAAAAAAACAATTGGGCGACCCCCTCGATTTAAAAAAAAAACCTTGTGAGGGTCCAAGTTACTCACACCATGGACTTTGCCTAAATAAAAGCTAAAACATTGTTGAAGTAACTATGGTTAAACTTAGCTTTTAAATCAGATGACAAACTTTCACTTTGTCGTAGAATATTTCCTTGAAAGAGTACATTTAGGCCTTTGGTATACATGTACTAAGGAAATGCAAGACTTGAGGATCTTGGTAATGATATAAACGTGATTGTGGCGGATACACTTCAGTAATGAGTACACGTACAATGACGCTCGTTCATGAATGCACAACACGGTTTAATCTGCGAAACAAATTACAAATCCACATTAAGAATTACAAAGCCGAATCAAACAATCACAATCAGGAATACAATTAAATTTACATCAATTATGCATGACAAGTAATCATTGCAAATCACACAGAACAATCACTTAACCGAGTTGGTCTGCCCACCATAACAATGCAAATACATGCCCACACCCTTGAGACCGTGAACGACAGTAGACTGTCCAGGACGTTTTTATTTCTTTTTTATTCTTTTAATTTTCTTTTTATATCCTTCAGATTACAATAATTACTTGTTTACATATAAAAAGAAATATTGGTGTTCAACGGAAAATGCAACGTATTTTACTGTTATTACCTGTGTTACGTGTTCTATCTCTTGCTCAACTTGTCCAAGAAGCTGGACAATTCCGTGCCGCTTGAACCTATATCGTTGGTAGATTTCGTCGTCCGTTAAAGAGTCTAACGGGTTCCCTCTATCGCGAAATAATCTTTCTCTTCTGAGAGCTCGTCTGGCCTCAAAATTGGCAAGAAGCATGAGCGCCATATTTGCAAAATGCATGTTACGATGGCTTAAGACCCTTCGTAAGTTACGATGAGTCAAGCACCGTTGCCATGTTACTAACGATGAGTTCAACTCGTCGTAAGTTTCTTGAAATCGATTTTACAACCTATCGTAAGATACGATGGGTTATTTATCGTAAGTCAAGTTACGATCAATCGTAGCGCTTCGTGAAATCGACCCCAGGTCAGTTTAGTAGCGTGTAAAAGCGCCACGCGCATCGATAACGCTTTGACACCTTCTTGGCATTGAAGCCAAGAGATTGGTGATGAAAAGACGGTCCATTCCATCCCAAATCCGCTGGAGAGTTTGGAACAGCTCCTCCTTATTTTGCGGCCTACGATCCTTGCGACGGAGTCGCAATTCCAGCTCGTTCCAAAGATTCTCCAACGGATTGAGGTCAGGACTCTGAGCCGGCCACTCCATCACCTCAAACTGCCCCCCCCCCCATTTCAGTTATTAAATCGGGGGTTAGATCGGCCAAGAAATCCTGCGTAATTATCGCAGTGTGCGGGGAGGGGGGCATTGTCATGCTGAAATAGGAAATCAAGGCCGTTCAAAGCGTGGGCAGAAGGCAGCATGTGGTCGCGGAGAATATCGATGTAGACACCGGAGTTGATATTCTCCACGACCCGTGTCAGCGCACCTAGCTGTGCCCGCAGCGCTCATACAGCCCCAAACCATGATGCCAGATCCCCCATGTTTCACAGACGGAACCACATAGTTCTCAGCAAACTCCTCCCCACCAGCCTCCTGACTTTAAGTCAGTAAACACGACCGTCAGATTGGTAGAGCTGGAACCGCGACTCATCGCTCCAAAGGACGCGGCTCCAGTCATCGGCCGTCCATGCCAGGTGATCTTGGGCCCAGGCTAAACGCTTTTCTTTGTGGGTAGCTGTAAGGCGTGGCTTATGCCTCGCTACCCGACCATGCAAGCCAGCTGCTGCTAGGCGACGAGACACGGTGGAGTGATGGACGTGAACACCAGTCTGGGCGAGTTCCATTCGCAGCTCGGGGGATGTCAGAAGCAGTTGCGGCGGCATGTCCGGACCAAGAAGCGGTCTTCCCGCTCACTGATGGACTTTGGACGGCAAGATCTGGGGAGATTTGCTATCGATCCCTTTCGAACAGCTTCCTCAAATTACTCCTGACGGTGCTGTCGCTAACCCCGAGACGTCATGCTATTTCCCATGCCAAGCTTCGATCATCCCTTTTCGGTGGTCAATTAGGGGCGTTTTCGTGGCCATTGTGTTTGGTCTGTCAGCTTCGAGTAGAAGTATTCATATCCTAGTTTCCATATCCTTCAATGTGGGTCAACTTTTACTGTATAAATATTCATTAAATGGATTTTTTTCCACCACGCGAAGTTTGTTGCCTTTGGGTTAAATGTCGCTATAATGATATTCATGCCCTCATGAATATTTAATAAGGTCATTTACTATGGCGGTTTTACACGGTCGCGAGACGCTGTCGCGAAATCGTTCATAAATAGAGCCATAGGACCGAAATGGACCGTTGGAAATATGAATATATTTGATTAAAATAATGACAGGTTAGTAAATTAATTAGCAAACTGAGATATTTTAAGGAAAAATCAGCAACTGAAAACTACAACGGTGGTGCGCTATAACTTTGGAGGGGCAGTGTACACTCCATGGTTAGAGTTACCAATTCATTATTATTAATACTCCAATACAATAATAATAATATGAAAATCTGGTTTGTGCAGCATACTGTACCGTACTGACAGTGTCTCTGACAGTATTGACTCTGGTCTATTGTGAAAACTTGTTACTGAAAATGTTAACTTATCTCAAGGTGCAATGTGCGCTTCCTGTGGAAACTGTTGCATGTGCTGACTGGAGTGGATGAATGCGACAAATCTGCCGTCCAGCCAGTTAGTGAGGGAATCACACTGATTTCTGCTTATAAACAGGCTAGGTAAGTCAAGTATAAAGTACACAATTTTCAATTGTTTGTTTACATAAAAATATTACAATTAATTGAGTGAATCAAAGTGAAATGATTGGGAATTTTACGTGTGAATTACGTATAAAGATAGATATTGAGTTAATATATAATATAATCCCGCGGTGACATCATTATCAAGCCAGCAGATAAAGGGTCAGCCGTAGTTATCATGGATCGCCAAAAATATATTGATGAAGCCAATCGCCAACTCAACAATCCCCAGCACTATAAATGTCTGGACTCTAACCCCACTGGCAAATTTTCAGAGCAAATTCAGGAAGTTTTGGATGACATGCGATCACGTGATCATTTGAGTAAAAAAGCTCACAGATTTCTATCACCTATCAATTGTAGAACTGCCAGATTCTACCTTCTCCCGAAAATTCACAAGGCCAACAACCCAGGTAGACCCATCATCTCTGGCAATGGTTCACCTACGGAACACATATCTCTTTTCATTGACTCTTTTCTCAAACCCCTGGTTCCCCAAATCCCCTCATACGTCCATGACACTCCCGACTTTCTGCGAAAGTTGGAAAGTGTCAAGGATCAAATCCCTGCCACTGCCATAATTGGTACTATTGACGTCTCCTCTCTATACACTAACATCCCCCAGGAAGAAGGCATTCAAGCTTGCTCCTCGGCCCTGGCCAAGGGAAAACAGTCTTCTCCACCCATCTCCGACATAACCACCCTCATGAGGTTAGTGCTGGCCAAGAATAATTTCTCCTTTCTTGGCAAGCACTATCTTCAAGTGCATGGCACTGCCATGGGCACGCGCATGGCTCCTTCCTTTGCATGCCTCTTCATGGGTGACCTTGAGGAACGCATGCTCAGTGAGGCTCCATGCCGTCCCTGGATTTGGTGGAGATACATAGATGACGTGTTCTTCATTTGGACTAGGGACGGTAGCAGCTTGAATGCGTTCTTTGACCACATCAATTCCTTCCATAGGACCATCAAATTCACTTGGGAGCAGTCTCTTCAACAGACCCACTTTCTGGACGTCACCGTCCGGAAAGACCTCAATACACTAACTACTGACTTGTATTCTAAGCCCACCGACACTCATCAATATCTCCATTCCTCCAGTTGTCACCCTAGACACTGTAAGACTGGTATAGCTTACAGCCAGGCCCTCAGATTGAGGCGTATATGTTCCAATGAGTCCGACTTTCGCCGCCATACACGTGTATTGGCCAGTAACTTGGTTGCTAGAGGCTATAGTTCTCGCCAAGTGAAGAACTCCATTGCTAAAGTCTATTCCATTCCCAGAAGTTCGGCACTAAAACAAAAGCCTCCAGGTCCCAAGGACAAGCCCAAAGTTCCCTTAGTTACTTCCTACCACCCTTCTCTTCCTCCTCTCAGGAAGATAACTAAGGAAAACCACCATATTCTCCACACTTCAGATCGTCTGGCTGAAGCCATTCCTAATTCGCCTGTTTTGGCTTTCAGGCGCCCCCGTAACCTGCGTGACTTAATTGTCCGAGCAGAGGTTCCCCCTTTGGACTCTTCACCTCCAACCAATTTTGGTACATTTAAGTGTACCTCGAAATGCATTGTTTGCAAGACACATGTCAAGGAAATAGACTCTTTCAATGGACATTCTTCTGGAACTACCCACACGACCTATGGCTCTATCACGTGCACTACCTCAAACATCATATACCTCATCTCTTGTAGAGTTTGTAATATTCAGTATGTTGGCGAGACAAAAAACACCCTCAAAAAACGAATCTATGGCCATAGGTCTACCATCAAAACCGGTAAAATGGACACCCCTGTTGGGTATCACTTCAATCTCCCTGATCATTCGATATCAGATATGAGTGTACTGGGCATAGAATCACTTGGTCACCGTAGTAATGCTGTCCGTCTTAGCCGTGAGAAAATGTGGATGAAGCGTCTTCGGACTATTCAAACACATGGTCTCAACATCCAGGAGGGTAATGACTAACACCATGCAGCTTTCTGATAATCCTTCTTTTGTGTTCCGTCTTTCACACTTCTCTCTTTGATCTTTTCCCCCTATTGTCACTATCCGTACCCCACTCCTTGCCCTTCTCTTTGATCTTTCCCCCTCCTCTCACCAATCCCTACCCTACCCCTTGCCCTTCCCTTTGATCTCTCCCTACCAGCTTCACTCTTTGTCCTCTGTTTCTCATCCGTGTCCTATTCACTCTCTCCCCCTGCCTTCATGTACATGTATCTGTTTTGTCCTTGTCACTCTGCCTTTGAGAAAGGTCCTGCTAGGATCGAAACGTCAGGCCCACTAAATTTTAGATATAATATAATCAATAATAACGTTGATAAACAAGATGATTGGCCGCAGCCTTGACAAACGAACTAGGCCTACACTTAACAAAGTACATGCAGGTACATGTACTTATTACTACTAGAGCTAGTATACTTTAACTTGTAGCCCCATTTTTAAAGATTTTTTGGGATCGAAACATCAGGCCATCTAAATTTTGGGACTGTACAAAGTTGTCATAGAAGCTAGTAGTACTAATACTACTGAACCAAACAAAACCTAGCTGAGCTTTCCGCTGACGACCTTAAAATTGTAAGCTGTAGCATTGCTCCAAGTACTTCGGTCAGAAATCTTGGAGCTTTGTTTGATTCAAAATTTATTGTTTATGAGCTGTTATATTACTAAGGCTTGTTCCATATCGTTTCTCCATCTTCATAATATAAGACGTATCAGCAAGTTTTTATCAAAGGATTCATTAGTCGCACTTATTGATGCGTTTATTACTAACAGACTTGATTATTGTATAAGTCTCCTGTTTGGCTTACCCACCTCTGAATTAGCCAAGTTGCAACCAGTTCAAAACGCTGCTGCTAGGCTCTTAAGCAACACGCATAAATTCAACCATATCTCACCGGTCCTGCGTCAATAACATTGGCTGCCAGTGAAATTCCGTATTGATTTTAAAATACTCCTGTTAACATTCAAAGCCTTACATGGCTTGTCCCCAAAGTACATTAGTGATCTTATTGGTGTTAAGAAGGCATCTACATATTGCTTACGATCTTACAATAACCTATGTTTCGAAATTCCTAAGAGAAGAATGTTAAAGACACTGGGGCATAGATCTTTTCTTTATGCAGCCCCTGAATTATGGAACAAGTTGCCCGCTGAAATCCAACAATCTCAGTCTATTAATATTTTTTGTGTAAAATAAAGACTTCTCTTTTTAAATTTTACTCTTAAATCTTGCTTGAAAATTTTAATAATTCCCACATTATTGTTTTGGTTTTCTTTCTGTTTGTGTTTTCACTTGGTGCATAAGTGGGGAGGTCTTTAATAGGTCTTCTATATCATTGTTTGGTTAAGTCATTTTGAGATAACTTAGTTTTTTGTAAGTGGTTTGAATGAAATTTGATCATTTTCATGAAGACCTTGCAATATAAATGTTAACTTATTATTATTATTATTATCATTATTACTAGTAGGGGCCTACTAGTACTAGGGTGACTACCACTAACCTGTAACACTTAATAACAGTAATAGTTACGCCCTTCTAAAAAAAAATACTATTGATACTGTCAGTAATAGTAACTTTATTTGGCCCTGCAATAGTTTACATTAACATTTCTTAGAATAATATTTATATTTAGCACTCGTATAAACAGCAATAACAAGACCAGCGTTAGTATAGCCTAGTATTAGTTCGAGTACATCAATAAGCAGTGATTAAGCGACTGTACATGTCCATTCCCTACGTGAGACGGTTTCTTTCCATGCAGACCAAATATGTTTTATGTATTGCATTAATGTTTCACATGAATAATGCTTACGATTAAATTGCAACTACTTATATTTTACAAAATTAAAACAGAAACCCTGTACAATTTTAGTTATACTTAGTCCGAATACAAAGAATTTGATTTTTTTTTTAAGCTTTGACACTCTGACCTCAAGCACATTTACAATTCACTTGCCACTTGAGTTAAAAAATCTTAGCCTCAAAAATTCAACATTTGCCTGGCAGTGATGAGTTGTCCTACCAGTGACCAATTGCATTTAAAGGAAGTGTGGATTACATGGCTGGCATGTCCAAAACAGGTGCTTCTCTGCCATGTCACCCCTCCAGCAGGCAGCATGACATACTTTGTGAAGATGTTCCTCACATCATATGCTTCTTTTGAGGCATGTTTTCCTGTAGCCTGAAGGTCACGAATGGAAACATTGTGATAATTTCCACTGTCTTCTTTGGGATTGCCTGTGTTGCTGGTGGATGCATTGGTGTGTTTGATGTAGATGTGTAGCACACATGTGGCCTTTACAACTTTATCAACTGTTTGTGGCTGGAGATCCGTCTCTGGTAGATCCGCCATTTTGCTGCCAAAATGCCAAATGCATTTTCGACCACTTGACAGGCTCTTGAAAGTCGGTAGTTGAAAATGCGCTTGCTGTCATCTAACTCGTGACCAGGAAATGGTCTCATGATGTAGCTCTTGAATGGAAATGCTTCATCCTTCACTAAAACATGGAGCACATTTCCAACATCAATCATGGTGAAGCAATAATTTGCATCAACGAATGCCAAAAGAACAATGGAGAATCTCCCTTTGTAATTGTAGAAACTGGATCCAGAGTTTGGAGGGGCCTGAATAAGAACATGCTTCGCATCTATGGCTCCGATGCAGTTGGGAAATTGCCACTGCAATTGGCTATACAGACCCAGTTCTTCTCTTGTGGAACCAGCATATGCAAGGGTTGCAAATGTTGCCAGATAGCATCGCATACCTTTGGTATTAAGCTAACAATAGTTGATTTGTCAATTCTGTAGCTGAAGCAGATAGTTTGATATGAATCTCCTGTTGCAAGGAATCTGCAATACATGTAAATCAAATAAATCTCATTTTATTTGCTGTCAAATTTTCTGGGGATACTGATCGGAAAAGGTGGACAAACATCAGGGATGCATTCCACACATACAGGAAGAAGCTGTTGACATCTAAGAGTGGGGATGCCGGGAAGACATTCAATAAGTATAAGTTTGCCGACATTTTGATGTTATTGGTCCCGTATCTTAAACACAGAGAGTAAGTTGAAAGCACATTATTTGTTTATGGTGAATCGATTGTTTTCTAATTCTGCATCTGGAAAACAAAGTAATTAAAAGCTCAGCACATAGAGCCCAAGAAGATATGAATATGATGAAGAAGATAGGCCTCTTAAAGTGATGCTGTATACCATAACTCTTCTGCCGCATATTACCATAACTCTTCTGCCGCATATTTAGTGAACATGTATATTTAGTGAACAGGTCTTATTTGCCTCTGAAGGTCCTGCTAGGATCGAAACGTTAGGCCACTAACTAGAATTCAGCTTAGGTCCAACTGGTTGGTAGGTAGTAAGCAACAGACTAACTTTTTATTCTTTTATTCAGGTCTTATTTCTGTCATTAGCTGAGTCACCATGATTGCAAATATTATATATCAAATTGATCCTCTAGGTGTGAGCAATGCAGTATTAAAATTGGTGCTTCCTATTTGAAGCCATGCCATGTGTAATCCACCCCACTAGAAAATGTGCACTTAAAAGTTATGTATGGCTTCCTTTTTCATCATGCTTTTCTTCTCATGTAAGTTACTAGGTTAATTGGACAAGAATGCAACACAGAAGCTGATTCTGTAGAACATTGCCATTACCTGGACTTCAGTGTTCCTCCTCCACAACCAAATCTCCTGCCTGAAGGTCCTCATGGAGCTGATATGTGTACACAGTCTGTGGGTCTTCTGTATAGACTATGTTGTACCACAATGAGTATCCTGGAACCTGAAAGAAGTTTTGCAAGACCATGTTAGAATACACAAAACAACATAACACATGCTTCAGAGGAATAACAAAAAATATTTGCAAGGATATACGTATATGAAAATTCAAAGGTAACACATGCAATCCATTGTTAAGAATATTTCATAAGATACTCATCTGAAAATATCTCTATGAGTCATACTCAGTTTCTCTTAAGCAAATGGAGTAGGTGATTAAGAAAGTATCCTCCTCTTAACTGAGTAATCCTTGCCAAGCCAGTAGATGTAATCCCCTCTGGACTCATGTACATCTGAAGTAGTAGCTGTCTCCCAGCCAGAGCCTGGAGGGGAAGATGCAATGGAATTTTCGCTGGCAGTTGAGGATGGTGCCTTAGGTGAACTCACCCGTTCCACAGTTGATGGTGATCCTGGTGTGGAAGGTTGGGCAGACTCTGATGAGCTGAAGCTTTGGCCGTACTCTAGCATAGATGAAGAAATTGATTCTGGAGAGCTAGTGAGGGGTGGAGATCTTTCCCCGAAAAATGGGTTGTGTTCTTCATCAGACTGATATACACATAATATGTGAAAATAAGTAGGGCAATTTTTACCATTTGTATGGGCACAGACAGTGGGTAGCAATTTTACTGAAGAGACATGAAGAACATGCAATTGCGAAAAGTAGACATTTAATTGATCATTAGTCTATTTTGTCCCACCTCACCCCAATCTCTCTCCTTTATGTATTCTTGATAATTGCCATGACAGTCTCAAGCTTGTTTGGAGGCCAAGATGTAAGAGGGCTGCAACGGCTTTTGCTTTTAATCTACATGAAACTTGACATTGAAAAAAATGGAATTGTGAAAAGATGGTATTTTGACTTAAAGTAGATTTATTTCTGCCATATTTATATCAATAATAGAAAAGAAGAATTATTACATTATTACACGACAGGCCCATATTTTTTTACAGGGATAAATTAAATAATAACAGAGAATTTATTAAAAATCGAATTAACAAATTTTAACCCACTACTTCCACTACGAAAATGAGTTCAACATGTGGCCCGCCCACACAGTCAGTGAAGGAGTCATCCGGCGCGAAAATCACACTCGAGGCCGCCTGACTCCGAATTGCTTTCGCCCAGTGCGGGGCTGTGCGACAAGGATTTACACTTCAAAATGATGTGAATTAGTCACAGAAAGGTTTAAAGAATTCATTTATCAGTGAAATGTGGATGTTCCCTGGGAAATTACATAAGAATGCAACAACGCCATTTTCATTAAGTGTTAAAAGCACCTCATTTCCAACTTAAAATCCTCAAATTCCACCGAAATGTCGCTTACCGTAAGAAGTGATGTTTACAGATTAAAATGGTGTATCAAATATAGCTGTAAGTTGCCTCAAGAGGGCGTTTTGAAACAAAAATAAAATGAGGGTAGATTTCGATCGGGTGTCTCATTTTCCAAAATGGCGACTTCCATCGCATAACCGCGGAAAGTTGGTGTTGAAATCAAAAGTTGAAATCAAAGGATCGGTGCCATAAATGTGAGTAAATCGACCAGACTCATAAAATATAGATATTTGAAAAAGAAGTTATTTTTTATACGAAGCGTAAATAAACGACGTGCGGACTGGCTGAGCGCTGACGTTGAGGGCGTTCACATTTTTATATGTATGGAACGTCCGTGCTGCCAGTTGATATCTGCAGCTAACCGGCAACAGCGTCTTGATTATGCTGAGCGATGCTTAAACGACAAAGACACATTTGACGATTCAGTCCAAATGGAGCACCATGCAATAAAGAGTTTCCGTAAAAAGAACTCACCCGCTGTCCTCCGAGGAAAGCCCAAACATCCCTACAAGGTGCATGTTTGGGCAGGAATTTCCAAACGAGGTGCGACGGATGTAGCCATTTTTACGGGTTTTCATGCCATCATGGACGGAGTATTTTATGCAAATAAAATTCTCCGTCGACGGTTGAAACCTTTCTTGCTTCGGGTGTTTCCTCTTGGTCATCGTTTCCAGCAGGACAAGGATCCTAACCATACAAACAGAATCGTGTGATGGCCGAGCTGCTGATCAACTGGTGGAAGACATCGACATTTAATTTTTTTATTATTATTATTATTCATGTCAAGCAAACAACGAAGGCCCAGCTTATCGGCGGCATCAAGCAAATCTGGCTTGAAAAGGTCACCCCTGCGAAGTGCCGCAAATACACCCAGCACGTCCACAAAGTCCTTCTGGTCTTCGTTGAACGCCAAGGCCGAGCTTCGGCGTTTTAGTCTGCAGAAGGAGACGCATGCAGAATACACTTAAAACCAAACGGCTCTTTTCAGAGCCACCATATATAACAAAAGAGATTGTGTTCAATGTTTGCCTAAAAAATGCCATACTTTGGGTCTCTGAGAAAGTATTTTGGTCGGCGCAACAAATGTAATGCGCAAAAGGGTTTTTACTTTGCGATATGTCTATGCAATAATGCGTATCCAAAAAAAACCGATTCAAAAAGGCTACTTTGCCAAGGAAAAATGAAAAAGAGCTTGCGGCTTGTAAGTTCCCTAGAACTAAATAATTAGTGCAGCCACCTTTTATTAAGGCCAGCCCCATGGTGTTATGCAATAAACTTATGCAATGTAAAAAAAAGTGCATGCTGACTTGGCTAGCACAAAAGAGCACAGGACACAAAAGAAAGCACTCGGGAAAAGCCAGGACAAATAAAGGACTACTACAGTATTAACTTTTAAAAAGTTGAATCGATATTACGTTATGGTTGCACTAATTATGGACCATTGAAATTTACCGAAAATTACATAAATCAAATGCAAACATTAACTGGATTAAATGAGAAATAAATTTACCATTAAAACCCTTTTTACTAAAAATACGTTAACTCTTCACATTGTGCAGCTAAAATATTGTTCTAAACTTCAACGAATTATTAGAAACCAGTTCCAAAACCTTACTTAATCGTCCTTTTCCAACGAAATCGTAATTTTTCTGTATTCTAGTTCATACAAAATCGATGCTATAATATATTTTTGCCACAAAATAAATACACCTGAAAACTTGATAAAATAGATTGAAGAATTATTGGCAAGTCTCCTTAGCACGATGTGTATTCAGCATATACCGTGCATACACAATACACACTGGAGTAAACACGCACAACTAAAAAACACAATTTGTGTCACAGCATTTAGTGAAAATGTCTATCATTGCATACAACAGGATGTTCTGTGAACAGGATGGACTGAAATATGGATCGAATTACAATAAGGAAAACATTACTTTCTAAGAAGTTTAGGTGCTAGATTGTAAAGAAATATTCAGTGCCGAGTGCTCTGTACAACAAAGAGACAATGTACATGAAGAAAAATCTTTAACATGTACAATGTTCTTGGACAATATAATTTTATGATTTCTACAGTTTTCTTCTTTTCCCTTATTTTTGAAACTGGTTACCTCCAGGTGACACAGTGAAAGATTAATTCGGATATTAGACAATTCCTTTCACGCTGGAAACAATTCCCTACTCCGAATCATCCTCCACGGTGTCATCGTTTGCTTCCAGTCCATAATCATTGTCCAGGTGCTGCTGCTTTCCTCCATTTCTTCCGCTCTTCTGTCTCGAAAATATGGGCAATCTAAACAGGTGTGAAGGGGAAAAGGTTTGAGTCAATGGAATAAAAGAACTACTCTTTCAAATGCAATAAATTGTATAAAATTATAATTATAAGCGAGGCCACAGATGAGCATTTCAAATCATAAATAACTGATTCTAAATTAACATTCTAGGTAATACAATACACAGTTTTCTTGTATGATTTATTGAATGCCAAACCCAGTTAATTTATACAGATACATGTACTGTTTGTACATGTACATTGTATTCATAGTACAGGTTGAATGTTAAATATTTAATTTATCTCAACTAACTTGTTTTTGTTGTCGAGTATCAAAAATATACATATATGCATGAGTGAGTTAATAAACTTTTATTCAAACTTTTGTGTTTGGGAAATAAAAATTAATACGATAGGAAACTAGAGATTTATTTCTGTTGGCAAACAGAACATAACGCTTTTCCGCATCTGGTTCTTTAAAAAAAAAAAAATTACATCAACGGGATTGAACCCGTACCCTCCATTCCTACAAATATGCTCAATTCAATGTGAAAATCTGAAAAGTTCTTGACCTCATATTATTCATGAGATGACGTCACCATCAAATGAGGGCAATTTTTGGATACACCTTTTCCCAACTTAGATATAGTGTAAAATTGAAACAAAACAAAAATTGCATTTTTGCTTAAAATGGAGTTTGAAATTTGGCCATTTAAAGTACTGTCACGTGACACATGAAGACGTCATGACAATTTTAAGACAACTGTGCACTAGCTCAACATAGGCTTTATGCATTTGCCAAGTTTGAAAAAAAAATCCAAGTGTGTTCAATGGCAAAAGTGCCGTGCAGAAAAACCCTGTACAAAGTCTATGGGAATATTCCGACCAGAAAAAGAAGACAAAACACAAATCAGAACAAGAACAATAGCTTTTCCGCTACACGGCGGAAAAGCTAATAAATTTAGATAATTGATTTTGATTTTAGTAATCAAGTTTGACTTACCTTAAAAAAGCTGAAAGCCGAGAACAATCAGTTATTGTTATACTTCATTCAACAACATCAGTGAATTTTCTGTTAATTTCTTTCTCTGTTTATTATGGAAGACAACGTTCCAGAAAAATGCGTAGCATAGTCAATTTGCAATCAGTGAGTAACGTGAGTCCAATTAGCAAGGCAACTAGGCAAAGCAATGAAAATGCAATGAACTGTCAAAGACTTGACCTTGAGTGCAATTTTTAGCATCCTTCGTCTTTGCAGCTTGTGGTGTTTTGGCATTGCGTCTGTTGCAGGCCTAGCCTCCACGTCTACCTCAAAAGTTTAGCTATTCGTAGAGGTCATACATGTTTATCCAATGGTATTCACTACCATGAACTTGGAAGTTGTAACTCGGGTCTCCAGATTTGTAGACACTATATAATGGAGACGGTGAAGGGCTAGCTGTTTTTCTCTGAATCTAATTAGTACATTTGTGTGATGCTTCCGGATAATTTGAGTGTCCTTTTCCCAGCTCAGGATGACTGGATATGTAGCAGATGCTCGCGACGATGATATGTCATCCTTATCCTTACATTAGCCACATGAACACATCAATTTTGGATGGAAGTCGCACTCCTTTGGTTCATTGAATGGATGTTCCTGGCATGGTAACTTCCCAGCACACGTAACTTGTCAGCATGATTTTGAACAGCGGCACAGAAATGATTGATTCTTGCCTGGCGGATAAATTTTTCTGACAAACAACAGTTTTTCCTATGTGCTTTCTTCTCATAGGTAGACAGTTTATTGTTACCCTAGATATCAACTGTTGCAAATAAATGAAAGTGTGTCGAATCACACTTGTAACTATTTCATCATTTACCCATTATTGTTTAAGAGAATTAAGAACTTCATCCTCACATAACAAATCATTATCAAAGAAAGAAATATTACAGGTAAGGTAATAAGATTACCTAGTTTTTCATCTGATGTTGAAACCTCTTGAAGAAATTTATGGAGATTTGTGTAGATATCACACATGTCAAGAATATGGCCACTTGTCTCTGTGACTCGCCATAGAGGAGCAGTAATCATCTTGTTTAAAATTCCTTAAAACTTAACATCCAGCTAGAAACAAAGGCACTTGTTCATTAGCATGAACTGTTTTTAAGAATTCATTGCCTGTCCCAATAACATTGTGTAAGAAATCCAATATTAAGTCTTCATGTGGGAAAAATTACGTTGAACCTGTTGCCATGGAAATTCTGTAAATAACGCTTCATTATGTGTACACTGTTTAAGTTGGTATTCCAAGACCTGTAACATCCACTCTTCTCATCCGCTCCTTTGTATAAGAATAACGAATCGGATAGTGCCGCTGCCATCTCCCATCACTGTTACTCCCTGGGTTGATGCTGCCCCTACTTTCTCACCCTCAAGATATACATTTTAAAAGTTTGTAATATGATGAAGATATTGTTTCTGCTATTGAAACTAAAAGATGAAGCCCACAAAAGAAATTGTTCATTTTAACCAAATTTTGTTGTGCTGTTTTACCGAGGGAGGCCCATTTTTATTTCTATTTTAGGGAGGCAGGATTCCCTGTAGCATTTAAAGAATGTGTTGAACTTTAATTCAGTTGCTGCCCTGTCGCTCATTGTATTTCTAATTTGGCAAAGTATTTCTGTCCCAAAATCGTTGTCACTATCATTACAAATTTCAGTGTCAATAAGGTGTCATCCGCACTTCTAGAAATCATATCTCTTGAACCTAAAACAAAACTGCAGCCATTATCATCTGTTACAGTGCAAGTCATAATACATCTCCGTCCTTTGGCGTTTCATCGGTAGATAAGGTAAGGTTACATTTGAAGATGAAGTACCAACTTGTTTTTGAGAAATAAGTAATTGTTCATCATTCATATGGGATATTGTTCGTCCACTTCACTTGGAAGAGTCTGCTGTTTTCCCAACCAGAGTAAGTACAGATTGCAAAACAGGCCAACATTTTCGAACCTTACATGCAAAGAAAGTAATTTATAAAAACAAACCCTTGTCTGATGTGTATAACGAACATGTCCATTCTCATTTAAACCGGTAAACTTAAATATGTCCGTTTGCATATTATGGGATGTTTTCTGTTTATTTAATTCTGCATTTACTTCCCTAATTCTATGAAGTGATTTAAGCAGAGTAGTCTTGACTCGCACTCATGAAGATAGTGCACCTCTGTCTGACAACTTCATCTGTTTTGTTTCCCTAAACAGATGCCCCCAATCAATCAATCATCATTTAACTGAATTATTTCACCTACCCCTTCCTCCTCCCCAGCCACCTCCACCTCCCCCACCTCCTCCAGCCCCCTCTCCTCCACCTCCTCTAGCTTCCGCTCCTCCAGCCTCCGCTCCTCCAGCCTCCTCTCCTGCACCTCCTCCAGCCCCCTCTCCTCCTCCTCCTCCAGCCCCCTCTCCTCCACCTCCTCTCCTGCACCTCCTCCAGCCCCCTCTCCTCCTCCTCTCTCCCCGTCTCCTCCGGTGCCGTTACTGAAAGAACGAGGGCAGGCTGCCTTGCCTTCTTTTGCCGTGGTGGTTTTGGCTCATTGGTCTGGAGTAAAATATAAAAAGACAACTTCATCATTAAAAAAGAGATATTTGAATCACGTGAAAAATTGGAACAGATTACGATCCATGCAACATCAGTAGCATCTTCAGGGTGGATAGATACTCTTCGCTGATCTTTTTGTATGTGGTTCTGAAACTCACCAAAGACTAAAAGTCATTAAGATAAAAAATTTCCCTATGGGGCCATTCTTGGTTACGTGTGTGACAAAAAATCGGGAAATTTTCTGATTCACATTGTTCCTGTGCCTCTGAAATGGCCCCTGTGTAATGTTTACACATACATATAACTTTAGGTTATTGACCCCAATTTAAAAAATGCTGTTTGATTTTATTTCACTTTTCCACTTTGGGTCAGAGGTCAACTGAAGGTCGGTTACGTGTGTGACGTCAGACAAAAACAGGTTTTTCTACAAAAAGATTGTTTTTAAAAACTCTGTGAGTTTAAAATGAATGAAAGATTTATACTTCTTGTGGCAAGACCTTCATTCTTAGACACTACAATGACACAACAAATTTTCGAGTCAAACAAATCTAAACGATTTAATTAGCTTTTTTCTGTGATTAGGTCGGGTTCCGTGTGTGACATTGGTAGGTTACGTGTGTGACGCCCAGTGCTTGAACGTATTGTGGTGATCAAGTAAATCCACAATAGCACATGCCCCCGTGGCAAAATGATGTGTGTGTGAATGAATGGGGAAAATTGAGTCAAATAACTTCCATGAGACAAATTTTTTTTTTCAACATCAGAACAAATTTATTTTATGCCAGAATGGTCTTTCTGCGAGTGACCACATATTCTTGTATACATTACAAAGCATGTATTTAAATCATGCTGTTGTAAATATGAGAACTGTATTTTAAGGAATAGAAAAAACCTGCATAACCAATTCCATAAATGAATTATCCCAAAATCTGGGGAAGTTAAACATACCGGTACCTTACTGCTTCTTTGCCCCAAACTGCTCACTATATACCTGTGGGTACATGTATTGCCACTTACACATGTTACAATGTAAATGAAGATTTTAGTATTTCAGTAGGCTTAACAAGTAATACCGGTACATGTTTATGTAGCATCAAGTAGTCTTGTACAGATCAATTTTTGACAACTTTATTGTTTTGACAATCTACATCCCCTCAAATTTAAACTGGCCCCTTGAACCTGCCACTTCAGGACTGCATACTTTTTTTACAACCTGTTCACGTTTGTAAAACAGAATATCAGGCTCCTCAGGCCATTTCCAGAAGTTTCCTGCCCTTTGCATCACTTTTACCTCTGTCTCATCTCCCACAATATTCAGAACTTCTCCAGAATATACATCGTCGTCATACTTGACAATGAGCCAATCACCAACTACCCAAGTTATGTTCTTGTTACAAGCTGTTTGGTATTGAATGGTCACGTCAGGTTCAGAAGTTGTACTGTCAGTGTGCCAAAAGCAAACTGTGCCTGTAGGAGTTGCTGTCATCTTGTGCATCTTACTGATGCCAGGCACTGGAATGACATCCACCCAGGGCTGTGCTTCTTTGATCACATTGGTTATATCATCTTGTGAGATATGCTGGACTTTGGTTTTTGGCATTCGTGCAGCGGCTTCATGAGCAAAGTCTTCTGAGTTCTGAACAACAGGGGCATTGGCACTTTTACTCATAACAGATTGTCTTACAAGGGATTTAGCACGACCACCAATGCCATCTACAACCCCTTTGCCATGAGAAGTTGCAAAGTATTGCCACTCAAATGTTTGGTTGTATTCCTTTGCAAGAGTATACAAGAGCTTTGCCATGAATCTGTTTTTAAATTCAGATGATGGCCCATCAGTGAAGAGAGTGATACCTGTCCCATTGTTCATTTTCAAAGCTTTTTCAACCAGATAGTTAACAAAAGTGAAGACAGAATCTTTGCCTTTGTCATTTGAGTTGGAGACAATTACGTGAGATTCACAGCTGCCATTTTGAAAAATGGCAGCCGTGAACAGCATAACAGACTCTCGGGACCACAAGGCACTTTGCACTTCATTTTGGTATTCACATGAGTAAGACATAGCAAAATCCATCTCAATAACAGTTTTTTGTTGTTTTGCCTTTTCAAAGGTCAGTGCCTGGATTCTTTTGACACGGACGTGCTCCTGAAAGTCTGACATGCCTGCTTCAACTAACTCCTCTAGTTCACCTCGGCAACCAAATTTCATTACTTTCTTCAACCTTCCATTGTCTTCTTTTGCCCATTCCATCCAAGTTACATCTTTACTCTTGTCCAAATCTTTCAACCCATCAATCATAAGTGTTTTGCCACACACATCACACTCAGCCTTCCAGCATTTATCATGCAATTTTTCTGGGTCACAAAGAACTTTCCCCCACCATTCATTGTTGTATGTTATCCCAAGCCCAGCCAGCTTCAGCATGAAATTCTCATGATGCAAGCATTTACATTGATCAGCTGGAGTGCTTTTGAGCAGCAAAACATTTGGGGGACGTAGCTTTGCAAATGCTGAAAAGCTGATTGTGTGATGTGGGTAACGTTCCTGAAAGAGAGCATGAGCTTCTTTTATATGCATTGTGAGGAAATACTTCCTTAGTTTTTGTTTAACACCATTTACCCAAACAGTGACTTCATCCTTCATTCCAGGAGCAGTGTATGATATGTCCATACTAACATAAAAGTCTTTGACAACCTTTTCAGTTTCAGTCAAAGAGTGACCTTGATTGGCTGATGGAGTAGTATTAGTCTTGATCTCTATCCCGGCTTTTTTTGCTAATCCACAAATGACAGCTTTCTTCTTTCTAGGTGACTTTGGAAGACAACCAGCACTTTTCCTCATCGCCTTTCCCAAACTTTGTGGGCTCTTGTACGCTTCCTCAGGTCTTGTGTTGTGACAATCTGCCTTTTGTTGCTTCTTCAGGCGCCTTGCCTTTTGTTGCCTTTCTTTGGCACTTTTGCGGTATGCTGCAAGTTGTCTAGAACTCATGCTTTGCACTTTCTTCTTACGCAGAGCTTCTATCCTCTTACTCTCTCTCGTATCAAAATCTGGATCCTGTTCTCTCTTTCTTTCCCTAAATCTTTTAATTTTTTCTTTTGAAGTCAGTGGGGTTCGGGATCGGCCTGTGGTTGGTTCCTCCATGTTTTCTGAAAATGAACGATAAAACTCTGTCAAAGGATGACATGGGTAAAGGGTAAACTTCAGGAATTGGCTTTGCAAATTTAAAATATTTCCTGTGCAGTGGTCTGGTAGAAAGGGTGGTAATTGGGATCAGGAACTGCCTAAATGACATGGCAGCACGAACATCCGAGAGAACCTCGCCATCACTGGCTTTAGAAATGTAGGCTCAGTCTTTGAATTTGCTTGATACTTGTATTACAGGCCTACTGGGCCTGTTACAAATGAATACAACCTGAGATTAAACCTTGAATTCGTTCAATCTTAAGGCCA
The DNA here is from genome assembly GCA_949987565.1 of Luidia sarsii. Classification (NCBI taxonomy): domain Eukaryota; kingdom Metazoa; phylum Echinodermata; class Asteroidea; order Paxillosida; family Luidiidae; genus Luidia; species Luidia sarsii. The sequence goes on along the minus strand of OX465102.1, from coordinate 19,421,388 downwards.
ACATGTACACACTGTACATGTACATTACCCTTTTTAGGAGCTGACAATAGTATGCAGGTAGGCCTAAAATATATTTATACCAAACTGTGATTCATTTCAAAGTAATCAGAAGGCAAAATCATTATTCACACTACACCCTTAACACTGCTTACACAAAGCACTAATAAACCCTTCAGCATTAATATTACAAGTAGGCCCATTTTAAATAATATGAATTCAAAACTTACTGGATATGATGTTGCTACTACATGTAGTCGTACTTCTTCTGCACATCAGAGGTCAGTGAATTTGAATTATGTACTAAATAATGTAGTAATGCGCATGCTTCCCCACATGCGCATGTACCGGTACATGTATACATGTGCATGCATGTACATGTACATGTACATGTACATGCATGCAGTTCATGCTGTTCATACAGTTATTCCTGCTGTGATTGGACCAAGGTTGCATCATGAATAATTCATACTTAAGCATGCTTTGTTCACATGATTGACATGTGGATACACTGTAATTGCACACACAGTGCATGCAATGGGCAGAGACACACATGTCACACACGTAACCATCAATGTCACACACGTAACCTATGACTGGTTACGTGTGTGACACATTAATTCAGATAATTAATTAACAGTCTATGAACTTATTGTGCATAAGGCTTTGTATATAGTAAGGCCTGACAGAACTAGCTTTTGACACAAAGTTTAAACATTCTTGATAAAGTGCTTAGTCAGTAGTACAAACTTATTGTAATTTCAGTTACGTGTGTGACACGGCAAGTCATTAATTTCTTCATTAAATACTGAAAAATTCTGACATAAAATTTTTTATATTTCACTTCAAATGAATACATGTAAGTTAGAGGCACTCATCAAAACAGTTAAATTTTAATAACAAAAGTACATGCTGAAAAAACTGATGGTAAATTAAAGGGTACAAAAAACACATTTTAAACAGAAAAATTAAGATTATGCTAATTTATGCAAATTTTGGAGATCTGTTGTCAAAATATGCACAACAAGAGTGGCTCAAGTAACTTCAGGCATTGGTTTCTTATAAACAAACAAAGAAAAGTTAATATCATCAACTTCATTTTTTTCAAAAAAGTTTCAAATTCCAAAGAATGGCCCTATGTCATAATTATAATTATGCAGAATGTCAGGTCAAGTGATGTCAAAACCTTCATTTGCAAATTTTGTCTTTCAATTTTTTTCGGTTAAGGGGCCTGGCGTTTCGATCATAACAGGACATTTCTTTAACCCTCAAAGAGCCGGGTTATTTTGACAATCTCACAGCCGGGGGGTGGATTCCGCCCCCCCCCCCCTCAGATCTTGGTCATTCAAATATGGATTCAAATGATATTTGGCAGGGTAATAGAGAATTACATAATGAACATTTGTGTAAAATTTCATTTAAAAAAATTATGTTTTGTCTAAATATAGCTGATTAATTATTCATTATGTAATTTTATTTCTTTTTTCATGTTTTCAGTGTTTTATATAGAAGTTCCTATTTTTCTCATTGAATTTCCCCAATTTTGCATAAATTCTACAATAATAAGGAAACATGAAGAACCAATGATTTCATACAGCAATATTAATGAGCTAATTATGCAAAAGAATTCCTGAAAAGAAATATACTATATAAAAGCGTTGCATCCAATGTGAATATAGGGTAAGTGAATGGAAAAATTTCCGCCAAACTATACATGTACTATGGCCTTGGAAAATGTTCATTGTCAGAGCACGCCAGCTCCAATTTGAATAAAATTGGTGTCAAAAATTGATGTGGCTAAGAAGGTAGCCAAAAAGGCCATAAAGCCTCAATATGCAGATAAAAAAAACCCACGAAACGCTATAAAAAAGGGGGGCGGAATCTGCTGCCCCCCCCCCAACCCACCCCCAGCTCTTTTAGGGTTAACAAAGGTCCCGCTAGGATTGAATTGTTAGGGCCCTAATTGTTTGAATTTTGAATTTTGCTCATTATAGTTAGTAAGGAGTTTGCAACATTGTTGTAAATTACACCTTGCATTTTTATCAACTGATGCTTACCACTTTTCTCTTTCTTGACAGGTTGATGCCATACTGGCGGTCCGCTTCGTTGAGCACTGTGCGGTCATCTGAATGTAAATCAAAGAAACAAGAAAATCAAAAATACAGTACATCACTACAGGTATATGTCAAGGAAATTGTTCTGCTCTCAAGGATTTTTAAAATTTCGAACAGACTTTTTCACTATGAAAGCTTTATGGGTTGCTAGCTGCAATATAGATCTAATCAATAAAATCAATGCTTCAGAACTGTTTTGCAATGTTGCTAACAGGCAAGTGTTTTACACACTAGTGTCTGCGGTGTATTTGCAAGTTCTCTGTTTTTATGCTTATTAGAATTGAGAAAATTTTAATTTGTGATATCATCACGGGATCATGCAACAGAAACCCGATTGTGTAAACAAAAATCCAGCAGATCTATCCCTTAACTGTTAATTTACTGAATTTGCTGCCAAAATGAATTCATCACTTAGTGAAGGAGTTTTTCATCAATCCTAATCAGAGGGATTAATTTGCAGTTTGAAAGTTAACGTTCTTCTCATGTTTTTTTTAAACTGTGTTCCTGACATGACCTTTCAATAGTACCCTTATTTTCATGAGGATATTTTAAAGGTACATGATACATCAGATAACACATTTCTGACTCCACTCTGAAAAAGAAGCTTGTCAATACGTTTGTAACCTTCAAATCTCTAGATGACATCAAATTGACTGTGATAGATATTGCAGAGACCCTTTGCATATGAATTCATAACTTACCAGACATGCACAGCACTGTGGCTTCAAGGGGCTCACCCGCACAGTTGAGAGTAATCATACTCCCAACTTTGATTTTCTGCGGGGGCCCCTTGAAATTCAACGTTCTTGACTGACAGGCTCTTGGCATGGTGGTCACGTGCAGAGGTACATGTACAGTAAAGGCAGATGCTTCGGGGGCCCCTTGAAATTCAACGTTCTTGTCTTCACTATAGTTGAAAACTATGTAAAGAGAAACCAAAGGAGACAAAATGTTTACCTCCTGCGGAAATGATTATAAAGGAATAACTGTTAGCCATCGAAATTAAGTAAAACACACAGACTGAGTCCATTCAGTATGCAATATGCCTAGTCCCCCCCCCAAAAAAATGGGCCCTCTAACCTCAGTACAAATGTTTAGCCTCCACTTTTTAGACCCAGATTAATCGTGGCGCTACTAACGACCGTGTTAGTAAATACATTTTAAAATGTAATGAGTTTTTTTAATACTTTTTATTTGTGCTTTTTATAGTTTGTATTGGAAAAAAGTTTCCTCTTTCCTCGAGCGTTCCAAGGTCGGAACCCCAAGAATCGAGTAGTGGGGAGGAGGGAGGGATGCTCTACAGGTAAGTATTCGATCGTAGACACTTACCACACTTCTGTGGGGAGGGAGTCTACGTCACTCTACTTACCTGTAGAGCCATCTACATATGCATAGACTAGCACCGAGTTAAGGCGGTGGGTATGCAAGATGCTATTGTATGAGAACCACAGACCCATTGAGTTTGTTATCACCATTTGGGTTTGTTCACTCTGGAAGGGTGAAGAAACCAACTCAGAGTCTGTGCATAAACAAGGTGATGACCAGAAGGATAACGACATCACTTAACCCTGTGTTTAGGTAAAGTAAGCACAAGATTAATGACACCATAAATTACATGTACATGAAAAAAGGTGTAAAACTCACCTAGTCTACAGGGTGTCTTGTCTGGAGAGCACCATGAGGCTGTAGGGAGGATCTGGAGGCCGCCTCCAGTACAGTTCTCCCAGCCATGCCTTCTGACTGGAGAACATCCTTCAGGTAGCACTCTGTGAAGGTGTTGGGGGTCTTCCAACACGCAGCTTGAGTGATGTCACCTATGGAGACGCCTTTAAAGAAGGCCCATGATGTGGATGCCGCCCTGACATCATGAGCACGGACTGGGCAACCTGCTTCCATGTCCAGGAGATTCATGGCTGATTTGATAGCTGACACCAGCCAGCGAGCAATCGTGTCTCGAGAGACCGGCTGATGTGGCGGGGTTGTCGCAATAAACAGTTGAGAATTTCCAGCTCTGAGGGTTTTAGTTCTACTGACGTACCACTTCAGAGCCCTGACCGGACACCAGACCGGACATCAGGAATGGATGAAAACGATTTGATGTCCGCAACAAAGATGTCAGGAGGCGAAAATGATTCCGATTGGTTCTTTGTCAAGAAACCCAGTTTCGGAATAAGACGGACACCTCCTGGTTCCCATCGGATGTGGCCCGCCTCAATCGTAAGAGAGTGCAGTTCACTACGTCGTCTTGACGTGGCAACTGCCAACAGAAAGGCCACCTTAATGGACAGATACAGTAGGGATGAATTGCCCATTGGTTCAAATGGAGATCTCGATAATGAGGACAGTACATTAAAGAGGTCCCAAGAAGGTATCAGCCTTCGCGTTGGTGGACGTGACACAAACATTCCCCTGACTAATTGGCTCAGGGCTTTGTTGTCTGACACCGACGACTTATCCGGGAAGCCGAGGTGGATAGCTCCGATGGCAGAGCGATAATTTCGAATTGTGGACGCAGAGAGGTCCCTTTCGAATAGGTATACCAGGAAATCTGCAACCTCCCCTACAGAAGTATTGGGGGGATGCAGAGATCTACTCTTGCACCATTTGTAAATATGACGTAGTCTACTATTGTAGACTTTCCTGGTTGACGCCCTTCGACTGCAGGCTGCAATAGCTGCAGCTTGTCGAGAAAGTCCTGCCGTGCAGAGAGATTGCGTGACAGCACCCAGCACGTCAGGTGGAGACCCTCTGGAGCTGGGTGAAGAAAACCCGAGCTGGGTTGACGCAGGATGTCCACTCTCTGCGGAAGAACTACCGGTCTGTGTACCAAGAGCCGGGTTAGTCTTGAGAACCACGGCTGACGAGACCAGAACGGAGCTATTAGGAGGATCATGCAGTTCTCCTCTTCCACCTTCGTTAGGACGCGAGGGATGAGAGAGAACGGGGGGAAGGCATATGCCAGTAGGCCGTCCCATCGTATTGCTAATGCATCTGTCTGCCATGCATCGGGGTCGGGAGTCCGCGAGCAGTATATTGGCAGTTGATAATTCATTCGGGATGCAAACAGGTCGATCTGTGGCCGATCTATCATGAGGAAGAGCGACTGAACAACTTGTGGGTGCAGTGTCCACTCTGTTGGGATGACCCATCCTCTGGAAAGAGCGTCGGCTGTCACATTCTCCTTGCCTGGGAGGTGTGCTGCCGATATGATGATCTTGTGACGCATGCACCAATGGAAGAGTTTGCAAGTAAGTGCGCACAGTTGGGCAGATCTTGTCCCCCCTTGGTGGTTGATGTAAGCCACGACTGTGGTATTGTTGCATCGAACCAGAACCGACTTGTTCGCAACCGAGGGTTGAAAACGATGGAGGGCATTGAGGACCGCCAGCATCTCGAGTATATTTACATGGCTTGTGCGGAGCTCGGGGTCCCACTGACCTGATACTTGGCGTAGGTTCAGAGTGGCCCCCCAGCCAGAAAGTGACGCGTCTGTCGTGATTACCACGGACGGACGAGGTCTGCGAAAGGCACGCCCCCGTATGAGGTTGGCCGGATCCAACCACCACAGGAGGTGCGGACGTAGCCAAGGAGTGGTCGGCACCAGATGGTTTATGTGGTGGCGCTTTGGCTGGTAGTGGGAGAGTAGGTGCAGTTGGATGGGACGCATCCTTAATCTGCAGTTTGAGCCAAGCTCTTGCTGGAGCCACCGTTGCTTGCAGGAACAGGGAAACGCATTGTTGAAGATTCAATATGCGTTCCTCTGTAGGACGAGCCAGTCCTTTCTGGAGGTTGATGGATGCTCCGAGAAAGACTGGGAACTGAGTAGGGCAAGGGCACGACTTCTCGGTGTTGATGATGAAGCCGAGGTCCAAGGTGATGCGCCACGTGAGGCCCAGCGCGGCCATGGTGGCCTCTCGAGACTGACTCACAATGAGCCAATCGTCGAGATACATGAAAATCATCACTCCTTGCCTCCGAAGTGCAGCCCCAACCGCCTTCACTACTCGCGTAAAGACGCGGGGTGAGGTGGAAAGGCCGAATGGGAGAGCTGTGAATTCGTACTGGGTGTTCTCGTATTGTGTGAAAGGAGAGTATCTCTAGCGTAAAAAACGGGAGGAGATAGTAAACACGTCCTACCCGACCTGCCGCTAAGAGAAAAGAGGACGAATGCCGCAGAGCATTATGGGAGGTCAAGTGGGGGCGCTATTGTACTGAACTCTTAGCGTGAATACCTGTCATTGTGGAACCTCGACGATCTCAGAGGTTACATTCTAAGCGTTGTCGAACGGGGAACTGGCCAACTGCCATTACTTAATTTGATGGGGTTTATTATTGGACAGGTTATGGTTGACTGGATCGGTATATTTCCTCGTGGCTTGGTTTGATGGTGAAGTGGAGAGTTGGAACAATTATTATATGTGACGTAGTAAGTAACGATATAGTATTGTATTAATTTGGCTCTGTTGGTTTTTGTTTCGTTTGGGTCTCTGGACACGACTGGTGAAGAGGCTGCCGCTTCAGCGGACGTGGTGTGCACCACTCTGATCTAGTCTTGGTCCTGGAGATTTCTTATGCGTTAAATGATAGTCTTGTGTAGATTGCTAAGTTTCCATGTCTTATTCTTTGTTGTAACTATACCAGTTAAGAAGAAAGTTCATGTTCTTTCATTGTATGAATTTAACCATTCGAGGGCGCATGGTTCAAAAACAGGGAAGGTGTGGGGGTATGGATAAGTCCATTGTGGGGTGATTGTCCCCATGGCAACCCTGTCCTTATCAGATTGCGCTTGCGCACAAGCACGCATTCTCAAGAGTTCTCTCGTGTGCTCTCCCTTGGTCTCTCTCTCTCTCTCTCCGTGATGATGCGGACGTGGGTTTCTGGTGTGATGGTTTCCAGTAAGCTGGACGGGCAGTAAAAACGGCGTGTGTCAGTCGTTAACCAGTTGGTGAGAGAGAGATCGAGCGCAGCCTTGTATTCCCCATTCTTTGGGTAAGAGTAATTTCTTTTCTGTTTAATTTACCTGGTTGACAATGTGTATCTAATCAATGTTCATGCTCATAATTCATGGGGTGATCGATCTTCGAACTCCTATTGCTGGCCCCATCTCTGGAATTCACTACTACTCAATATTCGTTCTGTCCATCCAATCTCTGAGTTTGCCTTGAGATCGTACGTCTTTGTTAGTTGCTATAACTGTTCGTCATTGTTATTGTATTGTTTTTATTGTATAGTGGAATGTAGAATTAGAAGTTTTTGTAATGCTTTTTGTATTAAAGGGAAAAAAGATCTGGGAGAATTAAAACTGGTCTAACTCCAAATCAAGTGTCTGTGGTGTCTTCATTCGGAGGGTACACACCCACATCGAGGAGGAGTCCACACCCCTCCAAGGGCTGGAGTCTTCAACTCCCAGACCGCGACATTATTTACAAGACACTACGTCCTCTGTTAGTTTTTTATTTTGACTTCTCATCCATATTTTTTAACTTCTCATCCATATTGTTCCATACTCATAATAGTAAACAAGTTATTAATATTTTCCCCAGTTCCATGGAATAACATTTTCTTACTTTAAAGGCTTCAATATACTAAATCACTTTATCGTACCTCAATGTGTAGGGATATCATTTTGTCTCATACAACCCTGAAAAATTTAAGATTGGCCTAGCCTGCATGTATACACAGTACTATGATGCATTGTACGTACTGAACTGTACAGTAGTGTACAGTACATGTACTGTACATGTCCCTAGGACGTGTACTATAGTTAGTACGTTACATGTAATGTACAGGGCACGCGCGCACACATGTTCAACGTTCATACTGTATCATAGGCATCTGCCTGCAACAGTTGTAACTGAAGTCTAAATATAACCATATTTACATATGAGGCCACCCTTGCTCTGGGGCCAACCAGACGCGTTGCAAAGCAGCAGCGGTATATGCGAGGTTAGAGGTCTAGAAGAAAGCAGCCAATGTACAAGTACGTGTACATGTACACAGTCATGTACATGCATTGTGTACATGTACAGTACATGTACAGTACAGGCTTTACACGTATCGTGTACAGTACATGATGTACAGTACATGCAGGATGGCTGTGTATTATCTTACTGAGGTGTTTGTTACTCAGCCCTACAATAATTGTAGGTTTAAATTATTTACAAGACACTACGTCCTCTACTATTTTTTTTCATTTTGACTTCTCATCCATATTGTTCCATACTCATAATAGTAAACAAGTTATTAATATTTTCCCTTCCATGGAATAACATTTGCTTACTACTGTACTAGACTTTAGTTCCTTTCAATATTATTTTGTTATGGTACCGGTACTTCAAAAAAAAAATTGTTCCCTTACAAAACCAATCTGTTCAGGCAAAATAATTTTGTTGAAAGAAATAATTCCCTCACTGCTATTTCCCCCGTAATACAATTTCATTATCTCACAATAATTCCACCATTCCTTTTTTCCTCATTTCACTCTGCCCTGATCATTAAACAAATGTCAATCCCACAAAACACCGTTTATGACCTTGGGAAGCAAAATTTATTTTTCCCTCAAAACTTTTCAGGTCCCTAAAACCACGACTACTCAAACTGAGCCTTGCACAAATTTAATATGATCAAAATACTTGGCTAAGTAATTTTTATCTTGGACAAATTTATTAGCTTGCTTAGTGGCTATGCCAAATTGCAATTATTTTTGCACTGCTGTTAAATCCACTGATAGTCTTTCTACACAAAACAGTAGACATTTTACACAGTTTGAGTAGTTTCGGACCCCTTTGTCAGTGTATTAGGGGCATCCATCTCACCCGGTCCATTGACGCCTTCAACAGGAGATCCTTACCCAAAACTCCTAGGTGTCAATCCTACCGTAGCAGGTCATCAGGTGGTTTGGCGAGACAACAGCCAACAAATTTAAGTGAATGGAGAATTGCAGAATGATGAATGAAAAAGAACGAATGTTATTAAATTGATGGAGGTTAACTTAATGAATAAAAGTCAAAGTCACAAACAGGATAACAGGCATTCTGCATTTAGAAAGGTCCTGCTACGATCGAAATGTCAGGCCCTCCTTATAAATATTCTTAATTACCGGTAAACATTGCGAGTCGATTGAAGATATTACACGGTGTCATGTAAGGCGTTTACAGAGCCCCTATGGGGACAAGCGCAGTACGATTTTTTCTTCTTCAATCCCTCGAAATATTATTTTGAGGGAATTAAATAACATTTCGAGGGAACAAAACAACATTTCGAGGGAACGTAATAACATTTCGAGGGAACGAAATAATAATTTGAGAGAAAAAAATTATTTCGAGGGCACAAAACAACATTTCGAAGGAATGTAATAACATTTTGAGGGAACGAAATAACATTTCGAGGAGACGAAATAACATTTCGAGGAAACGAAATAATAATTTGTGGGAACAAAATTATTTTGAGGGAATTAAATAATAATTTGAGTGAACGAAATAACATTTCAAGGGAATGAAATAACATTTCAAAGGAACGAACATATATATTCCGAGGGGACGAAATAATAATTCTAGAGAACGAAACAAACATTTTGAGGGAACAAAAGAATATTCCGTGGGAACAAAATGATTTCAAGGGAACAAAATGATCATTCGAGGGGACGAAATAATAATTCCAGGGAATGGAAAAACTTTGAAAATTTGATAGTAGTGTCAACTTAGGGTAACATCAGACATCAATGGGCTATTTCAAATGTGTTAGTAATTAGTAGAAACACGAACACAAGCAATCAAAATAAAAATGAAAGTAAACGTAAAATAATAAACACCCCCTCCCAAGAAATTTGAATAAAAAAAAACCAAGAAACACAACAGTGATAATGATGAATGCAGAGATTTAACAATTTGCCCCGTGCAACATTGCACCGGTCCTTGTCAAACAGTAGTGAGGATGGGATTTTAAATTCAAGATTTTTATGATGGTGCTGGACTGCTGGTGAACAGGCCGTCAAACACTACAAACATGAAGAAAATAAAAGAAAAGATTTGAGTACTTAATGTGTCCTTAAAGGAAAAAGAGGGTCATGGGAATGATCCCAATGTCGGCCGCCCGCCGCCCCGCCGCCGACCGCTGAGACCGGGAGAGACTCCGAGTTCGGACGGGCAGCTGAGGCAGCCGCTTCGATCCGCACCCGGCGCGGCCGGCCCCGCGGGCCAACGGAGCCGGCATCGACGCGGCCCGACCCCATGAAGGAAGGGGGAAGGAAGACCGCTCGGATAATACGAAAGAATAAATGAATGAAACAATAAGTAGGTACAGAAAGAAAGGAAGGTATAGAAAACAATGAAAGGATGTTTTTCAATGGATATGCGAATTTTTATACGGCCAGATTTCCAGAAACATGACGAGACAAGCCCGTTCTAACCTCCATATTCTAACCAAAACAATCGAGATACGGTACGATCCAGCAACGGTCAGACTAAAAATCATAAACAGCCGTCAGCAGTATCAAAAGAGTTCAACCAGTTGCCAACTATATTGATTTCAAACAAGATCTATATCTTAAGCATACATTCAGAGCCAAAAATAGCCTAACAAGTTTTTTAGAAGGCAAAGAAAATCAACCAATTCGTGCCTGAAAAACGAGAAACCTTGCCCTCCATCTTGTTCGTTACTGTATCGGGGATCTGGACCAGTCCATTAATCTTGGGGGGGTTTGTCCATGAGGGTATATGGGCAAGATGACGGCCAATATAAATTCATCGAATAAATAATAGTTCTCATGTTAAATATTCAAAAATAAAATTACGATATTGTAAAGCCCAAAGTTGGGTTTGAGAAACTTTGAATGTGGTATGCTATAATTTATATTGTCGGGTTTTTGTTAGCATGACCCTCAAGAATTGCTTGACGCTAATCGAGGCTAGAATGGATTGGCCGGGCTGACAGTCGGACCGCTATGGCGGAGATTCGGATTTAGTTTTCCTGACGACTGAAAACAAACTCAGCTGACGACAGAATAAGCTACACTTAGAGCCAGTTATTTCCTATTTTAATATCTCCCAATAATATATTTGAACTAATACTTAATATTTATTTATTATTCTACGCTTGCCAACACTAGGTCTAGAAAAAAATTGAGTAAAAACGACCAGGTAATTTGGCCTTTTACGGCCGTGGTCGGAATACTTACTGTATTTTATTACGACAAATCCACGCCGTGCACTTTTCTGTTTTTCTGAAAACCTAAATGATTTTAAAATGCTGTAAAAACACCCTTACAATAAAAGAAGACTACCTTTACTCGCATATTTTATAGCATGGTTGATGTTTTTTTTCTTTTTTCGGGATTCATTAATTGTATTACGGAAGCCAACTAGAGGTTTCAAAAATGACGACAAACCGACCATGTTTTTCACCTTCCTTCGGCCGTGGTCGAAAAATTCGTCAGACTCGACTCGCAAGCGTGGCCATGGCCTTGGGCGGGCCGGGCATGTATGTACGGTCCTCCAATTCTCGTGTTTTATCGCGGTGTCTCGCGTTTAGGGCTGTCCTTCGAGGTCTCGTGGCACGAATGGCCTATCGCGTTACTAACGCGATAGGAAGTGGTCCTAACGCGTTAGTAACGCGATAGGACAATAGAGGGCTTATCGCGTTAAAATGGATCCTAACGCGTTAGTAACCGATGTAGGAAGTAATGAATATTCATTTTAACCGCAGTACCGCGTTAATAATGAATAGGGAAGTCATGAATAATTCATTTTGACCGCAGTAACGCGTTAATACTAACGAGGTCGCGATAACGCGTTAGCACACTTCGTTTCGGTTGCACCTGTACTTCACACGATGGTGTGTTCTTCTTGCAAAGTGTCCTTGTCTTAGCTGATTCGGGCAACCCTCGGCGGATGTTCTTAAGTTTGCCCTGAACAATAATTTCACTAATTTAGGTGCAGCAAAAGGTAAGAACAGGTAAATGAAGTATGATACGTTTTTAAATTTCCCGTTTCCCCCCAAAAATATCCTAAACATAGTCATAGTTCTACTATACTGTAACGCGACTGAGGGGAGGTTACCCCTGCCCGGAAAATGGAACGTCGGCCAGCCGTTGGCTCCGCCACTCGCGCCCTGATTTGTCGTTGCGATCAGGTGCTGCTGCTGCTGCGGGGAACCTCTGCGGATGGGCACTCTCATGGTTTTGGAGTTATTTTTGTAACACTCACTAGTAAGAGGAAAAACTACATTTTGTGCATTGTGCAGTATACAAGTGCACTGTATAATACCGGTATAGTGCAAATGACAGTACAGTACATGGTATGCAGTACGTTTACTTAAAAACCATGCCATCCTGGTGGTGTAGAGTAGAATCTATGACACTACTGATGAGAACTTAACTGACATACGGAGTCAAATGGCTGATAGTGTTAATGACTTATTGACAGCAATGTAGTTGTTTACACTTTGGAGGAGAAAGAAATTTGATAGCCTGATGGACAACTGGCTGGGGTTGAATAATTTCGAGAAAGATTTGGGAATGAAGCCTAGGTTTGCATAGGTGAAACATGCAACTTGTGATCGCTCGTCTCTGCCCACCCCCCCCCCTCAAACCAGTGTGGAACAAGTATGTAGGCCCACGTACATTAACAAACCCAGACAGGTAGTCCAACAATCACACTGGCAGAAATTAAGAGTCATGTCATAGAGGCTTATGACAAACATTGGTGGCTTGCATGTGTCATGGAAACCCTACCAGCATCTCAAGAAATGGCCCTGAGTTTCCTTCATCCCCATGGACAATCTCCATCATTAAAATTAATTATCTATGTACATGTAATGTAGCAAGGTCGCCCATGGAGCCAAAGGAGTGCTCGTAGGCTATAATTAGATTGATACTTTATTTTGGAATCAAGCCAACCTCAGGCGATACACAAGTAGTGCGTGTGCCATCAGCCAATGATATTCAAGCAAAAATCTTTCGGCCAATGAGCATGATCCAAGTGCGTACCTAAGGTACATGTAGCTTTTGGCTAGCTTTTAGGTTAGAACATTCGATCGGTCGCTTCACTTCGTCACAGCCCTTCACGAAGTTGAAGACCTAAATTTTTTCATCCTGCCACCCCCCCCCCCACCATCCCCATTTCTCCCCCTTTAAGGTTTTTTTTTGCAGGCTTTATTAATTTAAATGTACGGCTTGTTTTCGATGGGATTCCCTTACCTGACAGTGAGATCAGTTTGCAAGAAAAGTTGAAACTTGTTCTGATATCATGGAGACGAATTCGGAAGAAGAAAACAGTGGGGAATCGCATAATCGAGAAGGGAAATGTGGAGGACCTGGAAGTTACAGAGTACACTGTTCCAGAAAATGAGATCCTTAGAGATTGCCATGTACCATAAATTTACATGAAATCCGAAACCACCAAAAGTGCAAGGCAGAAGAGGCGGGGTCGTGTGCATGCTTTTATTGTGGAAAGCTTGCCCAGGACATCCTAAGTCACACAAAAGCTAAACATCCCCAAGAAGATGACGTCAAAGACATCCTGCAGCATAAGGCCAAGATAGTCAAAGGCACTTGTGTTGACTCCACAGCTGTAAAATACATATGTATTGGGGATGGTGTTGCCTTTCATCAGCTGAGATATCAATGTGATATTTTTCCTTTATTTTGTCTTTGTAGTCGGTGCATGTCTTTAAGGGCTTCGCCTTATTATTATTGTGGGTCTTTGCTTTTTCTCCACATACCCTGCATAACTTATTTAAATCATTGACGTGTTCTTCCATGCTGAAGTAACCTTTGATTCAAACAAAGTTCATATAAAAAAAATACTGTTGCTTATGTTAAAAAAAACCAAAAAAAAACAAACTAAAGTTTGATGTTACTGAACATAATTTTTCAGGGATTCCCTGGATGGACATTTGTATTCTATTATTAATTATGCTCTGCGTTTGAAATGTTTTGTAGAATAAAATATAATTAAAGGAACTTAGATTGGATTAAAAAAAGAATTTTATTTGTTACTTTCTGACTGAACTGTGCAGTTGTGTAATTCTAGAGACACATAACATAATCAAATTAAAAGTAATAATTGTTTTCTTCCCATGTGGTCTTGTGATGTGTGAATGACAATAAAAACTGCCGCAATGCAGCAATAATTTCAAAAATCTTAGTCGCCTACTACTTCTACTGAGTACTGTACTAGGCCTAGTAGAAGTAGTGCTAATACAAGTAATAAAATGCTAATAAATGCACTTGATCTGCACTGTATTACTAGTACATGTAATATGCGTGTATATACATACAGTATAGTGTGTGCAGTGGTATGCGCACACGCACATACTGTACTTCCCGAACGAACGCCCGTGCATTAACAAGGAAATACGCATTTTAGACTCTTCTAAGAGGTTTGCTCTTTACAGAAGATAAAAGATAGTGAACAAACTCTTATTTGATAAGTTTTTGGTATTGGAATTACAGAACAAACTTACTAGAGACAGAAAATATGCCTAGTGATCTCCGTCTTCCAGTTAACATCGATAGGGTGGTCCATTCTTGTGTTATTGCTACTATCCACATCGCCTCTGTCTTACTTTTATTTAGAGACAGGCCTGACACGTGTTGAAATTCTCCTAAAATACCCAAAACAGGAATAAAAGACTGATCATCCCCTAGGAAAAGGGTCATGTCATCTGCATACTGAGTGAGGGTGACTGTATTGATAGGGTAATCCCTTTTTGGCAACGAGATACCTTTGATTAATGGATTCTGCTTGATCTTAGCCGCTAATATTTCCACACCGAGTATAAATAGCAGAGGTGAAAGTGGGCAGCCTTGTCTTACCCCTCTGTGGAGATTGAAATAGCCTGAGACCCATCCATTATTAATAATACAACTCATGGAATCATTGTACACTGTATAAATCCACTTCCTCAGGGAGGGGCCAAAATTCATGTACTCCAGGACTCTCATGATATACTTCCTATCAATACAGTCAAAAGCCTTTTTAAAGTCCAATGACAGCACCACACCCGGAATGTTACATTTTTCGCACTGGCGAATGGTATCCTCCAGGAGTCTAATGTTTTCACCAATGAAGCGACCTTTCATAAAGCCCGTTTGGTCTGGGCCAAGAAAATATGCTCCGGAAGCACGTCAAAATTGCAAGCCTAGCCTAATTCGAGGTACGAATTTCCTCCCAAATTTCGCGCTGCGCAAAAGTTTGGCCCCTTTCTTGTAATGTAATGTAATATAATAGGCCGTACATATTGAGCAATAATTGGTCAATTAATATTTAACTGATTTCTCAATCTTTTCTGATTGTGTTTACCCCGTATCCAACTACGAGGTCATCGTAATGCATATTCATTTTAAGTTGACCTTTCTCAAAATTTGACGCATGCGTCAAATAAATAAGGTACGGCAAGTATAAACCATGAACCATAATTTGATAAGTTGCACCTGCTTTAACTCTCTGCACTCAAAATACATTAATTTTTTAAAATGCAATAAGGAAACAAGAAAACTTTACATACCTGTACGCAAAGGGCAGAAGGAAAAACCTGACTTGAGTATTGTGCCGGTTTACTGGTCACAGGCTCTGCCACAAGTGACCAGCGCAACCACCCAAGGCAGCCACCCCCCTGTCCCCTCCCAGCACAGGCATCTCCCATTTCCTTTGGAGGGTACGTGTATTTGGGCTGGACCATTCAAAAAAATAGGGGTGCTAGTAATCTCTTCACCAAGCCCTCTACAAGAGGGCCCATTTTTTTTTTTTGGGGGGGGGGGTGGACTGGGTATATTGCATACTGAATAGACTCTGGTCTGTGTGTTTTATTTAATTACGATGGCCAACAGTTATTCCTTTCTTACAATGGTTAATAATTATTCCTTTATAATCATTTCCGGAGGATCTAAACATTTTGTTTCCTTGTCTTCTTTACATAGTTTTCAAGGAATCCCTGGTGCAGTTTCACGACAGGTCGACAGCCATAGTCAAGACAAGAACCTTGAATTTCAAGGGGCCCCCGCAGAAAATAGAAGTTGGGGGTAAGGCTATATACTGGGCGGATGGGCCCCTTGAAGCCACAGTGCTGTGCATATCTGGTAAGTTATGAATTCATATGCAAAGATATTGCAAACTAAAATAACCAAAATGAAAAACTTTGTTTATAAGCTTGACATTACAATCATAGTTGGATTAAAATGAACAGAAAATAATACATTATTGCCAATTCATTATTTGTAAAAAAAAATTCATTGTCATATAACTGATTAAATGGTCTCTGCAATATATATCACAGTCAATTTGATGTCAGCTACAGATCTGAAGTTAACAAATGTATTGACAAGCTTCTTTTTCTGAGTGAAGTCAGAAATTTGTTTTCTGATGTATCATGTTCATTTAAAATATCCTCATGAAAATAAAGGCACTTTGGAAAGGTCATGTCAGGAACAGTTTAGGATTTAGGATTAGGATTGATGAAAAACCTTCACTAAGTGATGAATACAATCAACGGGTTTGTGTTGCATGATCCCGTGATGACATCACAAATAAATTTTTTCTCAATTCTATTAAGCGTAAAAACTGAGAACTTGCAAATACACCCCAGACACTAGTGTGAAAAACACTTTGAGCTGTTAGCATTGATTTTAGTGATAAGATCAAGGCGGTGTCTTGTCGGCAATAGCGGACGAGCGTGTTAAGTCTCCTTTCTGAGCGTGACTGCTCCTGGCTGTTCAGGGCTACTGGTGGTGCGGTATAGGTCCCTCGTGAGGGGCCTGCGATTCGTATTGCTGTGAGGGGCTGCGGGATGTGCGGCGTGTTGGAGTGAGATCGCCTTCTCGGCGCTGATAAGCGTGAGGGGCGGTAGCAGTCCGACAACTATAGCCCCTCAAGCAAGGAGCCCAGCAGCCGATTTCAAGAAAAGTTGCGTAAGTTACGCCACGTACAAATGTTGCGTAAGTCTTGCGCCACAAAAATGTTGCGCAGCTACGCAACAAACTTACGCCCATTTCACGAAACTTGTCTTAGCTGCGCAACGAATAAATATTTGCGGACGAGCCTAAATCGTTGAAACAGGGTCAACGGTCATGCACTTTGCATGCACGACCGTTGACCCCATAGTTTTCTTGAATGAAGCCCCGGACGCATAGTACTAGTACTAGTACACGCAGTACGTGTGTGAAGCAGACGATCGGACGGACTAGCTGAAAAATTTGGCGGGTAAGAATTTGTCGTTTTTGTGAAATTTTCTGGGTATATAGGAATTGCATTGCGTTAACGCAGAGCATGTTGACCTTGATACACGATGGCTCAACATAGCGCAATTAAGAGGAATGCAAACTGGACTAATGAAGAGATCAATATTTTGATTGAATTTGTGAGTCGTTCCTGCCGACATGATTTGTTCGGGAATAATGAGAAAGGGAAGCGGGCACGTGCCAACATAAACAAAATCAAGAAACAAACATGGGCACGAGCGGGGCAGACAGTAGTGGAGAACGGAGGTGTGCAGAGGCATTGGCTCAGAATAAGGAAGAAGTGGAGCGATCTCTGTGCCAAAGCACGCAAATATCGCAGGGAATGCCATGGCGCCAAAAGACAGGTAGGCCTAGCTAGCACTAGTAACTAATAGTAATAGTACTATAAGTTACTTATAGTAATACTAAATAGTACTAATATTAATAGTAATACTAGTACTAGTACTAGTACTAAGTACTACTACTAAGTAAAAGTACAAGTAATACTAATACTAATAGTAATACTAGTACTAGTATAGCCTTAGTTAGTATAGTATTACTTAGTACTAGTATTAAGAGTAGTACTAGTAGTAGTAGTAGTAGTACTACTACTACTACTTACTAGTAGTAGTACTACTACTTATTCGTAGTAGTACTAGTACTAAGTAGTAGTAGTACTAGTAAGTAGTAGGAGTACACTTAGTAGGAGTACACTTAATAGTAATAATCTGAGTAACTTGGACCCTTACAATTGCCCTTTAAATAGAAAATGAGGGGTTGCCCGAGACTCCAAGTTAGTTACTCGGACCATATGCACAGACTAGTACTGTAGTACTACTTCTAGTACTACTAGTACTAGTAGTACTACTAATACTATCACTATCAATCATCTGTATCAGTACTAAGTAAGTACTAGCAGTAGCAGTTTATATTAAGTGAAAATAATTGGTGGTTTTTTGGGTTTTTTTTAAGGAAACTGAAGTCAAATACGGTTGCGCAAACCTAGGCTGGCACTCTAAAATTAAACTAGACAGTTTTGAGGCCACCACAACTAGTAACAGCATACCTCCATGGTAATAAAATAATACTAAAATGATTAACATGATGTAACCCCAAAAAATATATGACCCTAGCTGGAATTTAGGCTGAGGGATAGAGGCAGGGGGGGACAAGTAATCTCAAGTTCGTTGCTGGTTTATTATATAAGTGTGATGAGGAAACAATGTTGAATCAGTATGAGGGAAGTGCTTGAAAAGGTGAACCTAGGGGATGCTTCTCTCATTTAAATAATAATACAGATGATTTAAATAGTATATCATAGAAGGCGTTTTTCCCGTTCAAAAAAATTATACAGGTAAGGGAGTGATTACATTGTAAGGTAGGTATGGAAATGAAAAAATTCAAAATAAGAATAATTCAAAAAAATCATTTTGTTATGACTGGCAAAAATATGTATTCTATATCTTTTACAGGGGGTGGTGAATGTCCGAGGGACCGTGTCCTGGACAGCATCCTGGAGACCCTGACGCCTGCCAGCAAGGATGGGGTCGTAGGACGAGGCGAGGGGGAATCTACCATCTTGTCCCATAACGGTACATAAGACACATGACAGTATTCTCATTAAAACAACAATAATAATATTTTAAAACTACCAAAAGAACTATAACAAGTTTCGATATTCATAGTGTATGAACGTTTGTATGTACAGCATATGGCAACTGATTGAATGCAATTCACAAAAAAGATGCAAAGAACTTTGTTTTGTGTACATGCTAGTTAAAAATAATGGTAAGAGCAAGGCGTCTCTGAATGCAGCCGTCCAACAATTTGGGTTTTTTTCATATTCATGCAGATAAACAAGATATGCCACCCATTGACATTATTTGGAGGTTTGTTCACAGGATGTCTATAGTGACACATGGAAATTGTTCTTGTTTTAATTGTATTGCAATTTTGTTTGTCTAACTTTGCTTTGCTTGACAGGACAAGACCATGGGGATGATGACCCTGAGGTGGAGGAGGAGGAGGAGGAGGAGGAGGAGGATGATGATGATGATGGTGATGGTGTAGGCCCCTGTTCTACCAGTGGAGCTGCTGGTATGCCAGCATCTTTGCCATCTTCAATGTCAAGGACAGAAAGGAGATCCCAAGAGAGATTGGGTAACAAGACGTATGCCCTTTCTGTCCTTGACATTGAAGAGGCAAAGCTGGAGGTGAAGAAGAAAGAATTAAAAGTACAGGAGGAACAGTTACTGGTGACCAGAGGCATTCGTGATTCCTTAGAAACATTGAATCACAGCATGCAAATGATACTTGCAGTAGTTTGCAACCAGCAGGGATTCAACATTGTTGATGAATCTGGTAGTGGCACACTGTAAGTATCATTTGTATATTGAAAGGTGATCAAAGTCACGCCATGTTTGGTTGCTAGTAGCGACGTTTTGGTTGCTAGTACTGCTAACCTTCTTCAGGCAACTGAAGAATGGATGCTGCTGTCTGTTTATATCCGGTCTGCTGGCTTCTGTGCGCCGGTGTGTAAACGTCATAGTGGTTCTACCTCACCATTACCTCCATTCAGAAACACGTGAGATTGTATTGTCTGGTATTGTTAAGCCACCTTTTCAAAGAAGAAAGCTATCTGCGCGCATATAAGGGGCACCATGCTCAGTCACCCGTCAGTGTATTTCTGGTGTTGGTCGAGCCAACACACCACCACCTTCTAGCGCGCCTTTTGATCCACGCCGTGGACATCCCGCAATGACGGACGTATGCACAATCGAGATCCACGCTGATCCTGCTGAAGAAGAGGCACTGGTCACGGCTCAACTGAATGCAGAAATGTCGACACTCACGCAAGTAGCAATGCAACCTTCCACACCTGCACCTAAGCAAAAACGCAAGTACTCTTCTAGCAAAGTCATGCCTGTGCGTAAACGCAAAAGCGCAAATGATGAACCAGATTTACGAGCAATGGTACTCAATTTGCAACAAACTGTAGCTGGCCTGACTGAAGCGGTTGCGAAAAAATCACAGCCTGCCTCACCTTGTGGCTCTAATGATGCCTTCGGCGACGCTACAATCACGGGGGTTCAGGCACATACGCCCGCACCTGAAAAGGGCGAGCAATCATATCATGACCCCCTCGTACCCGAAAGGGGCGACTTTTATTCCGAAGATGAGGTGAATAACCTACTAAGACCCGAGTCGGATAAACCCACGGGTACTGAGCAGGAAGACGAAAATCTCCTAGCTGATATGGCCGCACTCGTCGAAAACGACACAAGAGAGGGCCCTGCTATTAATGAGCAGCTAGCTAAAACGATAAACTCTTTGGCACGGGGAAAAATCCAACAGGAAAAACTAGCCGAAAAAATGAAGCTGTATGACCGGCCAAGTAACTGTGAAAGTCTTGCGTTGACAAGAGTGAACCCTGAAATTTGGGCGTTCCTAAAACCTACAACCAGATCCAAAGATGTGAAATTCCAGAAAATCCAAGAGGCTTTTGTATGCGCCTCAATTGCAACAACCAAGGCAACGGATCTTTTGTTACAGGCACACAATGCTTCAGCAGCTAATGCTCTAAATACCGCAGAGCTTGTGAAAACCCTAATTGACGCACTGGCCATTATGGGCCATGGTAACACGCTGCTTAATATGCGCAGACGAGATGGCATAAGACCAGACCTGAGTGCTCGTTATGCACCACTCTGCTCCTCCCAGGTACCGGTTTCGGACCTGCTCTTTGGGAATGACTTGGTTCAGTCATGCAAAGCAATTCAAGAAACCAACAAGATTGGTGCCAAGGTACATGGGTACGACCTGACACCTGGCGGTCGGAGACCAGGTGGCCGTGGCGGATACAGCCGGCCTTCAACGGACTATAGATACCGTGGGCGGCAACAAAGATCGCCTTATTACAGAAGAGGCAACCTGGGTGCAAGTTACGGCTACTCGAGAAGAGGCCGCCAAGATGTCGACAGGTTTACCACACCGCCAGTCTCTGAATCACAGAACACCACGGCGAGAGTGAGTGAGTACCCTCTACATTGTGTTAATACAATCGCAGGGCGGTTGGGACATTTTGTCTCTAACTGGAGAGAAATTACTTCCGACGCATGGGTGCTCGATACGGTATCACACTGCCATGTTGAATTTAAGGACGCACCTTATCAGAAGTGGCCTCCCAAACCACCAACTTTTTCCGACCCCATGTCACAATTGGTGGATAAGGAAATCAAAACGTTGTGCGAAAAAGGTGCAATTGTCCGATATAGTCCCTGCAAAGGACAGTTCGTCTCGAACATTTTTCTGAGGCCCAAAAAGGACGGGTCTATGCGCACTATTATCAATCTGAAAAGCCTCAACAGGTTTGTCGTGTACCATCATTTCAAGATGGAAACCTTGGAATATGCATTAACACTGATTCGCCCCGATTGCTTTCTAGCTACCATTGATCTTAAAGACGCCTACTTCACTGTACCCGTGGCGTTCGATCATCGCAGATATCTGCGTTTCATTTGGCGGAACACTCTATGGCAGTATACCTGCTTGTGTTTTGGGCTTACTAGTGCCCCAAGCATTTTTACAAAAATTATGAAACCCGTGGTAGCCACACTCCGTAATTTGGGTCACATATCAGCCAATTATATTGACGATTCACTGCTGATTGGGGACACCGAGAAGGAATGCAAACAGAACATCCTTGCCCGTCGTAACCTCATGAGGTTTTTGGGATTTGTTATCAATGACAAGAAATCCTGCCTAAACCCTTCCCATGAAGTACAATTTCTCGGGTTTGTCATTAACTCCCACGATATGACAGTCCGACTCCCTCGGGACAAAATAAAGTCAGTTACTGACTCATGCTGTACACTCCTTAACCAATCACGACCAAAGGTTCACTTTGTTGCTCAGGTTATTGGTAAACTGGTCTCTTGCTTTCCGGCGGTACCGCTGGGACCATTATTCTATAGAGATCTGGAGAAATGTAAAGACACAGAGCTTAAGGCAAACGGCAGGAACTTTCAAGCAAAAACGTATCTGACGCCAGAGGCTCAGAGCGAGTTGAACTGGTGGGTCTCAAGTTTACCCACAGCGTTTCGCTCGATCCTGCCCAAACCAATTGACTTACACATGGAAACTGATGCATCAAACACCGGATGGGGAGCATTTTGTCCCGACCTGAACTTGAAAGATTTTGGGAAATGGAATTCCAGTGAATCTCAATTTCATATTAATTACCTCGAGCTTTTGGCAGCTCTTTATGGACTTCGTTCTTTTTCCACGCACTTAAAAGGTGCGATCATATCCTTGTCAATGGATAACACAACTGCAATATCGTATGTTAATCACATGGGCGGTTGTCACTCAATGGAACTTAACAAACTAACTAAGGAAATATGGTTGTGGTGCATAGAACGGAATATCTGGCTAGTTGCTCGCCACATTCCAGGTGCAAAAAATACGGTGGCCGATTACTTATCTAGGTCAAGTCATGACAATCTAGAATGGCAACTGGATCCAGACGTATTCTATCGTATTACGTCGATATGGGGTGTCAGACCGACCATAGACTTATTTGCATCTAGAACAAACTGCCAAGTCAAACCCTTTATATCATGGCTTCCTGATCCACTGGCAAGAACGTGCGACGCATTTTCAGTGTCTTGGCAAAATGAGCTAATTTATTGTTTCCCACCATTTTCTCTTATTGCCAGAGTCCTACAGAAAATAGAGACGGACAACACCACGGGGGTGCTCATATTTCCCCTTTGGAAAACGCAACATTGGTTTCCAAGGCTGCTGCGCCTACTTACTACAGAACCCATGATACTACCGTCGTCCAAGACACTTTTGCGTCTACCTCACGATCCGGGACGGCAACACCCATTGGCAGCCAGCCTAGTTCTGTGTGCAGCACACTTGTCCGGAAGTCACTCAGCAAGGAAGGACTTTCAACAGCGACTATCGACGTTATCCTACAATCCTGGCGGATCGGCACGCGCAAACAGTACAGCTCAGCATTGCGCAAATGGCTACACTTCTGTTCTGAACAACAAATACATCCCATTCGTTCCCCTGTGAACTCGGCTTTACAGTTCCTAACACAGCTGGTTAATGAAGGAGCTCAGTATAGTACAATAAATACGACAAGGTGCGCCTTATCGTCAGTAATATCCATGGACAGGAACCCAACATTTGGGAGTCACCCATTAACTGTACGGTTCATGCGTGGAGTTTATAACTTGAGGCCACCGCTTCCTCGTTACACCACCACATGGGATGTAGGCATAGTACTTAAGTATATCAGGAGGCAACCCTTGAACGAAATTACATTGCAGCAACTTAGTTACAAATTAGTAGCACTCAGTGCGTTAACAACTGGCCAACGAGCCCAAACTTTGTCATTGCTTAGACTGGACAACATGACAATAACCCAAGGAGTGGTTAAATTTGTAGTAATGGATTTAATTAAAACATCAAACTTAGGCAAACCGCAACCAACGGTCATCTTTACTATGTACAGACCAGATAAGTCTCTTTGCATCGTCAGAACTTTACTAGAGTATGTAAAACGTAAAACGGACTATGCCGCTTCGCCGCGGTAATTGTAAGCTCTTCGTGAGTTACGCACCCCCGCATAAAGCGATAGGTACTCAGACACTTAGCAGGTGGCTGAAACAAATCCTTATTCTTAGTGGAGTTGACGTCTCTGTTTTTAAGCCTCACAGCTTCAGATCAGCTTCAACCTCAGCAGCTAGTAATAAGGGTATCCCTGTAGATATAATTTTACAAACAGCAGGGTGGACGAACGAACTCACCTTTGGCAGATTCTACAAAAGAGAGACGGAGAAAGTTGTCCCACACACTGTGTTTGCTAACTCCGTTTTAGAATAAAGAAGCAACAGAATTTATAATTGTCATTAATTTTCTCAAACCACTGGCAAATGCGGTTGGTGTTCCTTTTGTTATTTTAAACAACCAACACGCGGTTAAATAAACCTCTGGTACACTTATGAATACCTTGTGGTCATTTCCACTTATTTGGACACATTACACTGTCCTTCAGCTTTGAAGTCTCACGTGTTTCTGAATGGAGGTAATGGTGAGGTAGAATCCTTAAATTAAACGAGAGAAGCGAAGTTTGATTGGGATTCTATCGATCCATTACCGAAATGAGGAATCACGTGACACCCAGCACCCTAGTCCCTCCCTGGTGACCTTTCCAGTGTAATGTGTGCTGTAAACACTGACGGGTGACTGAGCATGGTGCCCCTTATATGCGCGCAGATAGCTTTCTTCTTTGAAAAGGTGGCTTAACAATACCAGACAATACAATCTCACGTGATTCCTCATTTCGGTAATGGATCGATAGAATCCCAATCAAACTTCGCTTCTCTCGTTTAATTTAAGGATTATCATGCAGTTTGGCGTGCGGCCCTGGTGTCCTCCAGTGGTGGGGCGACAGTTGTGGTGTCGGACGATGGGGAGCTAGAAACTGGGGACGTCAATACCGCTGTCCCAGTTGCACCACGACTGGAGGACACCAGGGCCGCACGCCAAACTGCATGATCACCACTACGACGTGGTAAAGATCGGTCATTAAACTGTTTTCTCCTTAGTTAGGGGATATCTGTCTAGTTCTGAAAGTGATAAACAAGAATGTTGCAAACTGCTTACTGACTAAAAATACCAAAATGCAAATCTCAAAATTTAGTGGGCCTGACGTTTCGATCCTAGCAGGACCTTTCTCAAAGGCAGAGTGACAAGGACAAAACAGATACATGTACACGGAGGAAGGGGGGGGGAGTGAATAGGACACGGATGAGAAACAAAGGACAAAGAGTGAAGCTGGTAGGGAGAGATCAAAGGGAAGGGCAAGCGGTGCGGTAGGGATTAGTGAGAGGAGGGGGAAAGTTATCTTTGATCTCTTTGTTTTGTCCCTGTCATTCTGCCTTTGAGAAAGGTCCTGCTAGGATCGAAACGTCAGGCCCACTAAATTTTGAGATTAGTTCTGAAAGTGACGGTTAACTAGTTGATCTCTATAGATACGTCCATCATGAAGGGGTCCTGCATAGGGGGGTACATCAACATCATCATCATCATCATCATCGCCTACTGGTGGCTCCTCATCAGCTGCTGGTTCTCCAAGTTGCTTGGCCATATTGTGCAGTATGGCACATGCCAGAATGATCCGAGTTGCACGTAATGGACTGACCCGAAGACCCGTTGCAAGGCAAGGAAAACGTCGCTTCAACTGCCCGAACATCTGCTCAACAACGACTCTTGTTCGCTTGAGGCTGTTGTTGAAGCTACGTTCTCCTCTGGTTTGTGGGTTAGCATATTGTGTCATTAACCATGGCCCGAGCGCATAGACAGAGTCTCCCACAAGCACACCACTGAATCTACCAAAATAAAAGTTATATGAATCGTGCTGTTACTGTTTGTTTCTCCAATGTCCAGACAGTGATGGGAAAGATATAAAAATTACAACATACATGTATATCAAAGTTTCCTAACAAACCTTCTGTTTTCAAACATGTCTCCAATGACACTTGCTTGGAGTATGGCACTGTCATGTGTGCTGCCAGGCCATCGTGCAACTACATTTCTGATGATGTACTTAGCGTCTGAAATCATTTGAATATTCAGGCTGTGGTAGCCTTTCCTATTAATGAATACATACTCCTCATCACCCAGTGGTGCACCGTAGAGACGCACATGGCTACAGTCAATCGCACCGATCACTCCTATAGAGAAGAAAAGGTTTCTCTGTGTTAATATTTCTAAAAAAGTAATATACCAAAATGTTGCTAACTGCTTACTGACTAAAATTACCAAAATGCAAATCTCAAAATTTAGTGGGCGATGTTTCGATCCTAGTAAAAGGACCCTCTGCCTTTGAGAAAGGTCCTGCTATGATCAAAACATCGAGCCCACGAAATTTTGAGAATATTATTTTTCATTTAGACTCTAGCGTCATTTGATATTTGTTCTGTATAATTGCTGGTGAGGTAACTATTGTAATAACTTGCTTCTTGTATAATATTGCGAGAAAAAAAATGTCAGGACAATTCTCACCCGGAAAGCCGGCTTTCCCGTAGAAATCTTGTTTCACTTGAGCCAATTGTTGCCCACCGTTGGGCAAGTGAACATGGTCATTCAAGGTGTCAACCAGTGCTTCGGTCACTGTGAATGACGCGGCACACTGAAGCCACCGAAATGTCATGCAAGTCACCTTGCACAGAATAGAAAGACCCAGTGGCATAAAAACGAAGGGCTGCCAGAACTTGTTGAATTGGAGGGATGGGGTTGCTTCTCTGTTAAAGGGATAACACAACATTGGTCGAGGTCAAAGAATAGCATCCATACATTGTCCGATCCAACATATGCATGAAATAGCACAACTTAATATAATAATTATATAATATATAATATATATTATACATGTAATTTAATATAGAATTTAATATAAGAGTTGTATACATGTATAGTATTTAATGCAAGCATTTGTAAATAAAATTTGAAAGAGCATACCTTTAATTGAAAAGAGAGATATCCGTTTGAGGTTTTAATTCCCTGTTAATTATTCATTATTGTTTAAAAAGTGACAGCAGGTTCTCACTCTGTATCCAAATCTAAAGTTATGTAAAATGGATGAAGTGGGGGAGCCAAACACTAACGATACTTGGCAGAAAGTTAGGCTGTTGAGTTCAATTCATGATCAACCAACAAACAAAAAAGGAAGAAGCAAGGACTGTCTCGGTGGCAGATTAAGGCCAAGGAAGTGCAACCAACTGACGAAAACCAAAAAACCAGTGACAAATGACATCCACTGATACAAATAACATCCACACATTTTCCAAGTAGGGTTCTGATCAATACTATAGTATAGGACATGATCGATGAGTGTCGGCAACAACCAATTACCGACTGGCGGACCCTTGTGCTACCTCTTGTGCTACTTGTCCGTATAAAATGGAGGCGGTCCATTCAATAGAACTAAAAAGTGAGCTGTATGAGTTATGTATCATCATCCCTGTGATGTAGCCTACATACTTTTCTACTCGTGGGTTGAGTAAGCTATAATATCCTACCCGTGTCCGTCGCTCTAGTCTTCCCCGTAAGCTTTCCTCAATATTAACGATGCCTTCTCGGGTGAAGCGATACCTCCGCCGTATTTCGTTGTCTTCCAAATTGTCTAAGGGATTGTTTCTGTCGCGGAAAAGCCGTTCCCGACGAAGCGCTCTGCGATAGTCGCGTTCGGCTAGCAACAACAGCGCCATGTTTTCTTTACGCAAGAAATCTCGAGTTACGCCACCTAAATATGTTGCGTAACTTACGCAACTTTTTTTTGCGCAACTTTTGACTTACGCAACTTTCACTCGTTGCGTAACGCAACTTTCACTCGTTGCGTAAGTTTCATGAAACGGGCGTAACTTGCGCAACCAAAGGCAACATTTTGTTGCGTAAGTTACGCAACAAAATGTTGCGTACGCAACATTTGAAGTTTCGTGAAATCGGCTGCTGGCGTCCTGAGTATGCCACGTTAGGTCTGTGCAGTATTAGCCGGTTGCACTGTTCCCGTTGTGGGCACTATGTTATGTTGTGCGGGGGTACACTGTCTGATGTCTCGGTGCTTGGTCCTCACGTTCATTTAAGCTTATAGAGGGTCCCCTACGATAGCCGAGTCAGATGTGGTACTATGGATGGGAGGGAGGCGGGTAATGGGGGGGGGGGGGCGGGTAGTTTGGATGGGAGTGAGGCGGGTAATGGGGGGGGGGGGGCAGGTAGATTTGATTGCGGGCATCAGCCAGATTGGCAAGACATCTCCAAAGTATTGAGAGGAGGCTGGCTGATGCCCCGCATGCTCATGTGCTGGAATTGGAACCTGCTGATCTCAATAACTTCCATATCATTATTGATAATTTGATTTTGTTGAGAAATTCTGCAGGTTCGGACTCGGAACTTCGCTGTGCGATTAGCAAGGCAAAGGAAGAATTGGCACACCACGTGCGTGGACTGGCCATACGTGGCGCAGCCTGTCCGCGGCCCGCTTGACCATGAGCGGCTGAACAAGGTGAAGGAAATTTTCTTTCGCTTAGTTCAGCCAACCCAGGGTCAAAAACAGAATCAATGGCGAATGGCCTGTAAAGCCATTGATTCTGCGGGTCGTGTACTTCTGCGTCAAGACCACGTGCACCATTAGTCAACTTGTCTTGTCAATTCTTCTTTTGAGAAAAATATCCTTGCTAACTGCACAGCATTTTTTTATTTATCAAAATCTGGTTTTCAAAAGTTAACGGATGGTTTTCAAAAAGTCGAAGGTAACTTATTTTTATGAATTTCTATGAATTTATGAAAAAAATTTAAGAATTTCATTTGTAATTTCCGTTATGTTTATGTGACGTCCTTAAAACTTGTCATGTGCATTGTCCAAGTTTGTGGCAATCTTCCTGCCGAATTTGAAAGGATTTCCTTAAATTTCGCCACTGGGATCGAGTTAATTTACATTTTCGGACATTTTCAACCTGCCGCTAGAGGGCGCTCGAGTACTTGATGTCATGTTAATGAATTACAGAAAGTGACTCAACCTTGACCTAACAACGTTAACACAAAGTTCATATGTCTTAAAATTAGAATAAGATCCCTTACAAAGTCACTTCCTGTTTCAACCGGAAAAAGTTGGGGAAAAACAGTTGGAGAAATCTTTCCATGCAGTTCTCAAAGTCGGCTACAAATTCAGTCGAAACGAGAAATATATGTCTGTTGTGAAACAGAGCATAGAGCTTTTCCGCTTCTGTTTTTAACAAGTCATTCCTACTCTAAAACGCATGTACATATTTTGTGCACAAACAATGGTCCTTCGATTCCAAACTTTAGATTTGGAAGGTCTAGCACGATAGCTAACTACATACCAAATTTCGACATGATCGGCCAATGCCTTGTGTGTTTTAAAATCACACGTTTTGATGACGTCATGATTGCGTAACGACATTTTGGCTCCGGAAGGTGTTTCTAAACCATGTCCCCAATAGATATCAAAGAAAAAATGAAAAAAATCTCGCTCCGTTGGCCAAATATGCTCATTTCAATGTGAAAATTGGAAAAGTTCATGACCTCATAAATATTCATGAGATGACGTCACGGTCAATTGATGGCAATTTTTGGATACACCTTTTCCCTACTTAGATACAGTGCAAAGTTGAAACCAAACGAAATTGTACTTTTGCTTTTAATGGATTTTGAAATTTGCCCCTTTAAAGCAAGGTCACGTGACACGTGATGACGTCATGATGATATCAAGGTGTTTAGGATCAATTTCAGCATGGGCTTTATGCATTTGCCACGTTTGAAAAAAATCCAAGTCTGTTCAATGACTAAAGTCCGTGCTTACAAAACCCCTGTGCATTGTCTATGGGCTTTGGGGGAGAAGAAGAACAAAAAAAATCTGAACAACAGATATAGCTTTTCCGCTTCCCTGGAAGCGGCGGAAAAGCTAATAAGGTGATTTGTAGCGATCAATTTACCGAGGATTAATTGGGAGGACTTGCTGGCCAAAGTGACTGGCTCGAAGCCAAGAAAAATAGTGAAGGAACATGCCGTATTATGGTACTATGCAGGAAGAAGGGGAGGATCTACGTACCGTGCCTTATTTTTTATTTGTTCTACAATTTGCCCGCTATCGGCGACGCGAGTCCAGTCGCCCTCACTGTTTATTCCCTGGTCGCTGACCGCAACGAGCTGTCCCAGCGCGTCTTGTGTGCAGTGAGGTTTCAGAGAAGTGCATGACCTCTGACCCCCACAAAGCTACACACAGCTTCGCTAACGCGTGCAAAAGTTTGTAGATCGAGACTACGCAATCACCACGCTACAAATCACGTCATTTCAACTATATTTTGAAGCCGACTTTCAGAAATTGCTCAATTTTTGATGGCCGCAGCCCACTTCCTGAAAAACTCAGGTCTCTTGTCCTTGTTGTGAACTACATGGACAATTTCCCCACCTTTTTCCCGCTGACATTTTGACATCCAAAAGCCTGGCAGTACACCATCGTTCAGCTCGCAAGTGTATACAAACTGCATCTGGGGTACATCCATCTGGGCCCATATGGGAGTTTTCCGTTGTGATGTCACACCCCCGCAATGATTGGCGGGCCCTTAGAAAAGATGGCGGGTTAGGGGAACGCAAATTCCATTGCGGGAACGCAAATTGGAACACCGAATTCGACGATTTTTCCCTCTTCATGAAACTCGTAGGTCAGTAGCACATAGTGTAGGTTGTTTTTAACACCTAATCAGATAAGCCAACATTTTTCTCTGGGTTTCAATTCCCTTTATTTGTTTTGCGTGTGTACCGTGTTGACGTGTCAATACTAGCGCGAGTACATACTGCACATGTAGAGTACGCGTTATAAAAATCTCATTTTCTTGCATAATAATCCTGCGGACCCCTTCGAAATCACACATAACAATTCAGGCCACGTGCGTTGAATAACTTACCTTCCTTGAAAAAAACATCCCGGTATTTGAATAGTTGCGGTAACCGTAACCCTCATACTCCCGAAGGTCGGAGACCTTCGGGAGGATGAGGGTTACCTCAACTAGTATTTGACGTGAATTTCTCGTCACTCACTTCCCGCCTTTGCTCCATGCTGCAGTGTCACATGGTTACGTCGCTTCTGGTTTTTTCCGTTAACAGAACTCGGTCACTTACATAAACAACTCCATAGTAAACTTAATATAAAACGAAAACAAAGCGTCATCGATTTATGATTTGCATTTTCAATCTTAACCTATAACAACGGGAAATTTGTAATGAATATTTATATCTAAACTTGGCATATTCATGTTGGAGCTATTATGCAAATGGCGCCCTCACTCGATAACAAATTTTACGCTGGCATGGAGTGACGTCATTATGTGTCACGTGACAGTGCTTTAAAGGGGCAAATTTCAAACTCCATTTTAAGCAAAAATGCAATTTCGTTTGGTTTCAATTTTGCAATATATCTAAGTTGAGAAAAGGTGTATCCAAAAAATGCCATCATTTGACCGTGACCTAATCGCATAAATATTAATTTCAGATTTTAACATTCAATTGAGCATATTTCGCCAAGAGAGCAAGATTTTTTTCATTTTTTTGTTTATATCTATTGGGGATGTAGTTTAGAAACATCTTCCGGGGCCAAAATTCAATGACGTAATCATGACGTCATCAAAATGCGTGATTTTAACACACATATTAGCCAAAGGTCAATCTTCTCGAAATTTGGTGAGCAGTTAGCTATTACGATAGACATTCCAAATCCCGTTTGGAAAACAATTGACCATTGTTCAGAATTATTATGATTTTTTACACATTATAATAAAGTCCCATACACTTTGTGCACAAAATATGCACGTGCGTTTTGGGGTAGGAATGGAGGGTACGGGTTCGAATCCCGCTGATGTCATTTTTTTTTCTAAGAGAACCAGATGCAGAAAAGCGTTATGTTCTGTTTGCCAACAGACATAAATCTCTAGTTATTTATTTATTTATTAGCTATTTATATGCCACATAACTGTACACTACTCATTCGAGTATGTATCTGTTTGAAGCACTAAAAACAGATGCGTCATCTCCCATACATTGACTATGTAAATTACCAAAACCAAATTTAGAACTGATTAGGTATTGTGGTACAGGCTATAGATTCTATTCAATACATTTTCAACATTATTGACTCTCACACTTCAGAGCATTTAAATGAAATACGTTTTCAGTGAAAACCCCATGTCCGTTTTGCGTCCTTCCGTTACCGACCTCATTAAATGGATATTTTGTTAGTGTAAGAACTAACTCATTTTTTCCAGTGAAAATGAAAGGTAGCACCAATGGTCACATAACTATGATATTTTGTTTTTAATATTGGCTAAAGTCTTTAAAATATATGTTCTCACAAATTGGAAACTGCCTGTGAATGTCCTTCCGTTACCATGGAATTGCCCCTATCATTCAGTACAATACAGCCTCAGTGATGACTTCTGTTCAATCAAAGTTGCTGTAGCAGGACGACGCAGATCAAGTGAGAGCATTCATCAGGAGGCAAAATCTGCGTACAGCACTCCCCTCACAATCTGCTCGAAAAAGCTGAAAGACCTCTGTGAATCTCAAATCATTCCAGAATGCCATCACACTACTACCAACCAAAAAGAGCACAAAAGGAGGAATAATGTGTCCCAGAAAGTAATGTGACATGGGTTAATGCATAGCAAAGTCCCAAACAAAACTTGAAAGTGCTGAAATAAATGTACAGTGTATAAAGTTTATGTTGTGCTAAAGTGAAAAAGAAAAGTTCAGTTTAAGTATTCCTGTTTTCCTTATAATTGTGAATGTTTGTCATTGCAAGGGTGTCATTGAAGCCAGGATTGGCAATTCAAAACATTCCAAATCACTTAAAACATCATGATTTTAAGAATGCAGTAATTGAATACGGCTCGAGTCTTAATTCTGGGATCAGTTTTTAAGAGCTCCGAAATGAGCAGTATTCAACTGAGCCACAGACATTGTCTGGATTTTTGCTAAAAACAGCGCCAATTGCTTGATTAAGTTGTTAATTAATTTCCCTGTATCTCAATTCAATATGGTAATTAACATGCACTTAGCATTCCATTTTGATTTTTGTTTAAATAACAATAGAAATATATCCTATGGCCCTAACCTAATGAACTTTTTTGATTTATATGTACTTGGAATAACAAAAGCTGTTATTCAAAGTAGATGAATAACCAGTTGCTTGATAAAGTTTTTAATGAATTTCCCTGAATTTTTAATTGTTGGTATCTCAATTCAAAATATTAATTAACATGCACTTTTGTATGTACTTGAATTGGAATATTAAAAGCCATTGGCATTATTCAAAGTAGATGAGTACTCTATGCAGGAGTCGTTTATTTCTAAATGAGACAGACTGAAAATATGGGAAATAACAGCTTGGGGAAATATCATCAAGATGCGTATGTCGCCAGGTCTATTCTTTATGCAGAAAAACCTTAGCTCTCCGGTTCGACAAAATAACAAAAAAAAAGAATACAACAAGGGGGAAAAGAGGTTTATGTACAGTTATGGAATAAATTATTATTCGTGTCACTCGCACACGGTATCCTCGGGAAGGACAAACTTACAGCAACAAAATGAAAATCAAAGAACACAAGATAACTGACATTACAGTCTACGCAATTGATGAATGCAACAGTACAGTAATTAAATAGCGTCAAATAATTTCAGGTTCTCCCATCCACGTGATGATTGGCGTGCAGGGCAGGCTCCTCCTGTTGCGCGCGAGCACAAAGTTCACAATGAATGAGTCCACGGTGTAGAAAGGGTATACATCTATAGGCAGACGAGAGGGGTCAAGCGTCGAAGGACGTCAGGCTGGCGAAAGGGACAGATGAAGGGGGACTTAGCTGAGTTTCCAGGGGGTTGAGACGACAATCAGCTCAGGGACAGATGAAGGGGGACTTAGCTGAGTTTCCGGGGGTTGAGACGACAATCAGCTCCACAGGTCGCACGGTACCGTCCCAATCTTGTCTAACGACACGGGAAAGGCAGCAAGGGAACCTGTACCGGGGAGATGATGGGGGTGTGGATGGCTTATGAGAAGGGCGATTCCAGACCAGAGCACGGAGAGCGATGCACTCTACACCAGAGCAAGGAAAGGAATGCGTGCTCAATCGAGTCATTTAAAAGTACATTTAACTTGACAATTAATTAATGGGGAATCGAATAAGAAAATGTCCAAACTAAATCTAAAAAAAGAATAACTATACTGCCTATAGCCATCAGAGATCCAGAAAACACTCGAAATCTTCCAACAACACATACAATTTGGCTCACTCCCAGATTAGCAGTACCAGTTACATGCAAATACTACAAGAACAAAACACAGTGCAGCCAAGCAAACAACAGATGGTGGCAGACCGGCTATTATGCATAAACAAGTGGTCTAAGCATACCACACGCAATGTCAGTCGAAACCTCCCCAGCCTCTTGCCTGGTCTGGGCACAGGGCAAAGGTCAACTTAGAGAAACACAAGCTGGCACACCATTGGAATGTCCAGAGTGGGGCGTTACCAGGCCTACTAGGTCCGTGCTATAGCCTAAGGCGGAAAGAAGTTTCCCACTGTAGCAAAGTGCTTGTATACAAGAAACAAATATTGTTCGACTATGGTTCGACTGAAACCTACCATACTTCGGACTGAATACACACAGAAAAATACAACTTATAAATCCCTATATATAGTTTCTATATTCTAAACAATAAAAATGGGCATTTCTAAAGACATATTCAATAGAGGAGTGGAAAAGAATGAAAACTCATACATTCTAAACAATTCGAATAGAATGGATCATCCTAATGACGAAAGGAATCGGCACTAAGCACAATCAACATATAATATTAACAGAGGAAAGGAGCTAATTGATTGTTCACCAAAGTTTCGGAGCAGGAATGTGACAGTCAATGTATACACTGTACGAACGAGTTATCGTCAACCTTGGGGATTGGCAATGAAAACCACACACTCCTTTAAAATACTCAATTAATGAGGATAATTTGACTACAGGTTATTATAGAATAATAATAAATGAAAGACAGTTCCAGGGAAACATACCTGTACCGGGGAGATGATGGGGGTGTGGATGGCTTATGAGAAGGGCGATTCCAGACCAGAGCACGGAGAGCGATGCACTCTACACCAGAGCAAGGAAAGGAATGCCGCTCCCACTCACAAACCCAACAACCCATCAATACCGGTCAGGCAATCACCCTGGGAATGTCCTTAAGTAAACACAAATCCAGACCATGCTGGACACAGGGCCAAGGCAATCCTCCAGTGGCACTTCTGAGAGAATGCCGACACATGGCTAGGGCAACCCTCCAGTGGCACTTCTGAGAGGATACATGTAACTCTATTCCCAGAAGGGAAAGAAAAAACATAAAATATGGCCTATAGTATAGTCATACTCAAACTTGGGGGTATGACACGTAAAACATCCAAGAAGATGCATTACTGTACACTTGCATATACTGAAACTCCAGCAGTCTTAAAAGAAGCAATAATTCAACATTTACAAGCAAAGGGCAATCAATGAAACATTGTATAATCATTGTATGAGACTCTAAAATAATTTTATCTGAAACAAATCAAAAGGACTCAAAGCAACTCCATGCAAGGCAGCGACAAGACAAATGTTCTTTGAATACAGTGAACCATCAAATTTTGGTAAGACCGTCAAACTGTGCTTTTAAGTCCTTTTTACTCTGAACCGACGATATACTGTACTCATTGTTTTCATTTCTTCTAAAATTGACAAACAACACATTTTCTGTCCCCAAAAATTGCCTCTCCTGTAAAAACGTTCAAGTTTCGAGCGTGCAAACAAGCATATTTGGATTCAGCACCCAAGAATTGGGTTATAAAGCTTATTTTCAGGTTGCCCCCAGATGTGATGAAGAACGTTAATTTCTGAAGCCCTTTTTAAAAAGGGCCTTGCCCCACGGCCTACGTGTAGTTAAGTCATTTATTGCTAATTGTCCATGCCAAGCTAAGGTGAAAACATATACAGCCAATCTTTACAGGTAATTATTTGCAAGGACAGTAGAGGTATACATACAAGCTTGCGCCTGTTGGTACCATGTGTATAATTATGTACAATTATGCAAAGGTTGGTCGCTCTGTTTCATTTTCCAGCATATTACTAAGTGTAACACAGGCCCAGTTAGTTTCTGTGGGAGTACATTACATTGCATAACACCGGAGTACAATTTCTCTAGTATTATGTGTTAAAACCATGTGGTTTAGTCTGGTTCTTTTAGTATTGTATTGTAATTGTGTTTGGGAAGTCTGTGTACCTGACCCTTCCCACTTTGCCACATCATCACATTGTATTTTTGCACACAAGCATGATGGAAGTCACTGTTTGATAATAGCTTGAGCTTGTGCTCAACTTTTGCTGCCGGTTTGCTGTCTATTCAGCCCTGCCGCTCAAATTATTTTTCATTTTTTGTTATCTGTTGATTGGTTGCAGATTAAACCTAGTCATTGGTGTGGAAAGCGTTTGTGACCCTGAGCTTCTAGAGAGTGTTGGGCCTGACAGCTACAAGTTATTCAGGAAATAGTACACTAAGTAACTCGATTTTTCGTTTGCTTTTAGCCTTCATCCAAACATTTACTGTCTTAACGATAAAAGACACCTGATAGGCCAGTAACTGAAGGTTTTTTTAGGGGGGGATTTGGCAAAAGTTGATCTTTCTCATTCAGTATGGGAGTGAATAGGGTAAGCAGGGAGGGGTTTATTTTCAAACGCCTAAATCAAAACATTTTTCACCTATTATACTTTGGTTTGGAAACTGTACCAGTTATGAAGTTAAAATAGACTCTGGTTGAATTTGAACCCCCCCCCCCCCCATTTACGGGATTGCCTGCGACTAGCTTGATAGATATACAAAATACTAAGAGTTTTTTTCCAGATTAATGCATATATAACCTGCTTCTTATGTATATGTACGTTAACATGGTTTAATGGACTCAACGGACGTACGTTTTGTCTAAATGAATGGATATTAGCATGAAGATTAATGACATGGATCGTTACAGTAGGATGTCAATCATGTTGTGACGTATGCTTTTCCATTTGCTTTTTATAAAGTTAGCAGTAAAGGATTGCCTGCGACTAGCTTGATAGATATACAAAATACTAAGAGCTTTTTTTCCCAGATTAATGCAAATATAACCTGCTACTTATGTATATGTACGTATAAACATGGTTTAATGGACTCAACGGACGTACGTTTTGTCTAAATGAATGGATATTAGCATGAAGATTAATGACATGGATCATTACTGTAGGATGTCAATCATGTTGTGACGTATGCTTTTCCATTTTCTTTTTATAAAGTTAGCAGTAAAGGCCTAAGTAGGCCTTCGTAGTTTAAATATTAAACATTTGTCAAAATACCGTGTACATTCCTATTAAGAAAGATTAATTAGACTGCATTGTTCAAGTATTTCACTAACACTATATAAGATCAATTTGAAGATTGGAAACCTATCCTTAGATTGGATCTACTGCTATGTTAGGATGATTATACATTTAAAGATTGATATGTGTGTGTTACAGAGTTGAATAATTGAGGAAATGCACTCAAAATAAATGGAAACAAGACCAAAAGTAGAGTTCAATACCTATACGTGTATTGGGAATTGCCTAATCATAAGTATGCATCTCTCCTGAATCTTTTGAGAGAGCAAGGGTGTCATGAAATCAAAGCCCTCAGGAGAGGAGGATATTCCACAAAGGAGTCACCTTGGTCCCAGAACAAGCTCCTTGATTACATAGTATCATGTACATTTATACATATGATTAAACTGGGTATTTGTTTATATTTTAATGATAGTCTAAATTATGTTACTACTGAAAGAAATTGTATCCCGCAGGACAAGGGACTTTTCATTAGTTGTGTTGTTCAAAATAGGTTTTCCCTTTTGTCCAATATTATAATGATTGATGTAGTAATTATGTATATGTACAATCAAAATTCAATATTTTCATCATTTTAAAGGTTCTGGTTCGACAAACAGACAAGATAAAGAAATCTCCATACATCGGTGAGGGTTTGGATGAGTCTACAGACAGCTAATCAGAGAAACACTTGGTCATAATAGTACGGCATCTATTTGCATGGTGACAGCATAAAGACAACCTTTCTCAAAATAAAGGAAGTAGTTGACGGCAAAGTTCAAACAATTTATGACAAACTAAAGGATGTATCTGCTGCTTACAAACTCAACTAAAAAGGTAAAATGATTAATTATACATACTATAGATAAAAAAATGTAAATACATGTTTTACAACATAAACCTTTGAATATTATAATTCAGTTATTTTTCATGTGAATTGAATTGCATCCTGTGGTATTGTTTTACTAAGACTCGGTGTGGACGGAGCAAGTGTCATGTTAAGTGACCAGAATGGTGTGGTGGGTCTACATCAGAGAAAAGTGCCCACTTGCATAGCCATGCACTGTGTGTCACCGGCTGAGCTTGGCAGTTAGTAAGGTAGCTGGAGATATTCCTAATGTTGCTGTGCTGCAGAAAAAAACTAACACAGGAGTATCAACCATTCAACAATTCTCCAAACAGACTGCGGAAGTTCAAAGATAGTTCAAGTCTTCTAGCAAAAGAGGGCAAAAGGATTACCGCTATGCCGCTAAAGGCGCTGGATACTGTATGTATAGGTAGTTTTCGTTAATTAAAGAATGACAAGTAATTATTCAGACCGTAGTGTTCTTGCCAAAATAATAATTTAATTTCTTTATATTATATACACTATATCCATTTCCATGTATATGTACATTACATAAACGTATATGTACCGTAACGATCGAAATTATTGTCACTATTCGCGACAAATTTGTGTGAATGATTCTTCGCGATAGCGTCCGCAAATTCTTATATTTACCTGTCCGGGGAGTCATTTCCTTCGCGAAGAGAACCAGCGATTCGCGAATTGGTCCGAGGAGAAAATAATTACCGAGCCAGGGAATCGTCTCCTCCGCGAAGATTCGCGAAGACCAGCGGCCATCCATCAAAGGAGAAACTACCGGTCTGGGACGTCATTTCTTTCGCGAAGATAGTTGCCAATTCGCGGCAATCGATCGGGGGTGGGTTGAGAGTTGGGGAGACAGGGTTTATAAGTCCAACCATGCTCCATGGTCCAACGTACGACGCTCTCTTCGCGAATGATACGCGAACAATCTGCGAATAAAACAAGGCCTGAAAATGTACCGAAAAAAACCCGTACGCCAACGATTGCCACATCGATACATGATTGTTGTTTTCTTGGGGGGGGGGGGGGGCATGGTCACATGGGCAATTGCCGTCTGTCCGGAGCGGGAATTAAAACTTCAGTTAACCGAACCCCCCCGCCCCGTCAACCCAAGATCAATCCAAAGCACCGGCAGTTGCTTCTCTGTCAATAAGAGCAAGATTTAGGATCATCTAGGTCAAGATCGAATTTCTATGCATGTACATTGTAGTAACATAAATCATAATGGATGCCTTAGTACTACACAGTGTATTCTATCCAGAAATTAACCTTAAAACAATGGCTAAATCCCAGATTATCAATAAAATTAAAGGGCCTAAAATCTCATAAAAGGTGTTTAAAGGTTCATTTTGCAAAGAAACTTGGAAAGGAATAATTACCTCTGCGTTCTTGATTGAAGAAAATATCAGAAGTGACACAGTGAATGATCTTGTCAAAATGGCTGACACAAACAATGTGCTTAACGACTGTTTGTTTGAGCATGGAGCAAGAGTTTCTCCAGTAAGTAACTACATGTAATAGAGGGCGCTCTATTCAGAGCAAAAAGAAAAAAACAAGCGCTATGGACTGCACTTTACACAAACAGTCCGAATCTTACAGTAAAACATACAGTTAAAGCTGTAACAGGAGTTGCTCCAAATGCAGCTTTGGTTTTTTTGCTCCGATCTGTATTCTGGATCCGTTTCTGATGCTGCCATTGTAGGGTGTGTCTACATATTCCTCCCTTTTTAAGAAATTAATCCCATTTTAGTAAGCAGGAGGCTGAAGTTTATTACAAGATTGCCCGAAGTAGAATTCATGTAGAAAGGGCCAATGCCAGAATCAAACATTTTGAAATTCTCCACCACATTTCAGCCAACTATAGGTCTATTTCCATCCAAGTTTTTCAGCTTTGTGTTTGTTTGGTTAACTTGCAAGCACCCTTTCTTAAAGAGATTGCTGAAAAATATACTACATATATATAAAATGAATCGTTCACTACACTTTCTTCCAACAAATGTTCACAGATTTACATAAATCTTATACAGCCTTTGAGATTGATTTGCATTTTGGTAATTTTAGTCAGTAAGCAGTTTGCAACATTTTTGTATATCACTTTAAATCTTATACAGTTTGAAGATGGTTATAGTAGAAAGTAGTAGATAGTAGTCTAAAATTGTGTATTTTTGGAGAAAAGAGTAAAGAAATAATTTATGTCTCACCCCGAGATCTAAATTATTTTTCGGAACAATGCATTGAATGCTGCAATTTCGCAAAACAAATGTTTGTGGAGGGCAGTATAACGGTGAGACAGAGTAGTTGTAGCTAGCTATCACTTATAACAGGTGGGTATAGTGTCAGCTGGGGTGGCTGTAGGTTGAGCAGAGTGACAGGTGACGTTTAGGCCTGTGTGGTTGGGCAACAGTGTCCCGGTTCGGGGATTGGAGTTGCTGGAAAGCTTACAGGTCTTGGGCTGCTACAAGGATTACTCTTACATGTGCAGTGGCATAACTTGCTACTGTCGTTTTGGGTAGCTGTTTCATCAGTTGCATAGGTGGATTGCCGGGATGAGGTATATTGGCCTCGATCTTTGAGGTGCAGTCGTGTGAGGTTCATTGGTTGCAGAAGTGAACTAATAAAACAGTCAGTTGTTTATCTCTAAAATCCTGTGTATAACGAGGTTTATTGAAGTTAACCTGACTT
This sequence comes from Luidia sarsii, assembly GCA_949987565.1. Taxonomy (NCBI): domain Eukaryota; kingdom Metazoa; phylum Echinodermata; class Asteroidea; order Paxillosida; family Luidiidae; genus Luidia; species Luidia sarsii. The sequence continues at coordinate 19,380,509 of OX465102.1, read as the reverse complement.
GGTAGAGTGGTAGCCACGTCAGTTGTTTGCCATTAGTGTTGGTATATTTCCATCAAACGGACAGGCCTTGGACTTGAGTCCTCAGTTCGTGACATAATCCCCTCTCACGTATTTTTGTGGAATTGTCCATCTCGCTGTTGGTGTTATCGACCGGCGGCGCAGCAGCGCCACAGTATCCTTTCATTCTTATCATACACAACCAAGAAGGTAAGTAAACCAAGTCTCTTGGAAAAGGCATGTTTGAACTTAGAATTGCCACTTCATTTCCCATGTGCACTCTTGCTTATTTCAGAATCTACTTGGCTGCACTGCACATCAATGAAAACTCAAACAGGGAGCAGGCCACAGACAAGGAGAGGCAACCAGCTTTCAGTGTATGTTTTCCAAGAGCAAAGCAGAACACAGGAGGATACACTGTCAGAAAGGTCATGGCAAAGGCCACTCATACAGCGTGTTTCTACTGATGCCAAGCGCCGGAACCTGTGAGCTCATGATGTCCGACGCCCGACCCGATGCTCGTCTTCTCCCGCTGGCGGCCAAACCTCCACCCCCCGTGCGACGTTCCCCCTTTTTTGGGATACCGTCTCAGCCGTCATATTCTTTATGAGTGTTGTTCTTGTCTGTCCTTTAGAGTGTTTTCCCTTTTAATATCTGACTTCGTAACACCCGCTGGTAGTAGTCTCAGTTCTTCTCAGGTCTTTAGAAGTCTACCAGCATCATCAGTAGTTTGGGTGATGTATTTTGCTGAAAATTTCAGTTGTCTGACTTAGAATGAAGTATAGAGTGCACATTGGTATGCTGTACAAATCATCATCCACCCCATGGTGGCAGTATACAATTGTACCAACTGAGATTCCTCCGAGCCTGTCAGAGAAGCCATAGATATCATATCTGATGACATGCAGCATGATTCCATTGCACTTTGGCTTTTCACTCAGGTAGCGGTTCATCATTTACAACAAGGTAGAGGGTTTCAGATGCAGCGTCTCATTGAGTTCACTGATGGATGTAGTGCTCAATACAAGTCCAAAACATCCTTTGCGGACTTGTCTGATGGTATGCAATTTCTTTGGCTCCGACCATGGCAAAAATCATTGTGATGGTGAGAGTGCGATACTCAAGAATGCTGCATATAGAGCAATCCGTTCTGAAACAGATGTTAAAATCAACAGTGCAGAGTCCTTCTTTGATTTCTATGTCATCAGTGTGACCAAAGGTAGTCAATGAAAATGGGGATTGCAACAACTCTCGAAGATCCTTTTTATCTTTTATATCACGGAGACATCGTGAGGGATAGGCCACGAAGATCAAATGCTTCCGATATACCTGGAACACGCAAAATCCATGCGGTAGTTGGGGTAAAGCCTTATAACCTGAATGTCATGTTTGTCATGCTTCTGCAATGCATATAATGGTCTTAATGAAACAAAGATACATGTACATGTATGTGCAAACAGAGCTTATGTGACGAAGTGGTCCAAGAAGAAAATCAAAACAAAAGTTATGGCTATAGCAAGAAATACTGCTGAGATTCAGAAAACTGACTCAGCAATCCGACACCCTCCAGTCCGACACGCTGATTGTGTTCACCGCGTGAAAAACTTGCGATCTTATTATGATATTACATGTTATTGAGGTACATGTATTATAACTGTTCAATATTGTCTCCTGATCATTACACACGATTATCAATTTAATGTTTTGACCAGTCACCTGCCACACACAGACTTTATATTTTAAAAATACATTCCTTGTTTTTCTTACATTAATAACATGTATTTATCTTGATGCTGCCAGAGTATTCATGAGTATCAGTATCAGTGTGTTCAGACCTCTGCTGCTGATGGAGCATCAGTGAATTTTGGGGAAATCAATGGAGTTCTGACAAAACTGAAGGAGCAACCTGCTTGGCTACTCAAAATCCACTGTGTTGCCCATCGACTCAAACTAGCAGTTAAAAAGATGCATTTAAAGGCACATATTTCACAGATCACGCACGTATACGAAATTCCCTTTTTTTCACTTTTACTCTCTAACCTTTTCCAAAACATTTTTATTGTCCACAATTTCTTAATCCGTGGTCTGAGGCAATAGCATTGATTTTATATTAGTGGAAGTAATCAAAATTCCCTGCACTGATAACTATTTTCCTGCACATAACTTCCAGTTAAATGGTTGACTTTGTTGACCTCTTTTCCCAGATTGATCAACTTATGATGCAACTGTACTACATGTACAGACGTTCGGCAAAGAGGTGGAGAGAACTCAAGATGGTTGGTGAGATCCTTAATGCAAATTTGGTGAAGCCAGCAAGATCACAAGGGACAAGATGGATTGACCACCGGAGGAAACCTCTGGCGTGTATGTGGAGAAACTACCAGAGCCTTGTTACACACTTTGATGAGAAGTCAACAGCACTTAGGACTGATATTACACCTGCAGATGCTGCAACAATGAAGGGATTCCTGAAGCAGATAATGTTCATCAAATTTGTCCTGTTTTAGCAGGATATAGAGATCTTGTGGAGGACCTGGCAGACCTCTGTATCAGTTTTCAGTGTGATGAGAATGAAATTCCTATCTGTCAGGTTCGAAGTGGTGCTGACTCAGTCCCTTCTGGAACAGGAAAAGAAGATCCTGGTGCTCATACGAAGGCTGTCCTTTCTGCTCTTGAAAATAGCACTAATGGCAATGTGTTCAGCCATCATGTTATAGAGCAAAGCTACCCAGAACAAAGTGTGGTTCATTTTAAGCGAGTCATGGCTGAAACCATCGATAGAGTTGTGGCTTGCACCGGTAGAAGGTTTTCTTCCTTGAAAGATGAGCCAGTTTTTCAAGCTGCCGACATTCTTGACCCGTCAAACTTTCCACATGATCATTCACCTACTTTCCTCAGGTATGGGCTTGATGAAATCAATGTCATCACTAAGTATTTCAAGCCATTGCTGGAGAGTAAAGGGTGAGGAAGCTGGTAAGGAATTCAATGCAGGTACTTCCAGTGCTTCAGATGCCATCCTCACTATGCCCTACCAACCACAAACCAAGAGGAGGAATACAACGTCTGATGCACTGGAAGAAGCCATTCTCACCAGCCTTAACTCCTCAAATGAGGACACAACATTTGGCCAGTCGGTCAAAAATTGATGAGGTTGCCAAATGCACATAAGGCACTGGCAAAAGTTAAAATTATGCAAATTTTGATGGAGGCAGAGTTCGTATCAGAACAGTAAAATCATAAATTTCAGTAGTCTGCATATACCCCTATTTCAGAACCTACCCAAATCCTTTTAAATGATCTGATCATCCAGCCTCAATCCTCCAAAATACTTTATAACTTTGATACCCAGTGAGCCTCAATCCTCCTACATCCTCCACTTCAGCATGGAGGATTTTGGAGTATTTAGGAACGTTTGGATTAAAATTATTCAAAACATTTTGGTGAGCGTTACAAAAAATGTTGTGGATGTATTTTAAATTATTTATCTTATAGTGACTTAATTTATAGAATAAACAAGTTCACACTATAAATACAGTAGTGTACATTATACACTTTCTTTCGAATTCTGTACTTTGTTTTCAGTGAGTGCGAACTATTATTTTATAAAGTCAGCAGAATATGAAGACCTGCAGGTTTTTAGTTAAGAATATAGAGCAACATGAAAGGCCCTATACAACATTGGTGAAGGTCAAAAGATTACCATGGATTGCATGTGAAAACATTTAATATACCAGAAAAATCCACCAAGTGAAGTTTTTAGCTCAAACGAATACCTGAGAAAGTCGTGCCGACATAACGGATTCAATCGCATTTATACATAGAACCCTCAAGTGTTCTTTGCAGACTTGACGACTGATTTGCGACCTTACTGCTATAAAGCTAAATATGCTGCACGTTACCACCGACCACGCATTATGAATGTAGGTGTATTGTGGTCTTCGTATTGTCATTCGAAACAGTTGTCGGCTTTACCAAATGTTGATGATGAAAATACACCACCATCTGCATTGCGGCCAGGGCTCCCAATATCAAGCAATGTGAAACAATAGAATCACATGCGGCCATGAGGTTGATGCTGAATGTGTATTTATAGCTGAAATACGTAGAGCCAGAGAGTGATGGGCATTGGATGACAACATGCTTTCCATCTATAGCTCTGCAGCAGATTGGAAAGTTCCAACGATCAAGAAACCCTTGGCTGATATCCTTCCACTCATCTGGAGATGATGGTGCTGTCAGGCAAACACCCTTGAGGGAAATCCAGACTGCATCAGTGGTCTCCTGAATAATGCCGCTTAAGATTCTTTTTCCAACCCGAAAATGGAGAGCGACAGACTGAAGGCTATTCCCAGTTATATCTGAAAAGATATCTGAAAAAAAAAATTAAGAGGAAGAATAATTGATGTGAAGTGTATAATGCAATCATTATCAGATTTTAACTGTGTTCACATGCAATTTTATTGATGTTATGGCAATATAAATGATTGTCTGCCTAAATATACTGAAACCATAAAAAAGGCATGCAACTTGGACTTAACCAAGAAAGCGGAAATTCCAATCTCAGCAAGAGCTTTGTGTAGTGTTTTTCAATTTCTAATGACAGGAAATCAGCTGATCCAAGAAAGTTGCATGCCTGATAAAAACATGTCACCGTTTTTTATTGATTTAAAAAATCAGCAAAACGATGTGAATATGTCATAAATTCACAGCTAACAATTCGCACGGGTTAAAATGTGCTCAATAAAGATGGGCAATAAAGAAACCTGTAAATACAATAGAACAATTAAAATGTGATAATGGAACAAGTTCAAGTTAAAACTGTACATATACCTGTACACAAAGGGCAGAAGGAAACACCGTGACTTGAGTGATAGTACTGGATCACTTGTCACAGGTTCTGCCACAAGTGACCAGCACAACTATCTCCTTGTCCCCTGCCAGCAAAGGCATCTCCCATTTCCTATGGATGGGTGTATTCCGACTAGACTATTACAAAAAATAGGGGGTGCTAGTACTATCATCACCCAGTCCTCTACATAAACATGATTTTGGTTATTATTGAGGCCTGTAAAGATAATATCATATCAAGTGTTGAACTAATCAACATTCTAGCACAGTATTTTCACATGCATGTGGAAGCTTAAGCAACAATGGAACTAAAAACGCATGTACATGTATGTCACCTTTCAAGAGGACAACTTCCAAAGAAAAAAAGTAATGAAGCTGGACACCATTGACTTCACAAATATGACCACAAAGATAAAAGTCACATTTTCCCTGCCAGTGGATGACCATTACCAAGGCCGTGTAGAAATGGATGGGCCTCTGGTTGAACTGGAGGATGTGGATGGTGATATTCTAGAGCCGAGGATTTGGTGGAAGTCAGCATCAGGAAATGTTGTCTTGGCATACCAGTAGTACATTGTTGCCTTTAGCAAATCTTACGTTTCTACCAGAGAGAGAACAAGATGAGAAGAACATCTAACTTTATGATAAGGCATGTTGCACCCCATGTATTTTGGAACCTGAATCACTAAAGATCTCGCCAGATTTGTGTTTTAGAGTGATATACAAAAATGTTCCAAACTGCTTACTGACTAAAATTACCAAAATGCAAATCTTAAAATGTAGTGGGCCTGACGTTTCGATCCTAGCAGGACCTTTCTCAAAGAGAAAGACCTTTCTCTCTGAAGAAGAGAAATGCACGTACGGAGCCTTGAGCGACGCCTCACAGTTGAACATGGGTCCAGAATCTTCTGCCTCAAGTGTTCACACAAAAGCAACATACGTGACAACCTGCGATCTCACTACAGGGATTGCCATCCCGATTATGTCGACGAGGTGGATAGGATCCGTGCCCAGAGTCACGAGAACAGCGAGAGACGGAGAATCTTCTCCCACCACCATGCCCACGAACCACCCAACGAGCCCAAGAAGTAGTCGCCGGGAAGCGGAGTCTTCCAAGTGTCGGAAGGAGAGTGAGAGGAGGCTGGAGACGCCCAGAAATTACCCGACAGGAAGAAAATGGAAGCATGGAGGTTCCAGGCCGGGGAGCGAAGGCAACTAGGACGAGCGACATGCTAAGCTGCCAAGGAGGAGCAGCAAAGCACCGAGCACCGTGTCGAAAGTGCCACAGGAAACAGTGTCGCCTACAAGTGCACTGGCGGGTTCTCCACAGTGGCAAGGTATAGAAGTACCCAAGTTGTTTGACGTAGTGGAGCCTGCAGAGTCGGCGCAGGGATCAGAGTTTCATTGGGAAACATGTGCCCAAGGTCGGTGCGGAGGTTGAAGCACAGGCGAAGGGGGTTCAAAAACATACCTGACGGATTTGCCGAGATAGCGTTGTCACCGATGTCGATGTCATGTGCACAGGAGATGGCGGAAGTTTGGTCTTGCTGGCAAAAATGCTTTTGTTTTTTATGCTATGACCACTTTCTCTTAAAGGGGACTGAAACCCAGAGAAAGATGATGGCTTATCTGATTGGATGTTCAAAACAACCTACAATTATCTATGTGCTACTTACCTACGAGTTTCATAAAAAAGGGAAAAATCATGGAATTGTGGTCGAATTCGCGTTCCCGCAAACCGCCATCTTTTCGAATGGCCCGCCAGTCACTGCGGGGGGTATGACATCGCAAAGGAAAACTCCCACATGGGCCCGGACGGATGTACCCCTACTACATGTGCATGTATAAACTGCGTGCAGTAATTTTTTATACACTCACGAGCCGAACGATGGTGTACTGCCAGGCTTTCTCAAAGCCGACTTTGATGGCCGCAGCCCACTTCTAAACAACTTGTTGAGAACTGCATGGAAAGATTTCCCTAGCTTTTTCCCGCTGGCATTTTGACATCTAAAAGCCTGGCAGTACACCATCGTTCAGCTCGCGAGTGTATAACTGCACGCAGTATATACAATGCAGTAGGGGTACATCCGTCCGGGCCCATGCGGGAGTTTTCCGTTGTGATGTCATACCCCCCGCAGTGATTGGCGGGCCATTAGAAAAGATGGCGGTTTGCGGGAACGCGAATTCGACCACCCAATTAGATACGCCAGCATTTTTCTCTCGGTGTCATTCCCTTTTAAATGATTCTTGCCACAATTATAACCAGTCAGTCTTCGTTATCCAGTCAGACAATCAGTACTGCAATGCTGGATTTTCAGGCTGTACATTCCAAGCACACAGTCTTCTTCGAGTAGACACAGCCCTATGGGTCTTGCTGGAAACTCACAGGGTACTGCTGTCTTCTTTGACTCCATTATCAAGCAGCGCTGGAATGTTGACTACTTCGTCTGCCATGTCTAGCTCTGTTCTTGCCGAGTGTGTATCGCCGTCCCTGCACACATTGTCTTTGAGTAGACACAAGCCTATGGGTCTTGCTGGAAATTCACAGGGGACTCCGTTGTCAAGCAGCGCTGGAATGTTGACTGCTTCGTCTGCCATGTCTAGCAGTGTTCTTACCGAGTGTGCATTGCTGTCCCTGCACAGTCTTGAGTAGACACTCTTTTGGACTTGTTTGAAGTTTAAATTTTACCGATGAGAACTGTCAAAAAGTAGTGATGAATTGGCTTTTCCACTCCTATTTTAAATAGCGTACTCTCAACCCTGGACAACACCCAATAAGTCTTCCTTGGGAAATATTATCAACTGTTGCATCTCCTGTCTCTGTGGGGCAGTTGTAATATGTTCAATCTTGTACATGTTTCTAGTAAGCACATTGCCGAAACACCGTCCTCTGCATCTATCTCTGTTACAGCCTCCTTACCAACAATGTCAGCTAGATTGACTCCTATACCCGATGAGCCAGGAGACTTTGCAAAATATACCGAAAAGCTCAAATGCCTTGGTTAAGTATCACAGAAATAGAGGGGATGTTTACACAACAGAAATCAAATAAATCTATTCCATCAAAGAAAGATAAGTTAGCCTGCAGCAACTGCTGCTTCTGTGAAAAGAGGGGGCTTGATTGCCTTAAAATCAAGACTGTACAGCGACATCAGATCAGAGAAGCATCTTATAATATGGCAGATTTGAAACAACGAGAATGGATAGCTAGATATGTATCTGTAAAGCAGGTGGGAGGTTCGGAAGCTGATGAATGCGATCATTTCTCATACTATCTTCCACAGTCGTCCGATGAGAAATCACAAAAGTGGCAGGTTTTCCGGAAGTTGTTCATCAGCACAGTTGGTATTTCTTTCAGTCAGGTGCGCACAGCACTGAGTAAGATCAGTGAAATTGGTGTAATGGTGGGAAAAGGACGAGGTAGGCGGTAGCAGATTGATCGTGACAAATCACTCATACAAGAGGTCACCAACCATATCAATGCCTTTCCACGAATGAGGTCACATTACTGCCGAGCCTCTTAAAAGTGCCAATATACCTGTCATCTAACCTAAATGTATCAACCATGTACAGAATGTACACAAATGAACATCCGAACAGTGCTTCAAGGTCTTGAACCTAAAATTCCACCACCCTAAAAAAGTATGACATACATGTCCAAGAAAAGAATTTTTCCCGTGAGCTTAAGGCTGCTGCAAAAGCAAAAGCAGCATGCCTGCAGCAGTCTTCGACTTACAGCAAGTCATCTATCTGCCTAATCAGCCCATTCATTTATGAGTTGGGTACCAAGGATGGTTTATGTTTCTTATCACATAAAGGTCTTATGAGTCGTGGTTTCTCAGAAGTTGCATTATATCCCCACCAATATCTTTTGAAGGTTCATGATAGGTTGCAGGACAGTGCAGTTGCTTTCGGATGGCTGTTCTTGGCAAAATATCTCAATAGTACCGTCAATGCTTATGTTTTTGTTGAAATGTCTCATTCAGTAGAGGAGGTTACGTTAACTGCTTCAAAACCAATCATGGGCAGTCGGAAGGTGATGCCATGCACAGTTGCACGTGGGTGAATTGTTTGTTCCATCACAGCTTGAAATACTTATTCGAATGGCATGCAAGGTTCCGAGACCGTACACTGTGAAAACTGTCCAGACGTCAGATATAAATGATTCTAAATCATACAGCACAGGCCTCCTCAGAGAGCACTCAACAAACAGTGGTACGAAGGTCGATTGGACGAGGTTTATGCAGATTCACGTGAGCAAGTCTGAACATAACACCATCATGTTCAAATACATGTACTCGCATGCGAATGAAAGTTTACAAGTTCCTCAAAATTTGTGAATTGCATAGATGCTCTGGTCAAATTAACCAAAACCTCTGTACCCTCTTAGCTATCACAACATTTCGGAGGCAAAATACCAGGATATACAGAGATTGTACACAGGACCCATGCCTGTCGTTGCGCATCCAGAGTATCAAGATTTTTGAAGACTTCTTCACCAATGAGCCTTTCAACAACATTCCCTAGTTGCTTCATTCTGTTGATCATAAACTATATTAAAAAAAATATGTTATAAGACAGGCTTATTGAATGAATTAAACAATAATTGCTCCTGTTTAGAATACTCTTTATGCAGCCACTTGAACAAGAAAACATTACGTTAGAGAATTGTTATCTGATTTGAACATGAGTAAAGAGCTTGAAATGAAGATGTTAGTAGAATGAACTGCTCCTGTAATACTCTATGCAGCCACTTGAACGAGAAAACATTACATAAGAGAATTGTTATTTGATTTGAACAAGAGTAAATAGCTTGAAATAAAGCCGTTAGTAGACAGGCTTATTTTATGAATAAATTGCTCCTGTAACGCTCATTATGCAGCCACTTGAACGAGAAAACATTGCATAAGATAATCGGGTTTTTTCCTGCAATGGTTCCATGACAGGAACCGCCTGTACATGTACCAAACATTCCCAATGGGCAGTCGACATTGGCATGGCGTATGCAAAAAGCAAGTCAGAGAAATATATCTGAGCCCTACCACCGAGTGCCCAATCTAAAACAAAATACAGGTTCTGTGGCACGTAGGAGAGGTAGCTGGCATTGCTGCACTTGATAAAGTTGGGCATGAAGCCAAGAGCATCAGATTTGCTGTCAGCTGAGGAAAACCCATCTGAGAGCGGTAGCCTACTGGGCGAAGCTAGCTGTAGTGTGACGCAGACTGAATGGTGTATAGCCCTGCCCTGGAGAAATGGGCAGTCAAGCTGGTCTTGATGGAGAAGACAGGCTGCCTGGTGAAGAAAATACTGGCACAGTGGGCATATACAAGTACGAAGTCATCGCAGGCCTGCAGGTGAAGCCAATGGCACCATGACCCTGTCATCTAGGCTGATAGTGGCACCTGGCCCTTTTGTTAGAAAGAAAGAAGTGGCACAGGCCACGACAGCATTCAGCTCTCATACAGGACTGGATGGATGACGGCATGAGGCATACAATAAATCGCCGTGATTCATGCTAATCATCAAACTAATTCTAATGAAATTCTAGCCAAGCGATTTGCAAGGAAATCTCCTTTAAATTTTAAATCGCCGTGATTCATGCTAATCATCAAACTAATTCTAATGAAATTCTAGCCAAGCGATTTGCAAGGAAATCTCCTTTAAATGTTAACTTCAAAACATCAAGAATGAATCTTAGAATTTCATTGCAAGGAAAAACTCCTGTTTCCCTAATGGATAGCAAGTGTAGATAGTAAGTGTGGATAAGTGTAGAAGACACTAATCAGATAGTTCTTCACCGAGTATAATACCTTTTACCATTCAATTGGTAAAAGAAGTTATCTGTTTTGAACATGAGTAAAAAGCTTGTTGTATGAATGAATTGCTCCTGTAACGATCTTTATGCAGCCACTTGAACGAGAAAACATTTAGTTATCTGATTTGAACATGAGTAAATTGCTTGAAATGAAGCTGTTATAACACGGGCTTATTTCATAAATGAATTGCTCCTGTTTTACTTTGTGCAATATATTCTGCAAGATGGAATTTTTAGATATGAGCTCCTTTTATTTCAAAACTGGCAAAATGTTTTGTACTTGTCTACCCCCAGCCAGAGACCAATTATCATGCTGCAGCCTGTGGCCTGGCTTAAAATGTTGGTTTTCTTCAGGCTGAAGTCCTTGCATGCCTGGGAGAAGCGGTCCATGAGCCTCTGGAGGTGTTCTTCCTCATGAGCGACAAGGGCTGCATCATCCGCGAAAAGCAGGTCTCTGATGAGGACTTTGCGGATCTTGGTATTGGCTCTCAGCCTCGCAATGTTAAACAACCCCCCTGTCAGAGCGAGTATGGAGGAAGATCCCTTCAGTGCAGGGCCCAATTTCATAGCGCCGCTTAAGCGCCAAAATGTGCTTAAGCGCAAAAACTCATGAGCCACAGGATCCCCTTGCCTACCCAAACTTCACTTTTGTTTCACGCTAAGTAAAGAAGAGTGGAATACAAGTCAAAAGCAATGGACATCGCATCACAGTGCAGTTTGTAATCCTGCTTACACAAGGAAGACTTTTTCTGCTTAGCAGATTTTCACGCTTAAGCGGCTCTATGAAATTGGGCCCTGGTTCCTAAGGCATGTTTGAGCATGACGGCAAAGTAAATGCCAAAGAGGGTCGGGGCAAGCACACAGCCCTGCTTCACACCGCTCTTCACGTCAAATGGTGTTGATGATGATCCACCGAACTGGATAACACCCTTCGTCCCAATGTGGAAGGACCTTATAATACTCAGGAGCCTTTCTGGACATCCGATCCTTGCAAGGACTTTGAAGAGGCCATCTCGGCTCACTCCGGTCACCTCTATTTTATACAGAGTAATGATATTGAAGTTGCGCATTCCTTGTGGAACTTGGCCTTCCTCCCAGCATTGGCAAAGCAAATCATGTAGATGGTTGAGGAGGGGGCACTTCCCACTCTTAATGACCTCAGCAGGGATTCCATCTAGGCCTGGTGCTTTTCATGTGGGCAGGCTGTCGATAGCTTTGCTGAGCTCTTCGATGCTTGGCTTCTTGTCTAGCTCATCCATGGCAGGCAAGTGCTCAACGGACTCCAGCGTCGCATCTGAGATTGAGGTCTGTCTGCTATAGAGGTCCGAGTAATGTTCAACCCATCTTTCCATCTGCTTGCTTTTGTCAGTGATGGTCACACCAGATGTTGATTTGAGTGGACCAGTTTTGCTAAAGGTTGGATCGATTGCCTTTTTTATTCCATCATAGACACCCCTGATGTTGCCGGTGTCTGCAGCCAGCTGGATGCCCTTGCAGATTTCAAGCCAGTACTTGTTGGCACAGCTCCTGGCAGTCCGCTGGACCTTGCTTCTGGCTGCTTTGAGGGCCAGCAGCGATGATCGGGTCGGACGTTGTCTGTGGCTTAGCAGGGCAATACGTTTCCCTTCTATTATAGCACTGAGCTCTGTCATGTGATTTCCCAGTCTTCCTACCGAAGACTGAAAACGCTGTGTTGTAGATGGTGTTGCGGAGGTTGTCCCATCTCTGCTCGGCGTTTCCTTCAGGAGGGTTTCTCTCCAATGCATCTTCCAGACCCTTGATGGGTGATTCCACCATGCCCTGACACTTAGTCTTGGTCTTGTCAATGCGTGCTTTACGCGGTGGCATGGCTTGATGCAGCTTCTGAGGCAGAATCCTGACCTTACAGCAGACCAGTGAGTGGTCTGTGTCGAAGTAAGCGCTGTGGTACGTGCGTGTGTTGAGAACGCTGTTCAGTTGCTTGCAACGAGTAAGGATCAGATCTAGCTTGTGCCATCGCTTGGAGCGAGGATGATGACGCCAAGACACCTTGTGCCGAGGCTTGCTCTGGAAGGTGTTAGTGATGCATAGGTCTTGGAGTATGCACAGTTCCAGGAGTCGCTGGCCATTGTCATTCATACTGCCTACTCCAAAGGGACTGAGGCTGCTGGGCCAGGAAGCACGATCTTTCCAAACGCGAGCATTGAAGTCGCCGAGGAGGATAAGGCTATCCGCTGCTGGCACCTTCTGGGATGGCTGACTGCAGCAGGTCATAGAACTGGAAAATTAGATGGTGCTCCTGTCTTTTGTTGACAAATCTGGAAGTATGGCTTCTTGCAACACAATCGCCATCAGATGAATGTTGATCCAAATGATCCAATCTGCGCCGTTTAGGGGAGTTCCATCGTCACTTGAACAAGAATTGGGTACATACAACGAGTCACTATAACTTTCACTCTCAGAAGTGGCTGTCTGCATGGTTTCATTTTCACTGGATGAGCACGAAGGCTGACTAGACAACGGCTGCTCCTTGGAGGATTGGCTGGGTCTGGGAACAGCAAGGATCCCCTTCATCATCCCCTTCATCTTCAATGGGTGAACACAAAGGCTGACTAGCCAGCGGCTGCCCCTGGCCCTTGGAGGTATTTGGCTGGGAACTGGATGAGCATGGATGCTTACCAGACGATACCTGCTGAGCACTTTATATGTTTTGTATGAATTTGGTCAGTAGCACTGGCTTCCTTCTCAGTTTTTTAGGAAAGTATATCCTGGTCTATGGGGGTAGCAAACAGAATAGAAAGAACATGGGCAGAAACAGGGTTGTAGTGTGAACAAAAGAACAATGCACATAATTCATTCAGATACAATCAAGACCCAACACCTAGTCCTGACCAGACTCAACTCCTAGGCGGTGACCACCATAAGCTGAGTGCCCATCTCAGGAGGACCTCCTCTATACCCATGGGTGTGTTGCCTCCGAACGATTCAATCGGACCTCCAGGCGGTGTCCAACATCACAATTATTCACAGAATAATTTACAGAAATACGAGCAATAATCTCCTTGCAAGACTAGTGACCCAAGTACAGTTCAATTAATTCCTCTTACCCCGTATAGTGCTCGGCATTGGAGAGTGGGGCTGGATGGCTAACTCGATAATATTGGGAGACTGAGGGGATGCGTCTGTAGCGGCTGAAAGCAACTCGAGAAGTGCCCAGCTCTCCTCTCTGCAAAGGGTACCTAGCAACCGCTTGAACTTCCCGCTGCTAGTACAGTACACCGCTACAAAATGCGCCCAAATAGGCTACCTTATATGTACTTGAACTAGAACCAACCGCCCAATACATCAGCGGGAAAACGCATGCGTAAAGCCCCTGACAAGAACCCGAGTACATTACTGAAACTATGGCCCGCATGCAAACTATACACGATAAATAATACAAGCGTGACAGGGTGCAATTACACGTACTGTACATGAACTTAGATATTGTCAACATTTTAAATGTAAGTCTTTAGTGAACCAATGGATTGAAAGGAATTGGAATATAAGTTTGCTTGGTGTAGGGCTAATACTCAATGTACACTTGATAACTAGTACTACACAGCTTATGCCAACTTCCATTCCTACATGCCTTTCATTGAGATGCCTGCACTACAATCACTGCACACATCTGATGAGATTTCCCTTCCGAAATGTGGGGATTTTGTTGTGAAATATATTTGTTCAAACAAAGTTGCCAGATAATTTAATTTAAGTATATTGCTCATATTTATAACACAATAACAGAGATTCATGACTAAGAGTTTTCTGTCATGCATCTTCACAAAAGTGACCAAAGGGGTGCTGTATTCAATGCAAAAGATGTAGCAGATACCGGTAAGTTTGGGGTAATTTCCAATGAGCAAATTCTGAAGATTCTTCCAGCACCAGTCATGGACAACAGTGAGAGATACCATATTCCAGAAGTGTTCTAGTTACAGTAGTAGTGTTGCCATTGACTAACGCAAATTTGTGGAAGCACAAGCCTTTTGATTGTTATTTTGTCATGTTTGTGATCTTTCAAGAAAAGTCACAGCTTCATAGTTATATTTCCGATAAATCTGTTCTTGTGCATACAGCCATTAATTAGGCCTTCATGTAATTAATTTTAAGTGAACAGTACATTTTGTGTAGAACAGGTATCAGTAGGCAATTTTGAAATCATGCTCATGCATAATGCCACATAACTGTACATTACTCATTCCAGTATACATATGTATTTGTTTGAAGCACTAAAAACAATTGCGTCATCTCCCATACATTGACTATGTAAATTTCGATGGTCCTTCCGTTACCGTCCTTCCGTTACCGAAACCAAATTTAGATTTGTCTTTTTTTTTCTTAAGTGGAACTGATTAGGTATTGTGGCACAGGCTATAGATTCTATTCAATACATTTTCAACATTATTGACTCTCACACTTCAGAACATTTAAAGGAAATACGTGTTGAGTGAAAAACCAATGTCCATTTTGCGTCCTTCCGTTACCGACCTCATTTAATATGCATATTTTGTCAGTGTAAGATTTGACTCACATTTTTTTCAGTGAAAATGAAAGGTAGCACCAATGGTCACATAACTATGGTATTTTGTTTTTAATATTAGGTAAAGTCTCTGAAATATATGTTCTTAGAAATTGAAAACTGCCTGTGAATGTCCTTCCGTTACCATGGAATTGCCAAGCACATTTCTTTATTACTGCGATGCAATTATGCAATTTTTTCACTGGCAGATAAACATGCAACATTTTGTTGTGATGTTTTGTTTATTGAAAAATTTAAATATTTGTATTACTTGTTGAGAATATTTGGAGACTTAAGAGCAATTTGAAAATTTGTTTTTCATGGAATTGCCCTCATGGACCTACTATCACTTGACCCCTTCATTTTTTTTCACTCGGACTAGGAATTTTGTATGAGTCATTGAGTGATGACACAAACTTTGGGTCTTGTCTGATTTGCTGAGAATCGAACGCCGCCATGTTGATTATTTTCATATATGTTGATTATTTTCGAGGCTCAGTCGCGCATCCGCACTTCCTGAATAGTAAACCCGTGTATTCATCATTCCGGGATTTCTCCATAAGTTTTTGCACGTTGTTTATCTACTTCCGCCCATGGTTTCACATTTAGTCAGGCGTCGTCACCGCTATGCCTGTTTTAGAAATGAAGGCTTAGGCTCAGGCTTAGGCTATATTTGTCTTACTCGTTATAACATCACAGGCATCTAAAAAAAAAAGCGTTTGGCCCCAGTTTCTTGGGGAATACCCTGTACCTAGCCAACAAACCTTCAAATTCGGAAACAAAGCACAACCCGGATTTTCAGGTTTTGTCAGACGGAGACGAAGCCTGATCCCGAGCCTAAGCCTCCATTTCGAAAACGGCCTATGGCTGTGACTCTATGGGTGCAGAACACTAAATAGAGCTCCCATTGAACACTGTACAAAAACACCCACTTTCAAAGCCAATTATCCCATGCCCAAAAGTCTCTCAGTTCTTGTAGCTATACTTAAAATTGTAGTTTGGAGCTTCATCTCTCAGATTCGTTTCAATTTTAGTGCTCTTAGCCGATTAGATTTTTTGCTAATTACCCGCAGAAAAAAAACACCCCCAAAATGTGTAGCCGTTCAAGCCGAATTTCTGCAAGGATTTTGGGATGGACCCCTCCACTTCCACAGCCAAATAGGGCCACATTTAAAGCCAGATATTGTCCAAATTACATACCAAATTGAAGAGTGAACCCCCAGGTTGTCTTAAGCTTCACTTGTTCTACAATGTATCAGTTAATTAACCTCCAAAGACCCCTTATTAAAAAAATAGTTGTGGGTACACACTTTATGATAATCAGCTCGGCGGAGCCATCTTGGATGGATTTTGTCTGCTGCACCCCTACCAGGGAACAGCGCCCCCACCCGTTTTGGGTGAGTTAGTCTACGCGATGGGGTGCTAGCCAGGGTACTTTTGAGTTGGACGCTGATACGAACGGACGTCTGAGACAATTGGTCCGGTCAGATTAAGAGAGCCCAAGTGTCACACTGCGGGGAGTTTGAAAGGAAAGGAATAACGCAGACGCACGGGGTGATTTTCCTTGGTGATTTTAATCTGGGTGCGCTGGCAAGACATCCGTAGTACAGTTATTATCCTGCAGTCGCACTTTTTGGATCAAGTGATCTGGTTGTGTGTAATGTAGTAACCGTCCTCGTTCTCCCCTCTCTATAGGCGCCGCCATTTGATTCTTTCATTGAGCAAGAGTTTTCTTAACAGAGTGGTAGTTAGACGCATAACATGCTTAGATATGCTCAACCGGGATTGCGCCTTCTTTACTGCCTGTCCTATGGTCCATTAAGGTTCGCTCTTGTCGGCCCTGCAGGGGTTGCATGATTCAAAGGAATAATTCAAACAAACTTCCACCAAGGTGTACCTGGAAACCCGCTTATCTGGGCTCAACGAAAAGTTGGTCGGGAGTACGGACCGGCGAGGGAGGAAGTCGGGAGGAGCCACAAGTTGAAAATTTGGCATTAAACGGCCGTGAAGGCATGAATTAAATGCGCCCTCTATCGTTGGAACGGCGTTAGTCCTAAACAGCTACAAGAAGTTCAGGAAACGCGTTTAAAGTCATGAATATTTATTTCTTAGTATCTATATCTACATGATGTCATTGATGGGCAAATGGTTCTAGGTGCAAATGATATCGTGAAATGGCTGATGTAGTGGATTTTTAGGTTTTTTATAAGTTTAAGTGAGTCTAAGAATTATTTAATTAGAACAGATTAATGCCCGTTTCCCCTTTGATTTACCGTGTTGTAGGTAAGATCATGGAGGAAGGAAAGATGTTGCACCCATCCCATTATTACCAGAGATCAGCTCAGCAACCACATTCCATTTCTCTTTGGCACGCGAATTGGCTGTGTGTAACGTCGTATACCTAGCACAAACTAAAATGCTAGAATGTCAATGACCTGTATTGTATTAAGCTGCTGAATCAACACTACAGATAGGTTTTAGTCTATCGTTTTCGTACTGACCCCAAATTTATTAGAAAGTTAAGCAGACTCAGGCGAAATGGTCAGGACCAACGAGCACTCTATCTAGCTCAGCACACTACATTGAGCCAACTTGTTTTGATCGTGGCCTGAATGGTCAACGTCACCACTTCAGGATAACATGTCCATCTGCCGTTGGAAATGGTGACTATTTTGTCTCGCCGCCTTTAGCATCATTCTTATAAATGGCGTGTTAAGTATACGATGTGATTCACCAGGGCTTGCTGAAGCAGTTGTTCAACATCTCAGGACAACCAATTATTTTTCTTGGATAACTAAATGTTTCAGGCTGCTAGCCAGAGGGGGGGGGGGGGGGTTACGTGGGAACTCCTTTCAACTCTGAATCTTACAGTGACTAAAATTCTCTGTAATTCTTAATATCAACATGGTTTAAACTGCTTCATGTCGTTTTTATGGGGGCCATAATTTTGTGAAACAACCCGGATTGCATTGCCTACATAGGCTGGGTAAGAATTGTCTCTGATTGACTGAATGGCCTCAAGGTTTTATGTCAGGAACAGCGCCACCGCGCTGTTTGTTTAATGAGGAATTTGGTTTTTGTTTTAAATTTCTAATTTACATAACATCAAAATGCATTGTGTATAAATTCCCCCCAAATAAAATTGGCCCCAGTTTATAGGTTTTGTATTATTTGCATATTGAGATAAATCTTAACGATTATTGAATAATTCAAAAGATGGGGAAAGAGGCCAGTTTCAACTTCCTCTGCTATGTGGCCATTAATAGCAGAGGTAATTAGTTTTTCTGCTGTTTATTTGATACATTGCAGAAACGTTCCAAGTGGCCATTTTGTCCTCAGAGATGGCATATCGCTGAAGCAAGATGTGGTCTTTGATAATTATTGTGGGGGTAAGGAACAGGGATTCCTGCATCTCGTCCCATCTGACCACTTAAACTGAAGTATTTGCATCATTTGTTGAATCATGAATGGCTGATTTCCATTTTTGACATTTTCTGTTGGTGCTCCAACTGATACAGACCTTGATTTTTGTTTGAGTCGGACCTTAAAAATTCCCTGGAGAATGCTTAAATTCCCATCTTTTTTTCTTTGTTTTGGCGTGGCTTACCTATACCTACACTATCCGTTTCTTCTAAAAGATCGAAGACTGCAGCACGCATCTGCGCAAATGTCTGGTCTGGATTACAGGTCCGTAGCCAACTTAACGTAGGTCAATCTTACTGTCGACCCCTGTGCCCCTGACACTCAGATAAGTGATTTATCTCTTAAGTGCTTCTAGCCAAGGAAGGTTTCTCACCATCCCCAGAGGCCTTAACTACTTATCATAAAAGTTGGCACAACAGAAAGGAGACAAGCTCTGACCTGAAAAATTATGATTGGATGATTATAATTTATTCAGATATTAACTATTGAGGGCAAGAGAAATATAAAGACAAAAGAGGAAAGAAGAAAGAGAAAAGAGAAAAAAGGTAGAGGAGAGAGAGAACAATCAGAGAAAGAGTGAAAAAAAGATTGTAAAAGAGGTGTAAACTGAGAGGTGTAAAAGAGGCACTGTGCAAATCTTGCTCTCTCAAATTTGGTGGATTGTGTAAAAGTAATCGGCAGCCGGAGAGAGCTGTTGCAGTCACGGTCACATACACCATTGTCTTATACATCCAGGTGTTTTAAACGTTAATACAGTACATGTAGTTGAGACACGATTAATTATGCAATAATTATTACAAACGTGTGAAGGGCTGACAAAAATTATACACGTGGTATTAATAATGATGATGGGAAAATTAGAGAGATAAGAATAATAAGACGGGGAACGAAAACCACATGCATGTGCGAGTAGACTCGTTCAAGTCTGATCGTCACAATTTCTACTGATAAGTCACCGTGAGAAACCCATTAACGATTCATGTTCAGTTTGGCAGCTCATTAAAGGGGATATGCACCGGTGTTGTAATGCTTTACTAAGTATAAGTGTTTTTTGTTTGTTTTTGTTTTTTATAAAAGGTGATTTTCGAGTGTTTTTGTATAGGCCCGAATTGGATTCCTCATTGAAATGGCGAAATAACGTCAGTGAGGGCAGCAAACAAATAATGGATAAAACGTGACGCGTAAGAACGGACACGAAAGTTGTGCCTGTGATGCACAGTTCCGGCAAGCAGTAACTGAATCACTCCGCGTCGCGCATTATTATGTAGCACGATAGTCGAGTGCCCAGATTCTAGCATTGATTGTGGTTTCAATTAGTCTTGTTCCCTGTCACAAAGTTTTCTGTACAAATACTGTACATTATTGTACATGTACATTATACATATACGTACGATGAGTGTGCAGTATACATGTACTTGTACATGTGGATGTACATTGTACATGTGCAGTGTACACAATGCACATGTGTTGTGTATACTGTACATATACATGCACAGTACTGTACATGTACACTGCACATTATATACCATACTATACTACGTACACATGTACCCCTACGTACATGTACATGTATGTTACGATCATCCTAGCATAGCAGTGGCAGGACCTTTCAGTTTCACAAAGATAAAACGGGAGTGGGAAGCAGAGGGGAGATCAAAGAGAAAACAAACAAAGGGGTGGGTATCAAAGGGACAGGAGAGAGATGGGAGATAAAAGGGGGAAGGGACAGGGAAGACGTAAGAAAAGAGGGGATTAATCCATAGTATGCACGTAAATAAGGAATATATTGCACTGGCGGACGTGGACTACTTTCCGGTGCCACGCATACAATCGACCGTGCGAGCAAGTTGTGCATCGGCCTACAGTACTGTATGTACGGGATTGTAATGTACTGTGCACACAACATGGCTCCGTGTAAACCGGGCTGACGCTGTATGCTCTAAATCTAAGAAGAGTAAGAGACTTCAAACCCCACGAGAAATCGAAATCTGTGATTATTTAAAGGTAGACTTACATAACACCTTCTGGCAAATACAAACAAGCATTATTATAAAACGGGATGAAATTATCATTACCAATTTGTGTCCAGTTTTCGATCACCATGACTAGCCGCAGTGCTGGCTTCACGTTCCCGATCCTCAATCTCCTGATCTGTCAATTCTGGCTCGAACTGGTACGGTTGAATCTCTTGCCTTTCTTGGACATGATCACCAGAATTGTCATGTTCCTCATCCAATGAGTATGAGGAACATGACAACTGGTCACTGGGCCCCGGGCCCCTCATTGTCACTGAAAACATCGACATTTAAACAGCTGCTTTGTTCGGAGTCGGACATGTTTTCACGCAACTACAGTATAACAAGTACGGTAGCGCAGCAAGCAGCCGTTGAACATATGGGTCCGTTTTTACACGTCACAATTCCTGGACTCGGGACAGAAGGATCCGACGGTTGTTTTTTTATTTGGGTCTCGCGCAGCTTCAAAAACCTGCGTCTTTTCTTTCTTTTTTACACAATATCTAACCATTACAAAATAACTTTACTATGTTTTTGGGGTAGAAATAAGTTAAATCTAGCATATGATACACATTGGACTAAAATGCTACTGAGCACTGCATATCCCCTTTAAACAAAATGTAAATCTTGTACATGCCCCAAACCGACCATGAGAATAACCATTAAGGGTTCAAAATTGCTTCAAACCTCTACTAGATGGCATAGCATTTCCTCCAGAGCAGGTCTTTTATCCGGCAGGCAAACCATCTCAGTCTAGCCAATAGGAACTCGTGTTAGTGAGGTTACGCGCTATTGGGCAGTGAATTACGTGACGTACTCAACTCGTGTTTGAGTCTGAAATAAATATTTTTTTATCTTAAGGTGTTTTTTAAGGTATCATTGATATGTAATGCATATGAAAAATGTCTCCATCATGGCCCATTGATGTTAGATGTTACTGTAAATGTGCCTGTCAAGCACTGACAGAAAGATCTGAAGCTGTTTTAATTGTACCACATTTGATTCCCTAAGAAAACATTTTTTTTTTTAAGGTATCATTGATATGTAATGCATGTGAAAAATGTCTCCATCATGGCCCATTGATGTTGGATGTTACCGTAAATGTGCCTTTCAAGCACTGACAGAAAGATCTGAAGCTGTTTCAATTGTACCACATTTGATTCCCTAAGAAATCTACTGAACTCCCGATTAAAATAAAATACGTAAGCAATTGCATTAAGCCCCCACCTTTCCTCACGGTGCGTACAGCTTGAAGAGTCGTGACCAGTTCTTTCTATTTCAAGATTAAAGAAGGAAATTAAATCTAAGGTTAGGGTGAAAAATATTACATGGAGACTTGTACTTGAATGTTATCAGTCGTGAGAATTATAATCTGAGAAGTAACTTGAAACTTGAATGAAGAGCAACAGAAAATCCTGCCAGGGCTTTAGAATAATTTCATTTTATACTTAGGCCTAAACTAGCATTAATATTTCATATAATAAAACCCTCAGTGACCCTTTGTGACATTAGTCACTCAGTTATCTTTCTGACAACCTTTTCAACCCTTGCTGATGCTCCTGCTCACATCCCATGATTTGTTTGCATACATCACTTATTTTAGACTGCGAAGTCAGACATCTACTGAACTAGTGTACATTGCATTATAGACAGTTTAATTTGAGTCGATAAACACGTTCGGAAATTTGTTTTCTTGTGGAAGCCACGTGGGGAGGGTTTTCTACTTGTGCCACAATTCTTTGCAGCATGTGTCGTTCAACAGTCAGTAGTAAATACAAATTAATAAGCAAGCTGCTTGTGTCGGTCTTCTGGGGAGCGCAAAACAGTGGAATAATAGTAATTCACTGAAGTGTTGACAAGAATGGTAAGTTAAATGTTCTAATGCCACGGTGCAGTTAGTGTCCTCATAGAAGGGAACAATATTATTGCGATTGCGGATTTTAGGCCTAATTCTGGAATTTTTTTGTCTATTCCCTTAATGTTCTATAATTCAGTTTGGTGTATTGTATAAAATTCGCATTCAGAATAAAAAGAATTCTTTGATAAGGCATTCCCCTTCACTCTTTAAATAAATGGCTCTGAAAACAGCAGTATGTTTTTGCAATTCCATTATTATTGTTCTCGATTCAATTTGGTGTATTGTAAGTTGTATGAATTCTCATTAGGGAAAAAAGCCTTTAAGGTGTGACTCTGACAGCCGTTTGTTTTGAATAAAGGACTAATACCCTGATGCTTTGCCCTGTCGTTCGACGACCACTGGAAAAACCTTCAGGTGACCGGTGTGCCTGCGGCACTTCGATGCTGGCATGTTGTCCCGCCAGATGCCCTTGATCAGCTCTGCTTTGGACGCTGGTTTGACATGCCTCCGCAAGTGATGTTTCAGTTCTGCCCACACGTTCTCCATGGGATTCATGTCTGGCGATTCAGTAGGGGTTTTCCAACCAATTGTTCTCCAACTCCTCCATGACGCGCTGCGCTTTGCGGCATAAATGCATCGGACAGTTGTCCTGCTGAAATCGATGCCCGTCCGGAAATGATGGGTCCAGATAGGCTTCAGCCAATGTCGGAGGATGGTGTTAGCATAAAATTCTCCATCCATGATCCAATCGAAAATGCCTATGGCCCAAACATGTACCTTGAGTGCAGAGTTCCTAATCATTGATAAATCATTCATCGTAATTTTATGTTGGGCATCAGACAGTCTCTTAAGTGTTTCCGTTCGTCTGGCAAATGCCCGCACTCGGTCCTGGTTGAAGGATACCTGCAGATCTTGAATGATTCTTAACAGTCTTACAATTTCCCTAATACCCCTCTATCTATACCAATCCTCTCACGGTGACCCCAAATTGAACTACCCTCTCCTTGATCTATGCTACCCTCCGCGAAACCATCCCTTAACAGATACCCTCAATTATCAACCCTTATAGGCCTAATTCTGGTATTATTTTTTTCTATTCCATTAATGTGCTTTAATTCAGTTTGGTGTTTTGTATAAAATTCGCATTCAGAATAAAAATTAATTCTTTGATAAGGCATTCCCTTCACTTTTTGAAGAAGTGTGGCTCTGAAAACAGCAGTATGTTTTTGCAATAAGGACTATTTTTCAATTCCATAATTATTGTATGAATTCTCATGAAGGAAAAAAGCCTTTAAGGGGTGATATTGCCCTTCACTTTTTTGAACATGTGTGACTCTGACAGAGCCGTTTGTTTTAAATAAAGGACTAATACCCTGACGCTTTGCCCTGTCGTTCGACGACCACTGGAAGAACTTTCTTCAGGTGACCGATGTGCCTGAGTCACTTCAATGCTGGCATGTTGTGCTGGCATTTTGTCCCGCCAGATGCCCTTGATCAGCTCTGCTTTGGACGCTGGTTTGACATGCCTCCGCAAGTGATGTTTCAGTTCTGCCCACACGTTCTCCATGGGATTCATGTCTGGCGATTCAGTAGGGGTTTTCCAACCAATTGTTCTCCAACTCCTCCATGACGCGCTGCGCTTTGCGGCATAAATGCATCGGACAGTTGTCCTGCTGAAATCGATGCCCGTCCGGAAATGATGGATCCAGATAGGCTTCAGCCAATGTCGGAGGATGGTGTTAGCATAAAATTCTCCATCCATGATCCAATCGAAAATGCCTATGGCAGTTGCAACATGGAAATCCCAGCCCAAACATGTACCTTGAGTGCAGAGTTCCTAATCATTGATAAATCATTCATCGTAATTTTATGTTGGGCATCAGACAGTCTCTTGAGTGTTTCCGTTCGTCTGGCAAATGCCCGCACTCGGTCCTGGTTGAAGGATACCTGCAGATCTTGAATGATTCTTAACAGTCTTACAATTTCCCTAATACCCCTCTATCTATACCCATCCTCTCACGGTGACCCCAAATTGAACTACCCTCTCCTTGATCTACATGTATGCTACCCTCCGCAAAACCATCCCTTAACAGATACCCTCAATTATCAACCCTTATAGGCCTAATTCTGGTATTATTTTTTTCTATTCCATTAATGTGCTATAATTCAGTTTGGTGTTTTGTATAAAATTCGCATTCAGAATAAAAATTAATTCTTTGATAAGGCATTCCCTTCACTTTTTGAAGAAGTGTGGCTCTGAAAACAGCAGTATGTTTTTGCAATAAGGACTATTTTTCAATTCCATAATTATTGTATGAATTCTCATGAAGGAAAAAAGCCTTTAAGGGGTGATATTGCCCTTCACTTTTTTGAACATGTGTGACTCTGACAGAGCCGTTTGTTTTAAATAAAGGACTAATACCCTGACGCTTTGCCCTGTCGTTCGACGACCACTGGAAGAACTTTCTTCAGGTGACCGATGTGCCCGAGTCACTTCAATGCTGGCATGTTGTGCTGGCATTTTGTCCCGCCAGATGCCCTTGATCAGCTCTGCTTTGGACGCTGGTTTGACATGCCTCCGCAAGTGATGTTTCAGTTCTGCCCACACGTTCTCCATGGGATTCATGTCTGGCGATTCAGTAGGGGTTTTCCAACCAATTATTGTTCTCCAACTCCATGATGCCCTGCGCTTTGCGGCATAAATGCATCGGACAGTTGTCCTGCTGAAATCGATGCCCGTCCGGAAATGATGGGTCCAGATAGGCTTCAGCCAATGTCGGAGGATGGTGTTAGCATAAAATTCTCCATCCATGATCCCATCGAAAATGCCTATGGCAGTTGCAACATCATGGAAATCCCAGCCCAAACATGTACCTTGAGTGCAGAGTTCCTAATCATTGATAATTCATTCATCGTAATTTTATGTTGGGCATCAGACAGTCTCTTAAGTGTTTCCGTTCGTCTGGCAAATGCCCGCACTCGGTCCTGGTTGAAGGATACCTGCAGATCTTGAATGATTCTTAACAGTCTTACAATTTCCCTAATACCCGTCTATCTATACCCATCCTCTCACGGTGACCCCAAACTGAACTACCCTCTCCTTGATCTATGCTACCCTCAGCAAAACCATCCCTAAACAAATACCCTCAATTATCACCCTTTATAGGCCTAATTCTGGTATTACTTTTTTCTATTCCATTAATGTTCTATAATTCAGTTTGGTGTATTGTATGAAGTTCGCATTTAGAATAAAAATTAATTCTTTGATAAAAATCATAAGGCATTCCCCTTCACTTTTTGAAGAAGTGTGGCTCTGAAAACAATAAGTACTATTTTTCAATTCAATTTTTTGTGTTGTAAGTTGTATGAATTCTCATTAAGGAAGAAGCCTTTAAGTCGTGATATTATCCTTCACTTTTTTTAACAGGTGTGACTGACAGCCGTTTGTTTTGAATAAAGGACTAATACCCTGACGCTATGCCTGCGGCACTTCGATGCTGGCATGTTGTCCTGCCAGAATGATAGTCCGAAAAATGAAAGGTCCAGATAGGCTGAAGCCAATGTCGGAGAATGGTGTTAGCATAGAATGCATTTCCCTTCACTTCTTGAATAAGTGTGCCTCTGAAAACCAGTATGTTTTTGCAATAAGGACTATTTTTCAATTCCATTATTAATGTTCACAATTCAATTAGGTGTGTTGTACTAAGTTGTATAAATTCGCATTCAGAAAAATCCTTTATGGCCAGATTTTACCCTTCACCTTTTTGAACAGGTGTGACTCTGACAGAGCCGATTGTTTTAATAATGGGCTAGTATTCGGACGCTTTACCCTACTCTTCATCTATGCTACCCTCCCCAAAATCATCCCCAAACAAATGCCCCCGATTATCAACCCTCTATCCATACCCATCCTCCCAAGGTCACCCCAAACTGAACTACCCTCCCCCCCAAAATCATCCCTAAACAAATGGCACCAATTTCACCCAGACTAATATGGCTCGCTTCCTCTCCCTTGTCCTCTTCTTCCCCCTCGTCGTCTTCCTCCCCATCCTCGTGCCATTCCCCCTCTGTCTCCATCACGGCTATTATGAGAGGGGCCTTTCCCTGTTGGGTGTGGCATCATTCTGCATTAATATAAGAACGATCAATTTGGCTTCGTCTCTCATGTCACCCTGCTTAAATTTCAACAAAGAACTCTAACCTATGTTGAAGCTTATGAAGAACAGAGACGATGCCGGAGCGGGAGCCGAAGCCTAAGCCTGGTTTTTGAAAAGAGCATACACAAGCATACACGTATATTTTACAGGGGTCTCGCAATATATAGGGGATAAATGATGCGCATACTATAATAAGCAAGCATACACGTGTATTTTTCATGTACACGCACATTGTACATGTACGCGAGTGTAATCACGTGCATCGAAACAGCAGCACGGTTGTCCCTCGCACTGTCATGGACTTTGCAACTACATGTACTACTTTGATCGTACATACTTTGTACTTTGTAAAAGTATTGCCAACATTTTAGGCCAGCAGATTGACCCACTGATTAGCAATAATTTAAACAGTACACTGTTGACTTAGTTGTTATCTCTTTTGGACAATGTGTGTCTCTGAAAAGAGCCGTTTTTGGAAAAGATCTGTCTGGTGTGAGCTGTAAGTGGAGCTACTAATACCCAGAGGCAGGACACTTTCTTTCCACGCCCTTGGAAGCACTTTCTTCTAGTGGCAGATGGACTTCTGCTCTTTGTGTTCCAGAGAGCAATCTGCATGCAGCCAGCCAGTGTCATCTTCAACCTGTACTTGTACCGCCCACACTTGCCTCCCTTAACCTTGTTTTCCAGAATTCCTTGATGCCTTTAATTTTGCCCACATGCATTCAATAAGGTTGAGACTCAGCTGAAAAGAGATCTATATGTAGGTGATACTGAGCTCTTTCATGACTAGTTTTGTTAGGGCGCTGGTTTGTGTTGTGCAGTTATCTTGTTGGAACCTGTACCCAGTGGGAAACGTACGGTCCAGAAATGGCAGCGGGCCTTTCTGTTTGCCCTCGAGAACAAGTGGTGAAACACACTGCACTCGTCCAAAAAGATAGTGTGTTCTACTGCTTCTCCATCGAAGCTTTTCGAGCTCTCCTTATGGACGATTCGGAAGGTGCACACATTTCTTGTCTTGGATTATTATATACTGGATATCTTGCGCACTCAACTCGTAGTTTCTCAAGGCTCTGGAAGGTGCTTGAGGATCTCAGAACTTTCTGTTGTCTTCCATATGTCTGTAGCCAGGGTGTTAGGCATCTAAAGAGATGTAATGTCGTCATTCAGTTGACACATGAAAGAATTTGTCTCTTCTGAGCTAGTGTCGATTGTTACGATTTCCATATCTGCTGTGACGATTTCTTCTGTGAGCACCCGTAATTAGAATGAGAAAGACTAAAATGGACAGATGTTTTTATTAGAATACCTGAATTGTGCTTCAACAATATGTTTAAAGTCTTAGTGTTTATTTCATACTTACTTCAATGTGTGTATTTGATGTCGTTGAGAGAGCATGTTGTAAGAACTTATTATGTCTGGGATTCACGTGTGTAATTTTCACTCTGTTGCCTGTCTTGATTGGACTTCTGCTCTTTGTGTTCCAGAGAGCAATCTGCATGCAGCCAGTGTCATCTTCAACCTTGTGTGTACATATGCTGTCCTGAATTTGACACATCAGTAATACATGTATGATGTCATTTGGCAAGATATGTAATAGATTAGATATAACAAACATGATTATGATCTGTTTGTTTTTCATTTTACAAATGCAACTAGTTTGGCTACGTTTTTTTTGACTACGCACTGTATATTGACATTATATGATGTAAAATCTACATTGCACTTAACGTGAGTTGACTTCAAAGGCAGTGTTCTGTAGCAATTCAAATAATTATTGATAAATATACTAGTTCTATAATACATACATCAATTGTTACTTGTGGTAGATAAAGACATCTCTTGTAGAAACTTGTGCCTTGGAACAACATGTGCCAGTTTGACGTGGTCTCCATTTTACTGGACTTTTGCTTTTGTCATTCCACAAGGCAAATACGGACAGACGGACTAACTGACACCTCAAGCCACAAAAGGAAAAGTACAACCAATTTTGTTTTACTTTATTTCATGATTAAAGAAGCAAGTACTTTCAAGTCGAATTCATTGACGTCATTACCAAAAAACAGTATCTATGCATTTTGAGCGGTGAATGTTGTTCATTGACATCTCATAAAATTATTTTGAGGAAGAAAGCAGCGCTCTATTGAGTGTAATTGATTAATTTGTTGAACTTGTGATGTCAGCAAAGAGAATCTGTGAAATAACATTTGACCCATATGCTTCTATCGTCTATTTGGGATTTTTCCTGAGATGTACTTTGGCAACAGTCTTCATAATGGCTTCTCAGTTTCGTCAGTGGAACTAATTTGAGCATCTCTCCTGCCTCTCACCAGAGGCCAGGTTGTCGCTAAGAGTGATTGACAGTTGGATAGGTCGGAGGTAAATTCGGAATAGATCAGGACCTTTGCTCCGTTCTCATTAGTTCAAAACCTCCAATGTTTTCCAAGCAAGGAAATGTTCAGTGAAATGGAAATGGCAGGTGTTTGAAATTAATGATTACATATTCCGAAATATAAAAAAAAATCCAATTGCATAGGGAAAATACTTATTTAGGTTTAAAGGTCTACAGGTAACGGAAGCATATTTTTTTTCAAAACATCATTTTGGACGTTGTCAGCTGAGGTTGGCATTTAAATTAAATTTGTCAACTTTTCAACTGATTTATTAATTACATACGGGAATCAAAAAGACCGCTCTGCTGTTGAAATCCTTAAGCAGACTGCGTGCCAAGTGGTGCGGCCATTGATGTAGGTCTGGCGTGTAGGCCCCAAGGATAACAAACAAATCTCAGACTCAAATCATAATCTGTTGATGATCAGTTTGATATTGTGTTCTAAGAAAACATGCTTATGACCTGATCTGAATCATTCTCCATTTTCCTGTGGATGAAACGAACTTCCCAATAATGTACATTATCCTGATTATGATAATATAATCAACATAATGATTACCATTTGGAAGGAACTCCATTAAGTTCTCATTTGTCTCAGTGGATGTTGACGGTAGGCCTAGGGGATTGGAGTCCCCGTCACTTTGGGCGGCAGTGCCCATCCTTTGCCGCTGGCGACAGTGCCTCCAACACTGTTTGGGGTCGGTCTTTCGTCTCCACCTGAATTAATAATAGTAGAACATGCTCTTTGTGTTGTAAGCCTACCAAAATGAATGAGGATGCCAGAAAATACTGTTTTCCTCAAAATACATGTAAAACATCCTACATGAAGGAGCAAAAACATTCTGTTTCTAAATCGGCATAAAGAAGTGGTCCATGCCATCACTAACAATAACATGACTACCGGTAGCAGTTAATTTGTTTTATTATAAACAAATATGAAATACCCTACACTATACAATAGTCCCTACAGCTTAATCCTAGTAATTTCACCCGTTTTCATGCAATCCCTGCGGTATGTTCGTGCATCACTTTTAACAGTGTTCCACTTCTTCCTAATTCTGTCCAACGGCCTCTCCTCATACCCATTCTGCACTAGCATCGCACTTGCTTCCTTCCAGTTGAGGATCTTAATTTTTGCACTGCCCTTTCCGGATGTGGCTACAAGCTTGTGCTTGTGAACCTTCACGAAATCTGTCTAAATTCCTCATACGTCCAATTGCTCGAACGTTTACGGTCAACTTGAGCTTTAGGCATGATGACGATGAACACTATGGAGAACACTGCTAATACTTAATTATTACACTGCTGTAGTATTCAACTAGCGAAAATACCATAAAACTTACGTGTTTGTGTAGAGGATAGGGAAAATTATACCCCCCCCCCCCTAAATTTCAATTGGTCCAACTAATAAAAAAAAAAAACACTCAGGAAGTGGAAGATGACAGTGCTGACGGGAGAGGCTGCCTTGGGTGGCTGTGCTGGTCACTTGTGGCAGAGCCTGTGACAGGTGTACTGGCTTTTGATTTTAGGCACTGTCCAAAGGGATGGGCAAGAACCTATGGCAGACCGGTCTCACTGGGCTACAGTATGTGGGGTTTCGAGCCCCCCGCCAAGAAACGAAAGGAACAAGACAGACGCTCAAGAGAGAGTTATAAAATAATTATAAAAGGATAGCTATATATAGATATAATAACAAAGACACAACACACATCAAAATAAAACAGACTCAAAAAAGCAACACGCAATTTTATTTATTTATTGGAAAAGGAGAAACTTTAATCACACAGGGGAAAATCAAGGTATAGACATGAAGATAACACTATGGAGAACACTGATAATACTTAATTATTACACTGCTGTAGTATTCAACTAGCGAAAATACCATAAAACTTACGTGTTTGTGTAGAGGATAGGGAAAATTATACCCCCCCCCCCTAAATTTCAAATGGTCCAACTAATAAAAAAAAAACACTCAGGAAGTGGAAGATGACTGTGCTGACGAGAGAGGCTGCCTTGGGTGGCTGTGCTGGTCACTTGTGGCAGAGCCTGTGACAGGTGTACTGGCTTTTGATTTTAGGCACTGTCCAAAGGGATGGGCAAGAACCTATGGCAGACCGGTCTCACTGGGCTACAGTATGTGGGGTTTCGAGCCCCCCGCCAAGAAACGAAAGGAACAAGACAGACGCTCAAGAGAGTTATAAAATAATTATAAAAGGATAGCTATATATAGATATAATAACAAAGAGACAACACACATCAAAATTAAACACAGACTCAAAAAAGCAACACGCAATTTTATTTATTTATTGGAAAAGGAGAAACTTTAATCACACAGGGGAAAATCAAGGTATAGACATGAAGATGATCCGGCTATCAGAAATGCGGAAAAGACCGCAACCTACAGCCCAGGTGGCAAGAAAAACTTCGGGGTCCAGGCGCTGGAGGTCCGTCTTGAGACGGTCCCTCACAAACGCCTTGGACAGTCGGAGGACAGACTCCCTGTCAAGGTGTTTCCGCTCGTAGAGAGTGAGACAGCGAGAGGTCCAAATTTTCCACTTGATCACGGAGATGGTGAACCAGACGAAGAGTGAATGGGGGTTCTTCGGAGCAAGTCCCTCGGCGAAAAGGACCATGCCCAGCGACAGGCGATAGGAGGGACCTAAAACCTTATTCCTCACGGCCTCAACCCACTCCCACAGAAAAGAAACAAAGAGGAGGGTCTCGGACTCGCCGCAGTGCCCGCGAGCGTAATTTCTTTTCGTAGGAGGGTAAGGGGCAATTACCATAAATGGGCGTGTCTTAACCCTCGCGCGCACGTGGTACACACATACACTGTACAGTACATGTACGCGTACTTGTCCATGCGTACATAATTATGTAATACAGTACAATGTTCTTTTGTACAGTATGTTGTACATGTACAAAACGTAGATGATGGGGTTTTATTCAAAGCCAGACTAACTTGAGTGCAGGAGTTACAAGAACTAATTTTAAGTGATCACAGGGATCATCAGAGCATGGAGGTACATCATCAGAGCTCGCTCACTCAGCAAGTGTTTGCTAGAAGGGAAAAGGTCCTTTTAACCACTCCAGTCCCCATTAACTCCTGGCGTGGTTAGAATTAAGGACTTTTTTCAATCCCTTGTTGAATATTAATTATACAGAAATAAATTAATGTTCACCATGGGATGTGTTTGGAGGAAAAACCATGGAGGAAGGAACTCCATGGAGAAACTAAGAAGGTGAAATAAGGCTGGTGGCTTTCCTAATCTTAACAACACTTATTTTTATTTTTTTACATATATTTTTTATGAAAGAGCACCAAACAAGGCCCAGTAAGGCCGCTCGAGGTGATGGCTACAAAAAGAAGAAGACGAATAGACAGAAAAAAATAGTGACCATGCCCATGTCATGGAGAACCTTTACATACCTAATTACAAGGGTGTAGGTGGATCACTACCTGACTTGGTCGACAGGGGCATGGCTGGGGACACAGGCAAAGCCAACATGTATTGCTTTAAAGGGACAATACACCCTGGAATAAAAACGTACATACATTTTTAGTACATACTTCATAGTTTTTTTTTCTAAAAAAGTTGTTAATGTTGCCAATTCAGCTGATGCGATTCAATAAACAGAAAATGATACAGTTGAGCCAACTGTTTTTCATGCAGTTCAGCAAAAGTTTATTAAGAATAACCGAAATCTTTGTCGTTCAAAACCAAGACATTGATGTTAAATATAAATGAAATTGTCTCTGGGTTTTTTTTGTGAACAGTTGTCTGGAGCTTACCTGAAGAGTAGACCTAAAAAAAAAGACCAAAAAAAACCTAAAGAGATTTTGATCCTTCAAATTTAAGGGAATAAACTGGAGCAGTATTTAATATACCCGGTACTCTGTTTCTCAGCTATGGCAACGACCACTCACTTCACTTTCCCTCATTGTCAACATGCATGTATATACATGCACATTTGAGCTTACAAGAAAGAAGATATAATGATCCCAATCTTGAGTTAATGCAGTTATTGTAATGTATTTAGTTTACCGTTAAAAAAAGGAGCCACAGTGACTGAATCTGCCTCGTTTGCAATGAGCTCATGAGCAAAAACAAAAACGTGCAGTGTGTATACACTTGTAATATGTAATTCAAACAGAAACTAGAGATTTATGTCTGTTGGCTAACAGAACATAACGCTTTTCCGCATTTGGTTCTCTTAAAAAAAACTAAAAGAAATAATGAAAAAAAAATGAAATCAACGGGATTCGAACCCGTAACCTCCATTCCTAACCCAAAACGCACGTGCATATTTTGTGCACAAAGTCTATGGCACTATATTTTTCAAAAAATCATAATAATTCTGAACAATGGTCAATTGCTTCCAAACTCAGGATTTAGAATCTCTAGCCCAATAGCTAAATGCCCACCAAATTTCGAGACGATTGACCTTTGACAAATATGCGTTTTAAAAACACGTATTTTGATGACGTCACAATTGCGTCATGGCATTTTGGCCCCGGAGGGTGTTTATAAACTACATCCCCAATAGATATAATCGAAAAAATGAAAAAAAAATCTTTCTCTGTTGGCCAAATATGCTCAATTGAATGTTAAAATCTTAAAAGTTTATGACCTCATTAATAATCATGAGATGACGTCACAATCAAATAAGGGCAATTTTTGGATACACCTTTTCCCAACTTAGATATAGTGCAAACTTGGAACAAAACGAAATTGATTTTTTGCTTTTATTGCATTTTGAAATTTGCCCCTTTAAAGCGCTGTCACGTGACACATGGTGACGTCATGAAGTTTTAAAGACAACTGTGCACAACTTCAGCAAGAGTTCTATGCATTTGTCAAGTTTGGAAAAAATCAAAGTTTGTTCAATGGCAAAAGTGCCCTCCGAAAAAACCCTGTGCTTTGTCTATGGGAAAATTCCTCCCAGAAAAAGAAAAAAAAAACTAGAGATTTATGTCTGTTGGCTAACAGAACGTAATGCTTTTCCGCATCTGGTTCTCTTAAAAAAAAAAAAAAAATTGATGAAAAAAAAATTGACATCAACGGGATTCGAACTCGGAACCTCCATTCCTAACCCAAAACGCACGTGCATATTTTGTGCACAAAGTTTATGGGACATCATTATATTTTTCAAAAAATCATATAAAATCTAAACAATGGTCGATTACTTCCAAACTCAGGATTATAAATGTCTAGCACAATAGCTACCTGCACACCAAATTTCGAGACGATTGACGTTTGGCAAATATGCGTTTTAAAAACACGCATATTGATGACGTCACGATTGCGTCATGCCATTTTGGCCACGGAGGGTGTTTCTAAACTACATGCCCAATAGATATAATCGAAAAAATTACAAAAATCTTGCTCCGTTGGCCAAATATGCTCAATTGAATGTTAAAAACTTAAAAGTTTATGACCTCATTAATATTCATGAGATGACGTCACGATCAAATGAGGGCAATTTTTGGATACACCTTTTCCCAACTTAGATATAGTGCAAACTTGGAACAATCGGAATTGCTTTTTTGGTTTTATTGCAGTTTGAAATTTGCACCTTTAAAGTGCTGTCACGTGACACGTGGTGACGTCATGAAGTTTTCAAGACCACCGTGCACTAGTTCAGCATTGGCTCTATCCATTTGCCAAGTTTGAAAAAAATCCAAGTGTGTTCAATGGCAAAAGTGCCGGACAGAAAAACACTGTGCAAAGTCTATGGGAAAATTCCGACCAGAAAAAGAAGAAGAAGAAAGCTAAAAGTAGAGATTTATGTCTGTTGGCAAACAGAACATAACGCTTTTCCGCATCTGGTTCTCTTAAAAAAAAAAAAAAAAAATTGATGAAAAAAAAATTGACATCAACGGGATTCGAACTCGGAACCTCCATTCCTAACCCAAAACGCACGTGCATATTTTGTGCACAAAGTTTATGGGACATCATTATATTTTTCAAAAAATCATATAAAATCCAAACAATGGTCGATTACTTCCAAACTCAGGATTATGAATGTCTAGCACAATAGCTACCTGCCCACCAAATTTCGAGACGATTGACGTTTGGCAAATATGCGTTTTAAAAACACGCATTTTGATGACGTCACGATTGCGTCATGGCATTTTGGCCACGGTGGGTGTTTCTAAACTCCATGCCCAATAGATATAATCGAAAAAATGAAAAAAATCTTGCTCCGTTGGCCAAATATGCTCAATTGAATGTTAAAATCTTAAAAGTTTATGACCTTATTAATATTCATGAGATGACGTCACGATCAAATGAGGGCAATTTTTGGATACACCTTTTCCCAACTTAGATATAGTGCAAACTTGGAACAAAACGAAATTGCTTTTTTGCTTTTATTGCAGTTTGAAATTTGCACCTTTAAAGTGCTGTCACGTGACACGTGGTGACGTCATGAAGTTTTCAAGACCACCGTGCACTAGTTCAGCATTGGCTCTATCCATTTGCCAAGTTTGAAAAAAATTCAAGTGTATTCAATGGCCAAGGTGCGTGTCAGAAAAACCACGTGCTTTGTCTATGGGATTTTTCCGATAAGAAGAAGAAAAAAAAAAAAATCAGCACAAGAACAATAGCTTTTCCGCTACGCGGCGGAAAAGCTAAAAATCAGAACAAGAACAATAGCTTTTCCGCTACGCGGCGGAAAAGCTAAAAAAAAAATCAGAACAACAACAATAGCTTTTCCGCTATTGTTGTTGTGCTTCGCGGCGGAAAAGCTAAAAAAATCAGAACAAGAACAATAGCTTTTCCGCTACGCGGCGGAAAAGCTAAAAATCTGAACAAGAACAATAGCTTTTTGCGCGCGAAGCGAAAAAGCTAAAAAAGAATCTTAACAAGAGCAATAGCTTTTTCGCTTCGCGCGAAAAAGCTAAAAAAAATTCAGAACAACAATAGCTTTTCCGCTTCGCGGCGGAAAAGCTAAATATGCACCCCAATTTAACAAAATGATGAGTCTGTTCGGGACATGTTTTGCATATCCATGTAATAAAACAGTTAATTTACACATCACGGCAATGTATGTACACCTAAGAATCATTAGGAAAGAGAATTCTTTTCCATACAGTTAAGTTCATATCACAAAATGTGTAATACACAAATAGTTGTTAATTCTGTATTTCTTTAAATTTGAATTTTGCCTCACTGTCAGACACTTATATTCAATGCTTTTTTGTGGAAAGTACGCAAAAGGTTGGTTACAAGATGGAAATGTACCAAAAGAAAAAAATATGTGGATTGTTTCCAAGTTTTCAAAGAATGACTCTGACCCAGTGATGTGTTTTGTGACACACACAATGCCAGATTTTGTGGTGCACGTTGTCTTGTTTTCTGTGGAAGTGAATGCCTAGTAACTGATCCTTTTCCCACACATTGGCATTTTGTGTCTTGCAACTGAGGTGGGTTGAACTCCAATTTTTGATGATGTCTGCATCCCTCCTGCTTTATATCTGTGCTTCAATGACACGGAAACTCCACTGTACTTTCCAAATGTGCGAAGGGCACTAATTTTATGGCTACGTGTAGTAAGCTTGTTGTGGTTAGAAATTAAATGCTGGACAGCTTGTCTGAACTCATAATCATCATCTGTGAGCTCTTCTTTTATGGACTGAAATGTATCCTGCAGTTCAACCTCAAGATTGGTCAGTCCAGTTGACGCTGGTGGATTTGGTTGGCCAAAGACATTGGCAACATTTGCCTGAGCCCGAAGAGATTCGATTTGAAGAATTTGAGGGTCATGTGTAGGCCAAGCTCTTCCGTCTGCAGTTTCTTCTTCATCTTGATTTCTGTCTTCATCTATTTGCATCTCCTGCTCAGCTGACACTA
Source organism: Luidia sarsii (assembly GCA_949987565.1). NCBI lineage: Eukaryota > Metazoa > Echinodermata > Asteroidea > Paxillosida > Luidiidae > Luidia > Luidia sarsii. The sequence goes on along the minus strand of OX465102.1, from coordinate 19,343,611 downwards.
ACACGCCACTCCTCAAGGGCTGGAACCATCTGTCATCCATGGCTCTCTCCACCAGTAGCCAAAGTACAAAATAACTTCCTCATTTCAATGGACTGAACAGGGAGGAAGTTGGCTGACTCAAGATTATACTTGTGAAGGACAGCTGCTTGATGCTTGCATGGAGCCCCTGTTTTACCAACAGGGTAAGTGTAAATACCTATACTAAAATTGACATGATGCTGGACTTGCTCTATGGCACTCTGGACAGTGTATTCATGTTCATTTTCTGTCTGACTGACTGTGTCTGGTGAGATATCTTTTGGGCAGGGCTGCTGCTGTTAAGGCGATTGTTGGCAATGTCGGTGAGTTTTCTTGTATTGTAGTCTTCATACCTGGTGAGAATAAAATCTGTCAGCAGGCATACGTTGAATGCTTTTAGCCTGTACAATATTTTGTCCTTAAGGATCCTCATAGCAGCTTCACAATATGCTGTGGTGTTGTTTCCCCGGGTTCGCAGATTTTGCGTGTGCCAATGACCATGACACTGCGTTGAAATGTCTCCTGAACATGTGCAATGTAGTTTCCATATTTCTGAGCCACTGGATGTGACAGTAATTGCTCAAACTTGTGTAGCAGATCATCCTCTGTCTGCATAAACAAGGGACTTGAAGCTATTGAGAAGTTGCGGTCTATCAGCTGTGTCTACCTTGTGCTTGCTATCCCACAACCATCTCCACATAGCCTGCAACAGATGGTTAGACATGGTGCAGAGCTAAATGAAGGGAGGAACAGTCATCCGTCATGATCACACCCGGACCATTCTTGGAATTGAAGAATGAATTCTGTGGGATTACTGACTGCAGCAGTTTGAAGGCAGATGTCAAAGTTGCCTCAGACTCTGATGTAGTGATAACAACACCTACACGTAGAGGCATTGAACCTGCTAGGCTATGTGTCAACATCAAGAACACTGCAGTTTTGACGGTCCATGTTGCCAGAGGAGTCCACAAAGACCATTTCCTTACTGAACTTCCAAATGGTATGGACCCTCTCCATAAGTGGTGTACAGAGAGCAATGATGGTTTGGCCATCTGAGGTGGTGTCAATTTTAGTACATTCATCATCCCTGTACTTCTCGTTGAACTCTTGCAAACTCTTATCCAGAAAAAGCATCATCTTCTCCCCTCCGGTGTCCCCATAGTGATTCTTGAATTCGTTGTAAAATACCCTAATGGTCGGAAAAAAGACAAACAAGCCAAAGAAAAATAAATACCCCAAGAAAAATGTGTGAAAAATAAATCAGTCGCACCTACTTCTAATCATAATGCAATTCGACAAGGCAAACTTAGTGCATATTGCTGCCAAGTGCTTTGCCCACCACCAAAACCCCAACCCCATATTGAAGACGACCGTGCACTGGAGTCTCACCTGTAGCAGTATTGCAAATCAGTGCAACATGATCTGTCAGCCGAGTGTCTGGTGTACTCCTGGACGCTTGTGCAGCTCACTTGGAGATCATACTTAATAATATCTAAGGCTGATGATGGTGAATGGCCTAACTTGAAGAGATCTAGTAGCTTCTGTCTGGTGTCACTATTGACGTCTCTTTCCCGAAGGGCATCAGCACTTGATGTTTCATGATTGTGGATCCACTAAAACCCTGACAAAGATTTGTAGACTGTTTTTCAATTTCAAATGGCAGCTCTTAAAAGTTTGTGAAAAAGATGATATCTGAGAAGATAAATGCCTGTAAATGTCAATGGGACAAATTTTATAAATGAATGAGAGATATTGGGTTATCTCATTAAATTAATGCTTGGCTCAAGAAGCATCATATATGTACTTTACTCAAGTAAAAAGGTCCCAAAAGGTTGTACAAATAATTGCAAAAGCAGTGATATATTTCAATTATGTTTCAAGTTTAGTATGTCTCATTTAATGAATGTTTAATAATTTTCTTTATTAAAGAAATTGCTCTTTTGGCCAAAACAGATTAAATGAGATTTGAATGTTTTCAGAAAAAAAATAGTTGGCTTGCTGTAACACCATGTAAATGTCTCTTTATGAGTATCTGTGGTTCTTGTTTTAATCCTCTGATGAAACACCCCATATACCCATGTGGTCTTCATCAGTTGGTTTCCCTATGCTTTGTTGTAATGTATGGGCCTTCTGTTAATTCCCAATCCCTGTGGTCTACACAAGAATGCAGAGGCACAGTTCTGCCCATGCCACTGGTGGAAAAACAAAATCATTTCACTAGACTACACAATACATCCTTGGGAACACCATATATGTGATGGTGAAGCCAACTAGAATTATCCAAAATTTTAAGAAATAATGTAACAACTGTAATCCACTGATTCAAGGGCTGTCACTCAAATGGAAGGGACAGAAGCATTTTCTGTAGATCCATCCTTTATTTTTACATGCATAGTGCTTGGGCATTTGGTGTTTTTTTTTAGCCTTTTCTCAGGTCTGCTGTTGATGATTTTGACCGATTTTGACAGCGGAAGTCAACCTACAATGCAACGACAAAAAATGTATAAGATCCTCATCATGCAAGTTGATAGCCAAATCACTCCCTTTCTGTCAAACAAATATAATTTTAAAAATCTGTACTGTATTATATTCAAGAGGTCATCTCCAACTCCTTAACTGTAGATTAATGTGAGTTGGTGTCTAAATTATGAACAGAAAAAACACCTACGGGTGTGTTACATGAAAACACTTCCTACACAATACTTGTGTTTTAAAAAAAACGTAGGCCTACTCGTACTAGTACTACTTCTAGCCAATACTCACAATAGGGATGTCAGTGTCATGTGACAAATTTTTACATGCCGAGGTAGCCCATTTGAAGGTCTCAGGGGCTTAATTAGTTAATTAGGACATTATAAACATTGTTATTAATTTATGACTTGTTTAAATTGGTTGCTGAGCAACGAACTTTGACTTTGAACTTGATCTAAAGAAAAATCCAAACTGGGGAACCCCTGGACCATTTTTGTTCAAACAATGACCAAATACATGTAAGTCCTGACACTTTGCTCTATTTTGTATAGCTCCATTTCAAAGTAAAGGAACAGACATTTCCATTCATTCTGACATCCCTACACTTGTACTGTACGTAGTACATTATACTATTACTACTACATACTAGTACTACTACTGCGTACTATGCGTTTTTAAATATTTACCTCCAGTCTAGGGCAAGATTCCAGATTGGGGCAAGAGTCGCCAGATAAACAGGCTTCCATCCATAGCTACGTATTGTGGCAAGCCCAACTTTTCACGAATAACACGCACGCATTGGGCGATTCAGAACAATGTCATTGACTGGCTAAGTTTTCAGGATAACACGCATGCGCGAGGGTTAAGACACTCCCATTTATGATAATTGCCCCTAACCCTCCTACGAAAAAAAAATTACGCTGCCCGCGAGGGCATTTGCCACGGCCGATCCCCCAGGTCCGAAGACGATGACCTGTCTTCACTGCACCCCAGAGCACTCGCCAGTTGAAATCCCTCAGGACGTGACCTGCTCGGGAAGAAGAAAAAAAAGTCAAAATTAATAGTGGAGTTTGGAGCGGCGTGAGAGGGCCGCTTCGGAGAGATGGAGTTCAACTGGACCGCGTACAGTCCTGAGACCGACGCGGTTGCCCAGTTGAACTTAAGAGAAAGGGCAAAGATACAACAGACAAGGCGACAGAAAGATTTGTATTGGGGGGGGGGTTGAGTGATGGAGCGAGGACGAGAGTTGGACGAGACGCAGCGAGGGAGCACCCGCTGTAATTGGAGCGCCGCCCAGAAGTACAGAAAGGATCGCCAGGGAGGACCGTCGGGCAGCAGGCTCCTCAGATGGAAGCTGTCGCACTTGAGCTGCACGTCGACCACGCCCAACCCACCAGCGGCTGCTGGCTGACAGACGACAGTCCGACGCACGAGCTCCGTCTTCCCTGACCATTTTTTTTTTTTTAAAGAATAGAGTTAATCCGCCTCTTGAGAGGCGGGGGGAGAGGATAAACGGGGCAACATAAAAAAAGAAAGGGACACAGGACGGTGTTGATGACGTTGACCTTGCCTACAAGGGAGAGCCTACGCCTCATCCACTTGTCGGCAGCCGACTCCATTGTAGCGATTCTATCCTCCCAGTTCCGAGTGGCGAGGTCGCCGGGGCCCAACCAAAACCCGCAGACCTTCATCGGCCCCGCCGTCCACCCAATGGGGGCCACTGCCGGGAGGTCCTGCCACCACCGGCCCATGACGAGCCCCTCTGACTTGCAGGAGTTAAGCCTGGAACCGCTGGCCTCTGAAAAGAGGCTAACCAGCTGGAGGAGGCGCTTCAGGGAGGGGTCATCACGGATGACGCATGTCGTGTCGTCCGCGTACTGCACGATCTTGCACTTTACCGAGCCGCTGGCCGGCAGGTGGACGCCGTGGATACCTTGATCCCGACGCACCGCCGCAGCAAACGGCTCGATGAAGATCACGAACAGCAGCGGCGACAGAGGACAGCCCTGGCGGACACCTCGGCGGAGGGAGGACTCGGACAGATGCCCATTGACCAGGACCCTCGAAGAGATATTCCCGTAGAGGATGCCCAGCCAATGGACAAAGCCCTGCCCGAATCCCAACCGCCGGAATGTCGCCAGGAGGAAGGACCAGTCGACACGGTCGAACGCTTTCTCCTGGTCCAAAGAAATGAAAAGAGAGTTAAGGGAACGGTCTTGAACATAAGAAACCAAGTCCCTCAGCAGACAAGAGTTGTCGTAGATCCAGCGACCCACAACGCCGCAGGTCTGAAAGGGGCTCACAAGGAAGTGCAGGACGGCGCCCAGACTGGTACAGAGAACTTTGGACAAGATCTTATAGTCCACGTTCAGGAGAGAGATGGGTCCCCCGACTTACTCAAGAGGGTGACGATGCCACACCTCTGAGAAGCCGGAAGGGCGCGCAACTCGAATTTGTAAACAAACGAGGGCGCCCTCTACAGGCCATCTCAATATCGTCAGCTTCGCTGACTCGCGGGGAGTCGTCGGCTACGCCGACTCGTAAGACCTATTTGTATAGGACCTTCATGTTTATATTTGATAGTCATGCCACCTCAGGTTTATTCTGCCACCTCTGATTTGTGTCCCTAACACACGCTTGATAATAACAACACAAAGACATTCTTTAATTATTAAGGTATTTCTTATTTCTTGGATTTTGTGTATACATTTGGCCAATCATATCTTGCAACACCTTCCCTATGTTATTCCGTTTTGAATCTCTTCACAACAGACCTAATAACAGACACGTGACATACGTCGGAGTCATCTGAGGATATGTCAATAATGTCATCTTGTAGATGCCGCCTCATGGATACCGAACTCAGTGTCATGACTAGTACCAGGTTCATCGTGACTTGCAACTTCAACCTCACATGCAGGCAATTCGTCAGTTTGGGTTATTGATGGAGCCTGACCTTCCACCACGTCATTACCGTTAACCCAAGCTAACAATTTGTCTGCATCGTCCGATGAAGAAGAAGTAGGAATTGAAATGATCTATCCTGTGGCAGCCTCTTGGTCTGAGGCTGTTTCAGTGCAGCTTGTTTCTCCGAATGAGATTTTGTAGGCTTTAGCCAGCTCTCTCCAAGCGAGAGGATTAAATTTGTCGCGAATCTCTGCCAGATAATCGAATGAAAGTAGATTATCGTACAGGTGCCGTACAGGACCATTCTGTTTTTGCAACGCCTGTTTCTCTGACGGCCCAAGCGCCAGACAGCATGGTTACTGGTAAGAATAACGGGGGTTCGTGGCAGGAAAGCTTCCGCTTGGTATTTCACCGGTACCATTGTGGGTTGGCCTTCGAAAATGATCTTGGCCTTCTCGATTACACAAGGATCCAGGTACGGTTCGTTCATGGGGATGGCGCGTTTGTGAATGCACTCCATCCACATGAAGGCGTACCCACCCGTTCCCTGTGTAACTTCCGCCCACGTGGCCTGCTAACTCCACCCAGGAGTTGGTCAGCCAAGTGTTGCCCGCGTTGGACTGGCCAACGAAAGCAATAGTATTAGTTTTACTTATGGTTTTATCCATTACGTCTATAAAATCCCGAATTAAATTCTGGATGCAAATGTGTTGATGTAACACCATCTGCGGGCGAGGTCCCAGAAGGTGGAGTAAAACTGCTTGGGGAGCCCGTCGCCCCCCGGTGTTTTGCACCTGCGCATACGGTGCAGAGCTGATGTCAGCTCGCACAGACGCAGCGGGGCTTCCAACCCGTCCGCTTCAACATCAGGAACCGTGTCCGTCAGCCCGTCCAGAAAAAAAGGACCGTGAACCTTCGTACACCGGTTCCGCCGAATACAAAGAAGAATATAACTGACGGTACGTGTCTGTGATGTCCTCTGGAGAGGAAGACACCGTACCGTCAGCCAGCCTGACCGCAGGAATGGTAAAAGCCTTCCGATTGCCGAACTCCAGGCGGTAGTGCCCGGTGGGACTTTCCCCGTCCATCAGCTGCTGGATACGGGACCGCACTCTGGCCCCTCAGCCCGAACGGCGTCGAGGTCCGAGAGCGCGGCCTTGATCCGCTTCCTCTCAGCCAACAGATCGGGGTCCCCCGAACCCCCGTCCAGTCAGGCGGTGTCCTGCGAAAAGGAGGCAAGAAGACACTTTTTGACATTACAGCGGTCCCTCGCTGTAGATATTTGGACCTGAAATCTCGCTGTAGGGAGTCGTCTTCCAATAGTCGGGTCCGCGGAAGGGGCTAGAGGAAAAACGGAGGGAGAGAGAGAGAGTCCATCATGGTCAGAAAGATACACAGGAAAATGGTCGCAAGCCTCAGGGAGGCAAGCAGAAGACAGATAGAACCTGTCGAGGCGGCTCTGGATGGAGTTGGAGGCGTTCCTCCAGGGGATGGAGCTGCCTCCAGCCGTCCAACAGGTCGAAATCTCGCGTCAACTGGGCCAGGTCTTCTTGGCCGCCGAGGCATGACACAGTCGAATGACCCACTCTGGTTTGCTGGCTGTCCAGCAAGACATGCAGGTTTCCTGAGAAAAAAGAAGACAGGTCAGAGAAAAAAGAAAAGTTTTGCCAACAGGGTCGTTCGGGGCGTAGATGTTGATCAGCCTCAGCTTCGTCCCCGAGGTCTCGAGGACTCCGAAGACGACACGACCACTGCTGTAAGAAGAGAGATCTGAAAGGGAAAGGTAAGAACGAGAAGAGGTGAGGAGGATGGTGCCACAGGATGCAGGGCTGCCTAGGCTGGCATGAAGGTGACCCTTCCGCTCAGCCTTCCAGGACCGAACATCCTTCTCCGACGAGATGTGGCACTCCTGGAGGAAAGAAACATCAAAGGAAGAACAGATGTCAAAGACAGCGCGACGCTTCGCAGGGTCACGCATGCCGTTAACATTTAGTGAAAGAAAAGAAATCATATTGAAGGTAAAGAGTCAGTGAAGAAACTGGCAGGTTTCTTCAGGACTTGAAGGGGGTGGTGGCTGCCGAGATGTTTCCTCCACAACCAGGCCTCTGGCTTTGCAGAGCAGAAGGGGCAGGCGACCTGAACAGGTACCGGCCCCTCGTGGTCCGAGCCGATGTGCAACTTGAGGTTAACCCAGATGGCAAACTCTCGGCCACAGCCCTTCGCCCGGCAGGCGATGGCGGGCCCACCACCCCCTCCTGGCCTCCGCCTGTATGTCCCTCGGCTTCTCCTGGGAGTCCCCACCCAACAAGGCGAGCCCTCGGCCGCTTCCCCTCTGACTGACTCGTTAGAGTCGATCATCGGGGTCGCCGCCTCAGACGCGCCCGCAGGGGGGGCCAGCCTGGGCCTCCATTTCATGGCTCGAGGACTCGTCAGAGGACGGGCCATCCCGGCCCTCGCCACCTTGGTACCAGCCTCCGGGGAAGTGTTCGGCGAACGCTGACGGCGCTTAGAGCGCCGCCTTCCCCGTCCAGCCACCCCGGAACCGGCCCCCGGGACCGAAGCGACACACGCCTCGGTGGCACAGATGAGCTGAGCCGGGCAGTTGGTACCCCTGCAGGAGACACACTCCACGACGGAAAAATCCCCGCCGAGGCGCGCCCCACAAGCGGAGTCAGCTGGGTAAGGCCTCGCCACACCGACTGCAACTGCAACTCTTAATCGGGAGGGTAGTAGGGGGCACGGGTGTCTGCAGGGGGTCCGCAAGCGTCCCCCCCCCCCCAGACGGGGCAGGAGAAGACTGAGGCAGGGAAGGAGGCGATGAAGTCGAAGGCTTGGGGGACTGCAGAGTGGAAGAAGTGGAAAGAGATACAGCTGAAAGAGAAACAGAAGACGGAGAGACCGAAGACGACTTGATGTTTTCCTCCGCAGGCGGGGGTGCAGGGGCCTCATCATCGTCGGAGACGCTAGTAGAGGCCCAAGCCTTGAAGGGGGACGCCCTGTTGGCGAAGGAGTTGGGGCACAACCGAAAGTTGTGCCCCGTCTCCCCGCAGGACGTGCACTTTGAAACTTTGGGGCAATCCCTGATGGAATGCTCCACTTGTAAACACTTAAAACACGTTACCAAGGAGAAATCCTTGGTCACGTGCCCCTCAGCCCCGCACCGGGCGCAGGTCCGCTTTTGACCCGGGTAAGATACCCAGGCGTTCCTGTTCCCGATACGGAGGACCGAAGGAATGTTCGATTCGGTCGGCTCACCCTGGTAGGTACCTACCAACGATCATCTCCCAGGACTCCGACAACTGCCTGCAGACAATCTTGTCATCTACCCCAAGGTAAACGTCCAAAATAGTGACCATGGAGACGCCACCGGTGTAATTTCGACTGGGCATGACTCCCGCGGCAGCGGAGGATAAGAAAAAAAGTAAAAGAAAGAGCGGCCTCCCCTGGGGCCGTGGAAATAAGGAACGAAAGTAAAAAGCGCTTTTTTGCGAAAAACTAAAAAAAAAAAAAAAAAATGTGTTAGAGCCTAAGCTCAGCATGCATCCACAGGGTGTTGGGAGAAAAAGGCGATCGCTTGTCGGAAAAGACTCGGAAAGGGCAGGTGAAAAAGAGGCCTTTCTGCCCTTCCCTTACAGGTAACTATATGTACAGTTTTAACTTTAATATAATGTCAGTATTGCATTTAAATTGTTTTATTATTGCCATCTCTGCTTTATTGTTCTATTATTGCCATCTTGGGATTATGGTTTCATAATTGCCTTTCTTTCAAAAGAGTAAGAAGACGCTAAAGAAGTAGAATGTAGTTGTAGTTCAGGGAAGTATCAAGTTCTTTAGACCATAACGAAACTTTGGTATTTTCCTGAGAGGGAACAATTCATTGGCCCAATGCTTTAATACTTGGACCACCACTCCACACATCTAAGTCCAGTGTCAGTGGCCCCATGTATGTGTGTAGTGCTGGGTCCAGTAACACATTCCAGTACATGTACCAAAAGAAGTGTGGTCCCTAATTGACTGTTTGTTAGGCAGCTGCCTCAGCCAAGTCTGAGGTGGTGTGGCCAGTCCACTGCAGGGCCAGGCAGTGTTGCCGTGGTAACCACAGTGGGACTAGGCCAAAGGAGTTTGTGGTGTCGTTTCTCCACCCTTTTTTAGTAATTATAGTGACTTTAGTGCATTAATGATTGAACCAGAGTGAGGATAACTAGAGATTTATGTCTGTTGGCAAACAGAATATAACGCTTTTCCGCATCTGGTTCTCGTTAAACAAAACAAAAAAATGGATGAAAAAAAAATTGACACCAACGGGATTCGAACCCGTATCCTCCATTCCTAACCCAAAACGCACGTGCATATTTTGTGCACAAAGTCTATGGCAATTAATTATATTTTTCAAAAAATCATAATAATTCTGAACAATGTTCACTTCCAAACTCAGGATTTAGAATCTCTAGCCCAATAGCTAAATGCCCACCAAATCTCGAGACGATTGACCTTTGACAAATATGCGTTTCTAAACTACATCCCCAATAGATATAATCGAAAAAAATGAAAAAAATCTTGCTCCGTTGGCCAAATATGATCAATTGAATGTAAAAAAATCTTAAAAGTTTATGACCTCATTAATATTCATGAGATGACGTCACGATCAAATGAGGTCAATTTTGGGATACACCTTTTCCCGACTTATATATAGTGCAAACTTGGAACAAAACGAAATTGCTTTTTAAGACAACTGTGCACAACTTCAGCAAGGGCTCTATGCATTTGTACAGTTTGAAAAAAATCAAAGTTTGTTCAATGGCAAAATTGCCCTCCGAAAAAACCCTGTGCTTTATCTATGGGATTTTTCCGCCCAGAAAAAGAAAAAAAAATCTTAACAAAAACAATAGCTTTTTCGCTACGCGCGAAAAAGCTAACAATAGCTTTTTCGCTTCGCGCCGAAAAAGCTAATAAATGACACTTGTGTCAGAGCCTGTAACAGGTTCTCCCTTCTACCCTTCCCTTACAGCCCACTGTTCCAACCCCGACGGGGGCCATTACATTATTTGGTTGCAGTCTTGCAGACGACATTTCCAAAATTGTTTGGAGCCAAAAAGTTCCATCTGTCAACTCGCCAATCAACCATGTTTACTGTGCGCGTTAGTACGTAACATTTCGTTGGCGTTCATTTCATTATAACAGATATAAAACAGCCGTGGTATGAACAATTTATCCTCGTTCAATAAATAAGTTTGTTTTATCAAAATAACAATGAGTTACGACTAGTCTTACTTAAGACGCGTTTGTGAAATCAATCAATCCTAGTATCGGTCCTAAGACTGGTCCTAAGTTAGGACTACCTTTGTGAAATCAGCCCCTGGAGGAACAACCCGGAGTCGAGAATGAGGGTACAAATGCTTACTGCTGCAAGTAACTGAGCAGAAATTGAGAAAGCTTGGGCATCACTGGCTGAAGTTGCCCTCAGTCATGTAATCATCTTTAATCGTGAGCGCCCTGGAGAAGTATCCGGAATGAGCATCACAGACTTCAAAAAGTGCACCAACGGCAAAGGCTGCATTGTTGATGGGGCTTTGACTGTTTGGGAACGAACTCATTTAAATAGTCTTGTAAAACAACGCTGCTTTCATTTTTTATTCATTTATGACCCATGACTGACATTTCTTTGTCTTTCAGGGCCTGTTAAATGTGCATTACATGTAGATGATGGTCAAGATGATGTGGAATTTGTTGGCATTGTGGACAAATTTTGTTCTCATCACATTGGCACTGAAATCATACATTTGTATTTGTTTACGAATAATTTTCATTTAGTTTTTTTTTTAGAGAAGAGACCTGTCACAGATCAGTGGATGCCAGGGCCAGCAAAACGCATCAAGCGACCACCAATGGACGTTTGTGTCAACAGTATCCTTTTCTGGTGTTGGTTGGGGGTTAAAGCCATTGATTTTGTTCAATATTGCCTTTCAAAACTTAGATAGAATAGATAGAATAGATATATGTGGCTACTAGTGACGGTCCCTTTGTCCAAATAGTTAATGTTAATAACTCTCACTGTATCAAATGTAGGAGTCAGTCAGCCGAACAAGGTAAGAATATTTGACAGTATGGGAGTTTCATTGCCTGTTCAACTGAAAAGGACCATCGCAGCACTGGTGTTCACTAAGGAGAAATTCATCGAAGTCGATCATATAAAGGTGCAACAGCATATTAGAAGCAGTGATTGCGGGTTGTTTGCCATTGCTAATGCTCATGCTTTGTGCCTTGGTCAAGCCACAATCCGCTGGGACCAGAGCATTATGAGACAGCTTTTTACAACCTGTATTCAGGCTAACTGAATTACTCCTTTCCATGTTCCCTGACAAAGCATGCTGCCAGTGGACTTGTCAAGAAGACATCAGCGGTGAAGGTGTACTGTTTCTGCAGGCAGCCAGAGAGGGATGTGACAGGATGGTGCAGTGCAAGCAATGCAAGGAATGGTATCATGACACTTGTCACATGACACTTGTCTGTTTTCTCGGACAGTACTGTGCAGTTCCATTGCTTGAAATGCTAATGCACGTTCTTGTTCTGCACCGGTAAACCGTTTTGCACGGAGATGTTTGATTTGAAAACAGTTTAAATGCAGATTTTCTCACCCTTCAATCCTATATTCTTAAAACGGTTTCTATATTTATTTGGTTTTCATTTTTGCCCTTTTATGTACATTATGTTGTGGCAAGTTATTTCAAGTAGATTTCGTCTTTCTTCCTTATCGTCGGGTTTTACCCTCACGGGTAGCTGAAGTCAAGCAGCTATTTACATCGAGTGCATACGCCAGCCCCATAGTCGTAGTGCGTAAGAAAAGCGGGTAACTGCAATTAGTGGATAAATAGACAAATGTTAGTCCTTGATCCTAGGAGGGAAATGTTTTCAGAGTCTGTTGATCCATTGTGTGGGTTACCAGGGGCAGTGCCCACCCCAGCAGAGAACGATTCATCCCTGTCTGTAGAGGAAGATAGTGATGATTGGGTTCTCGTGTACGAATACGGTAGCCTCGCCGGCCAGAGAGATGCAAACCCTATCTAGACAAGACAAATCTAGGATGTCACATGTGACTCAGCCGAAGCAATGCTCGGAATCGGAAGCTGAATCGCAGCCGTCGATTCAAAGCGGATCAGTGCTAAGCGGGGGCAGTTCAATAAACTTGCAGGGCATGGCAGAAGCCACCATTGTGTTTGAAGTCGATAGTCTTAAGGATTTGGTTATTACAACTTTATACATATGTAGGTTTTTCTGTGTTTACAGTGGAACACAGATGCCGGACAAGTGGTGCATATTATATGTTTTTGGTCATTCTTTCCCTGCGAGACTCTCTACAAAAGCAAAAGTTCGCCTACTTGAGGTAGAAGAGGGTTTTGATGTTTACATAGAAGGCCACCCAGGACTGTCTTACGATTGAATCTTTGGTAACCCTAATCATTGTTTCAGTGGGATGAAGAGGGCGAAAGTAATTGAGAATGCATTGCTTTTCCTTAGATCCCTCCCGGCATATGATATTCATCCAACTAAGGTGGTCTTTCAGTCGGTTATCCAGAGATCGTCGATTAGCAGGCGTATGACTAACCAAGTTTCTGTGGAAATATTTAACCACCGTGTCCGGCGGTATAATAGATCGTTAAATAGTATTGGGCGAAACCTGGCCTAATGTTCACATGTACCCTCAAAGACGGATAAGTTGTCCGAAGTACCTCATTGATGGCTGTCACTACTTGACATTGGAAGGATTGAACAAATACATTCGGCAATTGAAAGATGTTATACTGTGTGATTCTAAAGACTTGCCAGTTGCAGCGTGGTGTGACAGTGTTTGCTCTTGTTGACTACCACATTTTGAGATCCTATTGTATTTAATGACTTGTTTCTCAATGTGAGACACACTGATTGACCAGTTTTTGAGGAGGACAAAGCCTACTTCTGTGTTCTTTCTCAAAGCGGAAATTGTGGGGAATGGAAATTGAAAGGCTTTATGGGAACTGAAAACTGAAAATTACATAACCTACAAATTTACTTTTGTACACATGTTACGTGTAGACTCAAATTGTTGGTTGTGATTTCACAAATCCAAGATGTACTAGAGTGATGTCTAGATGTCTCAATAGAGTGATGTCTCAATGTACTAGTACTAGTAGTACTAGCCTACTAGGCCTACCGGTACTTCATCATGTTCAGTGATGTACTAAATTACATGAATGCACATACAATGATAAACAAACTATCGGTGTCATCATGTTGCAGCTGCTCTTTTGTTTGGGTAATTGTGGAATTTATTGTTTTATGTTTAAATAAAGTTGATGTTTGAAGAATATTCAAAGTTCCTTTAAGTAAAAAAATCACAGACGTGAAGTGCAGCTGGTTGAAGCGTCCCAAATCTGGCCCACCGAAAGAAACGCACACCATGGCTGAGTTGTATCCCAGCAAACATCCTGAATACAGGTAAAGCATTAATGCAAAACAATTTTGCACAAAAGAGTACCGTACCCCTCCTTATTTAACACAAATCTGGAAAAATTCAGAACGCGGCTGCTTCAATTTCAGATTGACACAAAAAAACCTATTTGGAAAGTGTTAATATTCACATCTTGTTTTTTTTTTTCCGTAACATGGGTACATGTTTTTCTCACATCTGTTTTATCCTTTCTGCATATTGTACAATGTATATACTTTTAGAGTAGACTTTTTCTAACTTACAACAGAGCCCTTTCAAGATCTTTCTCAGCACAGGACCGGCATTATCTGTATGACCAATTAGGTCGATTCACAGGTACCCATCATGTCTGCAACTTGACTTCAGCATGAATTAAAATCTGCACTTTGTTGACTGAAGCATGTTTGTTGGGCTTTTCTGCTTTTGCAGAAAAGGACTATAATATATTCAAGTTCCTCATTTTAATTTGAATTCACATGCAGGGAATTATGTATACAACCATGTATTAAGCATGCTGCAATTGTTATTGTCACTATTTGTGTACATCACCATTACTGATGTTTTAATTCAATCAGTCTTGTAGGCAGTTCTTGTAAATAATCTTTCATTTCACTTTTGTCGAACATAAATGTGTCAGTTTTAAAACATTTTTAAAATCTTGTGAGTCCTTCTTGTCACTTGCATGTTATATTTAAATTGTTCACACTTAACAGTAAATCCACAATAATACACATGTACATTTTAATACTACCCATTGTTGATATGATGTGTTGTATCTATGGTACGTTACAGCATTTTAAGGGACAAACAAATAACTCCAAATGAATGGAAACTGGAAGTCTTTTTTTGTTAAAACTGGACATGTAAATCAGATGGGCAATGGTGCGGAGAAGCCTTATATACTTAATGTGGTCAAGTGTCATACGTTGACGCCCCACTTTCAATGCAGCCAACTCTGCCTCAAAGTGCTGTATTTCTTGACGCAAGTCAGATGTGGTGGCTTGTGCTGAAAAGAGTAAGGAATATACAGGTATGAATGTAAACGGTCACAAAATCAAGCTCCTGGTTTCATCCACCAGCATTATCCACACAAAGAAACATAACCTTTTAATGAACATAGCATATATTTTTTCTAAATACCATTACCCATCAAAGTGGAAAGGGTGGTGCATTCACTGCATTGCGACCGTTTCAAGTCAGTTGTTGTGTAGGTCCAGATGGAGAAACAATACACACTTTCTATCAATCACTGAGTAAAATCCTACATTTTTTTAGGTCTTGGTTCCAAAACCTCTAGCGATGATTCTCCTTGCAGGCCTACACGTTTGCTGTAGAAGAAGATGCTGGGTCCACTTTCTTTTTTCCCGTCCAGGAAATGGCAGCTACACAACCTGTCATTTTCAGTGAATGTCCGGTCTGCCCTCCTGTACAAATGATATCATTTGGGTTTAATTATTACCGGTATTCAAAATAACTGCATGGTTGGTCACTTGGGATTATTTTTTAACAGTGCGAGCCGTGTGTTTATACAAGTATGTGTGCATTTGGGGCTACAATCCCTACATCAAGTTGTAGTCAGTTGTAACTGCAACCTTGAAATTACTAAATTAAATGCTTAACCCTGAACATTTATCTCATGAAATGTTGGCTTCATTTTATGTAACTTATTGTAAGCACTATGCACAATGGAGGTAGAAATAACTAATGAACCACATACATAGTGACATACTGAATGAATTTTCAACTTCCACAATTGAAGAAGTACTACTACTAGGCCTACTACTCAGTACAACCGTACTACTCTACTACTACTGTACTGCTGCTCTACTTTACTCTCTGGACTCTAGCCGGTAGCCCTAGGTTGCAAACAATTATAAAAATACGAACATGCACAATTCTATCCACTTTTTTCTTTGTGACTGGCCTTTCGGAAAACGAAAATGCTTGCAATCATTCGAGGATTTGTGGTTACAACCAAAAGCAAAGCACATAGGCATGATGATGATCGTAAGATTCGTAATCGTACTCGTAGTTTGATTTGTACATGTACTAATGTGGATTCGCCTCGCCGACAAGTGACACGCAGTAGAAATCACTCTAAATCCATGCTGTACAAGGCGCTTTTCTGACCCGAATGCGAACCACACCAACTTCGGCGCGACACAGTGCTCACGTCGCGTACCACAGTCGGGCCGGAAGATGAAGGTCAGGTAATTTTTATTTGTTTTCTCTGCCGTATTCTCATTTTTAGTTGTTGTTTTTTTTGTCAATCTTCAGTTTTCAATATACTTATTCCATAAACCCGGGTTTTTAGTTGGAAAGAGGCTTTCTTTTTTATGTAATAATGCGTTCAAAATTGGGCACGCGTTAATCTCCCATAGCAGGTGGCGTGGAGGTGCCCGGAAGTGGACGGTGACCTTTTTCACCACGAGACTTACATGGTCTATTGAACCAGTGTGTCTAAGAACGGAAGTTATAAAGATGTAATCAGTGCAATATACGGAGTATAATTTTCATCAAAATTATTGTTTCCAAAAAAAAATGTCTTCCATATTCTCATCTTTGGATAGTTAGAGGGCGACTGATCCTTAAAAGCAGGGAAATTGTGGGGATCCAGCTATCGCAGTGTTGCGAAACCACATTTGCAGTGCGCGCGACCTTTGACCTGCCACCCTCTTTCCACACTCGACAAAATTCAACTCCTCAAATCATCATGATTACATTTAGATCTGAATATATAATTATCCAAATTAATCATCATCACTCATTATCCATGAAATCAAGGAAGGGACATGCAAGACAAAACTATAATTTTCAAAATGACTGTTTTATGATTTGATTTTGGGGTCAAGGGTGAACTCGTGGCAGGAGTGGAGTGATCGAGTGTGTCAGTGTTCACTGTCGAGTGCGGCTTTCGCGCCTGTTAAAAATGCAATAAATCCTCCATAGACGTGGTGAGTGTTTGTTTGGTTATGAGGACAACCTAGCTCATTTGAGTTATTATTCGGTTCTTTGTCCACATACCATTTTAACTGTATGACCATATAATTATAACGTGTTTACGGGTCACAGCAAATCAACGCTCCCTTTTCTTTTATGTTGTTATGCAGGTACAGTCGCCTTGGTGAGAGTTCGGGGTTCTTCTTTGTCTTCAACGAGTTCTTCTTCATCTTCGTCTTCTGCTGTCTTCTTCTGCCGTGTGGTACCGCTTCCTCTTCTGGTTCTCCTTCCATGTCCCTCCCACTGGTCTTCGCATCCTGTCACATCACCTCCAAATCCAATCCACAGTGATTCTGCATCTCCATTATAGCCTAATAGTATTATTCATCTCCTGAACTGAACTGCCCGACTTTCACTGTGTGTACTCTGTGTTGGCGTCCTGATATTTACGGCATCTTCCTTCCCTCCCATGTGTACGTGGTGGTTGGAATGTGTGTTATAACATTATTTACAATATTATTAACGCTAATACTAGTAACAGCCTTTGAGAAAGGTCCTGCTAGGATCGAAACATCGGGCCTGCTAAAATTGTGTAGCGTTTGTAATTTTCAAAAGATGATTTGGTCCCCTGTGGTGGCACCTCAGGGGACCAAATCATTGTTTGAAAAACAATTATAATGTATAAATACATTCAATGTTCCATATTATTTGGTCTATTATACATTTCACTTTATTTACAGAGGAGCAATCCAATCTCACCCTGCCATCAGGTATCAGCTGCACTGCGGTTTTATGCTACAGGCTCCTTCTACTCGATGCAGGCAGACCTGCATAATGTATAAGTGTCATCTGTTTGCAACAGCACTAGCTGACAATGCAAATGACACCATTAAGTTCCCCATGACTGCAAGAGAGATAACTGAAGCCAAACACAATTTCTGTGGAAAAGCGGGTATTCCAGGTAAAATGCTTTCCAACTAAGGTACCTTTCAAACAGCAGACTCCATGGTTTACATACATCATTATCTCCCTCAACTTAAATGCCCATTTAAACTGCCAAGTGAATTAAATGTAATAGTTATGGTAAACATAATACTAATGAGTGGTTTTTTTCAGGCATTGTAGGTGCCCTCGACTGCACACATGTGTTTGTAATCAAAACAATCAAAGCCGAAACATGTCCTTCAGCAGACCATACAGGAAACATTCAAAAACTTCACAAAACACACCCAAAAGTGGCTTTATCCAAGTCAAAATTTGCAGCCCTCCGCACATAGCCAAGCAAAGTGTGCGAATACTGTGAGAATATTTACTTGAAGATCAAAGAAATAAACATGTGCATCATCTCACAAGAAGAATTGTAAGATCAGTGCATCAGACCTTACAAGCATCAGACCTTACAATGTGTGATTGTTCTCACTGATGCGATTATAGGAATCTGGAGTGCATCGACAGAAAGTGCAACGACTGTGGTGTGCAGGAAATTTGATCAAACCAAACCAGTTCTAGATAGTGCAGGAAGCAATGTGACCTGGCGAAAGTGGGGAACCTCTTTGCAAGGGTAAGCCAAAGAAGACTTATTTCGAGAGTGAATGGCTCACTACAAGATCAAGTGTCAGAGCCGCAAGAGGAGCTGCGCAGCAATTAAATGTGAACCTGCAAATGATCATTGTCATTGCTTTCCATGGAATTTACAAACGTTCTTTTTCAATATCATAAATTGCCCTATAGTATAAAAAAATAATGTTCAAAAGAACTGTAGTATGGATGAAAATTGTTTTTGGATCATTAATGATTCTATTTTATTTAATTATCATCTGAATTTTGGAACTTGAAATCCTCATGTAATTTGCAAATAAGGGTTTGTATAAACATACATCTACATTTGACTTTGGGTACCTTTGTAGGATTTCATTTTTATTTCATTTTTAACCATATGCATTGCCTTAACCACTTCGCAGCGGACCTCCGAATCCGGAGCTCCGTTGGCTTGACTATGCAACAGGGCCCTCTGAATCGAGCACCAATATTGTCTGCATTTTAAACAAAGCAATACGAATCAGTACAAAGACCATTATGTAATTATAATTATTTCTTAGACAATCACACTTGGACACATTGTTGTTATCAATAAAAATTACTGTTGTCTGTGTGTTCTTGAATTTTGCTTGAGCCGGGTTTCTTTTTATTACCATGAAAGTTCGTTGCCAGGTGTTTCACTTCAGCACAAGATTTTAACGGGACATATTTCGTAAATTTCCCTAATTCATACGAAAAGCATTATGAGAATTGGTTATAATTGTTTCTTTTATTCCACAGCATATTGATAGCAATATTTTCAACAGCTGTGGCTTCATTCTTCAGTCTTGATCAAAATTGCGGAACGTTTGATTTGGCTACGCGTTACAATATCCATGTGGGTCCATTAGCGTGCACTGATCCACATACAAACTCGATGGAAAGTAAATTCTTATTAAGAAAATAATATAATGTATACAACTATTTTTTATAACGATCAGTGCGACACCTTGGAATGGACATATTGGAATAGACAATGAGGCGAAGGCCGAATTTAACAAACATGTATAATGTAGTGACTTAGTAATTTATGACGAGTGTTCCGAGAACATCTCATCCATTTAACACAACCATTATTTCCCTCGATTGCTCACACATTTCAAACTAAATTCTGCAATGTATAAGTTTATCATTTGTTTATAGTTTTCTGAAAAGAGATGTGTAGTTGCATTTATTTTCAAAAAATGGTTGCCTGTTTCTCAACGATTTTAGTTGTAGGTATGCTAATCAATCTTTTCCCTACATAAATTATTTCTTTGTAGCAGCATGTTGAAATTCTGTCCTGAAGTAAAAAAAATTGACCGCAGGAAATAGGACAAAGACTGGCAAGGGTAGCATTTAGGACCCTAAGAGTGTATAATTGTGTAACTTTATCAAATTTAACCGGGATATACCTGTCTAGTAATTATTCCCCTATTTATTCCTTCTGTACAGTTTCTTCAAAGAGAGCCCTACTGCAAATTGTGTTCAAAATGGAAACAAAAAATCTTTTATGAATGTTCCATTGTGTGGTATCTGACCAATGGCCATTGAAATTAACTTCGTGGCCACGAGGATCAAGAAAAAAAGACGTAAACATGAGAAAGTGAGTATCATTCTGCTCTACATGCAATTCCTTTTTTGTAAAATTTGACTTATCTGGCCTCCATTTCCAGACTTCTTGCTAATGTTCTTGACTGGGACAGGTGGAATACACCACCTTATGGGAGTGAAAGACGATTTCATACTTGAACGATAAACATCTTGATTTTCCCCCCCCCCCATTACTTTGGTATTTACAGGCAAAATAGGTGAAGGCAGCAGCCTCCAAAATTCCCGGTCCCGTTGTCAACAGGCTGTCCTGCTGTCAGCCTCTACAACACTCGGCCTTCAAAGAAAAAAATACGAGAAATAACCGTAAGTTGAGTTTGAATTATTCATAGGCCCTATCATTGTATTTTCATATTCATTGACAAAGCAGAGTTTATATAGTTGAAAACAAATTAGCTGCCCAGCCTGAGCGATAAATGAAACCAGTTTTACGGTAATGGAAATCCACGAATATCTGGAGAAATACTGTTGAGAAAAGTACCGGAGGCTTTTTGTGTAATATTGTGTATCTGTGTGCATTGTAAGGCAACGCACTTGTAGATTGATTTCAAGTTTAGAACGGAAGATTGCATAAATATCGGTAACTTTTATATTTTTAGATGGCCGAGCCCCACCCCCGGGTTAAACCCGTTGTGATATTGTGATGATGATGACTGTCATCCACATCGTTATCCCGTTTGGCTGGCAGAAGCTCATCTACAGTCGATAGTGAATAATTGGAGACCAGCAATTGTTTTTTTTATAGTATGTGTAATTGAGAAGGGTCATATCAGGACCGAAAACATTCAGAAATAAGATATAGTTAATCTCGATTCCCATCGAATGTTTTGTCGAGTGATGGGGTTGAAGAGGGTGTTGCAGGGGAGATTGCAGGAGAGTTTGCCGGAAAGGAGGAAGTGGAAGGGGAATTGGAACAGGAAGTACACGGAGGACAGTGTGGCGAGGGAGAGGAAGAAAGGTGTGGGCCCCGGGTATGATATGGGGAACATTGAAGGTGGTGATGGGACTGGGGGTGGCGACAATAATTTACTTCGGCGGATGCTGTTTCTCTGTAGATCGAACAGCATGGAGCTGAACAGGATCAAGACTCAACTTCATCGCATTGAAAATGACCTGCATCAAGGGAAAGTTGCTGGCCGCAGAGTTCAAACAAGGCCTGCTGCTGTTGCGAATGATGGTGATCAAGACGAATTTATTTACCCTTTCAACGGCTGCAACAGATCCAACAACAATACTTCAGAATTGTAGAGTGTGCTCGGGGTCAGCAGGAGAATGAGTAGAAGCAGTGCTGTAAGAAAATTGATGCAGCTGGTCGTCTGCTCCTTCAAAAACACGACATGAACGAGTAAATCAGCCATCTGCATGAATAGTTAGTCATTTCTTTACAACTTGACAAACATAACTTACTTTACAGTTAAAAGATAAGGCTCCGTTTATGGTAAACTTTATGAAATCCTGCTGCAACAGATCCAACAACAATACTTCAGAATTGTAGAGTGTGCTCGGGGTCAGCAGGAGAATGAGTAGAAGCAGTGCTGTAAGGAAATGGATGCAGCTGGTCGTCTGCTCCTTCAAAAACACGACATGAACGAGTAAATCAGCCATCAGCATGAATAGTTAGTAATTTCTTTACAACTTCTCTTGCCGATATGATAACAAATACTTGTACAAAATACTTCATTGAAATAACTGGGTTAAAAAATATTTTTATTAGATGAAATGGTATCAATACAAAGTGGAAAGTTTGCGGTGACACCATGCAACATAGTATTCCCACCATACAAACCTTCCAAGTCTTTCATTCATAATTATGTTGCACTCGAGATACTTATTTTATTTATTTATACTTATAGTGACCCTTTCCAAAAATCACCGGCTTCAGCCCCCTCTTTATCTAAGTCATTTATTAAATCAGTAGTTATATTTGATAATAGGAATATTAAAACCATCTAAATCTCAAAAGATTTATTAAGATAAATAATTTTGTTTAAATTTGCAAAGCTGAAACGCAGCTTCTTTATGCATTAACATTGTCCTTAGCATAGGCCTACATGTATAGAAATCTTACGATTAAAAACAAATTTTGCGTAGGTTTCCATTTTACGCGAAAAGCATACGCGTATTTACAACGGTATATAAGTGGTAGAAAAGCCTGGGCATCAACCATTTCTTTGTCAAGAGCACCGATACTAGTCTTGTTCAATGCATCATGCCGCGCTTCAGAGAATGGTGTCTATGGATGGTGGGGGTTACTCACAGCGAGCTATTGGAAACTCTCAGGGAAGAAGAGATGTGTGTTTCACGAGGTGGTCTTTAACGCACCACGTTAACTATTCTCGACAAGCCCAGGTCAGGTCGAAAGAGTAGAGTCACTCCCCGGATGCGGTACATCCTTGATGGATGTCTGGAGCGAGAAAACGAGATCTCGACCTACATATATATATGTGCATTGAGCAAGAAACAGGTGTGTCTCTCCCCGAGACCAACTCCTGTGGAGTTATGAAGGGACAAAGTATTGTCAACTAATAATGCACAGCGATGCATCGAGACCAATGAAACATGGTGGCGTTATCTGGAGCGACGAGATTTCTGTTGAAAGAGAGACATGCTAAGAAGTGCTTCCGAAAGAAAGGATGACCGGTGGAGCCAAAGGGCAAACCAAAGGATCCCTTGCACGTGTGGGCAGACTGGTATCGCCATATTTGAGGGAATCATGGATAAATGATTCCAAGTTTTATGCAGACACCATCCTTCGCTTGATAATATTTCTACAGCGGAACTTTGCGCGTTCCAGCAAGACAATTGTCCAACCCACACAAACAAATATACTAGGGAAGTTATGCGCATTCATGGCATGAACTGGTTCGGCACCTCCCGACATGATGCCATCAACAAAGGACCAGCTCGTAAATGGCATTCGGGACTTCTGGCTGAATATATTAACCGTGGAGTGTTGAAAGTATATTGGCCATCTTCAGAAAGTTCTTCCGCTCGTCGTGGAGAGAAATAGAAAACCGTCGGGCAAATGAAAAATAATAAAACCAGGCCCTGGAAGCAGGTCCAATTATAAAATTCAAAGCGCAGAATCCCACAATTTATCTCCTACATAACACACTTGCCCAAATACAGTTGCAGATTCAAATATTAACGGCACTTAAAATCAACATGGATTTGTTCCTTAAGTTTTCCAGTTTTCCATCAAGAGGCCCTATAGCCTGACAGAAAACCGTTCCAACAAAAATGGCTCGAATCGCCTAACCGCTTGGCAGATAGCCTTTCGCTTGGTCTACATACAACCATGCTTTCTCGGTTAGGTCTAGTATTAGAAAGCAAAATGTGTTTAGTTAAACTAGGAAAAGTCTATGAATGATCGCGGACGTGCGAACGCCGAACTCGAACAAATCATTGAGAAATCGAATACAATCCCCAACGTTTTAATAATATTTGTGGCCGGCGTATGTCTTCATGACTTTAATTTCCGTAACAGAAACACTTTGTTTGATTAATCAGTTATTCATCACGATACCGCGCGGTGTATCGGTACGGTATGATTTTCATACAGCGGTGTACCGCCACTCCTGTACGTCGCCGCTTTCCAAAGAATGCGCAATCGATACGCGTAACCAGCGCGAATGCCACGCCTATAGACTCGTGTAATGTGGCACCGTGAGGCTTACGCGTATTGTGGCAAATACGCGTACAACACAATTCGAATGAAGCAGATTTCCAGAGTAAATTTTCTTAGCAGAATTGCAGCTATTTTTGCGAAGTACGCGTAGCGCACTACGCATATATCCTTACGCGTTTCGTGATCCAACATTCGATAGGTACTGTACCTGAGGTATTAATTGTATCTGAATACAAAAACGAATTTATGACTATAATACGACTTGACTTTACATGTTGTATACAGTATACAGTTGAAATGACGTGATTTGTAGCGTGGTGATTGCGTTTAGTCTCAATCTAGTCTCGACTTTGAGAAATTTCTCAACTTTGATGGCCGCAGCCCACTTTCTAAACACTCCAGTTTCACTTGCATAGCGCGCGTGAATAAAGTTATGGGTGGGCGTTCATTCGTTATTTATTAACTCCAGTACGGGCCGTGACATTCCAAGATGGCGGCCTCCGTATACGGCGAAAACACCGCGCCGTATGAAATCAAAACAATTGTCCATCATTGACGTTGAAAATGCAGCATAGTTTGATTTGTCATGGAATTTAATGTAACATTAAATTTTGTAGAAGAAATAAACAAATAAAGAAGTGAATTCTCTCCACAATTTTCCTTTTGATGAATTTTCCGTTCGCGTCGCACAACGTTTTTTCCATGTAGAATTCCATACTAGCTAGCACGGGTACCAGCACTTGGCGCTCGTAACATAAAACTTTATTTACATTCAGTAAAGCAGTAAACACCGTAGGCATTAAATGTATGGGGGCTTTGGCTCGACTCTTCGTTAGAAAATCTTTCAGCAGATGGCCGAAGGTTTCACCCCGACAGAAGACAACCAACATGACGATGATACATATCATGGAATAATATGGACTGCATCAGAGTTAGGCCTTGCTTTGGAAGCCGAAACGACCAATTCCCCTTCTGAAGTTGGATGTTCCATACAAGCTGAATCCAGCAACGTAACATACTACGACTCCGATTTCGAAATTGAAATTGATGAATTAGTCGAACTCGAAGAGTTCAACCCTTGTGGTTCGTCAACCCCTCATAAAAAACGGAAACGAAATGGATACGCAATGTCACCGCTTGAAACTCTTAAGAAGGTATGCTGTTTAAAAAACAATGTATTAAGTCAATAAACATAAATTACATCACCAAGAGCCGAGATGAATTTGAGGCCATGAACGAAAGTGATCAACATACATGTAACTTTACAATCGGACAGATTCAGAGGCATGCCGTAGTAAGTCAGCATGGTGCATGGTTTACATCATTTCCAACAGTCGGTTTAACCGTTGCGCAAAACTTGTACAGGATATTTTAAATATGAAGAGTCTGAAAAAACGAGAGTACTCAAATGATTTGACCTGTGGTTTAAGGTCAGCTAGTGTGTATTCGTTCTTAAACATCTTTTTAACCTCGTCTAGACGTGCATTTTTAAAAACATGATCTAACCATGTGCATTTTTTTTAGCAGACAGAAACTGCTGAGAGGCCATGTGCATAAATGTTGAAGTACATGTAAATAGCTGGTATAAAGTTAGCGCTATCAATAACATAATTCTTATGTTTTTAACTCTTTATTCAGGAGCCTGCAATGGTCATTATGGTCATTTCACTCACGTGTGGAGGTTACATTTCCAGAAAATACATTTGGGAAAGGTAAATATAATATAAGTGATATTTCTTATCGATGGGGAAAAGCAAATGTCAGAGTTTTGCCAATAATCGGCGTGGGAACATGTCAGACATTTATCCATTAATTTAATTTAGTTTTTTCTTAATTTAAGTCAATAAATTATAATTTTGCAGGCTGCTACTCTTAAATAATATATTCGAACATTTCGGTGAGGATAGGTCACAGTTTTGTTTACTCCTGGTGTGCATCAAAGTAGGACGACATGGATGCCTTGGATGTCACTTTTTCGCCTTGTTGATATTTACATCTAATTAATATCTAAAATTTACACATTTATATAATTTATGCATGTACTCTATAAGAATGGGTTTAATCGGGTATAGTGCTAGTTAATATATGTCGGGAAGAGCAAACCCTTCATTAAATTAGTGAAAATAACTATTTATTCATAATTTACAAATGCAAAAGAAATGTTTGTAAATGCTCGGAAGAGACTGAAACAAAGCTTAAAGATATTTGTGTTGAAATACTACCTGTACCATGCAGTATGTACGTGTACCAATAACTAAAATAAAGATGAGCATTTGAAAATCAGTAGGCCCCCTACAGAAAGCACAGCAATGTTATTTTGAGCTGTACATGTAGCTGTGGCACAAATAAAGAAATAGTTTAATTATTAGGAATGTTGAAACAATATCTAACAGTTGCGTATTCAAAATGTTCAAAGCAACAAAACTACATCAGTGAAAGAAACGGCCTTTATGTATGTACAGGACGATATTGCTGTTGGAGACTGGTGGTTTATGATGTGCATGTGTACGTGCCACTACGTGGGCAAATGTTATCCAGGGGAAGTAAAAAAAACCTGTAAATGGTGATTACCAAGATTGTGTCATGGAGCCAGCTGGCCAACATACCATGGTAGGAAGTGGCTCACTGTCTTAATTGAAATTTTATACCCATGAGAAACTGGTGAGAAAGGTGAAGCCGCCCTTCAGTCAACCATCCTGGCCATCACAACTTCTTGTCATGAAGCGTGTTTGATCAAACATACGTGGCAATGTCGTATTAATTCAAAATAACCCATTTACCAACATTTTGTTTTGAGGGGTGGTACTGCACCAATTCTTTGAAGTAAATCTTTTATCATTCATCATATGATTTACTTGCCATAAGTATTTTGTAGGATTGGGATATGGAATGAGGATTGGAATATATATGGTTTGAGGATTGGGATATGAGATGAGGATTGGGGATATGAGATGAGGACGGAATATTGTGTGGGGGATTAGGGATAATATTATGGGATGGGGACTTATCTTTAAGAATATTATGAGTAACAAACCCATGTACGTATTCATTCAAAAAGACAAGTAACATTTTTATACATGTATATGATATATACCAAAAAAAGAAATATTTATTTTTGTTATTGTATTTAGGGATAAAAAGTTTCCTGTGTTCATTCTTTCTTTATACAGAAAGCTACAAAGACCACTTCCGACGACATGCATGTGTTTGATTTTCAGGATGAGGGAGAGGAGACAGGGGTGGCAGAGGAGAACAATGATGCAGGGGGAGGGGGCAGAAGAGGGATATGTGGAGGGGGGAGTGGAAGGAGGAGAGGATGTTGTGCAGGAGGGAGAACAGGGTGAGAAGATGATCAGGGTGAAGGAAGAGGGGAAGGGGGTGAGGGTCAGGGGTATTGGGGGCATTATTCAGTTTCGGGATGATTTCAGAGGGATGTTTGGGGGAAGCACAGAGGATAGAGTCGTGAATAGTGTTGGGGAAGGAAATAAGGGAAGTGTATAGGAGGGTTTTTTTGGAGAGGGGGCTGGGAATGTCGGGATGTGGGATGAGCAGACAGCCATGACCCTGGCAGCATTCCAGAGGACAGGCCAGAAATGTAAATGTACTGTGTACACTGTACTGTGCATGTATGTAATGCATTGCATGGTACTACAATGTTTGGGCAGGAACTTCCAAACGAGGTGTGACGGATGTAGCAATTTTTTACGGGCAAACATTAACGGAGAATTTTATTGTCGATGGTTAGGTTGAAACCTTTCTTGCTTCGGGTGTTTCCTTCAGGTCATCGTTTTCAGCAGGACAACGATCCTAAGCATACAATTAGAATCGCACAACGTGTGATGGCCAAGCTGCAGATCAACCGGGTGGAAGACACCGCCATCATCGCCGATGTCAACCCCATTGAAAACGTGGGCGGAATTGAAAGACCATTTGAGGAAATATGTCAAGCCAACAACAAAGGGCCAGCTTGTCGGCGGCATCATACATCCAGCACGTCCACAAATTCCTTCCGGTCATCGTTGAACGCCAAGGCCGAGCTTTGGGGTTTTAGTCTGCAGATTAGCCACCATATATATCAAAAGTTGAGTCGATAATACGTTATGGTGGTAATAATAACATGAATCAAATGCAAACAAATGGAATAAAGGCAAAATAAATTTTAACTTCAAAAACCTTTTCCCATTTTTTTTTAAAAATACGTTTACTCTCCACATTGTGCTGCTAAAATGTAGTTCTAAACTTCAAAGCATGATGAGAAACAGGTTACACACCTTACTTAATCCGTCCTTTTCCAGCAAAAGCGTATTTTTCCTGTATTCTTGGAACAAGTTCAAACAAAATCGATGCCATCTGCTATGCTCGGAATTAAATATCTTGACTCCTCGCTCATGCTGGGCTGTCCGTGAACTAATTCATTCACACGTGGTTAAGTTGACGAGACAAGTGTGCTTGAGGACGTGACATTTGCATCTAGGTTGTCATACGATCCCACCATGCCAGTGCAAACTTGTGATTGGCTCACCCTAACTAAAGCCTCCCTTATTTGGTCATATCCTTATTTTGGTCATTATTGGTCATATCTTGTTTACTAATCCCCCGGCCTTGAGAATAGATGTCAAGGAAGTGTATAATATTCCGTGATTCGTCTTGGACGGAAAAAAAACACCCACAGTCAAGTTGTGCCTATCGTGCAAGGCGGTAGAAAACGATAGAGGTTTACACAATGTGTAGGCTACAAAACATCGTCAGCAACTTGTTGAGTAGGGGTTATATGATGCTCAGGCTATCTATTGTAACGATGCATAGCTAGATTGCCTCCGCTGCGTTAATGAGTAGGCAAAAATGCCAAACCCGAATTTTCTATTGTTTGGATATTTCCTGTGACTATTACTAGGTCATCAAATTTGAATGAATGTTAAGGTGTTAATACATCGGAAAGTGGCAAAAACAAGAATAAGGTTGTACAATTGTACTTCGATTAATTTTTTGGGGGATCCCCTTCTTCATTTTCTTCTATTTGAGGTGACTACTTGTTTAAAGGCTTTGATCAAACAAATTCCAGCAGTAAAAAAAAACATGGATGGATCACATTTGTACATTGGTCAGTCCTGTGGACAGTATGTTACGCTTTCATTTAACTGCCATCCTTCATCCCTAGTGCAGGTACAAAATTTACTATTCTAATTACACACTAATACTCAAACCTAATCTGTCCAAGTGTACATGTAACTTATGTATGTTCATTTCCCCAACTGATCCTTTTAGTGCACAAGTAACACGTACATGTACATGGATGAAGATGATGGTAATGTTGATGATGGTGGTGAAGTTCTTGCACCACCATCGTCATTGCCAACACCTGCGTTGCCAACTAGCTGCCAACGCCCCAACCAGTACCCCGACTACCACTGCACCTCGACCAGAACCCCAACCAGCAACACAACCAGTGCCCCAAACAGTAATCCAGCATATCGAATAGGGAAATTTATGAACTTGAGAAAGAACGTTTGGAAGTAGAGAAGGAGCACCTGCAGGTAGAGCGGAATCATTTGCAAGTTGCACAGCAATTAAATGCGAACTTGCATTACAGGACTATTTAGGGTCGAAAACCGCCTACGCGCTACACATAACATGACACAACACGTCCTTTACACACTGTGTACTGCACATGGACGTCACCAGCCGCGCGCCACGAAGCATCTAATTTCGCCTTTTTGTGTTAAACATTGTCCGCGCGAGTTCCTGCAATAGTATGGTGCTGTCCTCACCGCGTAGCTCACATTAGCAATGCAGTCAAGCTTCTAGGATTGTGATCGATTTTAAAAACCGTTACATGTATGCTATTCGGCTAAGTAGGCACTTCGCTGTTGTGACAAACCTCCGAGAAGGTCATTTGAAAATGCCTTTAAAGAAAAAGAAGTGTTGTATTTGTAAGTCTGGTTTAAGTAGTAGATTTTATGTGACTACAATTTCATAAAGATGAATTGCAGAGTTGTTTCTTACTTCAGGAAGGGAGGGAGGGGTTTCTGTGTAATTCATGCAGGTCGTGCATTCAATCATTTCGGCAAGACCATTTACTAACATTCCAGCATTGTGTAGATGGCAAACTTAACTCGGCCAAGCGTCAGATCAGGGGAAAACGTACATACAGTAATAGGAAAGGACAGGAAGAGGGAGGGGAAAACGTACATCCAGTAATAGGAAAAGACAGGAAGAGGGAGTTGTTTCTTACTTCAGGAAGGGAGGGACAGGTTTCTGTGTAATTCATGCAGGTCGTCCATTCAATCATTTCGGCAAGACCATTTACTAACACTCCAGCATTGTGTAGATAGCAAACTTAACTCAGCCAAGCATCACATCAGGGGAAAACGTACTTACAGTAATAGGAAAGGACAGGAAGAGGGGGCTGGGCATGCCATGGGAGATATTGACGCGCCTTGCACTAGTTCAGCATGTTCGGAGAAAATTGCTCACATTAATGAACAGATGGGAAGACTTTAAGCGGAAAACAACCGACTAAAGAAATTTGAGGAAAGTGTTGTTCAATAATTTGGGGTGGATAGATCAACTTGGGTACAAGTTATTAAAAGTGTTGCCCTTCAGTACATCATCAAAAACTCAAAGAGTCAGAACCCAGACATACTCAAAGTTGAGGGCACACCAGGGCGTGGCAAAATGTTTTGGGCGGGTTCTGAAGTAGGAAGTTTGTCTTTTGATAACATAACACTCAGAAATAGGAGCCAGATCACGAAAAAGTAAACTGGTTCCAGGTGGCATATTTCCTGCTGCAAATTGTGGGCCTAGTTCCTCATTAAGTTCAGAACAAACTTCTTCGGCTGCAGGATCACCACCTCCAAGTCAAGTCACTAGTGTCTCTAACATTTTGGCTCAGCGATAAGCAAATATCCAGCCGCAAAAAGATTTGTATGCAGCATCTAAAGCAGCGGGCCTAAAAGTACCGGTATGCACAAAATTTTCAAGGGATACATGTGCAGCCTAAAGCCAGAGACAATGTGGATATTGATTAAGAACAGAATTGAGATTGAAACAGGTCATAAACTTATGGGAACCCGGCAAGCGATGCGTTCTTCAGCAGAGCTACCTTACGAGTTTCAGTATGGGGAGTTCAATGGGAGTATTAGGAACCCTGTTCACTTCACTAGGATTGTAAATGTTTAGCATCTTATCTCCAGTATGGTTACTGAACAGGTTCAATATAATCACGTTGTGGAACGTTTTGACAATACTTTGTGACTCCATGTGTCGAGTGATAAGGGGTGGGGGAACTACCAAAATGGTCATTGAGACTCAATTTTAGAGGGTTGAAAACGATGACAGACTTAACATGCAGGCAGCATTTAAGCCTGTTCTCATTGACACAACCATTGTATCATTTGGCTCTCTAGAACTATCCATTAAAGTGCACAAATTGTTTCAGAAATTAAAATCATGTTACAACTTGTACACACTCAACAGGATGCTCTGCAAACATGAGGTGGAACTACTAGCTTTGCGATGTTCCACTTTCCAAATGAAAACATTAAAAGAAAATTTCACTTATTGACAGTAGAGGTCATTCAACAAGCACGGAACCTAGGTACTGTTGGGTTTATGTCTGAGCAGGCAACAGAAAGTATTGCAAATAAAAATTGCAACAAATCAAAAAAAAAAATGCAAATTAGACAGCAAGCACAGTTCAGCTCACCAAAACTTACGCAAGTCAAGTTGTAAATATAAGGAGTGTATAGGGGTTCTTGGGGTCATCTCTGTTGCATGAAATTAAATGTACTTACACAATTTTTAAATATGTTGTTTTGGCTCAAAAAAATAAAAAAATAAAAAAAAATATCCGAATACCTAAAAATATTTTACTGCTAACAAATTAGGGTCACCCACTAGGACTAAGGTCATAGTGGATGGCCCTGATAATCCATTTCTTTGTCTCGTAACTTCAGGTAGCTGCTTGCGCCTCATGCGCGAGACAAGGTGATACCTTTACCCGAGTTGTTAGACACTGCAGTTGAATTCAACATTTCACTTTTTCATCAAGCCATCATACAGATTGTTCTATTCCATTTGTAAAATATGTTACATGTCTTTCCATGTTACAGTGAATATTGAACTTATTGTTGATAATTTCTGGTAATTAAACCTAGGATTGGATTGTAGTTGAGTTACCCAAAATCAAGTCACATCTCACGAGTTTGTCCAATACTGATGGCTCTGTGTAGTTTGGACACTGTCCAGTACTGAACACAGATGTTCTCTCCTTGAGTATTTAATACATGTACACTGGAGAAATTTGGAAAGGGTACTCTTCAGATAGCGAATTTCTTATAATAGTTCCTGGAAACATTAGAGACCGAGACAGTCTAAATCAAACTGTAATCTTACGTAAACAGAAGTAGAGGTAACAAATTCACTGCTACAGATTGCTACACCTAGTCATTACTCAATGAGTAATACTGTCGTCCCACATTGTGGCGTCATTTTGCCAGATAGATCGGACCACAAATGCCAGCACCCTCTCAACTGCCTGCCTGTCCAATCTGTGGAACAGCCGAAAACATAATCTGACTTCTTGATTAAATTCGCGCAAGAGGTTTGCATTCATACACCTTTCCCCAACCTCCTCTGATTCCATGTTCTACACCATGTTTTTGCATCGAATTGCACGCCGACGATGATCAAAAATAACAGCAACAGCTTTCTTCAAATTTATTTCAACATTAACTGTATCCATCGGCACCTCCATTTTGGGAATCATCACAATGCGCTTTTATTCGTTAGTTGTTACTTTTAGGCTCGCCACGTAGCCGCACGAGCTATTACTGACCCAACGAAAAAAGAAAAAAAAACATGATAGATATTCGTCTCACGGCCTCAAGGCAGAAATCTCGCCAAAGAAAGGTTCAGCGCACACAGTGAGCAAGTGCTGAGCTACCGGCCACGAGAGACAAGCTCAGCAGATAGCTCTCGCGTGCGTAGGGCTAAAAGGTTAGCCCTTTTATGAAAACTACACAATGTACATGTACATGTATAGTATACACGGGCGTGTACATGTGTGTACACCCGCATGTCTACCAGGCGGCGAGTCGGGAGGGCTCCACCTAGCGGTGGAATTTAGTTATGTTATCATGCCTGAAATCTAGTGCGCGGTACCGTATATTTTTTTTTTCCAGTGGCTATTGATACGGCAGCGGTAACTCAATTTCCGTTTTCTATAGTTACGGCACTGCAATTGCGCAAGCGCTAGGACATTGTTGCATGGGGTAAAAATCCCACATGCACAGGCAGCGTCGTCTCAAGCTCAGTAAAGGCAAGAAACATGGGAAAAATACTCTGGCTGTAGGCACATAATATGCTTGTCTTGGAGCAATATCCCTGTAATTATCGGAATGGGAAACTGAGGCGTCTTTTACAATCATGAATATAAGAAACTCTCACACGGTGAGATCAGCCAAAAATATGGGTCCCTAACAAACTACGATGTCGACTTCGGGTGCGTGCATGTGGCGGCAGAAAATACGAGAAAGTCATTCGTTTTTAGCGAGGTTTTAAAGACCACTATACAAATTATAAAACTATTATACCTTTAAAACAACGTTGTAATTTTCTTTAATCCAACACATAATGACCAATGTATCATGCAAATGCAACAATTCAAGATCAAGCACGCCGGCCGAACGGCAGTGTGGCCAGCTAGCTTCACTGCAATGGTTCAATCGGCTATCATTGCATCGCATCGCGCTTCCAAAGTCAGTGTACGTACATGTTATGGCCGGCGGGCCAGAAGCACTAGCTTCGTGGTTCGATCTGGCATGTGTCCTTGCGCTTGCGCATTTGCAGTGCCGTAACTATAGAAACTGCGTTACGGCTGCTGTAACAATAGCCACTGGTTTTTTTTACACCGCACGACGAGGGTTTTTCACTTGTCGTTCAAGTCCGCGCTTGAAAAGAGGTCGAGAACAGTCGGTTGGGATTTCTTGTGCAGTGGTGGAATGTGACTGGCTGTTGTCGTAGCTGTAGTTTAACACAAACATGTAAGATGTCTTGTTCATTGCAAAATTCTAGCTGAATGTTCAGCTGCACTGTGTGATCTTGTAACGCAGGGCTTGTCTCTTTTCAAGCGCGGATTTGCTCGAAAACAGCGAAAAGCTATGGCTGCGATGTAAAAAATACGCTGGCCGGTAGGCGTAATTTTTTTTTTACGCTGTGGCTATTGTTACGGCAGCCGTAACGCAACTTCCATTTTCTATAGTTACGGCACTGCAACTGCGCAAGCGCGAGGGCATGTCAGATTTTGTTGCATACCCCACATGCACAGGCAGCGCCGCCTCAAGCTCAGTACAGGCACATGTAAATTCTCTAGCTCTAGGCACATATTTTGCTTGTCTTGAAGCAATATCCCTGTCATCGGAATGGAAAAAGGTGTTTTTTACAATTATGTATATATAAGAAGCTCTCGCACGGTGAGATCGGCAAAAAACGGGTCCCTAACAAAGTCGTCAGCGATGCAGTTTGCTCAGAATGGAACATCTGCTTGTAGAGCGTGAGCGCCCA
This sequence comes from Luidia sarsii, assembly GCA_949987565.1. Lineage (NCBI taxonomy): Eukaryota > Metazoa > Echinodermata > Asteroidea > Paxillosida > Luidiidae > Luidia > Luidia sarsii. Next base: position 19,309,451 of record OX465102.1, on the reverse strand, counting down.
GAGACAGGGAACAGTAATTGGAAGCTTCGAGGCAGATTCAGTCTGCATTAGATCAAATAAACAGAAACTTCCAAGTTCCAACTGTTTCTCAAGTTCCTTCTTGAGAGGAATGGGACAGTAGTGCCCGAAGATTAAGGGAAATTTTTGGCAATGGAAGACAGGACAGGAAAATAAACAAACAATACATTACAGTCCAACTAACAAGTAATATCAAACAGAAAAAAACAGACACCAAAGAATGACAAATCAAAAGCAAACCACACAAACCAGTATGTGACCAACCAAACAAATACATGTACGTGTACTTTAATAGCAAATACAAAATATACTGTACATAATAATTTTGAAACTAAAAGTTTATAAAAACTGTTTAACTTACTTATTTATTATATAAAGTATTATGCACAAATATTGTTTACCTTGTGTTCCCTGTATGTTCCAACTTCCTTGTGTGTTCCCTGTGTGTTCCTTGTGTATTCCTTGTGTTCCCTGCGTGTTCCAGCTAATATTTTGTGACGCATGAATTGATTAATAAACCTAAATGAAAAAGTAAAAAGTGTGTGGAACTGTGGATTACTGTGTGTTGTTATTTTTCTCTGAGTCAAAACATGTGTACAAAAACCAAGATCCAGTGCAACGTGACAAAATGTCTCCCCAAGGTTCCAAAAGGAGTATGTAATCTGGTTAAAGCTTTGGGCACTGGGTTAGAAAAAGTACTACCAGGGTAATTGGAATTAAGGTGTCCCCATCCTTCTAATTTGTTGATGTTAATTTTCAAGGCTAAACTGTTTGTCTATGTGTTGTTTGCTTTCCATAGTAGATCTAAAAGAATGTATTGATGAGGAAATTTCGCTGAACACGGCCATCATGGATCGGACCGTCATATGAGGGCTTTCCACCCTGATCCTCAGCACCTCCAGATCTGGCTGGCCAAACTGCTTTGACAGGTTGTACAGCACACAGCATTTCCTGATGATAATACATGCCTTCTGAGGTGAAACTTTCATCCCGAGGGACAGACATGGAAATTTCCTCTTCAACTGCCCAAAGGTTTGCTCAATTTTCACTCTGGTTTTTCCGTGACTCCTGTAAATGAGAAACAGAACAGAAATGCTTTACTACAACAAGCAACTTATGCTCGTAACTTTTGAGTGAGATGAATAGGCAAATATCATAAATATAATGTATGCTTTGCATCTGCAGATTCTTGTTACCTGTTGTAGTGTCTCTCTGCATTACTTGATGAGTCTGTGATGGGTGTCATTAACCAGGGGCGTAGGGCATATCCAGAGTCGCCCGATAGCATTCCGTTTAAGCTGAAAAAAAATCATGCAATACGTGCAATTATAGGACTTAGTCTAAAGCACATGATAGATGATGTGTTGATATTGCTGAAAATGATGGATAAATATCCCCTTCCAGAAACAACTTTGGTTTCATAATGAAGGGGTATTTTGTAGGAAAGTGGCATGGTAGATCATGGTGCAGAGTTTAGAAATTGATTAAAATTTTGATATTGTTTGCACTTATCAAAACTTACTGTTTGCAGAGTCAGTGTTGTTGTACCCACCATCCATCGTCAAAACTTTCTCCAATGATGCTTCCATGGATAATACTGTCATGGGTACTTCCAGGCCACCTGGCAATTACATTAGTGATGCTGTAGTTTGCATCACAGATGACCTGGACATTGATGCTGTGATATCCCTTCCTGTTGATGAAGAGGTGCTCATTCTCTTCAAGTAGGGCTCCGTATAAACGGATATGGGTGCAGTCGATGGCACCAATAACATTTGGAAATTCATCCACCTGAAAGAACGCGTGCTTCACTTGCTGTACATCATGGGGTTGAACAGGGAATTTTATGACGGCAGGTGTGATCCTTGCGATGGCTTGTGCCACTCTGTGTACAATACGGCACACGGAGGGTACACTAACATCATTGATGTCTCCATGGACGGTGTAAAAAGACCCAGTTGCAAAAAATTGCAATGCTGCCAGGACTTGCATATATGCCTTGTTGCGCTGAAAAATGTTAAAAGAAAGAATCTTCAGCTTGATTGAAGTGTTATTCACAGGAAATGTTAAGAAAGATTGCAACATGATTTTAAGCAAATAGAGAGAAAAAGAAACTGCCCTTAGTATAATCAATTTCTACGCAAGAGTGTTGTACAGTATATGGGTGGGGGAATGTAAAAAAAAAAATTAATTATACATAAACGCTTTTGAGGTTAAACTTATTTATTTTGATTTTGATTTTTTTATTTGACATACAAAATATGTTGGCTGTGATTGTGCATTAAAGTAAATAATGACGTTGTGTATAAAGTTTGAAAAGGGGTCTTCCAAGTGCATTCATTTGGAGTCGCTATTACACAAAAAAACAAGTATACATGTATTGATTGTTTAGTAATAGTTATGGCTTCTTATCCTTCAAAATCCTACACAGAATAAAATATAGGCCTAGGCCCCCATAAACTACGTCAGAATTAAGCAAAGATGTATAATTGGGGTAACATGCTCGACCCGTTAAAGATTCCCCCAAACTGGAACTTTTTACTAAAAAAAGGGGGGAAAAGAATTCGTAGAAATCATAAATTTGGTGGTCCTCTTTAAAACGGAATTTCAATACCACACCAGGAAGTTCGTTGGTATTATTTTGGAGACAGAATGGTCGAGGCCACAATACTCCCCAATAGCATTACTGTGAAGGGAGTGGGAACAGTATTTTCAATGTTAAGACCCATAATATATAGATTTGGGAACGCAACAATTGACTACTAAAAAAAAACGCACATCTGCACGCCCTACCATATTGTCGTAAAGTTGCGACATGTTACGCGTCGCAAACCGAGTTGCGACGCGTCGCAGAGCTTTATGAAATCGGCCCCTGCATTGCTTGGTTAACTTTTTCTCCCCAGCTTTTATTTATTTATTCAGAAAAAATGGCAGTTCAATGGAATATGAAATTATTTATTGCAGCCACAGTTAAACCTGGTAAACATCACTGACGAAACAGGTGATCTAGTCATAACAGCAGTGAACTTAACGGACATAAGTCAGGTAATTATATGTACTCTTTTTCAAAGCTGCTAAATTGTGAACTTGTGATGATGCTTCTAAACATGTTTGTCGCTGTACACATGGTTGAACATGTAAATAATTACGGTATGTCTTCTTGGGACAATATTTGGGCCAGCTTATATAAGTTTTTAGCAGGTTGAAGGTGCATTGAACAGATGTTTTCCCAAGAATTATTTCAATTGCGTGTAGATGACCCTTGTTATAAAAGCAAATTGTTTGGCATTATTTGAGGTGTTGATTTGCATACATTTTTCTTAATATAAAAGGAGAGCCAGAGTTCAGCCCATGAAGATCAAGGTCCAATTACAAGTACCCGCATTAATGAGCTGAGAGAAGAAAACAGGCAATTAAAGAGAAAACTCATAGCTTTGCAGGCTGGATTGGATTTGTGCACGTGCAAAATAAATAAGCAAGACAAATGAAACAAAGAAGTAATTGACAGCCTCAACACCATTGTCAGTGCACGGTTGGTTGTGTACCTCATGCTTTCTCATCAAGTTCAACCACAACAATAGAAAAATGCTTACATGTATAGAGAGCCAAACTATGTGATTTGACACGTAACAAATCAAAACCAGGTGGACAGCAAGCCATTGATGACTTTTTGGATGCAGACTTTGTCTTACCTAAAAGAAAACAAGATACTATCCCACCTGAACCCGCACAACTTGTAGCAGAATCACAGACAACTGTATCTAGAACTTCACTTCACGATCACATCAAGACTCTGCAGCATTCAGTGGCGCAAAAAAAAAAGCTGAATTGAAAAGAAAGAGATCCCAAATAAGTTATCTCAGGCAGGAAACATAGCAAAAGAACACAGGCAAAAGATATGGTAATCAAAAAGACCACAGCGAGTTGCACTCAGCTTAAAGAGAACTTTACAAAAGAATCCTGGGAAAAATGACATTCTCGAGGAAAATTCATGGCTACGTGAAATGGTAAATGCTCGTGTTCAAACAAAAGACCGTAGTAGAAATTTCACAGTGAAGATTAAGGAGTGTGTTTGCGAGTTGTTATCGGGGGTACCGGGGGTAATTCATACAGTACTAAAATTGGCTGGACAGGATGTCACATATTTACCCAGTGAATCCACTGTCGCAGAATGGAACATCATGAGGTTGTCATTGGCACAACAGCTAGCCAAGGAGTTAATCTTGGACTTCTCTGTGATGGGCGACAGGTTGAGGGGTATCATGTGGCAGATGACCTAGGTAGAATGTTCGTCCTTCTAAGAGTAGCCATGCTGTCTACGTTCCAAGAAATTCTGACATTTCGAGCACCATGTCAGACAGAGCAGCAACACAGATAAAATTCAATTAACTACTAGAAGAGTACCGACAAGAGGTACTGCCTATCACAGTGGAGAAGTATGAGATTCTTTCATAGTCAGAAAGGAAGTCTCTTGGCAAACGCTGTAACTTCTTTTGTGGCTTACACGCCCTAGTACACTTGGCAGAAGTGTCATCAGCCTCACTGCTGGAAACGGAGAAGGCCATGTTTTCTGATGGTTCACCGGTACTGGACAAGACATTCCAGAAAAAAAAGGAACCAGGAGCTACAAGGCTAGTTCGGACTACATGCAAAGCAGTGGCACAAGGGGGTGATGACAAGAGTGGTTGCTATAGATCCTTCATAGAATTTGTAAGGCTGGTTCAGAAAAAGGATGGAATGAAGAGTCTCCCACTGGAACCGTTCAGAGGCAATCGATTCAACATTGAACATTCTTTTTTTTTCTGATGACATCAAACAGTACCTGGAAAATGGTGCTGCAAACAGACATTTGGAAGCTGTGACATAAATATTCCAGAGTACCTTGCTGGATGTAAAGCCATTGGGCTCATCTCCTAATTGCTTGTGTCCAAACCACTTTGGTCTTTAATTGAATATGCCTCCATTCACCTCCTTGACATCGGGGGACATTATCAAGAGATCATTGATTTCCTGTTGATTTCCTGTGCAGCTGATCAGTGTGATCACATTGATGAATTCATCACTGGAAGTTTGACACTCCTTCTGCTCAGACAACATTTTGCAGAATGTCATCTTCAAGAAGCTTGTAGATCCATGGAAACGTGACGAAAAAGTTAAAGTTATTCTGAGTGTAATGCTTCCAGCAATGGCCAGGCTTCTTCAGCAAATCTTCAGTGATCGTGATCACCTTGAGGGTGGGAAGTGGCATAAGGCCTCACCTGAAGTTCGACAACGCCTGCAGGGATTGCCAAAGCCCAACAAGTTTTCTGAAAGTGTTTTTGGCCATCTTGATCAGCTCATGAAGACGAAACCGAGCATAACGACACTAGCCAGCGAAGCCTATAATTATTATGTTCTCACACAACAAAACCATGGCATGGTTGTCTTCCAAAACACCAGCAGGAAAAGCTAGGATGTTTTCAGCTGGAAGAAAGAGTGTATGTATTAAGGCAAGTGCAGAAGAAGTTCAAGAAATGCCAAGTGGAAATCCAAGCAGCTAGGCGTGCAAGAGTTCTTGAAAAGCTGGCTGCTGCTGCTTAAGAAGTCAACCAGAGGCGTGTGCAGAAACTCGAGCAGTACACATTAGATATCATGTACTGGGGACAATGGCAGAGTCAGCATGAAGTTCATGAATACATGTACACATAGCATCGCTCCAAACCAAGTCTCACAAGCTGCAGTCGCTCAAGGCCCAGCTTAACTTTAGGCAGCATGTCCTTCAACAATAACCCAGTAATAAGAAAACCTGTTTGCATTCTCCAAAAATAAAGTTGCCTTGGGACCAGAGGAATTACAACTAAACCTGAAGAAGTTGATCACACAGTCATTCCTTTTGCAAGCCAAGCAGGCTGAGTCTGAGATTCAGGGAAGTAGGCAGCCTCTCCTGGTGGGAAGAGGGTGAGGCACCTATGCTCTACAGATGGTGGTGCAGAGGTGTGGTGGGCTGGGAAGTTGATATCTCAGGTTGAAGGAGTACATGTTCTGTCACCATTTCTTCTTGTTGTTTGGCTGTTATCACAGGCTTTAAAAAAAATACAATGATTGATTGAGACATCATCATCACAATCAGTATTCTTTCTTGCATGCCATGCATATGTTAAATAAGTTAATTAATAGTAGGCACATACTGTACATGTACATTGTCTTATACTAACTTTGTTGGTAATGATTACCCTATACTAATACGTTGTTCAGACAGTGACTCAGTTTTAATGTGTACAGTGCATACACATGTTCTCTTACTGTGTTTCACTTTCAGCTGTTTTTTTCTTACTTACCTGGTGGACTCCGGACGATACGTTAGTTTTCACTGCACATCATTATGTGATCAGCGCATTATTGCTTAATTAAAGCCTGTTCTTGCATGCCAAGTTAATTTCTGCTTTCTTAAGGCTGCAGAGAAACCAAATGAAAATGCAGCCCCCCCAAAAAAAAAACAAATGGTCTACTTGGTCCACTTCCTTTTGGTCGATTTCTCCAACAACCTGAAATACCCAAATTTAAGAAAAAGACGGTTATAAAAAAGACCATGGTTTATATGTGGCAATTACCAAATACACATAAATTGAAAGAACTGATTAAAAAATACAACTTAATAGTTCAACTGAATTATAAAAACGCCAGTACAAAATCATAAGACCTGGTTTTTTTTAATTCGTTGCAAATATTCAATTTTTCCTGATATGAAGTGCTCACACATCCTATTCAAATACAGTAAAACCAGACCACTGTGGACATTTTAGAAGGTTATAATATCACAAGTTACAACGCCGGTGGCCATATTATGGATAACTATGAATAATAAATACCACAGAGACCAGCACAAACATTGATTTCCAAGTTGCATCTGCTAGTCTAGATACTTTATTGACACAGGCCCCATTTGTTTACAGGAACATGGGGGAATCTGGGTTCCTGATAATACATCCTGATAATTATCAAGACAAGGCAGATAACAGTTTCCAAAGTAAATTGAATGTCATTCTTGTTATTATTAATAATGTCATGTATTGAATCGACATGTTAGTTAGAAGTGTCACATGAGTTAAAAACTACAGACTACTGTTCATGTGCTCTGACTTGGCTCAAAGAAAACCTGCAGCCGATTTCAAGAAAGGTTGCGTTAGTTACGCAACGTACAAATGTTGCGTAAGTCTTGCGCCACAATGGCTCTTTTGTGCACTATTTAGAAAGGGCAGCACAATGTTGCGTACGCAACATTTGAAGTTTCGTGAAATCGGCTGCAGGACCTAAGAACAAGTCCTTAACTAAATTTTAGGAAAAGGGGTTTATAGGAAAATATTAAATCTAACAACTAACTTAATCACAGTACTATATATACCTATAATATTTAAAACCACAAACCACTTGGCAATCAAAGTGAATTACATATGATACCACTCACCTGGACTGCCACGGGATGCTGGACATGCATGTTTCACATAGAAACTCATATTTCAAGGTGACGGTTACTGGACCAAGTCGTCCTGTTTTGTGTTTGGCAACCTATAGGTCAAGATTTTGAAAACGATAATAAATGATAAATCAGCAAAAATGTTAAATCTCCAGGCAACTTTGAAGTACATGTATGAGGCTATTTATAATTAGCTTTTCCGCCGCTTCCAGGGAAGCGGAAAAGCTATATCTTTTGTTAGGCTTTTTAGCTTTTCCGTTACAAACGGAAAAGCTATTGTTCTTGTTCTGATTTTTTTTTTTTTTCTTCTTTTTTTTCTGGTCGGAATAATCCCATAGACTTTGTACAGGGTTTTAGTAAGCGCCACTTTGGCCATTGAACACACTTGGATTTTTTTGAAAGTTTGCAAATGTATAGTGCCCATGCTGAAGTTGTGCACAGTTGTCTTTAAAACTTCATGACGTCACCACGTGTCACGTGACAGCGCTTTAAAGGGACAAATTTCAAACTCCAATAAAAGCAAAAGTACAAGTTCGTTTGGTTTCAATTTTGCAGTATATCTAAGTTGGGAAAAGGTGTATCCAAAAATTGCCCTCATTTGATCGTGACGTCATCTCATGAATATTAATGAGGTCATAAAATTTCAAGATTTTAACATTCAATTGAGCATATTTGGCCAACAGAGCAAGATATTTTTCATTTTTTCGATTATGTCTATTGGGGATGTAGTTAAGAAACACCCTCCAGGGCCAAAATGCCATGACGCAATCGTGACGTCATCAAAATGCGTGTTTTTAAAACGCATATTTGCCAAAGGTCAATCGTCTCGAAATTTAGTGGGCATTTAGCTATCGAGCTAGACATTTTAAATCCTGAGTTTGGAAACAATCGACCATTGTTCAAAATTATTATGATTTTTTGAATGTTATAATGAAGTCCCATACACTTTGTGCACGAAATATAAACGTGCGTTTTGGGGTAGAAATTGAGGTTCCGAGTTCGAATCCCGCTGATGTCAATATTTTTTTTATTTTTTTTTAGAGAACCAGATGCGGAAAAGCGTTATGTTCTGTTAGCAAACAGACATAAATCTCTAGTTGTTAGTCTTCTTCTTCTTCTCCCCCAAAGCCCATAGACAATGCACAGGGGTTTTGTAAGCACGACTTTGGTCATTGAACAGACTTGGATTTTTTTCAAACGTGGCAAATGCATAAAGCCCATGTTGAAATTGATCCTAAACACCTTGATGTCATCATGACGTCATCGCGTGTCACGTGACCTTGCTTTGAAGGGGCAAATTTCAAAATCCATTAAAAGCAAAAGTGCAAGTTCGTTTGGTTTCAACTTTGCACTGTATCTAAGTTGGGAAAAGGTGTATCCAAAAATTGCCATCGATTGACCGTGACGTCATCTCATGAATATTTATGAGGTCATGAACTTTTCAGATTTTCACATTGAAATGAGCATATTTGGCCAACGGAGCGAGATTTTTTTCATTTTTTCTTTGATATCTATTGGGGACATGGTTTAGAAACACCTTCCGGAGCCAAAATGTCGTTACGCAATCATGACGTCATCAAAATGTGTGATTTTAAAACACATAAGGCATTGGCCGATCATCTCGAAATTTGGTATGTAGTTAGCTATCGTGCTAGACAATCCAAATCTAAAGTTTGGAACCGAAGGACCATTGTTTATATTTTTTATGAATTTTTGAATACCACACTCGAGTCCCATAGGCTTTGTGCACAAAATATGTACATGCGTTTTGGAGTAGGAATGGGGCTATTCTATGACTTGTTACAAACAGAAGCGGAAAAGCTCTATGCTCCGTTTCACAACAGACATATTTCTCGTTTTCCCTAATCTCGTTCCAGACATCCTACATTCTACTGATGTCTTTGAACATTTTGTTTGATTCGTCCATTTCGTTTGTTTTTGGTGAAGTGTCAGCCCTCGTGACGTAATATCAACTTATCAAGGCTGAAATATGATTGGTCGAAAGAAATGATCGGATTTGACGAAAAAAATCGCTGTGGAATCGATCCCAACGATATTCGTTCACGTTATCATACGCTGTGTGACCAGAATGATTTATTTGAACTGGGAGCGATAACATTTATCGATCTCGTTATCGTTGTTGAGGCCTGTGTGACCGGCCCTTTAATAAAATATGTGCGTCCTCGCATTTAGCTAAATACCAGGGAAAGACAACTGATTATCATCAATTACACACTAGTGCAGCACAGCTTACCAATACTAGTAATACTTAGCTCAATACAAGGGAAAGACAACTGATTATCATCAATTACACACTAGTGCAGCACAGCTTACCAATACTAGTAATACATCTATTAAGAAGCTAGGAGTAGGAACCATGTCATTAAAACTTGAAACAGCGAAACCAATCATTCCAATATTTACACACACATTTTATTTGTACAAGTACAATACAAGCCTTGTCTCAGCTCAGGCACATCCTATATTTGCTGTCAATACTCGTACTATCATCCCAACAATAGGCCCTAATTATGCAATATGGCTATGGTCAAACTGACATTAAATTAATGCAATGTTACGACTTTAAATATTATCCACAGCACAACTTCTGAAGACTCAAACTCGGCGTAAACTAATTCGAAAGCGCTACGTTACCGTATACTTGAATATCTTTTGTCGGCTGACTAATTTTCCAAGTCTAATTTAACAGAGAATCCGCGCTAAATAAAACAAACCTACCATCATCGTTAATAATACAGTACAGAATCCTACAGTGACACACGAGCCTAGGCTAAATACACATCGTGTTGTCACCAGAGGCCGCCATCTTGTAAACTTTATCCTATGAGGAGCATCTGGGATAGGTCATAGAGCTCTATAAATAGCTCTATTGGATAGGTCATTTTTACCAACGCATTATGGGAAAGCCCATACTCTCGCCAATCAGAAAGGCAAGAACATCATTAAAGATAAATTTCGTCATTTTTCTTTCCGTTCCACTAAATGTTATACAATGTTACACATGGCTACAATAAACAACTCCCGGTGAGCTAAAATGTACTGTGTTTGGAACAATGACGATGCAATACATAAATGGCAATAGGCTATTTACAACTAAATAGTACTAAATCAATAAATCACTATTTAGTAAAACCATTAAATAATAATAAGGCTAGCCAGTGGAATGGTATAGATAGAATTTCCTTACAAGTATTCGTGCCACGCAGAAGCTAGTGTAGCTCAAGGTTTCATTTAATAATTAAGGATACTTACTATAGTCACTACTTACTATACATGTGTAGGCCTACCAATCTACGACTCATTACTTGAGTGTCTGGCCTCCCCGGTGGTCCAACGGCTTGGGAACTTCGGCAGACAGGAGGGGTGGTTGGGGAGGCTGTACTTGGTAAAGGACACCGACTACCGTCGGATAGGGTCGCCGTCTCTTCCACCTGTCTGACGGTGATCCCCATGTCGAGGTGGTGCAGGATGTCGTTTCTTGACCTGGTTGCCGCTGGATCTTCCGTGGCTCTTTCCCAGAGCCAGGTCACCTCGGCGCCGGCGGCCGATTTTGAGGGGCCCTATTGGCCGGCTCGGAAGAGCCTTGGGTCGATGGACGGGGACTCAGTCGGGGGCACATCGGTGGTGGGGACATCTTCAGGGGTGGGGGCGACCGGGCTTTCCAGGACTTTGGTAGGGGCATCTGCTTGGGGTGGGGCGGCTGGACTCTACGGGGCTTGGGTGATGGCAGGCGACGGAGACCTGGAGAAGCCAATCACCACTGCCGAAGGGGTGGGTGACTCAGACGAGGACCCGGCAGTGGCGAAATCTTTCTTTGCTACCCGGTCCATCCATTGTTGCATGGCCTGGGAGGGACTCAGCGGTCGCATCGCTGTCGGTGACGTTGGTAGCGGCGTCACCGCTGGCTCCTGGGTGGTGGCCTGTAAGATGACCTCAAATTTCGGGCTCTTGGCCTCTGACGTCGGGGCATGGCGAGGGATGTCAGGGGTCCGTGGTGGCCTGTAAGATGACCTCAAAGTCCGGGCTCTTGGCTTCTGACGTCGGGGCAGGGCGAGGGATGTCAGGGGTCCTCAGGGCCTCCTCCGCTGGGGAGGGGTGCAATTCAATGCAGGCCCCATCAGGCTGTCGGCCTACCTCAGGCTGGGGCTGCATTCTGCCTTCAGGGCCGTCTTTGGGCTGGTCACTTCTAGGCCCCTTGGCCGTCTCGCCTGAAAGTTGCGCTTGGTGCAACGTAGGGCATGTCGCTGGAGACGGTGCTTCTCCAGATCGGCCCTCTTCTTGAACCTCCGCCTGCAAATTTTGCAGGTGAACACGATTCGATACTCCGGTGTCAGTTGCGGCATCTTGCCTCTTTCGTTATCTGCTATCGAGTATCGGTATACGCAAGTCTCTCTTGATCATCTTCATCGCTAGGGACGCTATATATTTAATTTTCATCCTAATTTCGCGCGCCTTATACGCGTGCGTCAACTTCGTGCCTGTATGAAATCCTCCCTCTCCGCCATCATGTTTTCTTTTGTCTATCGCTAGCAATACGTAAATGTTCACGGGCGTATTTATGTATCCGCTCCATTCGCCTCTTCAATTCGTCGGTGTAATCGATTGGTTCAGAATTAATCTCTTTAGCAGGTCCTTCCGTTAGCGGTTAGACGAGCATCTCTTCCCAACATAATTGCACAGGGGGTACATCGTGTAGTTTCATGTACGGACTACGTTACGCAATCATGACATAGGGGAGGTATAGTGGTCTCAATCTCGTTGATTGTCTGCCACAAACAAACAAACACAGCATTGCCTCTTGAGTTCGGTTAAACCTTTCAGTCATCCCATCTGATTGAGGGTGAAGGGCGGTAGTTCTGCTTTTGTCTATACCCATCATTTTACAAACTTCTCGGAACACACGAGACTCGAAATTTCGGCCATGATCCAAATGGAGTTGTAAAGGAACTCCAAATCTGCAAATAAAATAATTCTTCCGCCAATTTCGTCGCAACAGTCGTAGCTTCTTGATTGTAATTGCATACGCCTCGGTCCACTTGGACCATTATGTACTTGTTCCCATCATTCGTAGTCGGTAATGGACCCATCACATCTCTGGTAATTCTTTCCATAGGTAATCCAACATTATATTGTGTCATGGGTCTTTTGGACTTCTTCTGTTGTCTTCTCCACTTGGTACAGTCATCACAAGTCCTGCAAAGTCGGCTGACGTCTTGTCGCCATTCAACCCAGTAGTAACGTCTTTGTACTCAGACCTAGATGTCCAGACGGCGGATCACTATGTAAACACCTAAGTATCGTCGGTCTGCATTTCATCGGGAGCACTAACTGCCAGGTTATAACATCCTGCTTCAGACTCCCGTCTCCTGTATAAGATTGTATTCCTTAGTTTAAGGCGATCCCATTGCGTCCATAGACTTTTTATCGCCTTATCTCCCGGGGAAACTTCCACCCAGTCCGGTCGCTTGTCTCGGGACTCTCTCCACCGAATAAAGCGTCCTAAAACTTTGTCATGTCTTTGTGACTGTCTGAACTCCTCATCCGTCCAACTCTTAGCTACGTCGGGCGGTGTCGAGCTGTCTTCTATTTCATCGGCTAAGCTTTCCTGATGCTCACCACCTTTTTCCTCGCGACCATCTGAGAACAAAGAGACTTTCTTTCCAACTCTTGAGTTTACGGCGGTACATCTACTGATCCCTCCAATCAGATTTTAAGTATCTACGTTCGGCCTTAGTCAGTGTCCTACTGAAGTATGCAATAACTTTTTTAATTCATGTGTATCAAATGTTGAAATATGAATGTCAGAACTTACATCTTGCGACGCTGACAGCTTTGCATAGAATTTGGATGTGGGATCAATGATGTCCTTGTATACAACGGGAGGTTGTGGGGTGATCTGGTCTGATGAGTTGAAGATTGTCAGCAGCTTCCTCAAGGCTTTGGATGAGTTTCTTATGCTCTTGCTTATTCTTGTTGCCACAGCCTGGCCATCTGCATAGGGTCATAAAATATACCTTCGAACTTTCAAATATCTGGTAACAGATTACAAATGCATGTACTGTAAATGCACATACCATTAAATTAACAAAGGTATACAATTAACAAGGTTGTAAATTTTAACCCAATCATTTTTAAGTGAAACAAATAAAAGAAAAACTGATTGGGAACTTTTTAAAAAATTTAAAAATTGGCAAACAAAGAAAACTTTTACTGGACGAGGATTTGAACCCAAGACCTCTGGATTAACGTACCGATGTTCTTCCATCTGAGCTGTCCAGCCCTTAAATTGAAGAATGAATATCATTTATGACTGTAGAATTGTCTTACTTTCTTACTCGAATATTGTTTGGACATGTCGCGAAAAAAAGAATACTCCACAGCGTGCGACCACATCTTCTGCACAAGACACTGTTGTTGCTTCTCTGTCATATTTTTAAAGTGCTCCTTGTACTGTTCATGGTCTTTGTTCCAGCGCTGCATGCCATGGTGTTCCTCTATGTTCTGGAGTTCCTTGTCCAAACTATATAAGAGTAATCAAGATTAATGAATTAGTTCAGAAGAGGAACCATGGAAAATGTACAGCAGGTATGAAAATAAATAAAACATTCGGTTTATTTCTGGCTCATAGTTATGAAAAGTACATACTCTTGACATTGGCCAGCAAGTACACCAGCTCTTCTTTTGTTGCTTTTTCCCAGAATTAGAATAAACATGCTATATACCTCTTGGGAGAGCAGTCCATTTTTCCATCCTAATGACTGGCACCCAGCTTTTAAGGACATAATTATGTCCCTCCAGAAGAAAAAAGTGCAACAAGCTCATCAACTGAAAAGTGAAAAGCTACTCTGGGTTGCTCTGGGGTAGCAGGCCAATTAAAGTGACGCTTTCTTCTTCACAGGAGCATGTCGGCAACCAGCAGTTGTGAATATGCCCTAAAACATAAACTTAATTGATAAAAAACAACATGTGAAAAAGGTAAAGCTGGGTATCACCTCCCTGACATTAACTTCATACCACTGACCTGACAAATTATTGATAAAGTAAGCTTCAGATTAAAAGAAAAAAAATCAATAAATGTGTGTATTGTGATTACATGTCACAAGAAAACTATTCCAAAACTTACAGTTTGGGTCAAGCATTACATTATTTCAACAAATCAAACATGACCCATAGTGAAAGACAGTTTTTCTCAAATAAGTGTTTGACCAGGTCAGAAAATTAAGCCATGGAGATTTTCCCACATGTAAATATAATGCTGTAAGTTCAATATGAGCAAGATCTTATAAAAATTAGTAAATAATGTTAAAAATAGCAAATAAACTTTGATACAAAATTTCAATGGCTAAACTATGCAATTATTGCTATTACCAAAATCCGTTGTGGCTTGTGAAGGTGGTTTCTTTTCCTGTGACATCTAATTGTACAGTCAATGCAGCGGACAACTTGTGGGCCACAGTCCAGGCACAGCACACCATCACCATCCGTTGTCCCACAGGAAATGCCGGGTAAATTCAGGGCACTGCTCTCAAGAAAGGCATCCTCAACGACAGACCTCTTCTCTACCCATGCATCGCACTGCTTTGCCTTTCTGGCAGCACACCTCCTTGTATTAACAAGCTCTTCCTCAATAAATGTACTTAAATTAAATTAGCAAGCAAAATGAAGTGTTTGCTCTTCTCGACATAACTAGCACATTACCCGATTAAAACCATTTTCATTTAGTACATAAATAAATATATTTTTTTGTAAATTTTAGATACGGTATTAAATACATGTAGATGTAAATAGCAACAAAGCGAAAAAGTGACGCATAGTGCTTCTCAAGTACATGTTTATCATATTGTAGGCCTATATATTTATAATATGTACAGTGTAGGTACATGTACCCAAATTACAGCGCAGTAGCCCTATACCACCATGCCACCAAGTGCTAGCAGTTCTCCGGTTCTTCGCAACTGGCAGCTTCTATTCTATGCAAGGAGACCTGCATGATGTGTCAATCCCATCAGTTTGCAGGATTTTGCACAGAGTATCGAGAGCATTGGCAGACACAGTCAATGCAAATGTTCACTTTCCTGTCAACGGCAGAGAAGCAGTCCAGACAAAGCATGACTTCTTTGTCAAAGCTGGATTTCCCGGTAATAAAAAGTATAAACACTAAAAAAAAAATATATATATCAATCACTTGGCAGTCAGCCTGCAGAAAATACCAGCCAATTAATTCCTCCATGAAATGAACATGAAGATACATGTAGATTAAATTATACAAGCCATGTTTATACTGGCAAGTAGTCAAGGTTTTCTCATTTTGTTTGAAATACCTTTTTCTTGACATTGTAAAGCTTAAAATGAAAGTGGAAATTCTCACTGTCAGATCAAACATGTGCAAGCACAGTCATGTAATCTATTCTTTTGATATTTTCTTGCAGGTGTTGTGGGTGCTATCGATTGTACGCATGTCCGTCTGTATGGGTCACCCATGGGCGATGAAGAACACGTCTTCGTTAACAGGAAAGGTTTTCACAGCCTGAATGTGCAAATGGTGTGCAATGCCAAATACAAAATCACATGGTGTAGCCAGATGGCCCGGCAGCACACATGATAGTGCAATTCTTCATGCAAGTGTTATTGGAGATGTGTTTGAAACTGGAAGGTTAGTTTTCTTAATGAGCACTTTCCAAACACATTTCCAAACCTTCATGTATATGTACTACACACAATTGCATGGTGCAGTATGCCATAATGATTGATAAGGTACATACTGACAGCTGGTTTCCAATGTATTTTTCCCCCCAAAATGAGACAAATGTACACTCTTAAATTCGGAAAAAGCAACTTTGAAACTAAATTTTCTCATCAACTGGTTCTTTCTCGGAAACCTCTTATACATTTACTTACCAAGTTTCTTTCCCTTCATTATTACAGACTGGGTGGATTGCTGGTTGGGGACACTGGATATGCCCGACGCCCCTGGCTAATGACCCCTTACCTGAACCCACATACAAGAGGGGAGCGAAGATTCAATGCCAGCCTGAAGAAAACACGGGTGATTATTGAGCAAGTTTTTGGCCAGATAAAACAGCGCTTTCCCTGCTTAGCAGTTGGGCTCAGAGTGAGGCCGAAGAGAGCAAATACAATAATCCTTGCTTGTGCAGTTCTGCACAACAAAGCTAAGGAGTATGGCGAACCAGAATTTGATGCTGATCAAGAGGATGTGGATGAAGTTGATGTTGCCCCATATGATGGCCCCCTTCATGATGGTCGCCTTTGTAGAGATCAACTTGTCCATCAGCATTTCAGCAATGTTTAAGTGTCATATTGCTCTGAGTTTTTGCCTTAAGTGCTTTTCCTGTTCAACCCCAAGCTGATTTGTTTTGAATTGGTTTATTTGAATTGGTTTATTACAGGATTTAAGAATCGTTAATTTTACACTCAATCCCAAGCAGCCAATGTCATGAACCTTCATTCACACCATTTTTCATATCGTAGTTTAATTGTATAATAGAAGTAATCCGACAACAATGAGTAACTTGTGATAGAATCTACACTTGGAGATGACACGTTGTGAACTTAAAGCAACTGTGAGAGCCAAGCAAATATTTAATATAATTCAGCAATCAACAGTTAGCATACGGGTACATATTTCATGAATTTGACAGCTGAATATTAATGGCATTAAAAAAGAAACAATCATCCTAATGTGTCAGATAGGGACTTTATGGTCATGACAGCTCTTTGAAGGTGCTACCTGAAAAATGTAAAATATCACAAATTTGGGTCCTATTGGGCAATAACATGGCATCTATTTGTCACAAGTTGAAATCTTACCACCCCCAGTAAAATAGAGGTCTAGCCTGTCATCTGTTCATTTTTATTCACATTCACTTCTGGCAAAGTAACACCATTTGATTATTTTTTCTTTTGTTTCTATTAAATGCTTTTCTTATTCACATTTATCAATGAGCCATTGGTGCCAGGAAAGTCCTCCCTGTATAAAAATCAAACAAAGACAAACCTACAAGGCAGAGACCTACTTAAGAGGTAGAGATTGTACGTGAAGGTTAGCGAAAGATGTCTAATTTTAATTCCTGGAGATCAAAATAAACTGATTCTCAGCTTGAGTGTATATTCTTGTTCCTTAACCCATTTACTTTTTTCATGAAAATTAATTGTGATATACAAAAATGTTGCAAACTGCTTTCTGACTAAAATTACCAAAATGTAAATCTTAAAATTTAGTGGGCTTGACGTTTCGATCCTAGCAGGACCTTTCTCAAAGGCAGAGAAAGGTCCTGCTAGGATCGAAACGTCAGGCCCACTAAATTTTAAGAAAATTAATTGTATTATAAAATTTTCAGATTTTTGGAAAGCAAAGGCAATTATCATTTGCATATTTATGTTAATTTCTTTTGACACTTTGAGATGCTCCTTTGCAATTTGCAGTCTTTCTCTCTATTTCTAATCGTTCATTTTCAAGGTCATAATTTTCTCATGATGAAAAATAATTTTTGGAGCACTTCTTTCAAATGAACAGATGAAGTACAGGAGGCCTTGGTCTTTTTGCACTAAGAATTAAAATTGTTTTTGAATCATTAATGATTCTATTTTAATAAGGATAATGCTATAGGGAAATTTATGATATTGAAAAAGAACGTTTGGAAATTCCATGATAGATTAGGAGCTACCCTCAGGAACGAACGTAATGCCACCTTGCTGGCAAGCAATGGCAATGATCATTTGCAAGTTGACATTTAATTGCTGTGCAACTTGCAAATGATCCCGCTCTACCTGAAGGCGCTCCTTCTCTACTTCAAAACGTTCTTTCTCAAGATCATTAATTTCCCTATTTGATATGCTGGAAGACTGTTTGGGGGCACTAGTTGGGGTGCTGGTTGTGGCGTGGGTTGAGGTGCTGGTTGGGGTGCTAGGTGCGGTGGTGGTTGGGGCGCTGGTTGGGGCGTTTGCAGCTGCAGTTGGCAATGTAGCTGTTGCCACTTGCCAATGATGATGATGGTGGTGCAAGAACTTCATCACCACCATCATCAACATTTCAATCATCATCTTCCATGTACATGTACATTATGTATGGGTAATCTGTTGTGCACAAAAAGGAGCAGTTGGTGAAATAAACATACATAAATTACATGTACACTTGGACAGATTAGTTTTGAGTATCATAAGTGTGTAATTAGAAAAGCAAATTTTGTACCTTCACCAGGGATGAAGGGTATTGTCTCCCCCTCCCCTCTTGCTACTACCCCTTCTTTGGCAGCTGGGGCCAAAACCTTAAGTACTTCCTCCATCAGGCTGTCTTCCCTTGGTCGTTCGCCGCCACCTTAATTGAAAATAAAATTTAAAACAAAAAACAGGAAAAATATATAAAAAGAGATAACAATTAATTTCAATATCAATACCATTCATGAGCACTGAAATGAAGCTTTTGATGTATGTACGTAATTTCGCACTCCCTCATTTAAAAACAGGTAGGTGGTGGATCACACCGTGGATGCCAATGAAAGCATAAAAAATAAACTAGTAATTGTAGAAACTAGTATTACTGTAATGGCTTCACCACTGTGTCATGACTGTTCACCCAGCTTGTAAGTTGTATTGTAGTATTGTACACGTACGAACTGTGTACGTGTACAACTTAACAGTGACCAGTCTATTAAAACAAAAATACCCACATGTCAAATGCCTCATTTGAACAGTATAAAATGGATGGATCAATAAAATAATGAACAATGAAAAAAGCTCATGTTTTTAAAACTTTTAAGTACAACTTTCAATTAGTTTCATTCTCATCATGGCCCTACAGATTTTAACTTACCAGTCTTCTCCATATTTCTCTTATATTTTCTTGCCTTTGATGCCAACTCTCCCCACCTCTTTCTAACTTTCACCCAATCCCTAGATCTTCCCCCGCTCTCTTGAAGTACCCCACTGCCCGCTGCCAACATCTCTTCTTAAGCTGCTCTACATTAGCCGGTGTCCTTTTCCCTTTTACATTAATTCCAAATAGTTGTGATGAATTTTCCCCAACAAAATCAATTAAAATTCACAGTTCCCCCTCAACCCAGTTATTATCACGTTTACTCATTACAAATACTAGTGAATACTCAATAAATAGTAGAACTTGAACTAGAAAAAACAACAAACGACAAGATTAGGGATACAGCTATGGTTCACGATCGTTCGACGGCATCCGTCTATAGATCTAAGCCTAGTATCTATCGTTTTGGTTGTACAAACATTTGCATATTGAACACATTTTTCTACTCGCAATACTCCTGCAGCAGACGATCGTCGACGCGGTGACCGCTTGGCACTTCACAGCTTGTCCAAGTTGCACCTCCTCGAGGCTGTAGCCACACTAAGTAAGATTTTGTAAGCTGGAATTGGTCTCTGTTACGAGGATTTTCCTTCAGAGTGCTTGCGTGACTAGTTTAAGCTTCCGATCGTGAGAAATCTACATTTTTCAGCGCAGCAACGTAAGAAATGCAAAATGGCTGCCTCCAATAAAAATTTCCGCGGCGTGTGTATTGTTTGCGAACGTTACATGCAGCAAATACTTCAAAGCGTGTTTACTTCAAACAGTCGTTGATATGACCGTGGTCAGCCTTATCCAAAATGTTTCACAAAAATTAAGTGAAAATCCGATGTTGCGCAGCTAAGACGAGTTTCGTGAAATCGATTTTAACTTACGGCGTAAGTGTTGCGCCATAAGTAGAGAAGGCGTAAGTTACGCACAGTTTCGTGAAATCGGCTGCAGGATAAGGCTGCAACCGCTTTTTTAATGGGAGATGGCGATTTGCAGGATTTTGCAAGGTGGACAAGGTAAAGTGCAAAATCGAAAGGTTTTGCGGGGATTGAAATTTTGCTACGTTCGGATGACCACACGGACCATCTATTAAATGCGACCTGAGTATGAATCAACGGTAGAACTAACCCTTCGGACAGCCGACCCAATTGGCCCGGGGAAAGGCTGAAAAGACCATTGTCCCCTAAGTGTAGATAAAACATACAAAGAGGTTGTACAGGCTACTACGGTGTCCGAGAGAGGACCCAGTCACGGGTTGTTCGTGGAAGGGTCTGTTCGTGCAACAAAGTTCAAGATGCTGATAGACACTTGGGCTACGGATACGCTAATAAGTATGAGCGTATATCATCAGATGCCAAGGGAGCAGCGACCAGATTTGGAGCCTTGCGTGGTTGATGTGAGACAAGTGGACGGTAGTCCTCTGGGGGTTAGTGGCTCTGCCTGGGTAGATCTAAAGATCGGGAAGACTGTTCGCCCCATGCATGAGGGCAGTTTTTGCCGATATCTCGCTCCCGGGTATGCTGGGTAAGGATTAGTTACTGGCCACCAGAGGAACCCTTGACTTCAGCAAGGTGGAGCTAAACATCAATGGTGAACGAATTAAATGCACAGGGAGTGCAGGTGAATCATTTGTCGGTCGAGTAGTCGTCGCCAAAACTACGGTAATCCCGGCAGGCCATGAGATTATTGTTGCTGGGAGTCAACGAGGTTATAATTTATTCGCTTCCCACAACCTGACAACCAACTTACCATAATGGCCATAAAACAAGGATTCTTCAACATAGCCGGTAAGAATAATCACTAGAAAAAAAAAATCAAAATCGGATTTAATCCCAAAACCATTCCGATGGATCCCTTGTGCATACCGTTTTTCAACCACTAAATTTGTCGGGGTCAAAATGTGTAGCAGAACTAACATTGGCAGTTGCATAACAAACTCACCTATGTATTTCACCGAAACAATATCTTACTCAATTCAAAGGGTAATCCTACGACCCTGGCGCCGATACTGTCGTCAGAGATCAATAAATCTCACACAAGCACAACTTCAACTCTCTGGCTTTGCAGCTGACCACTGTTGACAGTGTCAGTTGACCAAAATATAAACACAAGCAAAGCGCACGTATCCAGTGTACATGTACATGTACATGTACGTGATTACACGTACATGTTGAGTAATGTACATGTACTGTACATTATACATGTACATGTACATGTACATGTACATACAGTACTCGTGCAAAGTAACACAGTGGAAACGTTCCACCATTGACACTTCAAAAATGTGATACAATGTATCAATGTGTTGACCCGTTTGTTTTATTGCCGACATGTAAATACATGAAGGAAACTAAAGAGGGCGCTTCAATGATCAGTCATAGAGCTGTCAGAGCTGTTTTCAGCTGTAATTTATATATTGATAGCGAATAATCCTCAAGCTTGCCTCTGTCAAATACTATTTTGCAAGTTGATTGTAGGCCTAATATCAATATTATATCAATTACCTAAAAAATGAAATAAACTTTTCTGTTAATAGATAATATACATAATTATGTACATACAATGCATACAGGGATATGCAGCTTTTTGTTCAAGTATAGTACTGTGGAATCGTTTTGAGTTTCATTTTCAGGATTCCCCAATGCTATTGGTGCAGTTGATTGCACGCATGTTCATGTAGAACCCCCTCCGACCAATGAAATGTCTATATCAATATAAAGGGATACCCTTCCCTCAACTACCAGGTAGGGTCTAAAATAAATTATATTGGTCTGAAGTTGACTACATTTTTTCATGTTTTTTTTTTTTAGATAGTGTGCGACCACCGCAGAAGATTTACCAATGTGGTGGTCAAGTACCCTGGCTCAGCACACGACAGCAGGATATGGAGAGTGCACTCGACAATGCCATGGAAGCTAGTGAGTATTTCTTACAGCCCCCTTGATATATACTTATCATCATTAACAAATATTGCACGACTCATATCTTATGTCTAATTCACTATGGCAGTGCAAGTAAATTCGATAGTCAATTTCCTGGATTTTTACAGACAGATGGCCAAATTGTATACTCCTGGGAGACTCAGAATATTACCAGAGTCTTCCTCGTGACCCCATATTCAAACCCCCAAACAGAAGAAGAAATAGCGTACAATGTGGCCCGTACAACAAGGTATACCTTTTTATTGATTAATGATTACAAACATTTCATGTTCCGAATGAAAAGGCCATCAGTAATAACTGTGACTAACTACATATACAGGGTACACTATACATTGCAGATCACTCATTGAACAAACGTTCGGAATTCTCAAGAGATTTGCTTTGCTGAAAACAGGAATGAGGTTCAGATCGATGGGTAAGGCAGCAAGTGAAATTCTTGCATGCTGTCTTCTTCACAACTATGAAATAGAAGAAGGTATTACCCTTTGATGAGATTAGTGGTTTATCAAAATACCGGTAGGTGTATAGTGACATGTTAAATGTCTCCCTAATCTGTATAAAAAAAAATTGAACATTATTTTCCAGGTGACCTCATGCCTACCGAAGAAAGGAATGAACCCGACCACCCAGATGGCAACCGAGTATTTAAAAGTAGAGGGAAGGGACAGACACTGCTTTTGGACAGGCCATGAGGGACCAATTTGCCCAATCTGTGTATAGGCATAGGCGTCACAGAGACATTTAGAGAAAATGTCTCTAGGACGTCAACCTCGAGAACTCTGGATTAACGTACCAGTGCTCTTCAATCTATCCAGTCCTTAGATGGTGGTCTCACTTAATACTCAACAGTAGTAGTGGGGGTGTGATCGCTGGAGATATACGGCAGTCAATGGTTGAATTACTTCAGACTGATGCCCCACCCCGGCAAAGACTACCTGTAGTTGACTAATGACTATTAGGAAAGACCACCATCTAAGGACTGGATAGCTCAGATTGCAGAGCACTGGCACATTAATCCAGAGGTCTCGGGTCCAAGTCCTGGTCCAGTCAAAGTTTTCTTTGCAAATATTTAAACCAATTTCAGTTTTTACAGCTCCTTTAAAAGAGCTGATGCCTTGAGGTCAAAAAATCTGGCCTGTGCTAGAAGCATTATTTTCTTGAGGGCATGTTGCTCTTCCAGGACTTGAAGTTTCCTCTCCATGTACTCCTCTTTAGTAATAGCATTTACCTTCCTCTTCACTAATGATGGCACACTCAGTCTTTGACAACTGTTCTTTGTCTGTAAACATAAAATTTAATCAAAACAGACATTGTTATATTAAAATTACTTTGATAATGCATATGTCACGGGTATGAAATTCCCCCTCAAATCCATCTTCTACATAATTCACCCTTTTCATGTTAATTCTGTCATAAATATTCATCACACGCCGGCCAATCACAACCGTCGCTATCGCATAGAATTCGTCTTTCCCTTTCTTGTTTTCCTGGCCAATTCCCAGAATAAATCTCCTTGCCAAGAATTCATCGTGTCCTCGTCCCAACTTATTGACCCTGACCACCCAGGGTCACAAATATGTCAGATGACTAGAGAGCTTAACCAAAATATGACTGCAAGCTCATGCATGTATTGCTTGATAACCAACATACCCATTGTACATCTGAGTTGTTTTGCTGTCTCATCATCATTTGGGATTCCGATTGGCACACTAAAGACTGAAACAAATAAAAATCTGCATTTTATTCTTCATGTTAATTAGTGATTCAAAGTCTTTACAAGCTGAGCTAGTTTAGGTTAGCTCAGAAGCCAAGGTAGAGTACTGGTGCAATAATCTAAGTCAAGGCAAATTTTCGTTGCTATTGTGATGAATAGTTTTAAATTGCCCAGCCTGTTTTCCTTTCTGTTTTATTTTCATAAAGTGTTGTATTTTCAGTGAAAACTGAGAAGAACATTATAAGATGGAAAAGACATAAGGCCTACCTGTAGCTAGATCAAACATGTCAACATCGCAAGCAGAGAACTCTTGTGTTGGGACTGCAATTCTGGAAGTGGAAAATTATGAGTAAAACAGTATACTGTATATTCCTTGCACGAGCATGACTGACCCCCCAAATGACTCCAGCTATGCAAAGGAAGTTGCGTCCCGAACACAATACTTGCAAAAAATGTTGTACAAGAAATTACCTGGAACACCCATAGACGCACTGTCAGCTGCATCAGCACCAAAGGTTCCTGATGCAGAAAAGAGGAAGAAAATTATCGTCTATTTCCTCTATCTGAGATAACTCTTTAATAATTTACTGTGTTTCCATTAAAAACAAATGCAAAAGGGAACATGTAAAAGATATAAATTAAGAAACTTACCACAGAATGTATCCACGGGGGATTCAATCCCCTCCAGCTTCACTTTGGAAAGGGTCCCTTCAATCATTTGTTGGGCCTGAGTGAGAGGTGGGGGGATGAACCCTCCTCCAGTGGCCTGAACCTGCCACCTTCTCTTTGTAACTGCAATATAAAGCAAGAAACAAATTACCTTCATAATTTATAATATCAATTGATTACTTCAAAGGCTGGGTCATAATATACATATAATGTGCAGTTGGATCACTATTGCATTAGTGTTTTAGGACCCTTTTTTTCATCCAACGAGAAACAAATGGCCATCAACAAAAAATAAGTTGGACCAAAATATCACAATTGATTAACAGAATTTAGTTGGGGCTTAATTGGGCATCGTCGTAAAAAGTTGCCGGAAACATTAATTAAGATGTGATCTATGTACGCAATAATCAGTTCCTTCAATGTCACCAGCAAGTTACCTACAAGTTGCCTATGTATTGCAAGGTATGTCACAAAAGGCATTTGTTTTTAAATCTCAATGCTGGAAAAAATGTTCTACTTGGACATTGACTGAAAATGGCCTCATGAGCCATATATATGTTTTTGCATTGCATTTGCAGCCTAAATTACAGATGGGTTGCTTACTTGCTGTAACCACGTTTGTGGTCCTTGCACTGACTGCTGGTTTGGGCGTTACCTCCAGCAACACTGTCAAAATAGCAACAAAAATTATTTAAGTATTTTTATTGTATGTAACTAACATTGTCAGGACCCATTTAACCAAGCCTGGTATTTTATTATCAAGTGAGTTTTACATGCAAACATACGTTTATTGCCATTCTTGTGGAGATGGAACGGGGAAGTACATAGTCCGAATACAAACACAAACGTTTCAGTTTCACACTCTACGTGTATAAATGGTGCGAAAACAGAGTTCAGTGTGACCTTTGTACTCGGGAGAGGCTCTTTTAGGCTCGTCCACAGTTTTTATTAATAAAGAAAGCGTTGCGCAGAAAAGACGACTTTCGTAAAATGGCACGCAAGGATGATCCGTAGCTGCGCAATTTGTTGTGGCTCAAGGCATGCGTAGCAAACAAAAGTGGCAAACTTGCGCAATGTTTCGTTAAATCGGCTGCTGCTGAGTACATTTTAGAATTTTTAGCGTCAGTTTGCTCAGTATTAAAACAACTTTTGTCAAAAAGTGATAATACAATACAAAGCGCTTTGTCAACCCTTTGCCTTGGCATTTGTTTCACTTTTCACCTGGTCACCAGCATCATTTTTTGAGTTGCTGGCAGTGTTGGACGATACCTGGGTATATCATCCACTGGTTGTCAAGTGCCCTTCACATGTGTGGCAACCAGCGTGTGCCACCAACCCTTGTATGAGCCAGGAATTTAACACCCAGTGCATCGCAGCTTCTCTTTAACATTATTCCGGACTAAAGGACTGTATGCTTCCATCTTAAATGTGTCCTTGTAGCCCAACCCCTGATGATGGCTGAAGCAGTGGACTGACTGACTGAAGAATGCCAGAGCTAGTCACATTGTAGTATGCAAAATAAAAACATCGCAGTCAAAGACTGAATTGCGTTTTTATATAACACTAAAAAGGTATGTAAAAAACAAGACATTCAGTGTAAGAAAGATTTTAAAAAGGAAAATAAAAGACTATTACATTCACATCAAAAGAAAGGAATACAGGACAAAAACAATTAGAAGACAAAAGGACACCAAACAAATTACAATGATTAAAATGCATTTTCAATAATCACGCAAAACCTAAAATTGTAGCACCAACCCGAAATAGTCTTATAAAGATGTTAAAAACCCAGAATTTAAATATAGTGAACCCCACACCCCCACCTCAAACCAACATCATCACCACCCTACGCGACCTACCACATGCCGAGTTAAGAGCAGAAAACAAATTAAAGACATTTATTAAGTACATCGACAAGGGATGGGATACAGCTCTTTTTAAAACGGCTAGTCCGGCATCTCGGAGTACACATCTTGTTAGAATTCCGCAAGTTATTATTTCGGTTTTGAGGGAGCCAATGCCTATATGTTTTGGAGTTCAGGAGGGTTTTTCCGAAATTTAAAAAGAGTTGTTCCAATCTATTAGTAATGGTCAGGAGCCCGTATTCTTGACAAATATCGTTGTATAGGGCTTATCAGAGTCGGGATCACCGGCCAAAATAATTCTAAAGGCCTTCTTTTGCAGCCGCTCTAGAGTGACAGACTGGGCCTTGGACAATCCAGAATACCAAACTGGACAAGCATATTCAATCATTGGTCTGACATACATGATGTACAATGTCAGAAGGTCCTTAACAGAAACCTTGCTTCGTTTAAGTTGTCGCAAAAAATAAAGCCTTCGGTTAAAATTTCTACACATATTATTAATCTGGGAGTCCCACTTCAAGTTACTCTGGTTAAATTATGAACGCCCAACAATTTCATGCATTCTGTTTGCTCAATCTGAAAATCAGAGATAGCAAAAGGGGGTATGTGTGCCGGATTGCGCAGAAAACAAGTGTTCATATACTGGCATTTAGCAGGGTTCAATTTCATATTGTTTGAGTCAGACCACTGTTGAAGTCCATTGAGCTCACCGTGCAGGCTGGAGCATTCATTAGGATCTGAAAAAGTCTGACAAAGTGTCAAATCGTCAACATATTTGTAAGACTTATGCCAAGTTGGTTCGGGGCAAAATCATTAAACATATGACCAAAAATGAAATAGGCCCAATTTTTGTTCCTTGGGGAACCCCAGCCTGCAAAGTCTCCCATGTTGACAAAACACCATTGTATCTAACAGCCTGTAACCGGTTTGTCAAGAAACTTGCTATCCAGGGGATTAAGGAAGTTCTAACCCCTAGTTTAATAAACTTGTTTATGACAATATTATGATCAACCCTGTCGAAAGCTTTGCTGAAATCAGTGGCAATTACCACAGCTGAGTTTGCAGGTTTATCAAGAGCAGTGTGAATATCGTCTAAAAGTCTGACTAAACAATGGGTCGTAGATGAACCTTTCAGTGATCCAAATTGACAGTTGTCGATGGCAAGTTTAATATCATTAAGAATCCATTCAACCACAAAATCTTCGAAAATCTTAGCAAATATACATGTGAGCGAGATAGGTCGGAGACTATCCAAACATGGAGGGTTTGTCTTTGGAACAGGCACTACGAATGCTTTTTTCCAGATTTCTGGTACAAAACCTTCATCTAGAGAGCAATTAAAGATATTGGCTAACGGAAAGCACAACTCATAAGCAAATTCTTTGATTACGCGGGGTGGGAGGCAATCAGGTCCCCCCAGATTTACCTAGTTTAACCTTTCTCAACTTATTGAAAACCTGCTGGGGCGTTACGACCGGTACCGGCAATTCAGAAGGTAGATAAGAAGGTAGGTTACCCATATCTAAACAGGGAATTTCATCCGCTATCGTGGTGAACTTATTGTTAATCATGTTAGCAATCTCAAAGGAGGAATTTCCAGGTAAGTTGAAGTTTTGACACACCAGTGACACCACCATTACAAGGTTGACACACCACCATTACATCCAAGCATGACACTGTCACCGTTACTTCCAAATCCTACCATCTTGGACATGAACTCATATGTTCACTGAAGCTAAGGTGGTCTTGGCAGCATTTGAGAATGCCACTGCAGATTTTCTGTGCATTAGCCAGCGAGATCACCAAAATCATTGCTCATGACCCCCTGGTTTGCTGTCTGATGGTACAGACTTTTTACTTCTTTGACTGAGCTGTCAGTAAAGCCATCCGAAAGTACAGCATAAAAGCTACAAATCTTGATTTTTTTCTAGGACACTTCTTCGTGCTTTAGCGATGTACATGTAGTAGGCAAATTAGTAATTGCAATTGTAATTGCAGTCAGTTTCATCATGTACCGTACGGCGTATCGAGCGATTTTTATTGCCACTGTTCCCTATATAAATGGATACCTTTCAGATATAATTCGTGCGAACAAGTTAAACACATTTCCCCCGTACAAACAGACGCTCACGTAGGCCTACGTATTTTCGCCCAAAGAAAGGACGTGTTCGTTCCTTCAACCAAATAGTCGAGATAACTTAGATTCACAGTCGGTAAGATATATAATTCGTCGTGGGAGTAATTACATTCTCAACGCCGAATGCTTGACAAAATAATGTACCACACCAGTAGTACGAGTAGCGCTCTAGACATTAGGATAACGATAACGACGCTTCATTTCCGCTCTTTCCGATCGACTCTTGGTACGTTTACTTCCAGTGTCATTCGATCGAAATATTACTTCTTGCCAAATTAAGGGGTGGGGGGGGGGCAAATCAGAGGAAAGAAAAAATATTTTGTGCGAATAAAATTTGAAGCCACATAATTATGTTGTCCGGGAGATTTTTCTCGTTTTTCGATCGAATACCGTCCTTAGGCCGCTGGGAATTATTCCCGTTTACCCTTCTAATTCATGTTTGCCCCCACCCAGCGAAAAGTCGTATGCATTACAACAGTATAATTATTCTGTTTGCTCTTTTCATCGGTTGCGTGGAGGATAATGTAATTCATTGAGGTTTGCCCTGCTAGACGTGATCAACACTGAGTGCTCAGTGCTCAAAGCAGGAGTCGCTGGTTCGAATCCTGCCCGAACTGCCTGAATGTGTTTCATCAGGCATCGGGCAAAGCACTGAGCACTGAGTGTTGATCACGTCGAGCAGGGCAAACCTCAATTAATTACATTCCCCTCCACGCAAACCGCAAACATCATGTTATAATCTATAACATTTTCGAATCTGCCAGGCGACCCCGACGAGCTCGGTGGTCAAGTGCATGGTTAAGACGTCTGCACTAGAAATCAGGAGTCGCGGGTTCGAATCCCGCCTGAGCTGCCTAATATTTATGTTCATCAGGCTCCGGGCAAAGCACTGGGCAAACCCTGTCCCGGAGGTTGCTTTGCACTGCTGTTCAGGAAACAGTCGAATGGCTCAAACGTGAGTTAAACAAAATGACCAGTATTGAAATATGTAATTCTCACTGAATTCTCAATGGGCGCGTGGGATGGTTTCAGGGGTGTTTCGGGAGGTAAATTTGGGGATTTCAAAGATGACATTACAGAGATTTTAGACGATGCAGCATAGCCACGATCCTTGGACCCTACAGTCACCAGTCCCTCAAAATTTCAAAATTCGATAAAAAAAAGGGTGACTTGTCGGGTCCAATATTATTGGACCCGACAAGTTAAGTTATACTGAAAGTGGTCAGATAACTCAAGACATTGTAGGTAAATCTTTTTTTTTTCGAAAAACGGGCAGAAACTCACCCAAATATTGTCTGAACCTGGCGCCTCGACCAATCACCGTTTAGTCTCGTGACGTATATCCCGCACGACGGCTATTTGCTGTTTCGCAATAACAGTCTACGTACACACGTGGTGCGCGCGCAGGTCATCGCCATGTGAAGAGCCGACTTGTAGTGTAATGTACATGTACTATATACAACCATGTACATGTGCAAGCATAATGCGTGTACATGTACGTATACATGTACTGTACGTGTACATGTACACATGTACACGTAATTAACTAATACAACAGTACAGTGTATACATGTACTGTACATGTACTGTACATGTAGGCCCTACTGTACATGTAGGCCCTACTGTACATGTACTCGTACACATGTACGTGTACATGTACACTGTACTGTTGTAAATGTACATATTATATTTCGTGTACATGTACTGTACATGTACAGTACATGTACACGCTTATGCTTGCACATGTACTGTACAATCACATGTACATACAGCGCACGTTTTGTACCCATGGTTGTATACAGTACAAGTGGGCTCTTCACATGCACAGGCCGAAGACCTGCGCGCGCACCACGTGTGTAGACTGTTATTGCGAAATAGCAAATAGACGTCGTGCGGGACATACGTCACGAGACTAAACGCTGATTGGTCGAGGCGCCAGGTTCAGACAGTATTTGGGCGAGTTTCTGCCCGTTTTTCGAAAACCAAAAAAATTACCCACAATGTCTTGAGTTATCTGTCCACATTCAGTATACATTTAATTGGGATCAAGTCCATGTCCTTAGATTGTGTGTGGCGATTTTCAAAAGGATGGAAAAGGTGGGCGATCGTGACGGTGGTGTTTAAAAAATGGTAAAAACACGATCTTCGGTCTCATTTTGTACCGGTACATAGCAGTCCGTAACCCTCAGGTCTCCGACCTTCGGGAGGATGAGGGCTACGGTTACCGCAACTACCCCAAAACCGTCCTACGCGCCCGTTCAGTTTGATTAAGTGAGAATCACAGATTCCAATTCTGATTATTTTGTTTTACTCACGTTTGGGGAAAAAGGGAGAAATTCCCCCTCAGTTGATCGACAAGATGTCTCTCACATCCGGCAAGCCAAAATGCAGCGGCCCGTGATCTTTGATTTGGAACTGAACACGCCAATACACGCAAATCGATGACGTTCTGACAGGTTTGGGTGCGCAGTGTGGGTTGTTTTGCGCTGTTCATGAAACAGCTAGCTCTACGCGTGCATGCGCGCGCACACATTCACATACCCACTGCGCTCCCGAACCTGTCAGGGCGTCATCTGTTTGTGTGTACCGATTGCGTGTTCAGTTCGAAATGAAATATGGCTGTCGCATTTTAGCTCATCGGACGGGAGAGAAATCTTCCCGATCAACTGAGGAAAAATTTTCGCAAACGTGAGTAAAACAAATTACCAGTATTGAAATATGTGGTTCTCACTGAATCCAAAATGGGCGAGTGGGACGGTTTCAAGGGTGTTTTTTTTTTTTGGGGGGGGGGGGACTGTGCATGGATTTCGGTCGGGGTAGACGAAAAATTTCCAAAAAGTTCAAATTCAACCATTTCATAATAATACTAACTTGCTTGGACTCTATACAGTCACCCAACCCTCCCAATTTCGAAAAAAGGTGACTTGTCGGGTCCAAGTTACTCGGACAACATTTTAAATGCCTACTTAATTCTATGTTGAGCCTCCATTTTCTGGGAGTATTTTCCCGAGAGAATTTACCGCACGAGAGTAGGGGTAAGCTCGATGACCCCAATGCATTATACGCGTATTTCCCGGGAAATAGGAACAACTGTACAACCGAGGTTTAGCTTATAAGTGTTTATTTTGTGACAAGACCTTATGTGCGAGAAGGAAACTTTCCAGAAGACATATTATTTCTGACCCGCCGATTGCAATGAAATTCTCAATGCAGTGTATGTTACATCCGCAAATATATTTTATATAGAAATGGAGAGTTATGTTCTACTGCTAATAGTCCGAAAGCGCGTGCTGGGTCAACCGTAAGCTCTCCGAGACAGTAAGTATCTGCCTCGTGCTTTCCAATTTTACGGAGCATGTTTGCGCACGATGTGCGGTGCGGTGCCCCCGATGGAGTTGTCAGTCTGTTGTTTTTCCTCCATGAGGCAATTTCATACAGCCACTTAATCAAGAAATCCTGCTAGGCCTAAGCATGAATATTGTTTCTTGGTTCAAACAAGATTGCAAACCATTATTTCACTTGATGCTCATTGCGTTTGACTTCCTATTAAACTATACATTGAAACATAAATTTTGCTGGTAACCCGATTGCAGCATAGGCATAGTATTATATTCAGCAAGGCATTTCATAATTCAGCTTGAGATGCTCTAAACAAATTGACCCTAGGTCCATGGTCCGATCAATCTCCAAAAATGTCTTACTGACAGACCGAGCGAAGTCATTTTTAAAGATAAAAAAATAGGTTTCGAAAGAAGGCAAAGAAAACGCTGAGTGGACCGGGACTTGAACCCAAGACCTCTGGTTTTGCGTATATACCAGCGCTCTTACCATCTAACCTATGCAGCCCTTAAGCCTAGATGGTGGTTTTTTTTTCGTCCAAATAATACTAGGGAAACAGTAATAGGGAAAAAGAACGGAGACGCAAGAAAGGGAAAGATCATGAGAGCTCCACATCCCAGCCTGGTTCAGCACCCCACATCCCCTGACCCCACTGTTATAGATATTTCCTGGCGAAGATTGGCTGGTTCTTCGCACTCATCACCCGCCCAGTGATCTGAAGTCATGGTCATCTTTGCCTACGAAGGACGAACGTCACGAAGTACTGTAGTTATGTTGCGCCTTCTTGTGTCCAATTTATTGTAGGTGTGTGGCAAGGAAATTGAAATAAAGCATTAGGCCTACTCCCGATTTTATTAACGTAACATCGGTCTCCTCGTGAATCGTTTTTGTTGATGGTTGTTGGTAACACTTGCGAAATTTCATTTCCAATGCCAATACCTTCTGGTACTGTGACCCTTTACGAATCCATGGATCGTGAGACCAAAACTGCAATATAGCTTGCATCTGAAAGAACACGGACACGGGCGCGTGATCCTTATAGGCCTAGATAAACGGCAGATGATGATCGGATGCTTCTGACTGACATCCCCACTCAGCTATGCCTAAGAAAATCCAACACTAAAAGGGGAACGCAACCCACAGGAAATTGTTGGCTTATCTGATTAGCTTCTTACCAAAATAATCTATCACGTCTGGGTCACCAGTTTTAGGGTTTCGGGGTGTTACAAAATAAAATGGTCAATAAACGCTTACCCTAAATCCTCCTGTCGAGGAGCTGCAGGTTGCTGGTCGCTGTGGTCTTCTTACTTTTAATTAATTATATACATTACTGCCTACAGGTAGTTAACAATGTTATTACTAGGTTACTAGGTGTAAATTAATGTGGAGCTATAATTTGGTCATAGGAGTGAACACTGCCAAATCGGTTCGAATCCTCGCTTCAGACCAACTGCTAGAAACTATACTAAAATATATCAGGACCAAGGTGCTATGATGTTGCCTCCACAAGGTGTGGCTGAAGACTGAACTAAATGTACCGAGGAAAGGCATCGGCTTTTTCTCCTCAAAAGGCCTAGTAAAAGAATGGCTATTGTGCCTCTAACTTAATTGGCTTAACAGTCCAAACTATTTGCAATAGAGCCTACGTGCTTTAAACTAGCTACAATGCAGGGAGTGGGTATGGGTATACTATAGCTAGAGCACACCTGGATTCTAACTGACCCAAGGAATGTGCAGGATTTCATTACACACGTGTAAAAATGTTTGTAGATCGAGACTATAATTATACGCAATCCCATCGTCGTCGGCTTCCTTCAATCTCGCAAGATCATGCGCCTGGGTTGGAGCATTGTCTGCTGTGGCTGTGCAGAGCGATGCGGGATTGGCAAACTCGGGCTGCGGCCATCAAAGTTGAGAAATTTCTCAAAGTCGGCTACAAAATAATACAGTTGAAATGACGTGATTTGTAGCGTGGGAAATATTTCCCAAGCTTTTTCCCGCGAGTGTATACAAACTGCACGCAGTATAGTATAGAGGGTATATCCGTCCGGGCCCATACGGGAGTTTTCCGTTGTGATGTCACACCCCCCGCAATGATTGGCGGCCCCTTCGAAAAGATGGTGCGTTGCGGGAACGCAAATTCGACCACTGATTTCCACGATTTTTCCCTCTTTATGAAACTCGTAGGTGTCAGTAGCACATAGGTAATTGTAGGTTGTTTTTAACACCCAATCAGATAAGCCAACATTTTTCTGTGGGTTACATTCCCATTTAAGGGCAGGATACCTAATGTGCTACGGGCGCAATATTTGGTTCAAAATAGCGGACAATTTCAATTTTCGTCTCTATTTTTCCAATTGACTGCCGGCCCCATCCCAGCAAAGAGAGTTTTCTATTTGGAAAGGCCGCCGCCACCGCTGAAAAGCTAAACAGGTAAGAGATGGTAAGTTAAACATGAGGTATCGGGTTCAAGTCGTGGTCAAGTATTATTTTGTCTTTCGTATCTTTCAAATAGTTTAATTTAAAAACAGTTTTGGGGCACATCTACATTACAGGCAGATATAGGCTCATCCAGGTAAAATAAATGTGTCCCCGGTTAAAATAATGTACATGGCCACTACCGGGTTAATGTGTCCGGGCAGACACATTTAGAGGGGGACAGATTTAAACTTTACACCAGATTGCTGAGACCGCAACAATGGCACAATCCTTGCCGACAGGCGAGTACTGTGTGCGGTTGCAGCACACTAAATCAATCTAAGATGGCTTCACCCAACTGATTATCATAAAATTATAGAGCGCACCCAGAATTTGGTTTTTTTTTCAAGGAGGGGTCTTTGGAGGCTAATTAACATTATAATTATATTTTATTCACTGCAATTTCGTGTGTAATATAATTTGGAAAATATCTTGCCTTAAATTCGGCCCTAATTTACAGTAGAAGTAGAGGGGTCCATCCCAAAATCCTTGCAGAAGCACGGTTTGGATGGCTATACATTTGCGGATGTTTTTTATCTGGAGGTAGGGCCTCATTAGCAAATAAATTAATCGGCTAAGGACAACATAATTTATCTGAAAATGAGAGATGAAGGCCCAACGTTTGGGTGTGGAATACCTGACTTTGGCAGTGATGATTTTTGTATAAATTAGTGTTCTGCAACCGTACGCCGTATGAGAACTGCGCCCTCTTGTTTTCAATAGATCTCTAGGACGTAGTTATGTAGCGCCCTTTTTGACCAAGTGTAGGTGCGTGGCAATGAAATTGAAATAAAGCATTATTCCCACTTTCATTGGCATCGGTCTCCTCATGAATCATTCCTGTTGATTGTTGTTGGTTTTGGTTATGGTGCACTCACGAAATTTCCTTCCCATTAATGGACTCGTAGCATCCGGTCTGGGGCCTTCGGGTACTGTAACCCTTACGAATACATGGATCGGGTTCAGGCTTGGTCTCCGACCTGAAAAATCCAAGTGACGTTTTGATCCTAGCAGGACCTTTCTCAAGGACAAACAGTTTTTGAGAAAGGTCCTGGTATGATCGAAACGTCAGGCTCTCCTAATTGTTTGATAAAATAATTATAGTTTCAAATGCTGCATCTACTTTGTCAGAGCCGAACTGTGATATTCAGGTTTTCAACTATCATGGCTTGCATCTGAAAGAACAAGGGCCCGTGATAATTATTTGATGCTTCTGTCATGAAACTTATACAGTTTGAAGATGGTTATAATAAAAACCTCACTGAAATATTTCTGCCTAAAAATGTTGCATTTTGGGAGAAATGAGAAAAAGAAATAGTTTACGTCTCACCGAGATCTAAACCATTTTTAGGAACAGTACGGCGTTGAATGTTGCATTTTCGCGAAACAAATAAAGCGGTTTTCACGATTTTCTCGAGACTCGGTTGGCGGATTGTGTGCTATTTCATGCATAATTATGTTGGATCAGACAACGTATGGGTGCTATTCTTTGATCTCGACCAATGTTGTGTTATCCCTTTAAGGGAAGCCAACACTCTGGTACCTCTGGTGGTACGGGCGCAAGATTTGGTTCAAAATATAGGTCCATTTCAATGTTGTTTCTATCTTCTCCAATTTACAGGCGCCCCCACTCCAGCAAAGATATAGTTGTAAGATAGTCGACTGATTTGGACTTTCAAAAAAGTCAGCTTTTTCGAATTGTTTGTCTTCATTGGTCTTTATGTGATCGCGAAGTGTCGGATTGTGTGCTCCAATTGAAAATGTTGGTGTGATACTCTCAAAACATATTTGTTCGATCATAGTTTTCCTAATTAATTGTATATGTAGTATTTTCTTTGATTCTGTATAATGTTGTTAAGCGCCTTGAGCGTCTGCGTCTTTGCAGACGGATTATGGCGCTCTAGAAATGTCCGTTATTATTATTATTATTATTATACAATATATTACGGCCGTGACGTATACGGCAGTGACCGGTTAAATCGTTGACTACCGCCCTCACTCCATCCAGCAAACAATGTGCAGACTAGCTCAGGTGGTAGGGCGCTGGTACCCGGTCCAGTATTTTTTCTATGCATTTCAATACATCGTATAAAAATACCAGCCAGTTTCCATCCGTTAGTTTATCACGTGTTACTTTTGAACAGTCAATCAATGTCCATAACATTTTAACTTAACTTGAAAAGAAATATTAATGGCACTTCGTGGCCTAATAACCAGGTTTAGGTTCAGGCTTCAGGGTCGAGGACAAACGAAATAAATAAAATAACAAAAATTGGCAAAGAAACCTTTGACTGGACCGGGATTTGAACCCGAGACCTCTGATTTTGAGTAGCAGTCAGTGCTGTCTTACCATCTGAGCTATTCAGCCCTTAGATGGTGGCCTCCTTAAAGTTATTCAACCAGTCTTTGCCGGTCAGAAGCAATTCACCCATTAACTGTCGTATATCTGCAGGGATCACATCCCCTCCCATGCAAACCAATAATTGTTGTAAATATTTAAGTAAAACTGACACCGTATGGAACTTTTCAACAATTTGAAAAAATGGCAATTTTTTGTTTGACTTGACCGGGATTTGAACTCGAGATCTCTGGTTTTGCGTACAAGTGTTCTTATTACCATCTGGGCTATCCAGCCCTTAGATGGCTGGCCTCCCTGAAAAAACTTTTTTTAAATGCGATGAAAAGAAACAAGTAACATGGGAACAAAAAGTCACATGAATTTGCTACGTGTTTCATCTCTTTTAATGAAAGTTTGACTGAACGTCTACATGTACTCTATATTATTTTCACTTAGCAATAACAAGTATAAGCCATTTTCTTCGTTTCAATTAGCAATTTGTCAAAAACTGCTAGGATCAGTTGAGATAAATATTGTGAATAACAATACCACACTGCATTTTATGCAGAATATGAAGCCAAGCTCAAACTGATGACTGCGGACTGAACATTGTTGAATTTACACAAACATGTACATGTGCAATATTAGGAAGTACATACAGGTAATATTGGGTTTAAATACATGACCTGGCACCATATAAATCCACCAAATTCATTATTCAGACGCAAAAAGTATACATTAAGTAGATGACTCATGGCATCTTAGCAATGTTGCTGCAATGTCTCTGGCATTCACAACTTGTTTTTTCAATTATTTTGGTTTGACTTAGAAGTTAGAAAACAAATAAGAATCTTGCAACTCAGACACCAGTACTTATTAATCATCAAGGAATGAGTTATACATTACATGTCTGATCAGTTCATCTTATTCCAATGAAATGGGGATGTGAAGGGATTTACAGAATACCTCCTTTGAAAGCTTGAAAACATCGAGCAATTTGCAGGCCACATGAAATTCAATATTAAGAGCAATTAAAAGAGTATAATTGAAAACTCGTAACAATAGGAACATAATTACCTTGCCCTTAAAGGACTGCCCTATATTGTGTAATACATGTAAGCGCATAAATTAAATACCTCATCCAATATATTTACTAACTAAATAAATGCAAATACCATAGCAGAACACGATCTCCTGCTTAATGATAAGCTAAAACAGAAACAGATTTCAAAATACTTAACGACATGGAATGAATTTCCAACGGCAAGCCGTTAAACTGGTGTCATGCAAAAGAACTGTTTAGCATGCGTAATATACCAATATACAGATGGAATCAAGAAAGTCCTTGAGCAAATCATTTTCAGTTGCCTTATGTCTGGGCAATCAATCCCACTGAAATGTCTGAAATTCTTAACGACCATCAGAAGGGATCACTAACAACAAGACACCACAACTTTTTTCTCCAAGGCCTCCTTAAATCTGATAAAACATTCAAAACATTCTGACAAATTACTTGACAAAAACAAGGACTGTACTAGTAGTACATGTTTCACACAAATGCTTATATTTTTAGTACTTGCTTGTAGACAACGAAAACCTATACAATGTAATTAGTAACCAACTGTATTGCAACATTTGTAAATTCTCTTACGTGAACTCTTCTTTCAATGTACATGTACTTCAGATACAAATGACTAACGATGACATCTGTGATATTACAAAATATAAATAGGTCATCCAGAAATTGACAACGAAATAATTGATGTAAAAGTTATCGGATGTGTAAAACGATGCATAGTCATTTTGCAAATATCATTGATGGAAAAAATGAAAAACAGCTTACCGATATCAGTCATAACTACATTTACACTGACTTGCACATCGAAGATGGAAATTGGAATTGGGTATGCATTTCAATGATAAGTATTCGTAAAAACTAACTGGGCAAGAGCAGCATTTTCTCCCTTAGAGTTTACATTACTATGCATCAACAATTTGCCATATATAGGTCCAAAGAGGGTTTGAAATTTCTTGTAGATTTCCAATAGGCATAGGAGTTTCAGAAATGTTATTTTGGAATTGGCAGAATCAGAACAAACAATTCTGAACCATTCGAGATTGGAATCTGATTTGTTCAGGTATTTTAATAGGTTGGTTAAAATTAAGCCAGGTTGTGGACTTGAAGTGAATTTAAAAAACAATCATTGCTATTGTAAATATACGTGAAGGGGAACGCCCAGCTTGACACGTCGCACTTGCTAGGAAAATCAAGAGATTACTACATCAAGAATTAAATGCAATGCACACCAACAACAAGGTGCAAAGAAACATTGAGCAAAGCTAATGACAAGCAGGTAATTCTTCAAACACTTTGGTTGACGTTCATCATGTATGGTCCTCTGGATTTAGTTGAATTTAACATAGAAACTGTGACTGGGGTTTAATTTAATTCAGATAAACCTCGAAAATTTGTAATACCTATGCTATATCATCAATTGTAGCGAATCATCATCCTGCAGCTAATCATAATATCTTGCAACGCATTATGTACTTAATAATTATGAAGAACACGAGAAAAAATCCAATGAAAACAATTCCATACAGACATTGCCATATCAATATGGTGGTGCATTAATTGTGAGCAAAATCCTTGCAGAGACATTTTACTTCAGGTGATAGCATTTAATAGCATCTATTTCCTGGTACTATTTGCCAGGCTTTCCTCTGGAATTTGAAATTGAAAAGTCCAATGGCAACTAATAATTTTTAAAATCAGGAAGCCTGACATTTCGATCCTAGCAGGACCTTTCTCAAAGGTGGGACCTTTCACTTTTGCCTTTGAGAAAGGTCCTGCTACGATCGAAACACCAGGCCCTCCTAATTTTTTTATTTTTGCATTTTGGTCATTTCAATCAATAAGCAGCTTGCAACATTTTTGCTTATTACTGTAGTCAGTTTGCTGAATGAATTACTTGGGATAGTGTGAATCTGGTTTGGTACCCATCTGACATGACATGTGACCATACATTTACACATGCTAAAATGCCAAGACAATAACACTGCAATCGTATCTTGCTTGAAGCACGATACATTCAGAACATTTTGGTGTTTGTGCTCACATCACAATCTTTGAAAAAAGAAAACCCACCACACCGGTGCCTGACTGATACATTTTTGCAGCAATTTTGCATTGCAGGCTGGAAGAGGTCAGGTATGACCAATGGTCCCTCATGGTAAAGAGATCAAACTATTCACATGAGGTATCATTGAGTAGTGACCGGGTCCAATTTTCATTTAATCTGTTACAGTTACTGGAAAACAAGAAATCAATTTACATACAGCATTCATAATCCTAAATGGGGTTGCCTAATTAAGAGAAGATGCCAGAGTCCTTTCCACCTGGGGGCTGTCTTTTGATGGGTGCCCGAGTCTCCACTCTCCCGCCAGCAGCAGGCATGTTGGCAGGGTCCATCTTTTCTCCCTTGCCGCGCTGTCCTCTGGTGGCACCAGCATTGGAAGCTCCTCCTTCTTGTCCCTGTGGTTCACCCGTCACTGGGTTGTGCCCAACTGGACAGAGGTAGGAAGACAAAAAAAAAAAAGATGTCAAATTTTAAAGAAAGATATTTACATGCTATTCATGAGCCCTTGCTGAATTTCTCAAATTGAAGAAAAAAAAATAATCAAATTTGTTTGTCTTGAATTTCTCAAATGTTCAAAACTGTTTTAAAATCTAGGTTCATAATCATGCTGAGCAGCATGTACGTGTGTTCATGAACGAGCATCAAATACCATGGCCGTGTTAGCGGTATGACTAACACAGTAACACTGGTTATGTTATTGTGAAAGGGTATGGCAGTGCCAAGGTTAAGCACTTCGTTTTTATCCATGGACATTGAAGTGAAGTGCTTCTCTTGCTGTGTACCTTCCCCGAAGTGAGCAAAATCAATGGAATATATGACATCAATGCAGTAGCCTAATAATTTATTTGAGATATGAACAAAATTTACTCGGTCAACAGCAGTATACAGTTCTATGCAATTGAAAGGTAAAACCTGGAGGGGAAAAAAATCACATCCATGTGCTCTTAAAATGTACATGGTGTTGAGCAGGGTGTTTTGCCCACTTGTGAAACATTTTTATTCCCACCAAGTAGGAAAACAGTTTCAACCGTCAGCAGCAAATCCAAATGGGTTCCCAGGATGTGATTTTTTTTCTAATATCCTCCCCCTCTCCTGTTAACTTTCCATTGCATGGTACTGCAAGCCACATAACAAACAAGAAAGAGGCTTCTCCACATTTGAATATTGGAAGTTTATTCACGTTGAGTCAGAAAACTCTCTGTGCAGCAGTCAAGAAAATCAGGATTGGCCAATGAAACAGCAAAGTGGGATAACTTAGAAATAAACATTTTTTGATCAATTTTTCGGTAGTAGGCCTAACTATTGATAATGAGGATCCTAACTTTATTAATTGATATGCATCTTTTATGCGATATAAATTACAACAGAATAACTGCTCTATCTCACCTCAAAAATAAATTATGCTTTTTGATGGTTTTGAACCAATCAACCAAAATGTTTCAAGATCTAAAATTTCACCATGCTGCTTCCAGCTGGTTCCAGAAAACAATGTAGCCTGATTCTCATGACTGATCCAATAAAATTTTCAAACCGATAACATTTTGTTCAACAAAAAGGCTCACAGTTCATTTGCTTAATTAACTAAATTTTGGTGCATAAGCAACTATATGAAATTGGCCCCAGGTGTTGTCTTATGCAGGTACATACACAGGAGGAGGTTATTGCCAATCACAATTAGGCTTGGGTGGTTTGGGAACAACCAAAACCCCAAAAACGAATTCGGACATTTAACTTGTTTTAAACTGTAGAAACATGGGGTTTTTTAGGTAGTAAAATTTGTAGTGTTCAGCAAAATTACATTTTTTCAGAACTGATAACTAGCTGATACTGTACAGTCAAATCCTGTCATCACAAGCTCAGTTATAACGGCAACTCGGTTATAACGAGCATGTACCAATCAATTTGCGCACATTTAGGCCTATATGGGGAAATATTATAAAAAATCTGAAAACGTCAGAAATCACTTCAGACGATGTATGTATTTGCAGATGGAAGTGTATTAAACAAAAGGAACAACATCATACATCCAACTTATCAGCAACTTGTTATTGTTAAAGGATCATCAGTGCACAATTCAAGATTTTTACTAGTGTGGAGGGCATATCAAAAGAAGCGAGAACTCTAAAAATGGGTTAAAACACCCAAGCCTAACCTCAAATTTAAAGTGGGACAAAGAGGCACTTTTTTCACTGTATGCAAATATCAATTGTTTCCACAATTATTTTTGCTTTTTTTCCCTAGTTAGTGTTAACTTTCAATGTACAGTACATGTACACTACATGTGACTCTGAAAAAGACAAGAAGTCCTAAAAAAGAGAGAGGAAAAATGGAGAATCATGTGGGACAAAGAGGGACTATTTTCACTGTATGCAAATATCAAATGTTTCCACAATTATTTTTGCTTTTTTCCCTAGTCAGTGTTAACTTTCAATGTACATGTACACTACATGTAAATTATACATACATTCCAGAAACGGAATCTCAATCTGAAGCAAATTTGATTGATAAAATGCTTGCATGATCAAACTAAGTCATAAAGTCCAGTTGTTCTGGGTGGAAGGTGGGTATTATCAGGATTTTTGAAAACAAAGAAAATATGTACATTGTACATATACATGTAGTATTAGTAACACACTACACTTGTCACTTGTGTATTCATTATACCTGAATTTGACTTAATAGGATGCATGGAAATACATGTACATTGTATAACAATAGGAGTAATAGGTTTGCAGTGACAC
The DNA here is from genome assembly GCA_949987565.1 of Luidia sarsii. Taxonomy (NCBI): domain Eukaryota; kingdom Metazoa; phylum Echinodermata; class Asteroidea; order Paxillosida; family Luidiidae; genus Luidia; species Luidia sarsii. Next base: position 19,266,775 of record OX465102.1, on the reverse strand, counting down.
CATGCAAAGTTACCTTTTATGAGTATGTGTGGTTCTGAAAAGAACCGGAGAAACAGATACTCTTCAGGAGATTGGTTGATTCTAACTGGGAGTGGGGCTTAAGTAGTGTAGAGACTAGAGAGGGGTCCTGTTGAGAGGATTAGCCCAGTGAAGGGTGAAGGCGGGAACACTGAAGGGGAACAAAGGATGTTGAGTCTTGGTATACTGGAGGGTGAAGAACTTTTGACACAAGTTGAGTGAGCACAGTCAGCACACACCCAGTAATAAAAAGGCCCATACCAAGACCCAAGATCCAGTGCATCACCTTTTGTTCCCGCCTTCACCCTTCACTGGGCTAATCCCCTGATTAGAATTCCTCTCTACAGTCTACACCACTTGAGCCCCACTCCCAGTTAGAATCCAGCAGTCTCCTGAAAAGGCGAACGAGTTTACTGTTGGAAACATTCAAGTTCCTCCGGTTCTTTTCAGAACCACACATACTCATAAAAGATAACTTTGCATGATGTCACCACAAACATATTACTCCTGCTATTCTCACCATGGAAACCTTCACAAATGTCATGTATGATTATTTTGATCTCTGATTTTCTTTCTTCCTCCAATTTTTTTCCCAGATTCACCCCAGAATTGAAACTGGGGCCTGAGGTGGCAGCAGACCATTTCATAAATAAATGAGTTTTATTTTCTTGTGGAATGTGGATATACCGGCATGCTAGGTAAATTTATAAATATCTCATAGTCTAAACCATAGATCACAAATTGGATGTAGGATGAGTACGAGGCACTATACAGACTTGTATGTAAATAAAGTACATGTATTGGTTTATTTGGTTAAATTCAATAAAAAAAAAAATTAGCAATGTACTTCCCTCATACTTAATTAGTTATTGTACTTTCTCTATCACACTTTTAAACATTTAGGTGGCAAGATGCGAAGACAAACACCTGGGATGGCCCACAAAGTTGTGATGTGGGCCACCACACAAGAAATTGAGATGTTGTTATCTAACTATTTCAGGATATCTTCAGTTTTACAAGTGGGTCCACTACAGGAGATTCTCAGCATCTTTGATGCTGACACTGACAGATGCTGTGCCTTGGTTAGTGAGAATAAATATTGTCAACAAAACACAAAAAACATGAACAATAACAGTTTGGAAAACAACTAAACAAAATCAACAAGTCTTCATGACAATACTGCAAAGCACACTTAGGAAATGTTGGGCAGCACAGCAAAACAAGAGCAAGGTCAGAATAACTAGCACCTGGAGGCTCCTGCCAACTCCATACATACTGTCTGTTTGACTGGGAAAGCGTCTCTTTCCACGTGGCAGATTATCCACCTGTTTCTGGATGATCTCATCCCCGAAAAGATTGGCAAAGCTATCCTCTGCGAGGTCCACAATAAAGATGTGCACACATAATGCATGGAACAAGGAAACAACAACGCATTACAGCCATACGAGGGGATGTTCCCACAGGACTTGCATGGGATGTCAGTAGCATGAGGATGGGTACATGCTTACACAAAGGTACGAACAGGTACTGAGGGGACTGGGCACATGCAATTGCAATCACAATTGAATGGAAGTTGACATCTGCCCAAACCAGGGTAGTTTACAGCAGAGTGATCAGACAAACAAAATAATACAGCACACACTGGACTGCATAAGGGAAGACAATGAAATGTTCCATTTTGAAGGTAGGAAGGACAAAAAAAACCAAAAAAACAAAAACAAAGCTGCATGCACTTTGTGTGCTCCCTGAGCTGATGTAGCGAGGTTTACAGAAATTATTTTGGTGCCCACCCCAGCAAAGACTAGACTTTCTTGGGAAGACAACCATCTAGGGGTGGATAGCTCATATGTCTCGGGAATGTGAATCAAATCCCAGCTGCAGTGCAAGTTTCTTTTGTTATTGTTTTACAGTTCCCAATCATTGTTTCCTTTATTTGCTTTTTTACAAACTACTGATTGTGCATCTAATTGCAAGAGTATGAGCATGTATACCTGCTGGTCTGATGGGCTGTGGGGGTGATGGCTTGTACAAGTCTTGCTGGGCCTGTGGCTGTTGCTGTGGCTGTGCTCTGGAAGGCTTAGGGGCTGCTGCTGCTTGCTCCTCTCCATAACCACCCAGGCTGAAATTGGTCTTTCCACCTGGCGGTGCAAGAACTCTGATCACAGAAACAGAAACAGACACTCAACTTCATGTACACATATATTTGTCAAGTCTTTTCACTCTTCAGGGTACAATAATGCGATGCACCTTACATGTACTACACGTAGGTTACAAGTTGTGCGGACTTACGCGCGCACACTCACAGACGGGAGAGAATCTTCTCGATAACCTGAGGGAATATTTCTCCTTTTTCCCCAAACGTGAGTAAAACAAATGACCAGTATTGAAATCGTTGATTCTCACTTAATCCAAAGATGGGTGCTTGGGACGGTTTCACAGGTGTTTTGGGGGTAAAATCTGGGGGTTTTGGTCGGGGGTTGTCATGGAGTCAAACAAATAGTTACTTACTAGTCCGAGTAACTTGGACCCTTAAAGTCGCCCTTTTTAAAGATTTTTAGGTTTCGGGCGACAGTAGGGTCCAAGGAAAACTGCTCGGAAACCCTGTAAGTAACTATGTGTTCGACTCCATGACTACCCCCGACCAAAACCCCAAGATTTTACCCTGAAAACACCCCGAAAACACACCTTTCATCTTATTTGAAACCTCGCCTGAACCCTCAATATTTTGTATAAAGGGCGATTGTAAGCAGCAAGGGTTTAAGTTACTCGGACTAATTTCATAGCCACTATCCTTGGACCCTACAGTCACCCGTCCCTCAAAATTTGATAAAAAAAGGGTGACTTGTTGGGTCCAAGTTACTCGGACTGACAACAGTCACCTGACCCTCAAAATTTCAAAATTCGATAAAAAAGGGTGGCTTGTCTTACTTGGAGTAGGTGGTTAGTACAAATATAGTCCGAGTAACTTGGACCCGACCAGTCATCCTTTTTTTATCGAATTTTGAAATTTTGAGATTCGGGTGACTGTATGGTCAAAGGATCGTGGCTATGCATTTATATGCTTCTTCAAGTTCATCGTCTGAAATTTTTGTAATGTCATCTTTGAAAAATACCCTCACTGAAATCCCCAGATTTACCCCCCAAAACACCAGTGAAACCGTCCCACGCGCCCATTGAGGATTCAGTGAGAATTACAGATTCCAATACTGGTCATTTTGTTTTACTCACGTTTGGGAAAAGGGAGAAAATTCCCCTTAGTTTTGATTGAGAATGGGTCGACGAGCCGAGTTGGGGTGGCCATCTTGGATTTGAAAACTGGATGACGTCACCAGGTCTGGGTGCGGAGTGGTCTGCGGAAGTGTGTGCGCGGCTGCGCGCGCGGTGCGATGTCCCGGATGTTGCTTTGCACTGCTGTTCAGGAAACAGTCGTAGGGCTCAATGCGTGCAAGCGCGCGCGCACACTTCCGCAGACCACTCTGCACCCGGACCTGCCTGCACATCATGACGTCATGGAGTTTCGAATCCAAGATGGCCACCCCAACTCGGCTCATCGACCCGTTCTCGGTCAACTGAGGCAGTGAGGGGAATTTTCTCCCTTTTCCCAAACGTGAGTAAAACAAAATGACCAGTATTGGAATCTGTAAGTCTCACTGAATCCTCAATGGGCACGTGGGTCCGTTTCACGGGTGTTTTGGGAGGTAAAACTAGTCCGAGTAACTTGCACACTTACAATCGCCCTTTTTAAAAAATTTGAGATTTCGGGCGATGTAGGGTCCCAAAAAAATGCTCGGAATCCCGTCAAACTAACTATGTGTTCGACTCCATGACTACCCCCGACCAAAACCCCCAGATTTTACCCCAAAAAACACCCGTGAAACCGTCCCACGCACCCATCTTTGGATTAAGTGAGAATCACCGATTTCAATACTGGTCTTTTGTTTTACTCACGTTTGGGGAAAAAGGAGAAATTTTCCCTCAGGTTATCATTAAGATTCTCTCCCGTCCGACGAGCCAAAATGCGCAGCCATCTTTGATTTTAACGGCACACGCAACCGCTACACACAAATCGAATCGATGACGTTTTGACAGGTCCGTGTGCACAGAAGGTCTGTGTGAGTGTGTGCGCGCGCACACATGCGTTGACCCCTATGGTCGCGCAAAATGTCATCGATTTGCGTGTATACCGTTTCAATTTGAAATCAAAGATGACCGCCGCATTTTGGCTTGTCGGACGGGAGAGATTCTTCTCGATAACCTGAGGGAAAATTTCTCCTTTTTCCCAAAACGTGAGTAAAACAAATGACCAGTATTGAAAACGGTGATTCTCACTTAATCCAAAGATGGCTGCGTGGGACGGTTTCAGGGGTGTTTTCGGGGTAAAATTTGGGGGGTTTGGTCGGGGATAGTCATGGAGTCGAACACATAGTTAGTTTGACGGGATTCCAAGCAGTTTTTCTTGGACCCTACATCGCCCGAAATCTCAAAATTTATAAAAAGGGCGATTGTAAGAGTCCAAGTTACTCGGACTAGGGTAAATCTGGGGATTTTGGTCGGGGGTATTTTTCAAAGATGACATTACAGAAATTTCACTTTTTCAGACGATGAAGGAGCATATGCATTGCAACGATCCTTGGACCCTACACTACACTACAGTCACCCGACCCTCCAAATTTCAAATTTCGATAAAAAAGGGTGACTTATCGGGCAAGTTACTAAATACTCTGACTAATTTGTAACACTAACAGTAACACTCAGTAACAACGGGGCGAGGTGTCAGCGTGTCAGCAAGTTGGAGATGGCAAGATCGCTGTGGTTTGTTCAACTAATAAGAGCGATTACAACACATAAAATAAGACTCACCTTGACGTTGGTTTTTCAATGTTTTCTATGCCCGTGCAACAAGAAGTGGAAGTCATCTTTGCTGATTTCTGGACTGGCTGCACTGGTGTGAAGTAGATTTCTACCTGTTTTACTGCACTTTCACCCGCAACAGCTCCAACAGATCATGTGTAACTGACAATCTAACCGGTAGAGCGCATGCGCAGGTGTGGCCTCGTCCACTGACGCATTGAGCTTTGAGTCGCCTAGTCACGGCTGTAGTCTGATGCCATTCCTACAGCGCCTCAAAATGTGCGGCGGACGTCTGTGTGTGGCACAGTCCAATTATTTAGAAGGATATCTGTTTTGTTTTAAAGGGAGCAATGTCGCAACCACTACTAATAATATGCATGGATTTCTAAAGGAGTATAACTAATTTTGTATTAAATGTCGGTCCAACAATAACAAATTTATCAACTTTTATTCCTAATAAGTAGTTTAGATGAATGGTTTTTTTTTTATTATACGGCCGTGGGTTCATTGCAATAGCTTTTATCACGTGATCAGATATTGGCCAATGGGACATGGGATTTGCCAATTAAAGATTCTGTCATTTGGCGCCCTCTCCATTCTGTGTTTACATCCAGATCCAGGAGTGCGAGTCGCATGTACTGCCACTGGTGGATGTACGTATGTACGTGTACGTACGACCATGGTACGACGGAGAGTATGTCCCGCATGTGGGAGTAGCCGACTCGTCGATCGTTATAAATAATTATTGTACGTGCTTGAGATAAAAATCAGAATGGAATAAGACTAGACAGAAGCGACAAAGTGGACCTTGTTTTATTGTAGCCTACAATGATGATATCGTGGTAGTAATTCAGTCGACAGAAGGATCTAATGAAAGCAAACAAGAAACAGGAAGCAATTACTTTCGAGGTCTTAAAGGAAGACCCTCTCATTCAACTGGCACTGTGGAAGACCGAACGTTTAAGATTCTGAAATAATTGTTCCATTTCGTTCTCTATTTTGCCTGGTGAAAGATGAGGATTGAAATTGGCCCAATGGATTTTTAAAATCATGATACTTAATCATTCGAATGCGTCTTATTTTACAAAGCATGTTTTGCATATCGGATCAATGTTTCGAAATTCTTTATTGGCTATAGGTTTGGGTTCATATAGGCCCCTATATGTAAAGTGGGTGAGTTTGTTTCAAAGATATGCTTTTCGAAAATATTTCAGGTATGAAAGTATTAAATGCTCATTTTTGTCCGAGTTATGAAATAAAAAATTATGATTCACATTAGGCCTACCCCTCTCGGTGACGACGATCGAGGTGCATTTTCTCAAGCCCACAAAATGGCAATGTAAAAAGGTCGGTCTAAATTAGCATTTAATGATCGCCAGTAGTCAGCCTACTGGCAGTGATCATGAGCCCACTAAAAATAAAGAACAATGTGTGATACGGTGATTACATTATCGTAGGCCTACCGCTTAAACATTTTTTTACTGTGAAAATAGATGATACAAAATATCTAAATCAAATAAAAGTTGCATTTGGCTGATGACGCCTGTCTGTCCCGTCAGATCTTGCGCGAAGCGGGCAATTTGCCGTAACTCGATCATGATCAGAGGGAAATATGGACTCATTTTAGGCTTAATGCTCACCTATTTTGGCTGAAGAATCATAAGATATCTCTAAAATTTAGGATTTTTACTGGGTTTCTTCTTCTATGAATGACAATTCCAGTCCTCGGCCTAAACATGGTAAACTAACTTGTAAACTGCGTCATGACATGGGCTTGGCTATGCGAAGTGGGAACAAATGTTGAAGTTTTTTTATGACAGAGTATTGATATTGAGGAAGATTTGATATTGAAAGTTGATGTTACTCATAGATAATCAATGGTTGATTTCGCTTTTGCAGAGGTTCGAGAAAATGTCTCTGCTTGCAGTTCTGAGTTTTATGAGTACTCCAACTCCAAGGTGGGATGAATTTATTTTTCTCTTCTTCCAGTTTCAGTTCCACCCAGCGCACTGTTTTCAATGGGAGTCTGTATCACAATCACATCGCCAATTCCCGCTGCGTTGATAAACGAGGGTTACTTAAACTCTCACATAATTTGGGGTGAAGTCTGAATTCAGGATAAAAGTTAGTAATTTACAAACTGGTAGATTTTCCAATCCTTTCGAAAGGAATTAATTCCGTGGTCGAGGTCCTGAAATCTCGATGCCCTCTCCTTCAAGGGTATTCTTCGGTAGGGGTACAGCGTCCCTGATTTTGCCGCCTATGTATGTCATGTGCATAGTTAGACTGCCACGATACGGGCAGCTCGTTTTCGTCTGACGTCCTCGCAGCGAAAAACCGCCGAGGATTTCGCCGGAACATGAGCACCAACTCGTCGTGGGAACCTGCCTAATCATCTCCAGCGCTGATGGTGAAACGTAAGAAGGAATTCGGGGGAGATGAGGTTCTGGCTAGCGCCGCCAAAATCGGGTAAACGGGTCGATTTATTTTGTGTGGCGATCTTCTTTCCTGTTGAAATGAAGTGTTTAGATTGTATCGTTACGCGACGTTCTTACTGTCGTTTTGACCAAACGTTTACATCATATATTCCACTTTGGACTTATACTTTCTCATCCTGTGATTTCTAAAGATAGTCTTCATGTTTCCAGGTATCACTGTACGATGAAAATCTACCCCAGTATTATTTTTCATGGGCGATAACTCAACTGAATTGTGCTGCAAAGGAAGTACACAAGTTGAGTTAGACAAAATGAACAGTCGCCATCTTGAATTTTTTAAGCCTCTTTCGTGGATTGACTTTGTTGAAGGCTGGCGAGACTGTCGTTTTCTCTGTTTCGACTGTCACTCCTTTCATCGTTTTAAATTGAATTTTAGGGGACAAGCGCATGGTGAGACCAACGAGGAGGTGAATTCCTGTCCAAACTTGCCCGGTCTCGAAGTGAGTGTCAAAATGAATGGGACCGAGTCCGAGAGTGTCAGCGTGCCTGAAACTAGCCCAGCAGCAACGGCGGACAGCAAGGCGAAGGGGCACGCACCAATCCCTGTCCGTCCGCCAGTCAATCACCCGTTTCTGAGATCAAGTGTGAAAAGGAAGAAAAAAGAACCCACGCCTCCCCCTTCCCCTCCTAAACCCGGTGAGGATTTAGACTATAACACTAAAATGTATTTGAAATCTCCCTGCCATTTCTGTGTCTTCCTCATTCATGTCCACAAGCACAATGGAAAATCCCATACTAGATTACTACTTTACTAGTTATTAACTGATCTATTCCATATCATCAGACCACTTTTATTTTGCTTTGTGTTGCTTAACTTAAGTTCTGTTAAGCAGACACAAGTAAACAAGTTGTATATTGCCAAATCTTTCTTATAAACTTGTATGGCCGACTTAATCGTGTAATGTTTTATCCAGCTTTATTGTTCGAAGCCCATTTAATGTGGGGTTTTTTTCAAAATCTTTTTTGTATTGCCGAAAAGAAAGTGATGCAGAGAATTAATGTCACTCGTGTTTCTTTGTTTCTCTAAAGATGAATCAGAAAAGACGGAGGCCAAGCCCGACAGGAAGCGTTGCTGGGAGGCGTGGAGTGATGGGGAAACAACATTGTTCTTTGAAGCAGTCAATGAGGTTGATATATCTTCCTTTTATCCAATTTATAAGCTGTCAACATCTTTCCATTTTAGTGTCATCTGGCCTTCTGGATCATCTGTGGTGTAGCAGCAGGTCGTTTTATCGGTACAAACTAAACAATCAGCTTCCTCCGTGCGGAAGTTGGGGCGGATTCTTGTGACCTGTTAAGAATGATCAAACGAACATCGTAGCTTCTTCAAAACACAAATTTGCACTATTATTTTATTTCATACTAGCACATCTACCTCCGCTCTCTCCCTGCTTCCCCAAAACTTTCTACCTCAAAACTAAAGATCCTATAGCACGCAAAGTACGCAAGATGGCCTACTCTTGCGAGATCACACGTATCTGGATGAAGTACGCACTGGGCGCCATTTCAGTAAGCAAAGTCGCAGTGTTCGCTCTATGTGGTGGTCACAAAACATCAAAAGTTATCACATTCTGTTCACGCATCAAAAGTTCTATCTTTGTCACTGTTTGTGACAACAGAGACTCAGTTGCTTACTAAAATGGCCGCCGAGCGACGTCACCTTTTGCGCAGAGTAATCTATCTTACGCACTTTGTGTGCTATATAGGATCTTTGGTCAAAACAAAGAACGTATCCTTCCCGTTTGGAATGCTGACATTTTCGTCGATAACAACTAGTCCGTGCGAAACGTACTCCATTCCATGCCCATGTGCTTTGAATGAACACTCCTGAAATAATGTAACAGTTAGAAAACATGCCTTTATCTTGACAACCCAATATCTCTCTGGAATGCTTATCCAATAAGAAATCTGCTTTCATGAAGGCATACAGGTAGGTGTAGGTGATCACCTTTCTACATTTTCTTTGTCATATACCCCACGGTTTCCATAAATAGCAAAATTGTCTGCCCCCATCAGTAACTTGTTCAAGGACAAGGATATCATCCGAAGTGAACTGAATTACTTGTTGCCCTGTAAATTTGAATTTCTTTCTTGTGTGCAATGTAGCAGTTTTACTCTGGCTCAGTCAGTTTCTGCAAGGATTAATTTACCTGAAGCAGTTTCACGCTCCCTCTCATAATGCACAGCAACTCCTAGCTCTATTGCAATAACTCAGTGCCATCCTTATCAATTATAGGGCTACCCCACTGAGATCCAAATAATGACCCTTGAGTCTGTCCTGTCTTTACTTTACCATTGCAGTACGGGAAGGACTTTGATGCCATCCAGAAGTACATCGAGCAGCGGCACAAGAAGCTTGGCCTGGCAGCACATCAAGTCAAGAACAAAAACCAGGTATAGTTTGATATCTGCTTCTTTGTAACATGGTGTGGTTGAACATATTTAGGAAAGTGACGTTTGCAGATACACCATCTGGTTGTGTTCCTTTCAAGAAGAGATGTTGAGTAGAAAATTGAAATTTTACTTGGACCAAATTTAATTTCCACTCGCATTTTTCTGTAACTGGAATTGTTAGATTGAATCTAACAGTTACAATATTTTGAAAAATGGCAAACAAAACTCTGACTGGACTGGGACTGAAACCAAAGATCTCTGGTTTTGCATACTGTACGAACACTTTTACCATTTGAGCTTTCCAGTCCTTAGATGGGTGCTTTCCCAAATAATCATTTAATAATTGCCAGGGTAAATTTTTTAAATTGTTCAGTCATCTGGGCCATGAAATTGGTTGTGAAAGTCCTGGGTTGACTGTTGGTATTCTTCCTTTTTTTTTTAGGTTTTTTTTTGTAGTCTGTAGGTATTTAAAGTTAAGGGGTGAGGTTTTTCAGAACGTTCCAGAAAAACCTGCCTTGTCTGTGGGTGAAGAAATCTATCAAATACTCAGGCAGGTGTCTGACATAGTCATGCCAATCTGAATCTAAAGTAGAAATTTATTCAAATAGGCCTGCATGATTCAAAACAAGAAGTGACTCAGCTCACCCGAAAGAGCAGCAGGAATGAGCTGGAATGCCCAATTGCCCTTTATAATTTGCTTGTGACTCAAATATATGATATTTGATGTCAACCTTGTGGCTGTACACTCTGGAATACTACTTTTTGAACATGTGAGCCCAGGAACCTGAATAGATGTCACCATTTACACTGACTTCAATTTTCAAATATTTGAAACTTTTTTCATGTTTCTACAGGTGAGGCATCTGTACTACAGAACATGTCACAAGTTGTTCAGCTTCATTAATCCCAAACCTGGTAAGTCTTTGTGCTCAGCCCTGCTCTCTTGCTGAGATTATAAGTTATTATTTGCCCCTGTGGGGAATAAACTTTCAATGGGTTCTGACATGTCAGCATTTCCTAGTGTGTGCTAAAAACAATTCCCAGAAATCAAATACAGCTGCTCAGCAGACTTTTTCTCCCCAGAGCAAGGTAAATGCCTAAGGGCTTTGATAAAGCTACACATGATGAAGGCCAGGACCTTCAACACGTGATGAAGGCCTCAGCCTTACAAAATCAAATCCATAACTTTCACTTGATTTTGTGCAGCTTGGTGAAACCAAACCATTGGACATTGCTGCAAGTGTTTGCAGACCAGCAGACGTTGGTATTAAACACAGGAACAATCTGAACAAAATTTCCCTCTTCGAGAAATGAAATTGTTTTTCGTGTTTTCGTCAATGTCCACTGTGCAGTGGTCAGGCACTTACTGCAATTGTGCAGCTGCATATGGATGCAAAAAATGCTTACTACATTGAGCTGTAGAAAATTGGATTGCTCCATGCGAATCAGATGCTACTCCAAATCCACCCTTTGTGTAGTGCAAGATCATTGTCAGTTTTCTTCAAAATCACCATTGACAAAACTTCTCATGATTGTTTGAATATTTTGTGGTGGAGAGTTGTCCCCTTTAACTTCTTGGTGTAGGTTTTTTTTCAGTGCCCGTGACCGTCACAGATATCCACATAGCAAATGAATATGATTACACTATGTGTGTCTGCAATTCAAATCTTTGTGGCAAATATCAGGAGACTACCCACCCGAAGAATGGGGCCCATTGTTTGTAATGTAGTGAAGGGTAGGGCTGCTAGACATGTGTACTGTGTGTCTGAGTAGTCTGTTTACTGGACACACTTTCACTCCAGGCTTTCCTCCACTCCAAGGTGCATTTCCCACTGTCTGTCCGGCATCTGTCGGGGTGTGAGACATGCCAGCCTGCTATGATCCTTGGCAGTGTACTATCCATTGCTCAACTAACATCAAAACAGGTGTTTATACTGATGAATATGCTTTTAAATCATTTCACCAGCGTTTTCCATATGCTTGTTAGCACATTCTGCAGGTGGTACCTGGCAGTCATTTTGGAATCGGGCCTTGTAGTTGTTGGAGATGTTTTACCAACTGTGTATTGTTGTCACTGCAGATCAGGAAAAGACAGTCAGTGAGCTGTTTGCTCTTGTCAACTTTGGTGAGCTGAGGAAGAAGCTGAACCTGAAAGGAGGTATTACTCGCCGAGTTGGACAGAGACTCAATCAACTAGTCAACAGTGGGTAAGTACAGTAGAATGCCTATCTGATAGATCGTGCACCTCCAAGAATAGGGAGGGGGAATAAGTGTAGGACGATTCAGGCATACCCAAATTGTTCTCACTTGTACTTATAGAGCTGAACCAAATAAACCTGGCATCAGGCACACAATTTTATCCTTGGCCAGGCATGGCGAGTGTCAAGTGGAAAGTTTGTGTTGACAGCATGTAACATCTCTTTTGAGACAGTGTGGTTCTAAAAAGAGCCGTTTCGGGCAGTGTGTACACTGCCTGTCATCATATCAGGAGACTACTGGATTTCAACTATCATTGGTGCTCAAATGTGTTGTGGAGAGCTGGAGCATGGACAATCTTTCCAACCCAGCATGACCACTGGGGTATGAAGAAGTTGAAGTTCACTAGAGTGTGTGAGTGTGTGTGTGGATGCCAAGGTTATAGGAGACCCAGGAGGCAGACTACATTGTAGGTGATGGATCAGGTGGATTTGTTTATAGAAGACCCATTGGAAAGTGGTTGTCATATGTCACTGATGTGAACACCAACATCCTGAGGAACAGTGTTGAGTTTGAAGATCTAGATGGCCTCCCTCACCCGACGGGGGTGCCAGCTCTCAATGCTGGTGATGAGCTTGGCCCCACTCCACTGGATAATATGGTCCTCATTCGAGTGCTTGATGAGCCCAGACATGTCGTAATCATGTTTGCGGCCATGGGTTTTTATGTCCGTTGAGTCTGATAGGAAGGTCCCTGCCAGTCTCTCCAACATACACTTTAGCACATGCGCAAGGGATTCTTGTAAATTCCAGTCCTGGAATCCGGCTCATGTCGGGCCTTGTGGGTCTGGTTGAGGTTCTAGATCTTGTTGGGGAGTGTCCTTCAGTAGGAAACAGGCACTACGATTAAGTGAAAGGCCCATTTTGTGCAATGAGCATGGACATGCCCTGCACAGTTGGGACTGAGTCCGTGGACAGTACTAAAAAGTAAAAAGTTGTACTTCTCCAAAGCAGTGTGGTATTATCTCTTACGTAACTTTGAATTTTATGCAATCAGGTTGCCTTATATCCCATATGTTACTTTTTACTAAGTATGAAATTCTAAAATTTAGTGGGCCTGACGTTTCGATCCTAGCAGGACCTTTCTCAAAGGCAGAGTTTAGATTTATAATGCACACGGTAACAATGAGCATGTTTTTATTGCCAGGCTGTGTGGGATTTCGCAGGATATACGAATAATGCTGTGTAGTGTTCAGTGAACATTATGAGATCTATGATGATTACAGTGCAAAGGATCATCTGGAAGTGATGACATGCATCAGTATTCCCCTTATACTTTTCTCCTCAGGCAAACAGTGATCCGTGTACGTGGCATGAACCGCAGAGTCAAGACACCATTGTGCAAAGCTCTCCGAAAACTCAAAGGTAAACAATGAAACAGTTCAAAACTAATTGAAAAAATGGACCGGCATTTGAACTGAGACCAGGAGACCTGGTTTGGCGTACCAGCTCATTTACCATCTGTGCTAGGCGGCCCATAGATGGTGGCCTTCCCAAATAGTCAACTAGTCTTTGTCTGTGTGGGCTGCATCAGTCAGAAACATTTACAGTAATCATTAACTGCTGTATATCATCAGGGATCACGCCCCACTTTCATTCAGATGCAAACACCAATTCTTGTCTTGATCACACAAAGAAGATAAGGTTACATTTATAAGTCAAGCAAATAAAAGAACTGGCTGGGAACTTTTGAACAAATTGAAAACATGTGTGTGATCCTAGAACTGCTGTAGCCAGGTTTACAACAATTAGTTGTTTGCATGTGAATGAAAGTGGGGATGTGATCGCTGGAGATACATTGTTTCATTGCGCCCCACCCTGGCAAAGACCTTTTGACTATTTCGGAGGCTGGAGGCATTTAAGGGCTGGAAAGCTCAGATGGAAGAGCACTGGTACATGTACCGGGGTAGTCATGTACGTTAATCCATAGGTCTCAGGTTCAAGTCCCGGTCCAGTCAAAGTTTTCTTTGCCAATTTTTAAAATTGAAAAAGATGGCAAAGAAAAATTTGAATGGACCAGAATTTGAACTGGAGACCTCTGACATTGCGTATCAGCGCAATACCAACTGAGCTATTCAGCCCTTAGATGGTGGCCTTTCCAAAAAGAACAGTTTGTAAATTTAGCCAGTGTCTATCAACCATTTTTTGGTGGTGATGAATACTCAAATGGGTCTCCATTTATCATGGATAAGGCCTTTTATTTCTCATTCTCATTAAACCACCAGTGATAGTATCTTTGTATGATTGTGCAGGTGAGGAGAATAAGTCGGACCCATACAAGCTGCCTGCCCAAGTTCTAATGGAGCTTCAGCCGAGAAATAACAAGGCCTGGGCCTCTGTTCAGGGTATGGCTCATAATCCTAGAGTCAGGTGAGCAAAGATACTGCATGCCTCATTGTATGAATGACCTTTCTTTTCCCCTTAATGGCTGCCATAGGTGGGAAGCACCACATGCTGACTCTTTGTCTATTTGCATTATATGACTGAATGCATTTGACAAAAAATGGTTGGTATGTGACACAGCAGGGCCCTATTTAACGGCTCTGCTTAGCAAACAGAAAATATATCAAGGGTTTGGAGGATTTTTTGTTGGTCCTGATCACTATTGAAATTTGGGTCATTTAATTCAATGAATGATCACCATTTGTCTCTGCTGTTGCAAATGCAAAATACTTTGTTCAGTGCCAAAATTCTGTGCTAGCTCTTTAAGCGCCGAATCCTTGCTTACAGGATCCATGAAATGAATTCTACACATACAACAATCTGTAAGTGCAGAATAGATTGATTGCGCAACCACTGTTTACATGCCATCACGTGACTTACAGTGGGTATTTTTGCATCTCATTCGGTGCAGGACAAGTGTGGAAATTAGCAAAGACCCATATTGTCCAAATTCGTCTTTGTCTTCTACCATCGCTGCTCTGTGCCAAATGAAATTGAAATATACACACTATAAGTCACGTGATGGTATGTGGAAAGTGGTTTTGCAATCGGTCTATTCTGCCTCAATCAGAGCCATGTTATTGGGCCTAGCCCAAGGTAGCTCTTACACAGACCATGCCTGTTAATCTGATTGAAAACCGTATGCATTGTTGAGTTCCTCGCATGTCAAAATGGATTGTTTCTCTAATTTGTGTAATTTTGCAACTGTTTTTAATGTCTTCCAGGTTGGTAATTTCTCTGAAGAAGAACCTTGGAAGTATTATCAGCTACTTGAATGACAAATGGACGCCACACCGGTCTAAGCTTGTATCCTTTTGCAGAACTGGTAACACTCTACATGCCATCCAGGTCATGTTGACAAAAACATTAAACCTCCTAAATCTGCTAAATACCTATGGGCAGTCTTCAGAAGGTTTTGGGGAATTGAGGATGAATGGACAAAGTGTGGATGATTTTAAACATCCTGTGAGTCTCTGTTCTTGCATAAACTCTCCTTTAAGTCTATCCATGTGTACATTCAGTCTCAGAATGCATAGCATGAAGTGTACTGCCTCACTGACTTCCACAATATCTACTTGGGATGATTGAACCCCTCTTATTGGTTCTTATTTTTCTAAAATGTAAAATGTCATGAGGCTCATTGATTAAATTTTAGAAGAACCTTTCTCAAAAGAAAACAACTTGTGTAAAATAAACCCAAAACTGGTCGTAGGTGCTAGTGTTATCCTTAACTTTAGTGTTCCTGCCACAGTTGAACACCCTCAAACCGACGGGGGACAAGCAGGAAACCCTTCGCCTGCGATTGGTCCTCTCTGATGGCCTGGAGGTGACCCCTCACAAGCAGGTCACAGGACGCTTCATGCACAGTGACAGCAGGGCTGTGTTCTCGCTGGATTCAGAGTCCCGCGTCACCAAATCAGTAGCTGCCTCCAAGGCTGCCAAAGTCCAGCGTGCAGGGATGCTGCCGTCAGCACGTGCTCCCGCTGGGGCCAGTCTCGACTGCACAAAGGACGTGCCTGGCTTGGATAAGGCAGAGAAGGCAAACACCGATGGAATTCCTCCCATCGGGAAGCCCGTCCGGAAGTACAAGCCGCGGAAGAAGGCAAAGCTCTCTAACAATGATGCTGGGGACCAGGAAAGTCAACCGGTGCCCATTGTCGTCTCCAACCACCGCAGAAAATCGGAGGATGTCGAGCCAATGGACTTGGGTAGCGGGGATGGTGTGAAGATTCCTGCGAAGCAAGAAAGCACTGATGTGGACAAGGTGGCATCTGAGGACCTCGTGGAGGGAAACGAGGATGAGGAGATCCAAATGGAGGAGTTGAAATGGAATGCTGCCCCCGAGAAAGAAATCACCAAAGACCAGCAGTTGACTGGAGTCTTGTCAGCTGACAACTCAAAGAATCTTACCATGACAGATATTTACCTAATGGTAAGTCATTATGATAATGCCTCCTTTTTCGGCATTTTTCGCATTGCCATAGTTTGGGGTTTATGCAATCTGCATGGTTGTGTAGAATGGTGTTTTTTTCATCACCTCCCAACTGACAAGTGTTATACGTAGATATACTGATAATACACGTATGATTTTGTGCAAGGAGAGTGTATTTCAGCAAGAGTGTGCCCTACTTGATGTGTAAATAAAGACTCTGCTCAGTGCTGTGCCTCACTGCCTGCTGAAAAAATTCAGGCAGCTAGGGCGGGATACTGACCCGCGGCTCCTGCTTTCCAGTGCAGAGAGTCTTAACCACTTGTCCACTGAGCTGGTCAAGGTCATGTAGTGGAGGTGTGGATGCCTACAAATTTCACCACTGAATCATTACAGTAACTTTGTTAAACCTTTTCCCAATTACAGTTGAATAAGCCAACTCGTTTAAAGTTTGAGTACGAGTTTGTGACTGAAGATGGAAGCCCTGGGGATGACAGCCCGACGGAGAAACCCAAGCTGCTGAATAGACTGCTGGAACTAGCCAGCAATGAGTTCACCGACATCAAGAAACCCAAGAGGGTAAGACAACATTGGGCCTAAAAGAAGACATTTCTGGCAATCTTGCCATTTTCAGAGCAAGTCTTTTACTACCCTGGATGAAACAAGATTACAAAGGCCACTTGGCAAGCCTACCGAGAAACGGAAAACCTTTCTGCCTTTAAGAAAGGTCCTGAATGTTTGGACCTTGACTAGGATCTTGTTAGAATCGTAATGCCAGGTCCTCTAATTTTTGAGGGTTTTTTTTTTGACCATTTTAGTCAATAAGGGGTTTGCTATATTTTGTAATCACTTTCACATATTGATTGATTTTTAAACTTGGTTGCAGAGTATTTCTGTTGGCACCGTGACGTCGCCACCACGTGTTAGCAGCATGATGGGCAACAGCACAACCCCTCCATCCAAGGCCTCGTTCATCTCGCAGCTGTCCAGAAGTCCTGGGAATGGGCGGGGCCCGAGAGGCACCGTGACCAATGGCGTCGTGAGAGCCAACACTCGCCTGGCAGCCAAGCCCACTGCTCCAGCCAAGGACAAGGACAGTGGCGTGTTTCTGACACCAGCCGTGCCGGCATCCCAACCACAGTCATCGGTTTCTGCAGAGTCGACTACGACAGCTGCAGAAAAACTCTTCATGGCACAGATCGAGTCCTTGCATGTATGGTTGCTACTATTGTTACCACCATACACACATGTAGATTCATAGATTATTTGAAATTGTCACGCACCATCTCATTGTTGGTTGTCATCATGCTGAAAGTTGGGTTAACCCTTAAATGCTCAGTTGAAGTTATGGAAAAGGGTTGATTGGAGATCATTCATATAACGTCCCTATATCCTGTGCTCTCTCGCTGGTAACATTTATTTTTGTACTTAGAAATTAAATATCTTTTGTTATTTTTGCTTGTTTGTGTTTGTGCAGAAGCAGCCATTCCTTAAACCAAGTAGCAGACGTGGACGTAAACCCCTTGTCGTGCAGGTAAGACAATCATCTCCATCCTCTCTCACTGTGCTAGCCTCTGGTAAATGCATACTATGTATTCAGTTTGACCAAGATTGACTTGGCAGAAAGCCTCTGGGATGGGAAGGGCAACCAAGAATTGGAGTCTTGGATTTCTGCCGGGTCCTGTGTGTTGATTTTGAAAATTTCAATTTACCTCCAGATAGCTCTGTTGGGATACTTTTCATGGGTTTCTTGTGGTGGATGTATGAAGCATAGATGGCATTGTTTATCATTCAGGACAAACAGCACTCCTGGAAAATGGAATCCTAAGATTTAGTGTCAACGTGTAAGAGGTATTACTGACAGCACTCATCACCAGGGATTGAAATATCTGCTAGACCATGGACTTTATAGTCTGGTGATTTCAGTGTTGATCTAGTACAGTGTGTGACCACCCTGGATCGGGGTGCTGGTGGTTTTGTCTTGTACACTTATCTACTTTGTGCCAGGCCATTTTCTAGTGCCCATGACTACCACATAGTGGGTTTTATAATGTGCAATTTTCAAAACTTGCTAAATAATTGGGAACAATAGATATCTGTGAAATTAATGAATCAATGACTGTTCGGCTATTCTAGGAATCTCATGGCTCATGCATTGCCCCAAGGTGCCAAAAGCTTTCCCGAAGACAGCAGGAACAATGGGGAAAATAACACTTACAAAGACATTCTGCCTTCAAGAGAGGTCCTTCTGGGATCAGCCTGTGTACATTATTGAGATTTGTATAGATTTGGTCATTTCTTCAACAGCTTGCATCATTTTTTGGATGACTTTACTGTTTTATTTTTCACAGAGGACCTTACTTCCCAGACCCCAGTCGGAGCACAAAGGCCCCACGAGGCACATGATGTCCATGTCCAAAACTGGTCAGTTCACCCCTGTGCAGCTGGGTATCCCAGACAGCCTTAATCAACGGCCTGTCCTTCGTCCTGTGCCCATCGCCCCAGGGCCCAGTGGCATCATTCTTCCATCCTGTAGTACACCAATGATCCAGCCAACATCAGGTAAGTTAGGTAATCTGACTGAACCTCTTTGTGCTGGGACCTTCAAATTCGGAGCACCGCTGGTGTTACTGTGTGTCGGGCCCTCTGAATCCGGGCACCACTTTTGTCCAAGTTTTATACAGCTTTTTAAGAATCTTTTCAATCTAGAACAAATTAATATGAACCATGATCAAGACCTGTCTCTATTCAAGTAGCCACATGAATTGCCAGAATAATGGCAACAATTGCGCTATTATAGGACTGTGGATGATCGAGGGACACAGGACACAGCTTGTTGACATGCCCCACAGCCCAACGATCATCGCACAGGTAGTGGAATTCCACCCATTGTTTTTGGAAAGGCTGCCACCTAAGGGCCGGATAGGTCATGTACTAATAGCAGGGCTGGAAGTATCCACTAGACCGAGGACTGAGTCTGGTGATTTCAGTGTCGGTCTAGTGCCGAGTGTGACTGCACTTCACCCGCTGGCTAGTGGTTTTTTTTCTTGCTTCATGAAGAAAATGGCACTCGCATACATACATGTATAACTTTGACTTTGACCTGCACAAGTAAACAGCATTTTCTTATGACCATTGTTCCTTTCACTGCATGCAACATTTGTGGGGTTTTTTCCTTATTTATGGCACAGGTCTTGTAAAAAATAGTTCAGATCCAGTAAGAGTCTTCAGTTACTGGACCTGTTGTCTCATTTGTCTGGTCCATTTTTGTCTGAAATTCGAGCCCTGAATAGTGCAGACATGTTGAGTCAGACTGTCAGAGGTCTCAGGCTTAAGTCCATTCAAATTGTCTGAGCTATTTTTCACATTGTTTGTAAGGTGGCTGGTTTCTTTTATCTATCAGATGCAGTGTTAGTGTCGTCCAGTGCAGATGGCGCCTCCAGTCCAGTGGTCAGCTATGCGCTGTCAGCAGTTAGTAACTCAGGCCAGCCAACACTAGGGTCCCCTCTCAGTGCCTCCTCTCCAGATCTCAGCCTGGCTATGTCGACTCCTCCTACCCTGCTCCCTGCAGGAACCTCTCCCATGAATGAGGCAAGTTACTGAGGCTGTAGTTTAACTATAACAAGAGTGCCAGGAAATTCAGGCCTCCATGGCTATTGCCAGCTTTCATTCCTCTTCTACAAACAAAGAAATATGACATCCCAATTTGAATACTCCATTGTTTTCTTATAGACCAAAACCAACATACACTTTCACCCTGCCCCTTATGCACGTAACGTATAGCCTATGCAGCATTTATTTCATAATCATTGTCATAAACATGATTAAATTTCAGGTCGGATTTGTATTTGTTTATCTAAAAGTGGCGAGAATTTAATGTTATTGATAAATGTCTCGTACTTGTAGCTGATTATCAGTCTGTATCTGATAACTCTTTCAATTTGAAACAGTAAATATTTGTACGTATGGAAAGAAGGATGTCTAATAGACAAAGATATGGACTAGATAAGGATTTGCCAATCTAAATTTGTTGGAAGTGACATATGCTGAGTGCTTTGCCTATTTGTCTGTCTGGCAGCAGATCCCCAGCAGAATTTCAGCGCGTAAACCACTTATATGAACCCCCAGTATGACAGTGTGAACTGTGAGAGCACCAGAGTTCATTTTTACCATTTTGTCTTCACATTAAAGATCAGGATGTTCTGATCTATATCAGACCTCTCCCAAAGGCACAATGTCTGCTTTCCAGACTTCAGGTCCCCAAATGTTTGAGATTTGTAATTGTTGTCAGCCAGAAAGCATTTGCAACATATTTTTGTACTATTAAAAATTCTGCCTTGAGGGAAAGGTCCTGCCAAGTTTGAAATGTCAGGCCCTCTACATGATTTAGAATTTCATTTTGGTGATTTAAATCAGTAAGCAGACTGCAACATTTGTTTCTTTCTTAAATGTTTTCTTCTGGTGCAGATTGAAGCAGCCAGTGCTGTGGCCGGTATAGATACCACACTCCGTCCTAGCCCAACCGATCCCCCGCACCCAGCCCCCACTCCTCCCCTCGGGGTGCCATCAGCCAAACCAGCCATGCTGAACCCAAGCCCACAGGCTGGCGATGACACCATGGAGATTGTCTCAGTCACCCCTTGCAGTGCCTTTGGGCCGTCTGGGTCAGGCGCGGGGCTGAGCAGTGTCGGCAGCGTAGGCCCCACTCCTTTTGACATGTTCCCCTCCAACCTGGCTTTGCTGGACAATTTGCTGCCCTCGTCAGCGGCTACCGGCGGGGGAGATGGTCTGATGGACATGCCGATGGGCTCAGAGGCATTCACTGGTAAGAGCCCATCTAGCCAGCCTCATCATACACACTACTGCATTCATGGGATTTCTTCCTCCTCTTCTGGAGAAGCATTGGTCCATATGACCTAAGATGTGTATTTAAGGAAGTTATTGCTCTTCAGTCATTAGCGCTTACTTAGATATTTTGCTTTGTTAGCCATGTGGCATGAATTGTTTGAGACTTTTCCTCCCCATCTGGAGAAGCATTGATCCATATGACCTTAGATGTGTATTTGAGGAAGTTATTGTCATTAGCACTGAATTAGAAACTTTGCTTTGTGGGACTCATTTGCCGATTTTATCCATTTGGTTATCTTTAAAATCAAACATCCCTTGATGGAAGTGTCAATCTAATTAGTCAAGAGCCTCTCATGTGATAATCTACCAACACTTACATGTACCCTTAATTTTTGGGTGGCAAGGCAGGCTACCAGAACTGGGATATTTTGCACAAGGCAGGGTTCGACATTAGCAGTTGCCCGCTTGCCTGGGGCAAGTAAAATTTCACGTCGGGCAAGTAAAATGTTCAGATGTTAAAATTTACTTGCCCGATCGGGCAAGTAAAATTTTGAAAGTTACATAATTCAAATAATCAAAGTCCTTGCCCAAAACGAGCCAATTATATGTAGATATTGTTCGCATTGTTACGATTATAATTCCGAAAAAGCGGAGCTTTTTGCGTCTGCTTATGAGCGCACGCGATCCACGAGCACAGATTGTATCCCGCACCGCTACAATGTATAGCAGCCATGCGCACGATGAACAGTACATGTACATGTTCAGTACAGTATACATGTGCAATACATGTACTGTACTGCAACTGTGGCTGTGCAATTCTGTATTACATGTACTTTTAGTTTTCCTTTTAGTAGGCCTACTTCATTTTTGGTTTTAGAATTACTTCACCGTAGGGTTACCGTTTGTCACTTCCCCTTGCACAATAGAATCACTTTGCTTGATCAAGGGCCTTAATCACCAATGCCGTGGAACCGACATTAGAGTTTTTGGGGTGCTGTTCCACATTTTCATTTTCGGTACGATCTTCATAAGAAAACCGTGATTGAATGGTTACACTTATTAACAGATACTGTATGTATTTTCAATTTGCCACACGTTGTTTACTGCGAAGCGCAGTGGACTTCGAGCCAAAAGCCCCATACTTTTTCCAAGAACCTGGGGAGAACCCTTATAATGATTATGGGTTTTGAAAATTTAGAATTATAATAATTCACAGCTTTTAGCAAACTCATAATGTTATTGAAAGGCTTAAGTGATTTAAGATTAAATAGATAACTTCGATTTTTTAATGTTTTCTTTTATTTTCATTTTCGGGCAAGTAGATTTTCCATTCGGGCAAGTAAAAATATGAAAAGTGATAAATGTACTTTTATTGATTTATTTCACAGATAGCTATTGCTCCTGATTGTTTAGTGAGTTTTGAAAATGGCACATTATTAAAAAAAAACAAAAAACAAAAAACATGTGCAGCGGTCATAGGCACTGACAAGTAGCCCAGTGGGAGTAGGTTATTGAAGACATGCTGATTGATTTAAAATGTGTGGCTCTTTACCCTGCCTTGCTACTCTCCAATAGGCTTTAACCAGCAGCTGTCTCCCAGCACCAGTGGCCCAAGTGTCATGCTGCCCTCTATGTCTCCTCTCCGCGAGTCTGGAACCACTACCCCACCGCTGAACCTGACCAGCCCTTCCTCCTCCCCATTTAAGCTGGGTGTTGATAACCAGTGGCTGAACGGAGAGGTGAGTACCGGTAGTTGCTGACTAACAATCATCACGATGACAATGATCAAGAGTATGCATGGTCCCTTGGTAGGACGCAAAACTTGAACCGGCAACCGTTCCTATACATGGGTGTTTAGATCCTTCAAGGGAGGGCACACCATTTGCGAAGGTAAAAGAATTGCTTCCATACTTTTTCAAACTCAACATATACATAAAAAATAACACACATACAAATAGGTTTCGGCTCAACCTGTTAACCATGTCATGAGAAAAATTATGGAAACAAAATTAAATGCGAACTTTTTACAAACAGGGCAGTATTTTTAAAGGAACTCTTTGTTTCAGTGGTCACTCCACAAAGCGATCGTTGGAAATTCAACAAATTACCTCTTTTTTTTTTTTAAATGGATGATTTTTGAGCGCTTAACTCTTTGAGTACCACATTGTTTATTTGGTATGTACAGTCCGTTACCAAGTTGTTTTGAGCCCAAGGCAGCTTTTCATTTTACTCTTATTCAACATATTTTTCCTTAATGAAGGCTTGTTTTTTCAAGAAAAAATTGTGTATGTATTTTATTCAGTAGAACGTATTCAAATTATATCCCCTTACATCAAGCAATTTACAGCCCCATTATTCTAAGTCTTCAGAAAAGATCCTTTTTCAAAATGTTTCTGAACAAGTTGCTATTTTCAAACCCATTTTTCATGATATTTGTTTGTTTGAATACAAATGGTTTCAGTTAGAACTTTTTCGTTCATGATTTAATCTTTCATTTGATACCAAGACCAAGAAATTCCAACGAGAAATAGGTGACATTTTGTATGAAAGATCTTGAGTAAGTTCCTTGAACAATTCCGCCACTAATGTGAGCTGCGGCTTTGCCATGGAGACTTCCGCCACTAGCGTGCACTCACAGGCCTCGCGACCGTGTGCTACGGCGATCACACGACTTGTACTGCTGACCGCGCACGCTGCACGGTCCCACACCGACTCAACCTATTCTCGTTGTCAAATGTACCTGAAAGATGATAATTTCGGGGATATTCTTTCTAAAACCTTGTTAGAATACATGGAATCATTCTCATAAACAATATGTGCAAGAAATCCATGCGGTAGTGAAGTATAATAGGTCGTTCATGGCAGCGGAATCGGAGGAAAACGTTGACGAATTTTGATAAAGTTTACGCGGCCGTTGCTCCGAAAATGTCAATGTAAAGAGCTTTCCAACTTGAACAACAGAGGGCGCTCACAGAATTATTTATCCTCCAGAGAAAAATGTACACCGCGCTTGTCGAGTAAACTCGACAATGGTACGGAAGCATACCTTATGCGTTTTCGAGTAAACTCGACTTTGGTACACAAAGGGTTAAATTTCATGGAATGTCTGATACCATTACAAACTTCCTGATGAGTAAGTAATTTCTCAAATTTGTCCAAGATTTGGGCAGTTTGCAAATTGTGTACCCTCCCTTTATTTAAGGTGCTGCATGGTTTACAATCACAGTCGCATGATATCAGTCAACAAAGACGAGTTACTGAGCTGTTTATACTCACTGTCTTTTGAGTCCAGTTTTTGGTAAACTACCATTGAGACCTCCGTTGTTTTCTTGCAGTCTGCGGATATCTCCTTGACCAGTTTCCTAGCTCACCTTGAGTCACCCGAGAAGAAGGAGAAGCACAGCAATCCCACAACATCTTCAAGTACCCTGACCATCCCCCAGCCCAGCCTGCACTTTGAGTCCTCAAGGGATTCATCCATCTCTAGAGATGTGAGCATAAACCACTCATACCTTGCTCAGTAGCTACCTTGCAATGACCTCTTGGTTCTTCACACAAGCCTTTGTAGAAGTGATGAAGGCAGACATTGTTCATTAATCAGGGTTAAAGGGATCAGCTTTAATCAAACCATACTATGAAAACACTGGACTTCTGCATCAACTACTAGTGGTCTGTAGAGGTGCTAGTAATTATTTTTCAAATGGCTTACTGTCTTATATTACCGGTACACAAAAAACAAAACAAAAAAACAGACCTAAACAGGGCCCAAGGTTTTGATCCTTGCCAGAACTTTATCAAATCCAGAGTTGCAAGGAGAAAACGAGATTGGTAAGGAATTGTTTGATGAGGTATGGATAAAGGCTGTTAACAAAGGAGAAAAGCAGTTAGGTAGTCCAGGGTGAAATCAATTGGAAAGGGAAGCTGTAGGGAAGGGATAAAGGATTTGAAGAATATATAGACCAAAGGCCTTATAACATCTTCAGGTTGAAATCTAAACTTTAAAAGAAAAGTCCTGGCTCTTAAAATTCTGACCTGAGCTCTTTCCACACCATGTCATAGCTGAAGGCATTTATTTATACAGTGTTATGCAATTGCTTTAATGTACATTGTATGGCATGTAGAAATCAGGAGATACGTCAAAAGTTGGACATATAAACTGTGTGTGACATTTATGTCAATAGATGATGCTATTCTTGACCTTGTCAACTGCCAGTCTTGTCTTTGTTGGTCAGCCCAACTCATCCATTACCTTGCTGAAAAACTTGGGTAAAACTTAATTGTCACTTTACCCATTTATTGAACCAGTGACTGGTGATATCAGTAGATACAGTAAGTAGATACCAGGCCATAATGTTTACATTTTACCTTGGTTTGTGTGTGCCTTTTCTTTTGTTTAGGTGGACACACAACTTCAGTACATGATGAATGAGAACAGTGTGGAGTACGTGGCCAAATTTGCTGACTTGACCGCCAACATTATCACGGCCCAGCAGGAAGCACAGAAGCAGGCCACAGTCAGGCATTAGGTCACACACTGAAGCTGTGGCTGTAGGTGTGGATGAAGACTGGTAGAATTGGCTGTGGGCATCACTACAACTGTGACTGTGATTGTAGATGTGGCCATGGCCATTGCAACACGTGGCTTTCACTGTGGCCATAGCTTGACCATTGTCAACCCAGATGGCAGACCTTCGATCTTGACTCGACCATGGTGGAATCACCCACTATGGACATCTCTGAATTTTCCTGAAAGCAAAGGAAGCCATAAAGGTTGTCATCTACAGGTAAAGAAGCATTGCAGTTTCTAGGATGTCTCTCTTTTGCCCAGTGAAATGTGGATGCTTCCATTAGTCAGAATCCTTCAATATCTACCAAACTGAGAGGGATCTTGCACCTAGAGATCTTTGGCTTTCAAGTATTTACATGTATGGTAAGTCAAATTGACCAGGGGCCAATTTCATCTAGACGCTTAATGGGGAATGAAACCCAGACAAAAATGTTGGCTTATCTGATTGGGTGTTAAAAACAACCTACTATTACCTATGTGCTACTAACCTATGAGTTTCATAAAGAGGGAAAAATCATGGAATTCGGTGGTCCAATTCGCGTTCCTGCAAACCGCCATCTTTTCATATGGGCTGCCAGTCACTGCGGGGGTATGACATCGCAACAGAATACTCCCGCATGGGATGTACCCTTACTACATGTATATACTGCGTACAGTTATACACTCGCGAGCTGAACGATGGTGCACTGCCAGGCTTTTGGATGTCAAAATGCCAGCGGGAAAAAGCTGGGGAAATCAGTCCATGCAGTTCTCAACAAGGACAAGAGACCTGAATTGTTTAGGAAGTGGGCTGCGGCAATTAAAGTTGAGGTATTTCTCAAAGTCGAGACTAGATCGAGACTATACGCAATCACCACGCTAGAAATCATGTAATTTCAACTGTATACTTTGAGAAATTTTTCAACTTTGATGGCTGCAGCCCACTTCCTAAACAACTCAGGTGTCTTGTCCTTGTTTGGAACTGCATGGAAAGATTTCCCCAGCTTTTTCCCGCTGGCATTCTGACGTCCAAAAGCCTGGCAGTGCACCATCATTCAGCTCGTGAGTGTATAACTGCACGCAGTATATACATGTACATGTAGTAGGGGTACATGTACATGTACATCCGTCCGGGCCCATGCGGGTGTTTTCTGTTGCGATGTCATACCCCCGCAGTGACTTGTGGGCCATTCAAAAAGATAGCAGTTTGCTGAACGCGAATTCGACCACCAAATTCCATGATTTTCCCTCTTTATGTAACTCGTAGGTGTCTTATGGATTCAAATGATCAGACCAGTGCAGTATTTAGCGGTACTTGTTGTGACCAGGGGTCCAAAATTTGCAGAAGCAGAAAAAGTTATTATTCATAGGATTAGTTTACCAATCAAAAAATCACTTTTGTTTAATACAAAGTGAAGAATAGTGGAATACAAGTTGAAGGCAATTTACATCACACCGCAATGTGGTTTGTAATCCTGTTTACAAAGGAAAGACTTTTCATGCTTAGCAGATTTTCACGCTTAAGCAGATCTATGAAATTGGCCCCTGCTCACAACAAGTACCAGCTAAATACTCCACTGGTCTGATCATTTGAATCCATTTAGACAAAACAGTAAATGTTACAAATCCCATACCAGTGCAGCAGTAGGAGTCAGACTTGATACCCCTGCATGCCGGAGTTGACCAGCTTTTGCCCACTGGAATTGTCTCACCTGTTCTCGCAGGTATAAACTGAAATGTAATAAGAATGCTAGTATTTTGGTTTTCTCTTGAAATTGTTGTCACAAAATAAAGGTCACTCACAAGTAATGTCACAAATCTGACACATCAAGACTGTTCTAGTTATTCAAGTAAATTAATCTGACGCTTCTTTAGCCCTGTTCACACTGAGTTTCTTTTGTACTAAATTTTTTACTAAGATGACAGCAGAAACTGGCCACATCTCATCAGTGTCCACACTTGGATTTATACACACGGAAATTTTGAGACAGTGGTCAAAGTTACGGAGTGACTGCCCATTATGACCTTTGCCAAATTGCAACGATGTGGGCCTGTCAATTCATGAATGCCATTGCCAGTACACAGCATATGGAGTCCTGGATGTTGGCTTTCACCTTGATAAATTTTTCCTGATTCACGTACACAGCTTTTGCCAAAAGTGTTCATATTCCTATTTTCACTTCATCCTGACCAACAAATACAAACCAATTCTACAAAATGAGTCTCACAGTGTTGTGCAACAGGAAAGCGTGAACAATACTTTGCTGCTAAATTTTTGAGAAACTGAAATCGGGGTTCTTTTATTGTCTCAGACCTACATGTCTGAGACCTGAGATGTCAAAATACATGCTGTCGCATACCGGTAATTGCTTTCGATAAAGGACAGAGGACTGTAATTTGAAGAATGGGTTTGCATTTCCGTTTTTTTTTTTACCTGAGTTATCCTGTGCATTCTCAGTGCAATAACCATATTTTTTATTGTATTTTGCATCTGATCCATCAGCTATCTCATAGTATATCTCGTTTCACTATGATGAATCAAAGTCATGCAACTCATTGCACCATGCTATTTGGGAGAATGCAAGAAACTTAGAAAGAAGGACTGATGGGAAACAACACCAAATGCAATCATGCAAAGCAAACACAGTCAATCAAAACCAAATCAGAGTTTGAAAGAGTTTTTAGCATTGGAACTTGAAAATAATTGACGGCTTGCAGCCTATAGGTCACCAACCATGGCGGCCCCCATATAAAGGTGCCGCTGTTGTAATGTACTTGGTGGTTGTTGCACTTGTTTGTTCGATCAAGGCTTTTCTTTCTCGAAATCTCTGCAGAACCTTCTGGAGTTTGAACCCGAGACCCTACTGGAAAATTACCCACTAAAAGTCATGTGATGACTTAGTGCAAGTACTGCAACCAGTCTATTCACTTCCAACTGTTGATTAGAAAAAATATTGACAAACTGGGAAGCAATGCATGCAAACAGATTTGAGACATTCTTCCATTAGTCAGGCTGTCCTGTCCATGGTTACAAGTTTGATTCTGTTTTCTTTCCAGTTGTAGAGAGTTGTTCAGTAACTAACTTACACAAATCTGTTTCTGGCCATTTTGGTGTGTTCAATCAATTATTGTACCTGCCTTCATTCATTAATTTTTTTAATATTTTCTAATGCTGGTAATAAGCAAAGTTCACGGACAGCATTGCTGCTTTTGTCTCACTCAAGTTTCACTACAATATTTAGTAACAAAATAAACAACAGACTAGACTAAGTTGAAGATTCTTTTCAATCTGTAATTTTACAGTCTGTAGCTGACTAGCTGCTTACAAGATTGATGTGGATCCCAAAGTTACTGTAGTTGAGCAAAGCATTCTTCTTGACCCAATTTAAGTTTATTTCCTGTATACCAGCCAGTTCCTTTTTTCCTTTATGTTAATTCGTAAGAATGCAATTTACATTGTGTATTAATAAGGTGCTGTTGCTGTTGCCATGACTTGGTTGAGTTGGTTTTACATCTTTAGCAAGGGAATTGTGGGAGCTTGATCCTTGGTTTCAAGTGTGTGTATGGTGTATTTTAGCTTCTGAATGGTACCTGTTCAAGATAGTTTACAGGATAAGGATACCAATGTGATGGCTAAGTAGGTAGAACACATAAAGGGAAGTCCAGTTATTTGCATTGACTCCAGCCCCAGTCATTTTTTTTGTATAAAGTAATAACATATATAATGTATACTTTTACATCAAAATTTCGAGAACAGAAGAAGAACAGCCATTATTTTGTTAAAGTTTGATAAGTACATGTGTACTTTTATTTGTTTTTGTTTTCCAAGTAACACAAATACCTATTTATATCATTTCTGTGGTGTTTCCCTTGTTTTATTAAAATCATAAATATTTACATATCAATATATAACAGTGATTGTGCAGAGATAATTGTCAAAGCAATTCATAAAGCAAATTATAATTGCATTTTTGGTCAATAAGAAGGGGATTTCTTTTTGCTGAAATGGTATTTTGCTGCTTTGAAACACTTCCAGTTCTGGGAAATTGTGCAGCAAAGCAACTCGCTTAATGTTGGCAATGAGCTTTCATTTGATTTTTTTTCCTCCACCGGTAGTTTGCTATTTATGAGAAATCTGCAGTTACCAAATGTGCAATAAGAAATTGTAAATACAAAGGTGAAAGTACACCGATTTGGTTTATATTGTGACACATTCATCTGTATCTAGTATTCAGGCAATTGACCCATTAGCATTGATTTGCATAGGGGGTAGCATTGGACTGTCAGATGGTTTCCCATCAAGAGGTTATTGGGTTATAATGTATTCACTTAGCCAGTCTGTGATGGGATGCTATTTTTACAATTATTTGTATCTACTGCACATGCAAAGGTTGA
The DNA here is from genome assembly GCA_949987565.1 of Luidia sarsii. NCBI lineage: Eukaryota > Metazoa > Echinodermata > Asteroidea > Paxillosida > Luidiidae > Luidia > Luidia sarsii. The sequence goes on along the minus strand of OX465102.1, from coordinate 19,236,598 downwards.
CCTAGTAACATTTTGAGGGAGTTAAACAGCTGCCATTAGCCCTGTGTACCTGAATTATTTGAACTTTTTTTCAACGTCTATATTTTAATGCAAAATGTTTGAGGAGAGTTATGTAAACATTTTAGATGTTAAATTCTACACTATTTTGCCCATGGCACCGCAGCTGAAAAGTAAAAAAAAAACGGTAACCTATTGATCATCTCACTCCAAAGGATAGTTATAGCTAACAGTGAACACATAATAAGCTTATTGTACACTGTACAATACCCTTCCTTGCCTTGCTAAATTAGTATTATTTAGTATTATTGTACAATAAGCACAGGGGATGAATTTATTCTGATTTTTCAAGGGTCAAATGTCTTTGTTATTCCTGTTTGTTCCCATTTTTTATAAAATTGTTTTTTTTGGGGGGAGGTGTGGATTAAAAATTAGTTGCAGTTTACGTTGAGCCTGGGCATGGAGAGAGGAGTTTTATGCAGTCAAAATCAGGAAAATATGATTAATCACTATTATATTCTCCTGTGACAAATTGTTTTCCTTCCTGGAAGTAAACA